>NC_069425.1:28269674-28399316 GCF_026875155.1 Cherax quadricarinatus
CATAACAGTAAATCTTCTATTTTTTGGTTTGAATAAAAATTCCTTATGTGAATAAAAAATCAAAATGGGATTCATTTGTAAAGCCTGAAAACATAACTAACTAATGAACAGAGGAAATGTTAGTTTAGTTCCAGGAATGCCTGCATTGTTTATTCTGGACCCTTTTTTAAAAATTTTAAAATTTTTTTTGAACTTAACAAACTGTCAATTTTGATCACATCTCCAGCAATAAAGGAAAAAAAATACAGGGGGGGAAAACTTTTTCCCCAAAACCCCGTCCCCTTCCCCCCAACCCTTTTTTAAACCACTTGGGATCAATGGTATAAGAATTACAAACCCCCTTTGGGCCCACACAAAAATTTAATGATGATTTAATTACCACTATTGAAAAGTGTTCTCACAGATAAAGTGGGCGGGGAATAGGAAACAAAAACCCTCCACTAAAAATTTAAAAAAAAAACCAATTAAATACTATAATGATCCACAGCTGCGCAATCTAACACATTCGCAAGGGGGGATTGGTAAAGCAATACCGTGAATGTAAAACCCCCAGACCTGCTCAGAACTTCCAAGCTGAAACAAAACAAATGAAAGGGAAATTAAAAGGAAGAATTTTGGGAAACGGGAAAAGGGGAACGGGTTTGTTAGGGGATTAAATGGGGCCCCCCCCTTTTGGGTTTGGTTGGAAAGGTAAAAATAAAATAACCGGAAAAAGACTCCCCCAATTTGTCATCCCTTTCCTCTTAAAAAAGCAAATGACCTCAAAATGCCCGGCCCAAAAACATCCGGCAGGGGAAACCCTTTCCATCTCATATTAAAAAAATTTAGAGAGTACTTCTAAGAAATTTTGGAAACTGTTTAATTTTATGAGCCAAAATTGATGAGATTTGTTTTCCCCTTTTCCTTTTCCGAGTATGAATTAGAAATTGCTTTAACCCAAAAGGGTCGATAAACTGTCCTGGAGGGGAAATTTTAAAAACCCTATGTATTCTCAGAACTCAAAGGGCACAGCCTGAAAACCCCTTTGTTGGCACTGTATAATCTCATTTTTCCATTGAGGGGGGTTTTCCTACTTCCTGGACCAATGTCTATTGTGCCTACCCCAAAAGCCCCAAAGCCGAAAACATTTGGGCCCAAAACTTTCCCTTAACTATTTTGTTTTTGAAAAAAATTTTTGAAAGAATGATGCTTAACAGACTGTCACAGAATCAATATCAATTTTCCCCCCAAACCTCTAGGGTTTTTCATGAAAGGTAAAAGTGTGAGAACTGAAATTTCCCCTTTTTCACTGCACACCCCTCTACTAGTTTTACCCCCTTTTTTGTTTCAAAAATCTGATTTGTTATTGCAACAAAAACCGTTAACTACATAAACTAGCCAAAAGAATTTGGGGGAAAGCTTCCTCTCTGGAAAAAAGGATCCCTTTAAAATAGATTTCCCTCTGTCCTTTCCCAAGGTTTTCAGAAGTGTTTCTAAAGAAATTTGTCTTTAGGAACACCGCAGGGAGGAGTTTTAGTCCCATCCCTTTTAATATTCTGATTAATGCTCTCCTAAATCCCTTTTCCTGCCCCCCAAAAAAACATAAAGCTATAAGCTATGCTAAAGATAAAAAGATCCATACAACAGGCAAAAGAAAAATAAATTTACCATTTTTAATTTAAGGGTTTAAAAAAGAAATTTTTGTAATCGACTAGGCCCCCCAAAAACACTAAAACAAAGGGATATTAACAAGAAAAACGAAACCCCCCCCATCAATTTGCGGGGTGAAATCTTTTGCTACGAAAAAAAACTTACAGATATCTTGGTGTAGATGTACCCTTTAACAAATCCACTATACCAAAAACTAAAAAAGAAATGTAAGCTAGGCTAAATGCTCTCAAAGTGTTGCGGCTACAATCCCAACTATGGTGAAAAATTTTAAAAGAATCGTGAGAATGATTTTACATAGCCTATTTAGGCCCTTTAAATTGTTAAACCCTGCCCCCCAAAGTTGATATTAGCTAGAGAAAGTTCTCCCCGCCCCTGGAGTTAATGCAAATGAAGCTTCAGGATTATTTTTGGGCTGTCCCAGATCTACAAATTTTCTTAACATGGGGAAAGGAATTGGTTTTTCTAGTATCAGTGATGGGATTTTTAAAATTAACATGTACTGGGTTATTAAATGTTGAAAAACGAACAGACATTTGTCACATTTGAATCTTCCCAAGTTTCTGGGAGGTAAAATACAAAAACCCCAAAAATAAAAGGATTTTTGAAAACGTTCAATTGCATTTAAATTTTATAACCTGCATGAAAATGTATCACTGTAGGCAACAAGAGCATTTCCCCCTCCATTTAAGATGTGTTTTTTTTAAAATCACATACCCAAAGTCCCTCCCAAGAAGCCATTGCTAGTTTAATTCCCCCTTTCCCTTTAAAACTCTTGTTTGAGCAACTTTCTCAAAAAGAAAATTTTTCACCTACTGGTTTTTTAACCCAAATTATAACAAGTTATATTTCATGATGGATCAAAAAAGGAGTCTTTGGCAGGGGTCAATTTCCTTTTTGCCCCCTCCCCAGTTAAAAACGATAAAAAAATTTGTTGATTTGGATAAAAATTAACAAAAAGGATCTACACTGCAAAATGAATTGTTTTCAATCCCCAATGGCCCCTAAAGTAAAACCCATGACAAATGAGCTTGGGCTTATCATCAATTTCGTTCTATGCATCAATTTAAGGCCTTGGTCATATATTGGAAAACCAAAAAGCATTTCTCAATTTGGGAACCAGGGAAGATACTCAAAAAATTTGGGACAAAAAGGGAATTTTAATGTACAATTTCTAAGGATCCCCCAAAACATTGGATTACTCCCCTTTATGATAAAGTTGATATGTTTTGCCCAAAAAGGGGTATCGGAAGGAGGGAATTTTAGAATATTTAATTTGGATAACTTTTCTAGCATTAGGGAAAAAAATTAGGGGAGAAAATAAAAATGAAAATGATTGATAGGAATGCAGTTTGAAGCCTGGTAATCTATAACCCCCCATGATAAAATGAACGTAGATAAGTATGTTTATGGAGGGAACTTGCAATTTTTGAAAGACTGACTGAGTTGGGAGTGGCCCGGTTTTGGTTGGTTAAAAATAATTTGGGAGGTTTGGGGGACACACAGATGGATCAAACTAAATGTAAAATTTTGTGATCAGGATAGGTCACTCTCCCTTTACACTAGTGCTTAATTGCCCCTTATTGAGGAATACAGAGACAGCAGTTTTTAACTATGTGACATGTCAAGATATCTTTTTTTATGAAAATAAATACCCGATATACTAAGCAACCCTTTTTAAATTTGCTTGTAAACGATAATGAACTATTGTATGTAGAAAAAAACCCTATTATTCCGTTAACCCTTTTGGGGCCCAGTTTCCCAGGCCCTTTTTTGTAACCAAATGCTCTCGCGCTACCCTCCACAGGATGGAATGGGGTGCACAATAAACTTGCCACTTCGGGGGCAAAAACTAAACTTGGCTCAATCGACAGAAAAAGAAGCAAAAACTAGTTAAATTTGCTAAAGGGAAAAAAGGGGTCAAAATCAGCAAAATCCCAAAAAAAAAAACCCCTGTTAAAATTTTACAAAAATTTGCGAGGGGCATAAATTTTGTCAATTTTCCACAAAAATTTTTCAATTTTTGTATTATTACCTTCAGAAAAAGATTCTCTACCATTTCATAAGAAAAATAACAAAATTATTTTTTGAAAATTCTTGGACACTGGTGCGCACTTTGAAATTTGGCCTTTAGACCCTGAAAGGGTTAATGCGCCCAAGAGATTATTATGTGGCACTGAGTAGAGAGACTCAGTGATTTTAATGTGTACCTGCATGCCAGCACAGTGTGTAGACATATTTAGGTACAGGTACACAAGTACAGTATAATTATCAGAGTAAAGTGGTACCCCGAATTTCATCCATAATTCGTTCCAGAAGTCTGTTCAAGTGTCGTTACCAAATGAATTTGATCCCATAAGGAATAATGTAAATTAGATTAGTCCGTTTCAGATCCCCAAAAATACACTTACAAAAGCATTTACAAAAATATACTAACATAACTGTTCGAGTTGGGAGCTGTTCGAAATTTGAGGTACCATTGTACATATAAAATACACAATAACTTTAAAACACCTGAAATTTTGGAAACTTTCCAGACATAATAGAGATATGTGCTCATGGAGAATGTCAACAAACCAGGTGGGGCCTGCTGTATTTGAAAGACTGCTCGCCATTTAGCAAATTTTGGTCATAATTTGAAATCGCCGTATTAGCAGAACGCTGCAAAGCAAAATGCAATAAAGTGGGGCCCTACCGTACATGCATGTGTAGTGTGACCTAAGTGTAAGTAGAAGTAGCAAGACGTACCCGATATCTTGCATGTTTATGAGACAGAAAAAAAGACACCAGCAATCCTACCATCATGTAAAACAAATACATACAGGCTTCTGTTTTACACTCACTTGGCAGTACGGTGGTACCTTCCTTGGCGGTTGCTGTCTACCAACCTACTACCTACTAAAATTACCTTAATTAATCAGTGTTATTTATAAATTACTTGCAAATGATACTGTGAATGCTAATCTAGCAAAATAAGCACAGGCTAGGTCTCTTTGGTGACTACTTAATCAGTCAAACTGTCACTGGCTGTTCCTCTAAGACAACAAATGGTTGTCATCAATATCTAATTGACCATGCACTTACTCAAGCAGTCTGTAAACCTCCCTTTCTAATTTAATGACCAAAGAACAAAAAAAAAATTTTATCTTTGTATTAATATATGATGTTTTATCACATCATATCTAAAAACCTTTAATACTAACAGTTTCCGATCATGCTTATGGAATGATTTAGGTCAACCTGCTTCTTACACTGTTTTCTCTCACTTTAATAAGCTTTTTCATGAGGTGAGGCAGAAAAATTCACTTCTATAAATTTGCTATTGAAAACAATTCAAGATATATTTTCATTTTTTAACCAGTAACCTGGTATGGGTTTACAATGCTAGAGATCATTATGTAAATATTTTTGTTTATTCCAGTTTTATTTATTTGCTCAATCATAAGGACAGACACGAAAAAATTATTAAAACGCCAAATAAGTCTACGGACAATTGATATTTGTTTTCTAATAAATTAACAGCACTTTATTTATTATGACTTAATTAGAGACTTTTCATTCATATTTTTGTACATGCAAGCACTTCTTAAATTACATTCATTTGTGCTGCTACAAACTCTAATAGTACAGTACTATGTACTAAATTTCTAGTAAGCAGTGAACATACCAGAAGTCTAGCAAAAGGTACGTGTAACCAGGGGTCAGCTCGGTGTAGTTCTAACAGAATATCAGCCTCTTGTGATCCGATGGGTTTATAAACTCGGTGTAGCACCTTTATCGCCAGAGGTCGGTTCTTGTGAAATGTGTCCTGTAATTAGATACTTGTAATAGAGCAATATGATGTACTAAATCTATCAATATTTAATATTTGAGGGCAGTCATATACAGGTTAGCAACTTACAAAAACCTAAAGTTACTTCCATCCACACTTATAAACAGAGCACTTATTAACCAATCAAAGTTATACACCTAATGAGCCACAATACCAACATAAGTTAAACTACCATCCTTTCTACTATTCTTTTTAATACAAACAACTCATTTAGAAACTGAAACCAGAAGTTATGGGGAATGGGGTTGTAGAGGCCTTTATAAGCTCAGAGAAAGTAGTTATGTGAGGGATTTGGTGTTTAGCTTTGGTCAGGCTCAGAGCTAGAGCTCTTGTGTGAGTGAGGCATTGGTGGCCACACAACCCTATGAAATTCTTAGATTCACAGATGTTTCCTTAAAAGAGTTTCTACAACACTAAATACTGTATATCACCCTTTTTCACCATTTACAATTTAGGCCTTATATTACCTATAAATGTGTTCATTACCTTCATTAATGCATACTTCACATGCTTTTGTACAATTGGAAGAGACTTTCTATTATAATAAGAACCATCAGTACATACATAAAACTATTTCATCCCAAAATATACTGCTGTAGTTTTTTCACATACTCAGTTTATTTAATTATTTTGCATCCTTGTAATTTCAAGTACATATTAGTAGAGACTGCTATTTTATTCCATAATTTGTATATATCCCCTGGACAGCACTTCTCTCACCTGAATATTTTTTCAATTATCCTTTTTCTTCATGCTGCCACTTGCACTTACCAGAACTTTGATAATTATGGCCGACTGTCCTCTGGCCAAGACCTGAGTATACTTGAACCGTCCTGCAAGAAGTGGCATTTCCTTCTCAGGAGAAAATTCTCCTTCTTCATCTGTGTATGGAGTGGTCTCTGCCAAGCAAGGAGCAAACTATTAGATTTTTAAAGTAGAGTAAGAATAAGAAAATGCATGGATGAAACTAGAAATTTACACAGAAAAAAATGATGGGTGGATAGCCTTATACATCTCTCAGATATAAAATGTGGTAGACCAGAGACTATGAAAATGAGGAGATAAGGTAGACAGTAACAAGTATAGTACTTACCAAATTAATAAGGAAGTCTAAACAACTGTATTATGCTAGCAGGTTCCATGAAATAAGAGGCGATATGAAGAAGACCTGGAAAACATACAAATCCTGGGTTCTCAGAAATTGACCATAACCAGAGATAATATCCCAACCAAACCCAATGAACCATATAGCCAGCCTGTTGAAACAACCAATATGTTACAAGATTTCTTCTCTACCAGTACTATAGGATCAAGTCTAATTAGCAAAATCCCAAGTACCAATGCTTGAATGAGTGATTACCATCTTGAAAGTTTTCCAAGTTCTCTCTATCTTGCTCCAACTCATGCTACCAAGGCCTCTTTGATAATAAATTCACTAAAAAACAAGTCGGGAAATTTAGAGCAAGTACCATTACTATTGTTCAAAAGAGCCCATGTGCTTTCACCCACCACTGCAATATTATTCCAGTCATACCTGGAGTATATCTAGAGGGTTTCAGGGGTCAATGCCCCTGCAGCCCGGTCTGTGACCAGGCCTCGTGGTGGATCAGGGTCTGATCATCCAAGCTGTTACTGCTGGCTGTATGCAAACTGATGTATGAGCCACAGCTCAGCTGGTCAGGTACTGATTTTAGATGCCTGTCCAGCACCTTCTTGAAAACAGCCAGGGGTCTATTGGTAATCCCCCTTATGTATGCTGGGAGGCAGTTCAACAGTCTTGTGCCCCTGACACTTACTGTGTTGTCTCTTAGTGTACTTGTGGTGCCCCTGCATTCATTGGGGGAATGTTGAATCTCCTGCCAAGTCTTTTGCTTTCATAGGAAGTGATTTTTGTGTGCAAGTTTGGTATTAATCCCTCTAGGATTTTCCAAGTGTATATTATCGTGTATCTTTCTCGCCTGTGTTCCAGAGAAATCAAGGGACTTTAACCGTTCCCAGTAATTTAGGTGCTTGATCATACTTGTGTGCTGTGAAAGTTCTCTGTACACTCTCCAGGCCAGCAATTTCATTAGAAGCCAACATGCGTGTCCTGTAGCTCAATCGCTAGCGCACTCAGCTCACACACTGAGGTCCGGAGTTCGAATCTCCTCCAGTACGGATGGAAAACATTAGGGATGTGTTTCCATAAGACACCTGCTGTCCCTGTTCACCCATTAGTTTAAAATGGGTACCCAGGTATTAGTCGAATGGTGTGGGTAACTTCCTGGGACAAAACTCACCTAATTTGCCCAAAATGCTCAGCATAACAAGGAGCTTTCTATATTGTAGTATGTCATTGATTTCGGCTAGGCCTGTATACCATGTAAATGTACTTATAGTAAATAAAGATATGTTCCTGACAATACTTATAGATAGCAAGGGGTTACCCTAATACACAAAGGAGACCCAACTTATGTAAATAACTGCACACCTATATTTCAAAAAATTAACCCACCAGCGATTATACCCTTTTCTAGCATCACTCAAACTCATCAACCCCTGACAGTTTGATTTCAGACCATATAACAGCACAACCAATGCAATTCTAAAAATGCTAGACTTCCTTTATGCACCTCTTGAGAATAATGAACATCCACTAGACCTTACAGATCTTGGCAAGCTTTTGATACAGTAGACCTGAACATTATGGTATCAGAGGTCATGCACTTGCATATCTAAAGTCCTACCTTAACAACAGACATTAATACATCTCCAAGAGCTCATCAACACGCGCTACAGACAAATGGGTTCCCCCAAGGCTAGTGTTCTCTGCCCTCTGCTTTTCCTCATATACATCAATAATCTTGCAAATGCAACTCTAACAACTTAAACTTGTTCTGTTTGCAGATGACACAACTCTTGTCATTTCCAACCCAAATCGGAATTCTCTCAACAACACTGTTAATGGGGAGCTCATAAAGACATCTAACTGGAAGATTACCAATAAACTCACACTTAACACTGACAAGAATTTCTATGTGCTGTTTAGGAACAGAGCTACAAATGTCCAACTAAATTTCATTAGTAATGGTTCTCCCATATCAAAACAAAACAAAGGAAAATTCTTAGGTCTGTTCCTTGACAGCAACTTGAAATTCAACATCCACATTTAGCACAAAATATCTAAATCAGTTGGCATCCTCTCTAAGATACAAGATGCATTACTATGTACCTCAAACAGTACTACTTTCATTATACTACTCTCTAATCTATCCCTACCACACCTAAGCTATTTGTCCAGGGATCCACTACTGCAAATCACCTTAAGCCAATAATAACTAAAAAGCACGAATGATCATCCAATCCAATGCCATATATATTAACCCATTCTTCAAAAGTCTAAACTTACTTATTGTACATAAAATTCACTCATACTACATATACAGAGCATACAATTCTAATATCAATCCTGCCCTTAAACCTGAGCAAAAACTCAGTGTGCATAAAAAGACCTAAAACCTGAAAAACTCTGCCTGAGGATTCCAGAGGCTACCTATCTGTCAACCACTTCAAACTACTGTTGAAAAATACTGCCTTTCCTTATTATTATTATTATTATTATTATTATAATCAAAAAGAAGCGCTAAGCCACAAGGGCTTTTCCTTAATATGATCCTGACAATTTATTATGTCGAAAAATTCCTGAAACCCTATTTTTCATCCAATACTTTCCCTGTTCTTGTTCAATCCTTCAACATGTATTTATTACTAGAAGGGCAATTTTTGTATCAATTCAGGTGCCTAGCTTTATCCTTAATATATCTCTACTTAGAATTTTTTTATTGAATTACTGGATCTCATGTACTATACATTTCTCACTGTCTAGTAATTATTATTTAGTTTTACTGCTGCCCAAACTGCCTTGCATAACAAGGGGCTTTCTATAGTTTACACATATCAACCCTAATTGTATACTATACAGTACTCCACTTTACAGAAATAAAGTTTTTTATTTTGTTTCTACTTGGTTCAGAAAAAGAGTGCATAATGTCTTAGTGCTCACAAATGAATGTCACGTTCTTAAAGGAATTTGATGTCTCACTCTACTTAATAACATTCCACAATTCTTCCTAGGTCTTTAAGCAAACCTATATTAGTTCCAAGGTTTACATTTTATTGCAGTTGCATTCCTTATTTGTTAGGTGATAAAAGTGTCCTGTACAGTATTAGGCTCACTGTTTGATGTATATTAGTTTCACATTACAATACATGCATTAGAAAAAGTGTCCAAATAAATTCAATTGATTTTAATTACAGTATGATGCTGCTTTAGGAATTTTACGGACAGCTTAGGGAGGCATTAGGTTTTTTTTTCGTAAAAACCTACAACTCTTGTACATCTCTTGATATACTGTACAAGGTGTTTTGCTTAAACACCTTGTACAATAGTACAAAACTATGTTTTGAAGCGTGAAAGATACATTGCTGCATCCGAGGCACTACAACCTACATAAAATGTGTCAATTCATTCATGACATACAGAAAGGCCCTGCATCTTCAGCACCCTCTTTTCAGTGTTCCACATTTTCTTATCTTCTGTGTTTTTACTGCTTTAACACACAACAGTTACATAAGGGAAGGGCAGTCAGTGCCATATTTTAAAGGTAAGTATTTTATGTACTGAATATTTATTTTACTTTTTAACTTTCTTTTTTTTATTCCTAGGTATATTGAGCACTTAATGTAATAGTCTAAACATGTTATTAGGCTCTTTTCCACCCGCTGGTAACTTTTGCTTATTGCAATGAGAAAACCTCAAGTCTCTCAAGTCAGTTCCTGATGAGCCAAGGTGTGGTGCATGCATTGGGCTGCATGCAGCTAGCACCAACAGGCCTGGTCTGGCATTGGGCCATGATGATGCTGACCCCCAAAACTGTCTCCAGGTAAACCCTAGTAAGGTATACATGCACCCTATGCTAAGTATAGTGCCTCATTAGCTTTGAATGCATACTATTATTCAACTACTGTTGCGATTAGCAGTACCTGATAACCCAGCTTTGGCTGGAGTCTTAGATGGCAAACAGAGCACAACTGGGAAAGCAAGGGCAACCATGGTTCACCATGACCTTCGTATTATACCACAAGCATCCAAAAAATAGTGGCGGCAGAATGTGGACAGGTTGCAACAATCTTGGCCCATGAAGGGTGTGTCTTATTTGATAGCAGAAAAGCATGCCATGGTTCTTGTATAGCAGGGATGGGATGATACCAAAATTATTGCCAATGCCAACTCAATTTTAGGCTGATAGATGCTTATTATAATTAAAAAAAAAAAAAAAAACTATGTTCAATATACATGTACAAACAAATGCTTGTTGACCAATAGATATTAAATAACCCAGAAGGTTAAATATTAACCCTTTCACTGTCCATCATGTAGAACTATGTTGCTGATGCCAGGGTTTGTCATATAGATCTGTCATGATCTATGTCAAGTGTGTTCAAAATATGTAGTAGACATTCCAGGTACTAAAATATTTCCTCTGTTCATTAATCATATTCCCAAGCTTTTCCTATATTACATTTGTCTTCCATTTTGAATTTACAACAAAAAAATATCGAAGATTTACCCCGTTTCTTGGAAAATAAAATATAATCAGGAATGACTGGTCATGGTTTATGGCATCCTAATTTAATCAGACCTATTAAAACCTATTAAACTGTAGGGTGTAGGGAGGCCTTACCTGTTCAGGAAAAATCTAACATTTCTGCTAATTTGAGCCCAATTTCAAGCTAATTCCAGTCCAGAAACCAACCAAAATCTTCCACTGTATCAAATGATACCAAGAAACAACAAATAAAACCATCCTAGAAAACACCCTCATAGTCACTACAGCCTCTTCACTTAACGACAGAGTTCCGTTTCTAAGACCACATTGGTAAACAAATTCGTCGCTAAGTGAGGAGCATACTATAATGGTAGTTGGTTTGTGTCAACCATCTTTGATATTGTTTTAATGTCACCTTTGCACCATTTATAACATTTCTGGCATATTTTTAAATGTTTATACAGCAGTGTACAGTATATTGTAATAAAGAGAATAGAGGAAATCAGCTCTAATATATGTACATTATTTAGGTATGCATACTGATCAGAGAGCCTGTTGTAAGTCTGAGACGTTGGTAAACGAATACGTCGCTAAGTGAGGAGAGGATGTATTTTAAACTAAACATAAGGTCAGAGTTTTGCTTTTCTACTCATGCACTGCTTGAGACAGGATTTTTTTATACTGTGCATGTGCATGCACACATGCTCTCCCACACAGGCCAAAATTTACCACTCAGGCTTATCTGAGTGGGCTGAGTTTATGACCCAGATCTACATGACAAACACTGGTATTCAATAAAAGCAACAAGGCAGATGACAACTCCCCCACACCAAACAATGATCACAAGACTTCCCAGTGGCCTCACAATGGGCTAAGAGACCATCTCCCAAAGCCTTAGGGTCAGGAACTCAGGATTGTGGCTCCCAATACTAGAGACAGAAGCCCCTAGCAAAGGTGTTCACCACCTCTGAAGTGTTATTCACCACCTGTACACGATGGAGAAGGCTGGGCAGTAGGCTCAGAAGTATACTTTCCCAGATATCTTTTTGATCTTAATCTATATCTGTCTGGGAGGATAGATACAGAATAAGATCCTGTGTCCACATAATGAACCCAGGACAACTGCCATGCATTCTGGAACACCTTCATGGCCAACACCTGCCAGTTTATCAGCCTACTAGCAAATAGTGGCGCTAGATCATACGCACAATCTGGAAGTGCTTCTCGTGGTCCTAGTTCCACAAGAGGGTGGCAGATGAACCTCAAGCCCCCTAACCAAGGAATGGTAGCCGTGCTCCAAAGACAACATGGACAAAGTGGTTGTAAGCCCCTTCTCTGTGCACAATGGAAATCATCAAGGGCACAAGAGGTCTACGCACAAGAAGGCATTCATATGAACAGTGTGATGGGTTGGAGACCCATCATTCAGGTTGCTAACACTCAAATGAGTCAGCAAAATCTTCAGAAAATTACCGCTCCTGTTTGATACAGAGCCATCCACAAAGGGTGATGGACATTAAAGTCACCCAGGAAATGGTATGGGTTGGGTAGTTCACAGATTAGGTCAGCAAAAGTAGAACAGTCTAAAACCCAATCTGAAGGAAGGTATAAGGTGCATACACTCAGATCTCCTTGCACTTTCACTCTGATTACTACAGCCTACAGGAACAAGAACAGACAAGTTGACCGTGATGGACAGAAGCATGGACCAAGATACTTGCACTTTCCATGGCAACTGTGTTAGGTGGGGATACAAAAGAATAAAAAGCAAACTTGAAACCCAGGTAAAACTCCACTGCCCAGAGTTTAGTCTTCTGCAAAATACAGAATTGATCAACCATAGGGGCAAAAGTGGATGTGAATGTTTTCAATATATGTACAAGCAAAAGATAATTAAAATTCCTTTTTATTTTATTTTCAGGTATGGATGACAGGTTATTATCATCAAATTTTTGGACTGTGGGCAACCTAAAAAATCTGGTGGAGAAATGCTGGACTAGCATGAACTGTTGATAACTGGGACTAGAGCCAATCTGGGTTTGCCAGCTGCCACCATAGCCCCCCTATAGTAAGCATATGGATGAGCATGACAAATGAAAATTTGACATGCTCTATTCAAGGTGGACAATCTCCCAAGACCCCAATGCAGACTTCTACCTGCATGGTTTTCAATCAGTAAAAAATATATTCTGACTCAAAATTAACATAAATAGCTAATGGCTTTCATCAGTGGCAAAAGAGCAATTCATGGGTAGAACTAGATAATATGCACCTCAAGTATTGGGAAGACTGTGAATGTCCTCTCTAATAAGACATACCTACTGTATTTTATGTTTTGTAGGGCTGCTGAACAATATTCACTATTTTGGAGGCAAAACTGAGAAAAAATGCCATCTATTAGTCAGACATATTCTGCAAAATATAATGACTGGTTTTCTTAGTATGTACATTTAATAATAAGTTTTAATTGCCAACATTTGACAGGTGGATTCAGCAGCCCAGATGATGATACACTTAAGTTTTTCACATTTTTGTATGCCCAAGACACACAGGAACACTAAAACACTGTCCTTGTATACTGCATTCTGATTTTCATTCATATCTACTAAATTTACTGTCCTACATTTTTTGGCATTTCCTCTAAAACCTTATTACTCTGTTATGATATTATAATCATGGGGAAGCACTAAACCCATAGGGGTCATACTATGTGTGGAAAACTGGAGGTAATCAGGTTCAACCCAAGAAAGTGGAGGGTGGCTTCAATCATTTGGATCAAAAGCCTTTCACCAGCATCAAGGCACTTTCCTTGCAGAGTTTGATATGCCAAAAAATACTGTACCAAAGCTAAGTATGTACACAGTCATCTGCTCGATTTTTGTCTGGAATCCTCCACATTCTTTTATCTTCTCTTCAATTTGGACTACAGTATACTGTACCTGTATTACATATGTTGCACAATAATGTGTATTTCTGTATTACTCAGTGCACTTACCGTAATTGTAAAACACTGCTTCCCTATAGGATGTTTTTTTTCCTTACCTCAAAACTGTTTCCTTTAATATTCCCACATGTCTCTCTCTCTCTTCTAGCAGAAACATAAAGTAACACTTAAGGTTCTGACCGTGCTGTTCTATGCAACAAGTGATAGTAAGGAATGCTGTTCAAATGTACAATGCACTTATATTAATCTAACTGCTAGAAAAATTAAAGACAAATCAGGAAAAGCCTTTTTAAAAAGACATCGATTTAGCCAGGCAAATTCTCATGCAAACTATAAATCCATCCACACTTAATATTGTATTTTCTCTTTTGCTTTTTATCATTTTTAAATACAAGAAGTTAACTGTATAACTACAATATTTCTTTTTTTACTATGATTCATTTTCCCTAGAAACCCTCCTCCAAGGGGTGGCCATGAGAAACAAATGAAAGCCCTAAATACAATCTATAACATTATGCAACTGATTGAGAAATTATCTACATATCACTCCTGTACTTCTCTCTTGAGCATTTTTCCTTACAAGCCTACATAAAATCAGCCACCTATCAGTATCTCTTGTGACCCACTCTACTGCCCCACAAAACTGTATAGTATTTCATACTCTCTCTGCCATCCCACTTAATTTATACACTTCTCTGTTTGCTAAATTCTACTCACCTACACCTGATGAAATTGTTGAAAATAAGCGCAACAGCAAATTTAAAAATCTAAGTGGTTTATTTTACTGCCAGAAAAAAGGTAGTTTTCAAGAGGAACTGGGTAACTACCTATAAAAAGTGCCAGATCACCTAAGTTGTGCTTAAGTAGGGTTGCAGGTGGCTAGCAGCAATAGCGTTGACTGAGAAGGCAGTCGGCCAGGAAGCCTGGCTGCATGCTGGGTTTCGTGGGTAAAAGAACCCTTAAAACAGCCACAAACATCTTATTAGGGAATCAATTAGTTGAAGAGATCCTAAACTCCAACCCACAAACCTAACCTACACTACACTTATCACTAATTCCTAATCAGATGACATCCCACCAATAGCAAGATCTCTTCACCTCTGAACTTGGAATATGATCTATGTTTCACCTAACTTTCCACCTTGCCTTCTAGGTTCATTTATGTTCACTGGATGCACACCTTTTCAAACTTCTCTGATCACTACATTATAACCCGTTAGAATTTGCATTTAAATAAATAAAACTAATAAAACATTTCTCACTTTCTTCCATACCATCAATTCTTTCTCCTTTACTAATAATGTATTTGAATCTGACATAACAAGAATTTTTCTTTACTATGAGACAATCTAATCATATACCTTAATCTTCTATCCAGATTGTAATAGGATTTTTTTTTTTTTTGTGCACACAATGGACTGCATACTGCTATTCTGGCAAGCATATACAGTACTCTATATAGGTCATGCAGTCCTACTGCTTGCATCATTTCTAACATACTATCGGCCTAAAAGAAATTCCTGGTATTCAGTATATTACCAATCTTTTCATATCTACTTTGCCTTTTGAATACATCACCAAAACTATTCAGTTTTATTTTTCTAATTACAAGAGGGCCCCCACTTATACAGCAGGTTAGGTTCCTGGCTACTGCTATAAAGTGAAAATCTCTGTAAAGTGAAACAGCCTTTTTTCACTTTCAAATGCACATAAAAGCCTGATAACATGTTTATACTATCATATATTAAGTGAGCAATACAGCCAGGCCCAAAAAAATGCATATACAGTGGAACCTTGTTTTTCGGCTGCTGCATTTATCGGCCAATTCATATTTAGGCTGTTTTTTCGGCGGAAATTTTGCTCCGTATTTCGGTTGTTGCCTCGTATATCAGCAGTATTAGGAAGTTGATGTGGCTTGTTTATTAAGTGCGACTGTGAAATAAGCCACCATGGGCAGGAAGTGTAGCAGGCAGGCAGGGAGTGTAGCATGGAAATAGGGAGTGTGGAAGGGAGGCAGGGAGTGTAGCAGGCAGGCATGGAGTGTAGCATGGAGGAAGGGAATGTACCATAGAGGGAGGGAGTATTGCAGAGAGGCAGGGAAACAGGGAGTATGGAAGGGAGGTAGGGAGTGTAGCAGGCATGCAATGAGTGTAGCAGGCATGCAGGGAGTGTAGCTTGGAGGGAGTGTAGCAGGTAGACTGGGAGTGTAGCAGACATGCATCGAGTGTAGCAGGGAGACTGGGAGTGTAGCAGACATGCATCGAGTGTAGCAGGCATGCACTGAGTGTAGCAGGCATGCAGGGAGTGTAAAATGGAGGGAGTGTAGCAGGCATGCAGGGAGTGTAGAATGGAGGGTGTGTAGCAGGGAGTGTAGCAGGCATGCACTGAGTGTAGAATGGAGGGAGTGTAGCAGGGAGGCAAGGAGTGTAGCGGGCATGCAGGGAGTGTAGCAGGGAGGTAGGGAGTGTGGCAGGGAAACAGGTAGTATGGAAGGGAGGCAGGGACTGTAGCAGGCGTGCATCGAGTGTAGCAGGCATGCAGGGAGTGTAGCAGGCATGCAGGGAGTGTAGAATGGAGGGAGTGTAGCAGGCATGCAGGGAGTGTAGCATGGAAGCAGGGAGTGTGGCAGGAAAACAGGGAGTGTGGAAGGGAGGCAGGGAGTGTAGCAGGCAGGCAGGGAAGTAACTCCAGAGGTTCTTTTATACCTGAAGTCCTTATGGAGGGGGGATTCCCCTTCCAAACAATAATCAGCCCTCCCTCTCTCCATAAGCCAACAAGAGTCTTTAATAAAGGTATGTAACAGTGATTTAAATGTTATTTATTTATTTTATTTAGTTCTCACTGTTTTGTGTATGTAAAACTACAATTAATCTTTACAAAATGTATTTTTTGTTAATATTTTTGGGTGTCTGGAATGGATTAATTGTATTGACATTCATTCTTATGGGAAATATTGCTTCGAATTTAGGCCGACCTTCTGAACGGAATATGGCCGAAAAACGAGGTTCCACCATACAGTACACACATTACTTTCCTTAAAATATTTTCGTCCTTAGTTTATAGCAAGTGGTGAAAACATTTATTGTAAAAAGTCTGAATACATGAAGAAAGAGTATAATTGAAAACTGTTGCACAGGCGAAACACTGTAAAGCAAAGCACTGTAAAGCGGGGCCCTCCTGTAGTATATAATACTCTTGAAACTTTTTCTATCACTTTGCTTTATCATAATAAAAATCTTTAAACACATCACAGCATTTCAAGAGCCTACCACCTGTAACATTACCTATATAATAAATAGTGTTACTCTACAAATCTCACGAAACACTGTCAAAAAAAAGAATAACTGCCAATTTCAAACAATGGAGAAAAACACAGGCATAGGGGAGATCAGAGCCATAAAGCTCATATTACCATATTCTGCAATGGGGTTCTGAGCCTAATTTACAGATGAAGCTAATATCTACACATTCCCACAGAGGGAACATTATGGAATCGATTCATTAACCCAGATTTTGGCCTTGGTAGTGCTTATTATTTTCTGTCGTGTAATGCCTCATATACCCATGACACACCTTTAAACATTCAAGAATCTGATCCTCTTATTTCTAATACAGTGGACCCCTGCTTTACGATCAGCTCCCAATGCGACCAATTATGTAAGTGTATTTATGTAAGTGCTTTTGTACGTGTATGTTTGGGGGTCTGAAATGGACTAATCTAATTCACAATATTCCTTATGGGAACAAATTCGTTCAGTAATGGCACCTGAACATATTTCTGGAATGAAATAATATCGTAAACCGGGGGTCCACTGTATTTCTGAGTTTGTCTTTTGCAAACACAATGATTTAGTTTACCATTTCCTAATATTTTTACTATCTTTAAGTGTTAGAACCTAATGTCATACAGAATTTAATTTGCTTGTTTGGCTGTCACGCATTTAAAAAAACAAAAAGGAACAATACCATGTATTGTCACACATTTACTTGTGCTAATATATGAACAAGTTGAAAGAATAAATGCAACCACAGCAAAAATACAAAGGTGAAATAAAATTAATAAAAACTAAAAATCTGAGAAAATAAAGATAGGAATCAAAGGGCATCTGACATAGAAAGAACAAATGGAACTACAAAGTTTATGCATATCTGCAAATAAAAAAAAGAGAAGTCATCTTCCATTTCCCATGGCAACTTTAGCCAACCAGTCTACAACCTGGTCTCTATATTTCATGTTTATGTTCATATATAGCATCCTATAATTACAATCTTCCAAGATATTATCTTACCTTCTTCTTCATCTTCATTATCTAAGTCATCCTCTTCACTCTTGGAAAAATTTTCCTTACCTTCCTCTTCCTCATCCTCGTCAGTTTGTTTTTTAGGATCCCCTCCTCCCTCATCATCTTTCTTTTCATTCTGGCTGCTTTCTTTCTTTTTATCCTCTGTATTATCTAATTCACCACTATCTTCTTTCTTAGTATTCTCTAAACTGTTTTCTTCTTCTACTTCTTCTTTTGCACTTTCTTCTGGCTTTACATTATCAATATCTGTTTTTTCTGCACATTCTTCATTATCTACATGTCCATTGTTTGTTTTTGCAGCTTCTTCTTCATCTTTTTTAGATTCTAACTTAAATTTTTCACTATCATGATATGGAGTTATTACTTCATCTGCATCTTCTTTCTTGGATTGTTTGACTTCTTCGTAGAGATTGGTCAAACCCCCCGTTATGTGAGCAAGCATGTGATGTCTTGGAGGTCTTATCAGTGGCAAGTCATCTGTCGACAGTCTGAAATAAAAAAAAAATTAAAGACTTGTTATTACTGTTAACCCTTTCAGGGTCCAGAGGCCAAATTTCAAAGTGCACACCAGGGTCCAAGAATTTTCATAAAATAATTTTGTTATTTTTTCTTATGAAATGATAGAGAATCTTTTTCTGAAGGTAATAAAACAAAAAGTATGAAATTTGATGGAAAACTGACGAAATTGTGCTCTCGCGAATTTTGATGTATCAGCGATATTTATGCATCGGCGATTTTGCCAAAATTTGATGGAAAACTTACAGAATTATGAAGGCAGAATACACATCAGCAATTTGTCCACTTGAGAGTACTGTTTTAAGCCAATACCATTGCTCATTTCAACCAAAACCTTAGCAATTTTGCTAGTGTGCCTTCTGTTATATCACTGCACTGTACTGTACTGTAAACTTGGTAACATTCATATAGAAAGCAGACATTACCTATTTTTATAAATGTAAGGATATTTCTAGGTTAAGTCATTATAACATGTTAGTTATAAATACTGTATCCATGACCATGCAATGTGTAAAATTATTGAGTTCTGAATACTACATGTAGTACCCCGAGTTTCAAATAGCTCCCAACTCGAATACGTAACTATGTTAGTGCTTTTGTAAGTGTTTTTTGGGGGTCTGAAACGAACTAATCTAGTTTACATTATTCCTCATGGGAATAAATTCATTTGGTAACGGCACTCAAACAGCCTTCTGGAACGAAGAAAGTTTGAAACTCAGGGTTCCACTGTACATTTATATATAGCCTTCCTAAATAAACAAATTATGTTTATTTCCATGGTGCATTATTAATTTTGGCTCCTAATCTTTCAAAAATCAATTTCCTTGCAACTTTTTTTTTTTGTAAAGTAAAAGGACACAAGTGCAACTAATGTGACAATTTATTGTGGCAACGTTTCGCTCTCCAGGAGCTTTGTCAAGCCTAAGTACCATTAATCCTTTCATGGTTTACCATGCCAGTGTAACACGTGCAGATTGCAGCTCTTCAAATATGCTGTGAGCAGTAAACTTTAGCTTAGAAAACATGAGAAAATGGGTCTGTGCAATGGGTAGCTACAATATAAAAAAAATACTGCCCCCCCCCCTTCCCCTGCAGTGCATGATGCGGGGGAAAACCCATGACCTTGTGTTTAGTTTAAAATAGTGAATTTGAGGCGCTTTCTAGAGTGGTTTTTATGGTTTCATTGGTTGTCCTTCAGTATGGACTTGATAAAATAGAAGAAATACTAATGAAATAGATGACTTGATCAGTTTCAGACAGAGTAACTTGAAGCAGACCTCAAAATGGTGTACAGTGGAACCTCTACTTGCGAGTTTAATCCGTTTCATGACCTTGCTCGCAACTGGATTTGCTAGTTTGCAGAGTCAATTTTCCTCATTTAAATTAACTGAAATGCAATTAATCCGTTCCAGTGGAATTCTGTGCTTCAATAATTTCGCTAATATCAACTCTACAGCTTATTTATCTATCTCACTTCATCTAATATGACATAATAAATAATATAAATAACATAGAAACCTGATATATATATACCCTAAAATGAATAAAATAAGTAATTCATGTAGTGGTATGGGTAGTGTCGGTGGTGGACGAGAGTTTGTCTGGAGACCGGACAAAATACTTCTTGAATAATTTCGCTAATATCATCTATACGGCTTATTTATCTATCACAGTTCATCTAATAAGACATAATAAACAATATTAATAACACAGGGTGGCTAATTGCTGAAAAGTGAGCTCCATTATTTATGCTTAGAGTTCTTTCATTTTTGGTGTATGTTAAGAAGCATCTTTCCATCATACATTGCCCAAGTTTCAATAAGATAGTCCAACAAACAAACGAGAGGCAAGAGGGGCAAGAGCCCCTTACCAGCGTCAAGGAACCTGCCTTGAGGTCCTTGAGGTCTGCTCGCTTATGAAAACAAAAAATCGACCCATCGACTGCTCGTATTTGGAAAAACTAGCACATGGATGCGCTCGCAAGTAGAGGTTCCACTGTAAATATCTGATTTTTAACCCTTTCAGGGTCGGCAGGCCCTCTCCGAGACTTGTTCTCAGGGTCGGCCAAATTTAAAAAAAAAAAAGGTTTTTTCTTATGAAAAGATAGAGAATCTTTTCCCGATCATAATGACACCAAAAGTATGAAATTTGATGGAAAACTTATGGAATTATGCTCTCGCGAAGTTAGCGGTCTTGACGATGTTTACGCATCGGCGATTTTGCCCACTTTGAGCCCTATTTTCAGCCAATTCCAGTGTACTTGTCAACAAAAATCATAACTATTTTGCTAGAACTCCATTTTTTCTATCGAATGAGTACAAGAAATCACCCATTTACCGATTTCAACTATCCAATATAGTGGTCAGAATTTAGCAATTTTGCCAATTTCACACAAATTTCCGAATAGGGTCCAAAATAAACAAGAAAGACATTCCTGGCACTAAAATAACATTTCCTCTGTTCATTAGTCACGTCCCCATGCCCTTCTTACATTCTTTTGCTTTCCACTTTGAATTTTTATGCAGACTACTGCATTGGTGTAGAAATGGTATAAATAATATCAGCGCACTTGTGAAAGAATATTAGACTCACCAGCTGACGCGTATTGGACGCATAGCATGATTTGTTTACTTTTGAACTTTGGTAAAAATCGAACATTTCTGCTACTTTGAGCTCAATTTCAAGGTAGTTTTCTTTATAAAACCAGTCAAAATCATCTCAATTTCTGTAATATGTCTTCCATTCTATAAAATGAGACCAGGAAAACTATAATACAACAATAAAACAACAATAAATACCATACAAAAATACAGTACAAAGTCACTGTTTTAACAAAAACACGTTCAAAGTTTTTTTTTTCTCATTACGCACTGTGTGCTGCAGGATTTTTTTTATACCGCGCACACTGACCACAGACCCATTCTTTCATATGTAGGCCTACCAGCTTTCTCTCGCTAGACTTGAGGGCGCTAGAATTTAGGCGTACTAGTACGTCAAAAACCCTGATGCGTAAGCTGTACTAGTACGGCCGAAACCCTGGAAGAGTTAATGACTTTCCTGAGGAAGGGTAGGCCCCCTCCCCCTCAGTTTATTTCAGGGATTTTTACCATGTCTGCTTCATTACTGGGACAACCTAAACCATGACCATTCATTTTTAGTTATATTTTATCAAGCCGAGAATGAGGGTAAAAACTTTGATTTTTGTGTGTGATTTTGAATTCAAAATGAAGGAAAAGTGTTATATAGGAGAGACCAGAGACATGATCAATGAACAGAAGAAAGGTTGCTTTAGTGGCTGAAATGCCTGCGATGTTCATTTTGGAGTCTTTTAAGATGGAATTTGTTGAATTTTATGTAAAATTGGCCAAATTATAAAACTTGTGCACTTTATCGTTTTATAATTGAATGGGCAGATTCTTCTGTTTAATCAGTAGAATGGAAAGCATACTAGTGAGACAGCCAGAAATTGGATCCAATTGAGCAATAGAACTGACTTAAAATAGGACTCACAGTGAGCAAAACTGTTGATGAATAAATTGCACCCAGTCCAACTTTGCACCTGCACAATTGTTATTTTTCCACCAAGTTTCACATTTTTGGTGTTATTACCTTCAGAAGAAGATTCTCTACCATTTCAGATAAAAAAAAATTAAATCACGACACTATCAGCATTTAATTTTGCAGTTTGTGACAGTGCAGGGTTAAAGATACAAAAACACGCACTTTTCTTCAAGGTAAAATAAATAAAATATGATAGGGAACCCCAATCAAGTTTCAGTTTGAAAGGAATGCCAATGATCTGACCAATTTTACAAAATCATCAATCGCTCTGGAGAATTATCAGATTTTCCTGCTTGCAAAGAGCTCTCACACAAATTTCTTAAAATATTTGTAAGCACTAACCTAAAATAACCTAACTTTAACCTAAATTATGTTTTTGAATAACTAATGGTTATATTTTAACTGCCACAACTGCAGCTTGGATAATTAGTGGATATCAGTGCTTTGAAGAATCACTGTCTTTGCCATATAACTTTGAAAGATAAACAGAACCTGCAGAATAATTTGCCTATATCAGCAAATTATCCTGGAGGCTAATCAGTAATTTTATGAAATAGATTAAACTATACAAAAATGACAATATACAGATTTTGCCTATATGCAAGTGATAAAATGCACCCCTTTTTGCAAAGTAATTTAAAAAGCCTTAATAGTACGCTCTGTAAGCATTGAAGAATCACATTATGCGCAAACTCTTGGTAGTCAGCAGGTTTTTCCCCTCCAATGCAAGCTTGGCGTAAGAGTCAAGCATTTGGAGAGAGTGTACCTTCACCCAAACTGCCCACAGCTGCTTTCTGGGAGCATTGCATACCTTTTTCAAGTGTGTGCTCATGAAGTGATTTTGGAATTTTCATCACCCCATCTTATCTCTAAATATTAACCCTTTGACTGTCGCAAGCCCCTTTCTGAAACTGTCATTCTATGTTGAAAAATTTTTGAAAAAAAAAATAAAAAAAATTATTTTTTCTTATGAAATGATAGAGAATCTTTTTCCGATGATAATGACACCAAAAGTACGAAATTTGATCAAAAACTTAAGGAATTACACTCCCACAAAGGTAGCGATCTCGGCGATGTATATGCATCGGCTATTTCGCTGACTTTGAGCCCTATTTTCGGCCAATTCCTTTGTTCCAGTCGACCAAATTCATAGCTATTTCTTTAGAACTCCATTTTTTCTATCAATTAAGTACAAGAAACTGCCCATTTACCGATTTCAACTACCCAATGGCAGTCATAAATTGGCAATTTGGCCAATTTCATGCAAATTAAAAAAGATGCCAATTTCAAAATAGGGTCCAGAATAAACAATGCGACATTCTTGGCACTAAAATAGCCTATCCTCTGTTCATTAGTCATGTCTCTAGGCCCCTCTTATATTACTCTTGCTTTCTATTTTGATTTTTTATTCACACAAAAAATAGAAGATTTACTGTTATGCAGACTACTGCATTACTGTAAAAATTGTGTAAATAATATCAGTGCACTAGTGAAAGAATATCAGACTCCCCATTTGACGTGTATTGGACGTGTGGTGTGATCTGCTTACTCTTGAACATAGGTAAAAATTGAACATTTCCGCTACCTTGAGCTCAATTTCAAGGTCGTTTTCATTGTGAAACTTATCAAAATCATCTCTATATCTGTAATATGTTTTTCATTCTATCAAATGAGACCACTAAAACGAGAATATAACCATAAATACTATACGAAAATTCACCTCAAAGCCCCATAAAGGGTTAATCCAAAAACATGGTCGGAGTTTTTTTTTTTTTCTCATTATGCACTGCGTGCTGCAGGATTTTTTTTATACAGTGCACAGTGACCACACAGACCCATTCTCTCACATGTGGGCCTACCAGCTTTCTCCTGCTTGCTATGAAGCTGCTAGAATTATTGAGTACATATATGTCCGAAACACTAGCTCGTAAAACGTATATATATCGACCGAAACAGTCAATGGGTTAACTGTGGCACTCAAGAAAAATACAAGGTGATGTTAGAGGTGCCAAAACAAATAAATGTGAAGATCCATGGGTATTGAAGAACGTGGAAATTTCAGAAAAGTGTGATGAAAACTGAGTGTAGTATTTTTTATTCTGAGAGAATTCGCCATCCGTCCAATTAGGGACAATGACAAGAAGATACGAGCTTTAGCAACAAGCAGAGCAGACTGTAAAGTGGCGAAAAGAATGTGAAAGAGGCCAGTGCAGCTAATTAAAACAGCAATGTTACTGAATGTGTGACCAGAGAAGAAAACAAGGAAATGGGCCCTGCTTAATACTCAGATAAGGTATAAAACTCTACTATATTATTAAACTGTACAAGGCAGGCAGGTAGGCTTTCACAAGTGCATCTTTAGTTCTAGATGGTTTAAAAGCTTTTAAAAAAAATTTAAATCAACTTCATAACATAAATTTTAGCAGTGAGAGTGCCTCAGCTAATCACATTCCTGAGGGAAATTCTCTTGTTGATTTTGCTCAAATAACTTCTGAGAATGGGTATATTCCCTACCATATGTTTAATACTGATGAGACAGGGTTATTTTTGAAGGGCATGCCATTAAGAATGTATATACATTAGCACAAAAACATTGTAGCTTGTTTTACGGGAGCTAAGGATCACTATCTTGCTTCTCTGCAATGCAACAGATTATGTAATAACACTGCAGCAAGTTACATAAACAATTCTATATTATTGGTAAAGTTGCAGAATTTATTACTGAAAAGGATCCTAACAAATCTAGAAGCACTGATATAAAGATACCTTATCATCAGCTGTATAAAGTACAGTGAACCTTAATTTAATTTACTTCAGAAATACCGGACAATATCTGCCGGGTCAATTCATTCAGAAACAAGGAACAAAGTTCATTTGTTAGAGATATGTCCATTACTATTACAATCACGGCAAAACAACATCTCAGTCAACCACAATCGTCATTACCAGCCACCCACTCCCCCCATCTGTCTGGTTAAATGAAAGATTCACTGTACTGCAGGGTAAAACAGATCAGGACATTTTACAGAATACAAGAGAACTCCAGTACAACCAACAACTACTGACAACTCTGTAGCCACATGAGCACAAGAACTACAGCAATCCATCTCAGCCCAGCAGGGCCACATAAATCCTCTCCACATTTCCATGTCAACAAGCAACTACAATTAGAATGTAGGGGTAAGATAAACTATTAATTTGTACCTAGTATAGTTTAAAAAAAAAGTTGTTTCACAAATCTGGAGGTCTCTCGAACATAACCTTGTTCTACCCATATGTTCATCTCTCATAAAGCTAGTTTTCATGACATGCTGATTTTTAAGAACATTCACCCCAAATTATGAGGGGGGTTTACTGTGCATCGACAAGTTATCCAACAACATAAATGTGTTAATTTGTAAATATTATTAATGTCTTCTTTATCCCTTAATACTGATGTGTTACTTCTGTACTTAAATACATCTTTTTCAATTTATTACATGAAAATTATACTATATAATAAATAAAAATTATAATATAACTATTGTGAGAATAAATATCAATGATGCTATGCATTATAAAGTCTCCTGTAAGAAACTATCAAAGTTTGTTTGGCCAACCAGCAAGTTTCAAATGTAAGGGTGATAAATGTAATAAGTATAATGGCACCTAGCACGGAATTACGGAGGTTTCAAATCAATGGCAATAAGTAATCCAGGCTACAGGTTTTGTGAATTGTTAAAACCTAACCACGAGTCATCAAACATTATTTTGTTCATTTTAAGTTTAGGTTAGTGCTTTCAATAATTTTACTAAACTTACATGTGGGAGAACTCTTCAATAATAGAAAAATGTCAAGAGACTTTACCTAACCAAACAATGATTTGGTAACATCAGTGAGATAACTGGAAATCAGTATAACTAATCAACTTAATTGTTAATTATTAGATTTTCAAGTATTACAATGTAACTAATTTGTAACTTAGTAACTTTATTCAACTTCGACATATTTATAACCAATGTAAAACTTATTTACTTTGCTAAATTTCAAATTGCAGTCCAAAGGAAGTTGCTAACAAGTCAACATGCAATTATTCTGTAACTATTAAGTATCCTATAAACCCTATCAATGTGTAAACAATGAAGAGTAACTACCGTGTCAATTAGCCACATTATGACCAATAATTAACCCCCTTTATAGCCCTGCTAAGCACCCATGGGTGGAAGAGTAATTTAAATCACCACAGGAAAACATCAATTTTAAATCCCCTGGTGATTATTCCTCATATTTTTTAAGCCATACAAGTAGAATAATCTTTCATTTCGGCGAGTTTTAATTAAAATGACATGACTAGGGTATATGGTGAGTTTAATAAGGTGAAAATGTGATGAGTTTAGAGGAATTCGGCTTTTGTGGGAGCCAGCCATGGCCGCTGGCTTGGCGCGCACCAGTGATGCTACTGACGCCCTACACCTCTCTCCTACCATCCTCCACCTCTAACTTACTTCACCCAGCGATGGAAGCCTCCGTGACCCATAGTTCCTCTCAATTCGTGTGCTGTCGACATTGTGTGTGACGGATAGGATAAAAATAACAGCTAAACTCCCCCGCCGTGGGAAGCTAGTGCTTCTATTGTTTACAAACCGACTAACAGGACAAAATACATTCAAACTGCGCACAACGGCGGTCAATTTCATATACTGTATTCATTTTGCTTTATAAAGTAATTCTGATATTACACTTTGTATAGCGATAGCCTTTGAGCTATACTAATTGGTGTCTCTTCTTTATTTAGGGACGATGCATTAGAATTTCAGTGGACAAAGGTCCCATCATCATGTGCGTTGGAACGATAAAACTCTAGGGAAAGTAACCCCCTGGTTTGCAGAATACGTCATTGACCTTACATTTTTAATGTTCATAATTAACTTCAGTTCTTTATCATTCAACTGAATCATAACATGTGTGTTATATGAATAATAAATGAGTTTAAATGGTGGAATACGGCATTGATTGTGAAGCATCTTCAAACAGTTTCTCTAACTTTGCTGGAAGTAATATCCAGGGCAAAACTCCCAATAAGATTACTTTGGACGATTAATAACCTCAGATAACTCAATAAAGTCATGTCATCAGACTATCTGGCTTATTTCCATTTGGGTCCTTTAATCCCAGGATGTGACACACACCTCATTATTGGTGAGACGTGCAACAGTTGGGTGTCTTTATTGTTGAAAAGTTTAGCCTACGCAGTAGGCTTCTTCAGTCAACTGCAGAGGAAAATTAATTGGAGTCAGCAGTAGTAGTGGCGAGGTAAACATGATATAATTAGTTCACCACCCTTGGAGAAATAGTTTTTGAGGTGGTCAGTCCCTCAGCCTGGAGAAGGAAATAAATGGTATAAAATACCGACACAATGGAAATATAAACACATATGCAGTATAATGTGATCCTTTATTGACTACGTTTCGCCCACACAGTGGGCTTTTTCAAGTCACAAACAGATCTACCTGGGGTGGAAGGGACGCGAGTATTTATAGTCAGGTTCAGAATGTTGAGGTCAGGTGGAGAATGCTGCATCCGATCAGGTACCGAGTGGGGTTATAGAGTCTAAAATCTTGGGTAGCTTGGAAAGGAGATTGGATAAGTTTGTGAGCAGACCTTCTACAGTGTTCTTCCATTCCTGTGTTCTTATGTGGGATAGCGATGAAGCTTCTTGGCAAGTGGTTCAGCTATGTTTATAGAAGCCACTATTCTGGTTGAAGTTGTCGGATATAGAAATAAGTGATGATTCCAGGATTCTTCGGTATTGAGTGTTGTCTTCTGTGGCGATAAGTCTTGAGTTTCTGTAGTTTATCAAGTGGTTGTGTGAATTACGGTGTTGTACACAGGCATTCCTTGTGTCGTCAGACCTGCTTGCGTACTGGTGTTCTGAAATACGTGTTTGGAGGTCCCTTGATGTTTCGCCCACATATAATTTGTTGCAGTCATTACAAGGGATTATGTATACCCCTGCAGAGGGTGGAAGCTTGTCCTGTCTATCACTGGTAATGTCCTTGATGGTCGTGGTTGTGGAGGTAGATACTTGGAAGATGTTGGAAACGTGTTTGGCAATGGAGTTGGTGGGGAGGACTATGTATCTCTTCTCGGCAGTGTCTTCTCTGGGTGTGTTGAAGATGTTTAATGCCCGTCGTCTGCAGTCTCTGATGAAGTGACGAAGGATAGTGGAGTTTAGAAAATACTTGTTCAATTATCGTGCATTCTTCTTCAAGAAACTCAATTGAGCTGCATAATCTAGGTGAGGCCTTACTAATGATGTATAAAGCTGCAGTATGACCTCTGGACTTCTGTTGCTTACACTTCTTGATATAAATCCCAGTAATCTATTTGCCTTATTACGTACGCTTAGGCATTGCTGTCTTGGTTTAAGGTTGCTGCTCACCATAACCCCCAAGTCCTTTTCGCAATCTGTATGGCTAAGTTCTACATCATTTAACTTATAAGTGCTAGGGTTATGGACACTCCCGAGCTTCAGAACCTTGCATTTATCTACATTGAACTGCATCTGCCACTTTTCTGACCAAGAATATAGTTTGTTTAAATCCTCCTGAAGTTCCCTAACGTCTACGTTTGAATCAATTATCCTACCTATCTTTGTGTCATCGGTGAATTTGCTCATTTATTTTTTTATTATCACACTGGCCGATTCCCACCGAGGCAGGGTGGCCCGAAAAAGAAAAACTTCCACCATCATTCACTCCATCACTGTCTTGCCAGAAGGGTGCTTTACACTACAGTTTTTAAACTGCAACATTTACACCCCTCCTTCAGAGTGCAGGCACTGTACTTCCCATCTCCAGGACTCAAGTCCGGCCTGCCGGTTTCCCTGAACCCCTTCATAAATGTTACTTTGCTCACACTCCAACAGCACGTCAAGTATTAAAAACCATTTGTCTCCATTCACTCCTATCAAACACGCTCATGCATGCAATTTGCTCATATCACTAGTAATTCCCTCATCAAGATCATTGATATATATTATAAACAACAACGGGCCCAAGACTGATCCCTGTGGAACGCCACTTGTTACAGATCCACACTCGGATTTAACCCCATTTATGGACACTCTCTGCTTCCTGTCTGTGAGCCATGACTCGATCCATGAGAGCACTTTTCCCCCAATGCCATGAGCTGCCACTTTCTTTAACAGTCTTTGGTGCGGAACTCTATCAAAAGCCTTACTAAAATCTAAGTAAATAATATCAAACTCTTCATCGTGGTCAACAGCCTCAAAAGCTTTACTGAAGAAAGTTAATAAATTAGTTAAACAAGACCGGCCTCTTGTGAATCCATGCTGAGTATCATTAATCAAGCTATGCTTATCGAGATGGCTTCTTATAATCTGAGCTATAATTGACTCTAGTAATTTGCCTACAATTGAGGTCAGGCTAATTGGGCGGTAATTTGACGATAACGACTTGTCCCCTGTTTTAAAAATAGGAATTACATTAGCCATCTTCCACATATCAGACACTACACCTGTTTGAAGAGATAAATTAAAAATATTAGTTAATGGTTCACAGAGTTCCATTTTGCATTCCTTAAAAACCCTTGAAAATAACTCATCAGGACCCGGCGACTTATTTTGCTTCAGTCTATCTGCTTCACAACCATTTCACTAGTGACTGTGATGTTACATAATTTATCTTCTTCTAGCCCACTATAAAAATTAATTACTGGAATATTGTTAGTGTCTTCCTGTGTAAAAACCGAGAGAAAATAATTATTTAAAATCGAGCACATTTCATTCTCTTTGTCAGTAAGATGCCCATAGTTATTTTTAAGGGGACCTATCTTATCTCTAATTTTTGTTCTATAGACCTGGAAAAAACTTTTTGGGTTAGTTTTAGAATCCCTAGCAACTTTAATTTCATAGTCCCTTTTAGCTTTTCTTAACCCCTTTTTAATGTCCCTCTTAATGTCAATATACTGATTCATAAGATGACCTCACCTCTTTTGATACGCCTATAAATTCCTTTCTTATGCCCTACTAGATATTTCAGCCTATTATTCATCCATTTTGGATCATTTCTATTTGATCTAATTTCTTTATACGGGATAAACGTTCTTTGAGCAGCATGTATTGTGTTCAGAAAACTGTCATATTGATAGCTCTCTTCGTTACCCCAGTCAACAGATGATAAGTGTTCTCTAAGCCCATCGTAATCTGCTAAGCGAAAATCTGGGACTGTTACTGAGTTATCGCTACTATTGTACTTCCATTCAATGCTAAATGTAATTGATTTGTGGTCGCTAGCACCCAGTTCCTCTGAAATTTCTAAATTATTAACAAGGGATTCATTGTTTGCCAGAACTAAGTCAAGCAGGTTATTTCCCCTTGTGGGTTCGGGTCACAAACTGCGTAAAAAAACAATCCTGAACTACTTCTAAGAAGTTGTATAATTCAAAATTTCCCCAGTCAAGAATTCCAATCAATATGACTAAAGTTAAAGTCTCCTAGAATTACTACATTATCGTCCCTTGTGGCCTTAACAATTTCCTCCCATAGTAGTCTCCCTTGGTCCCTATCTAAGTTTGGGGGACGGTATATCACTCCTAAAATCAGTTTTCTTTGCTCTCTGAAAATTCTATCCAAACAGACTCTGTATGTGTTACTTCAGACTTAATACCCGTTTTTTGCAAAAGTTCAAGCGATCTCGGACATACAATGCCACCCCACCCCCCTTCCCGATACTTCTATTACTTGGAAAAATTTTAAAAAACCTGAATGTGGACATTCCGAGGCATGTCCCGACTTTTTGAATTAAACCACGTCTCAGTTAAGGCAAATGCATCATTGTTCCCTGCACAGCAACTAATCTCAAACTCGTCCATCTTATTCCTAGCACTACGGTTTTTAGCATAATAAAACATTGAAGGGACTTCCTTTCTCTTTACCCTTCCTGCTCATTTCTGTTTTCTACTAAACCTATTACTGTCCTTATCACCCAGTGTCACTGGCTTTTCAATTTCTACCGTTTCTGCTTATTACTAGTTCCCCTAGAACTCTTTAAATATTACTACACTGGGACTTCACTTTTTTTCCTGCCAAAACCCATACCACAACTATTCCTAGTTTAAAGTCCTAACAGCTCCCTCCACTGCAGTTGCCAGTGCTCCCACCCCAGACCTAGATAAGTGAACCCCATCCCTGGCATACATGTCATTTCTGCCATAGAAGAGGTCCCAGCTGTCAATGAATGTTACCGCTTTTTCCCTTACAGCATTTGTCCAGCCAGCAATTGCCCACCAATTGCCCTGGACAGCCATTCATTTCCAACTCCTCTCCTTGGCAAATACCACATATGACGGGGTTTTCCCACCCTTCCTCCTAATTATTTCTATTGCTGACCTATACCTGCTAATCAGGTCTTCACTCCTACGCCTGCCAACATCGTTGCCTCCAGCACTGAGACAGATAATAGGATTGCTCCCATTACCTCTCATAATGTCATCCAGATGGCTAACAATATCCTCCATCCCAGCCCCAGGAAAGCAAACCCTCTGTCTCCTACTCCTGTCCTTCAAGCAGAACGCCCTATCCATATACCTAACTTGGCTATCCCCAACAACAACAATATTCTTACCTTCCTTGGTATCGTTCATCGTGACCTGGAGTTTACCTGGAGAGAGTTCCGGGGGTCAACGCCCCCGCGGCCCGGTCTGTGACCAGACCTCCTGGTGGATCAGAGCCTGATCAACCAGGCTGTTGCTGCTGGCTGCACACAAACAACGTACGAGCCACAGCCCGGCTGATCAGGAACTGACTTTAGGTGCTTGTCCAGTGCCAGCTTGAAGACTGCCAGGGGTCTGTTGGTAATCCCCCTTATGTGTGCTGGGAGGCAGTTGAACAGTCTCGGGCCCCTGACACTTATTGTATGGTCTCTTAACGTGCTAGTGACACCCCTGCTTTTCATTGGGGGGATGGTGCTCGTCTGCCCCAAATCTTTTTCTTTCGTAGTGAGTGATTTTCGTGTGCAAGTTCGGTACAGTCCCTCTAGGGTTTTCCAGGTGTTTTATAATCATGTATCTCTCTCCCTCCTGCGTTCCAGAGAATACAGGTTTAGGAACCCCAAAACGCTCCCAGTAATTGAGGTGTTTTATCTCCGTTATGCGCGCCGTGAAAGTTCTCTGTTACATTTTCTAGGTCGGCAAATTTCACCTGCCTTGAAAGGTGCTGTTAGTGTGCAGCAATATTCCAGCCTAGATAGAACAAGTGACCTGAAGAGTGTCATCATGGGCTTGGCCTCCCTAGTTTTGAAGGTTCTCATTATCCATCCTGTCATTTTTCTAGCAGATGCGATTGATACAATGTTATGGTCCTTGAAGGTGAGATCCTCCGACATAATCACTCCCAGGTCTTTGACGTTGGTGTTTCGCTCTATTTTGTGGCCAGAATTTGTTTTGTACTCTGATGAAGATTTAATTTCCTCATGTTTACCATATCTGAGTAGTCGATTCACATTCGTCGGGTAGCACTGAGAATGTATTAGATGTTTCCACAACAGTTTCCACAGCAGTCTCTTTCTTCTTCATCATTTCTACCTTTCCATTCGTCTTCTTGATCGTCAACTTCGTTCCCTGCTGTCCAGCCACTGACCAGTTTCCTTTCTTGACATGAGAACTCAAATCAGGAGGACTACTACGAATCTTCTTGTTTTCCTCGGTCAGTCGCCGAATCTCCATCTTCGCCATCCTCAATTCTTCCTTAAGCTGTTGGTAAAGTTGCTCGATGGAGGGCATCTTGCTTCAATTCGTAGAGAGCGCGCAAACAGGTCTTCACAGAGCTAAGTTAGCTGTTAGTTGATGGCTTAATCAATTAGGCTACTTGTGCTAGCAGAACAGCCAGGCTGTTGAGGAACCGACTTTAGGAACTTATCGAGTTCCCTCTTGAAGACAATTCTGTTATGAAGGACGGAGAGTACTGAAAACTCTTGGACCTTTTACGTTTGTTGTATCTTGCCTGTGTTGAAAGAGAGAGATAAAATTATCATATTAGCTACTGGTGCTCTAAGTTCGGAACCTAACCGAACCTAATTAGGTAACCCACCCAGGACTATTTTCGCTAATAACTCCCAAAATAACAAATTCCAAAAAAATACTTATTCTGTGGTGTATATAGATTGTATCTCTCGTAAAATGTAAAGTAACTACATGAAAACCACATATTCTCTTACTTGTATAATACACACATAAAAACAAACTAGACCTACTCTCGATACCTGTGATTCCCCCCAATTTACACTTACACTCACCCAAATGACTGCAAACATAAAATTACGTAATAAAGCTATTACCTAATGAATCTTAAACTAGTCATAAGTTTGCCTGAGATACTCCAATATAGGAGCTTTAATGGAAGCTATGTATCATGCCGAGACAAAACCATTCTCAATGCTAAATTTACAAACTGTAATGCTCCATAACCTGTATCGATATAGAGTTTGAATTATTATTAGTCTACCCGAAATGTCTAGTCATGCTAGGTATGGTAGTGGCCCTCTCTGTAATTAGTATTTTATAATATGCAAACCCCACATTGTAATCTTTACAGAGAATAAACTTTTGATTTGATTTGATTTGATTTGATAAGAGAGGTTAGGTTTCTCGTGGATGGTGGTCGTCTGAGCCAGAATCACTGAAGTATGAAAATCAAAAGGTCATACGGCATAGATCAAGGTTTCTAGGTGGCTGAAGCGACGAGCAATACAACACAGACCAACTGGTGGATATCAAGTTTGGGATATTGGTTAATCAAGGACTGGTAACTCTTCATATAAGCTAAAAGCACCTAGATCAGGGATTCTCAACCTTTCCTCCATCATTAACCCCCTCGGCTTGATGTATTTCTCCATTTACCCTTTACTTCCATACAAAAAAATTATCGCCATCATAAAGGGACAGAAAAACAAGGTCAGAAAAAAAGTAAATTATTCAATTATCAGGTACATCAAATACTTACCCCTTGCCATGTAATTATTTACCTCAAGGGGTAAATTTGCCTCTGGTTAAGAATCACTGACCTATATAATGTTCATTAGCGTTCTATGTACTAATGTCAGCCACTTTTGGTCCTGTCCAATCTCTTCATATTTATTCCCGTGGATAATGCATACATTGTACATTTGCTGGTGTGACCTCTAAAAGTGTATTCTTGGTCATATATTCTAGTGTTTTAACAGCGTGAAGACTATCATATGTAATATTTATCACGTCAGGCTCAGATAATGATGTAGACTCCAGCACTAGTACTGTTCTAACCGTTGTTCTGGTTTGGCATGGTATGGCTGATATAGTTTCTGAAGTGATGACTGCGACATTAGTGCTATTCTTTTCAATGACCTGTAGCTATATCATCCTCCTGGGGGAGGGGGGGAAGAGGCATGTCAGAATCTTCGTCCTCTTTTCTGGACTCATCTGCAATCCCAGATGAAGTATGGGAGAAAAGTACAACGAGGTAAAGGTGCCACTAATAATGCCACATTTCCAATCCAGGCATTCACAGCTGCACATTTTGCAGGTTCTTACGAAGTAGCCGATAAGAGCTCCCTGTTTATTCTTCTTGTGATAAGATAAGAAATGTTCCAGGTCGATCTTATTAATTAGTTTGCAATATTTTTTCACTTAAGTTGGTGCTCTAGTTTTATGATCTGAACTTCTAAAAACTGGAAGCTGATATTCTTTCTTCCTCGATTTTAGGTTTAGATTTTGCCACTGAAGTGACTAGTTTATTGTGCTCCCCATATCCATCCTGTGGACGGTAGCGCAAGAGCATATGGATACACAAAAGGTCTAGGAACTAGGCCCCAAAAGGGTTAACAGGTGTACATACTTGTTTTTATTTATCTACAGTTCACTTATCTGTTACATGCAAATTTAGGAAATTTGCTATGTATATCTGGTATCATATTTTCATTAATGAGATATCTTGACATGTCACATAGGTTATTATACTGTCTATCTCTGTATTCCTCAATAAGTGGACAATTAAGCCCATAGTATTCGCCTAATTGTACTCTCCTAATTGTGGTTGCAGGGGTCGAGACTCAGCTCCTGGCCCCGCCTCTTCACTGAACGCTACTAGGTCCTCTCTCTCCCTGCTCCCTGAGCTTTATCATACCTCGTCTTAAAGCTATATATGGTTCCTGCCTCCACAACATCACTCGCCAGACTGTTCCACTTCCTGACCACTCTATGACCGAAGAAATACTTCCTAACATTCCTGTGACTCATCTGCGTCTTCAACTTCCATGAATGACCTCTCGTTTCTGTGTCCCCTCTCTGGAACATCTTGTCTCTGTCCACCTTGTCTATTCCACGCAGTATTTATATGTCGTTATCATGTCTCACCTAACCCTCCTGACCTCCAGTGTCGTCAGGCTGATTTCCCTTAACCTCTCTTCATAGGACATTCCCCTTAGCTCTGGAACTAACCTTGTCGCAAACCTTTGCACTTTCTCTAATTTCTTAACGTGCTTGACCTGGTGCGGGTTCCAAACTGGTGCTGCATACTCCAATATGGGCCTGACGTACCCGGTGTACAGTGTCTTGAAAGAGTCCTTACTTAGGTATCGGAACGCTAATCTCAGGTTTGCCAGGCGCCCATATGCTGCAGCAGTTATCTGGTTGATGTGTGCTTCCGGAGACGTGTTCGGTGTTATACTCACGCCAAGATCTTTCTACTTGGGCGAGGTTTGCAGTCTTTGGCTACCTGGCCTGCACTCTGTCTGCGGTCTTCTTTGCCCTTCTCCGATCTTCATGACTTTGCATTTGGCAGGATTAAATTCGAGAAGCCATTTGCTGGACCAGGTGTCCAGTCTGTCCAGGTCTCTTTGAAGTACTGCCTGGTCCTCATCAGATTTAATTCTCCTCATTAACTTCATATCATCTGCAAACAGGGACACTTCTGAGTCTAACCCTTCCATCATGTCGTTCACATATACCAAAAATAGCACTGGTCCTAGGACCAACCCCTGTGGGACCCCGCTCGTCACAGGTGCCCACTGTGATACCTCATCACGTACCATGACTCGTTGTTGCCTCCATGTCAGGCATTCTTTGATCCATTACAGTCCCCTTCCTGTTATACGCGCCTGATCCTCTAGTTTCTGCACTAATCTCTTGTGAGGAACTGTGTCGAAGGCCTTCTTGCAGTCCAAGAAAATGCAATCAACTCACCCCTCTCTCTCTCGTGTCTTACTTCTGTAACTGTCATAAAACTCCAGAAGGTTTGTGACACAGGATTTGCCATCTATTAATCCTTACTGGTTGTCGTTTATAAACTTGTTCCTTTCCAGGTGTTCCGCCACTCTCCTCTTGATAATCTTCTCCATGACTTTGCATATTATACACGTCATTGACACTGGTCTGTAGTTTAGTGCTCAAGACAGTGACCATATGCCTATGTAAGTGACCATATGAGTATGTAAGAACTTTTGAGCCAAGTGAAAGAGTAATTGTGGTAAGGGACCTAAATGCTAAAGTAGGAGAAGCATACTATACACGTCAGTGACACTGGTCTGTAGTTTAGTGTTCAAGACAGTGACCATATGCCTGATCACATGATATGCATTTAGTCTGATCATCATTTGTGTGTCTCCCAAACTGCCAGAAATACTTGTAACCATGCCTAGGCCTGGCCACTATAACATCAGTCAGTCTGTTCACATTGCAAGTTGCTTCATGAACATACTTATCTACGTTTATATTAACAAAGTGGGTTATAGATCTACTCAGGCTTCTAACTGCATTCCTATAACAATCATTTTCACTATTTACTTCTCTCCTAATATTATTCCTAATGCTAGACACAGATATGCCAAAGTTATATTTTACATTCTCCTTCTGGGTACTCTTCTTGGCTAACATGTCAACTTTATCATGAAGGAGTAATCCAATGTGTGATGGAATCCATAGCAATTGTACATTAATTCCTTTGTCCCGAAATTTTGAGTATCTATACCTGGCTTCCCCAATGAGCATGTTGTTGGAGTCATTATATAAGTCAAGAGCCTTCAGTGATGACATAGAATCAGTAATGATGATAGAGTCAAGCTCAGTGTCATTAAGATTGCAAACAACTCAGTTTGTAGTGTAGACGCCCATTTGTTAATTCTTATGCCTAGTTCAACAAGTTTATTATCGTTCTTAACCAGGGAGGTGGAAACAAGAGCAGATGCAGCCCTGCAAGAAGACTCTTGTTTAGACCCATTAGTTTTCTTCCCTCGACGGTACAGCATGATGATAGTTTGTGTTGAGATGCTTATGAAGTCACATGTTTTGTAAATCTTGGTTACGACTCTGTTCGTTTAATGTTACTTTGACTTCCTTGTCTCCTATCTCCCTCCAAGTCGATGGTCATTGACAGAGGGACGAAGAGCCTCTCTGTCTATCCCCTGTCCTCAGGTTCCATGCCCGCTGGCACACTTTAAGTGGAAGGTTGAGGAAACCTGAAACTCTAATACTCTGGTACATGAAAGCTGACTAGAAAATGCATTTTCCAGTTATTGTTCAGAATCCAACCAAAAGTGCACCCAATCAGCCTGAAGCCAGGAAATGGTTCATACATTACATAAGATGAAACAGCCATTAGAGATTAATGTCGTTCACAGTTATTTTGATTTTAATTAGGAGAAAGCGCTAAACCAGTAGCGGTCATACAGATTTAGATTTTGCCACCGAAGTGGTTAGTTTATTGGCACCCCGTATCAATTTTGTGGACGGTAGCGCAGAGCATATGGCTTTACACAAATGGGCACTCGGGGAACTAGGTTTCAAAAGGTTAAACAGGTGTACATTTGGATTAAGCTACAGTTCCACTATCTGTCACAAGAAAATTTAGGATATTTGTTTTTATATAGATATATATATATATATATTTATATTTATATATTTAATATATAATATATATATATATATATTGATATTATATATATATATTTATATATATATAAGTAGTTGATGGAGGCGGGATCAGTGGCTTTTTCTACAGAGTGGCTTCCTCGCTCTGTGGCTTCTTTCTTCCAGTATGGCTTCCTCCTGTAAGGGGCCTGCAGTAGAGTGGATCTTTTTCTGAGTGGCTCTTTTCACACCTTTGTGCTAAGGACTTGACCTCGCCCTCTGAGACACCTCTCCTCGAGACCACCTCCCCTCGAGACCACCTCACCTCAACCCCCCACCTGCGCCCCCACACGACCCCCACCCGCTCCCCCGCACCCCCACCGCCCTGCACTCGTGCCCCCCCGCCCTCGTGCTTGACCCACCCGCCCTCGCGCTGACCCACCTGCCCGTCGCGCCCTCGCGCCCGCCCGCGCCCATTCGTCGCGCCCGCCCATGCCTTCTGTTGCGCCTTCTGCAGCGTCGTCCGGATCGCCCCCGCTCCCCGAATTTTTTTTCCGATTTTTTTCAATTTTTTTTTAATTTTCTTGTGCTCTCTTCGAATCAAGTTTTTTGGATTGCTCCTCCCACTTTCACCCCCCACCCAAAATTTTTTCGAATTTTTTTTTCTCGATAATACAAAGTCTCCATCTCCTCGGATCAAGTTTTTCTCGATATCAAAGATCAATTCCTCGGATCAATTTTTCTCAAAATCAAGTCGCCTTCCTTGGATCCAAGTTTTCTCGGATAATACCAAGTCTCCATCTCCTTGGAACAGTTTTTCTCGAAATCAAAGTCGCTCAATCTCCTAGGATCAATGCTTTTTCTCGATAATACAAAGACCCATCGCCTTGGATCAAAGTTTTTCTCGTAATACAAAGACTCCATCTCCTTGGATCAAAGTTTTTCTCGATAATACAAAGGACTCCATCTCCTCTGATCAAAGTTCTTGGATTCCCCCCTCTCAGGGTAAGATTCAAATGAAACTCCTCCAATAGGGGGCTTGGTTTACTCTTCCTTTACAGGTCTAAACAAGTGTGACGTCACCCCCACCTGTGTTTACTCGGCGGTCAGTGACGTCACGTGATGACCTCACACATACAGGCTGAATCTTGTCGACTTCCCCCTATGTCAGTGACGTCACACGATGACCCCACACACACAGGCTGAATCTTGTCGACTTCCCCCTACACATTTTTCACTCTTAAACCCCAGGATAATCCAAATAATTTCACATTTTTTTCGTTAATACCCACAACAATCCACAATTTCTTTACAAAATACAACACAAGTCTAGACATTTTTCTCGTTTTAACTATTTCATCTCAGGTCACTCCCCACGAAGTAACCTTCTCTCTCTACCTCCTCCCCACCCTCCCCCAACCCTCACACTCCAACCAACACCTCACAATTTTCACTCATAACCCCCAATTTTTCTCGTTTTAACTATTTCATCAGAAAGTCACCACAACACTTATAACCACTTTTCGATAAATTCACTAGTCACAATTTTATTATTACGAAGTTAATACGCACACACACCTCACTTACTTTGAACACCTTCAAAACACTCTCATAAATCATTTGAATACTCAAAAATACATTTGAACATTTCCAAACAACACTGAAACACTTCCAAAATATCATTTTGAATACTCCCAAATAAGATTTGACATCTCTAATTTATCTGCACTTACACATTTCATTAAATTACAACTCATCCCCCCAAACTCCTCCCTCAGTCTCCAGACTTCCACATTATCACAAAAACTAACTCAAACACTTTACTTTGAAACATCACCAAAAAACACCATCAATTACCTTTAAATACTCCAAAAACATCATTCGAACACCCCAAATCACCTCTGAATACTCCCAGAACACCTTCATAAGTACTCTTGCACATTCATTTGAAACACCTTCAAAAACACATTTGAAATAACCTCAAAACACCATTTGAGTACTCCCAATATACTCCATGAGTACTTCTAAAACACCAACTGAATACACTCAAAACACCACCCAAAATCACCATAAAACTAAAGATCAACACCACATCCACACACCCAAAACCCAAAAACCCACATACCACATCACCCATAAACCCCACATCAACCCTCACCCCAATTTTTTTCGTTTTAACTAATTTCATCAGAAAGTCACAACAACAACACACTATAATACTTTTCAAAACAACTCTGGTTCGACAACAACACCCACAACCCACAACACCCACAAAACACAACACCCACATCCCACATCACCCACAACCCACATCACCCAACCCACAATTTTTTTTTTCTCGATTTAACTAATTTCATTCAGAAAGTCACAACAACACACTTATAATCACTTTTCAAACAACTCTAGTTCGACAAACAAACACCCACAACCCACAAACACCCATCAACACCACAACCCACAACATCCAACCCACAACACCCCACTCCACAATTTTTTCTCGTTTTAACTAATTTCATCAGAAAAAAGTCACAAACAACAACCCACTTATTACATCTTTTTCGGTATCTCTAGTTCGACAACCAACACCCACAACACCCACATCACACAACACCCACAACCACATCACCCAACCCCACAACACCACAAACCCACATCACCCACACCACCACAAACACTCACAACCAAATCCACCCACACCCCACAATTTTTTTTCTCGTTTTAAACTAATTTCATCAGAAAGTCACAACAACAACAACCCACACCTTATAATCACACTTGGAATATCATCAAATCGCCATTTGAGTACTCCAAATACCACATGAATATACTAAAAACACCACTGAATACACTCAAAAACACCCCCATAAATCACATAAATTAAGATCAACACCCACATCCCACAAACACCCACCAACCCACAACACCAAATCCACATCACCACAACCCACATCACCCAACAACCCACAATTTTTTCTCGTTTTAACTAATTTCATCAGAAAGTCACAAACCAACCCACAACTTATATTCACTTTTCAAACAACTCTAGTACGAGACAACAACCACCACAACCCACAACGCCCACAACCACCCACAACCCCAACACCACAACCACATTTTTTTCTCGTTTTAACTAATTTCATCAGAAAAAAGGCCCACAAAACCCACAAACTAATATCTACTTTTTCGATAATCTCTAGTTCGACAAAAACGCCCACAATCCCAACGCCACAATCCACAACACCCACATCCACAAATCCACAATTTCTTCACAAAATACAACACAAGTCTAGTCATTTTTCTCGTTTTAACTATTTCATCAGAAAAAGTCCACCACATACTTATAAAACACTTTTCAGAAACTCTAGTTCGACTACTTTACCCACAACCCTCATCACTTACCATTTTATTCACAATTTATTCGGTACAAAAATTTTGACCCTTCTATTTAATTGAATATTAAATGGAATGCACCATTCCTCCTACAATTACTAAAATTCTAATAAATTCATCTCCATAAAACATCTCTTGTATCCACCATAAATGTTATTATATAAAAAAAACTAATCTCACTACCCAACTACTGAGGACATGTTTCTACACCCTCCATTCTTTTCCAATATATATAACTTTTCAATTCTATAAAATTCTTTTAAATTTTTCACATGATTACCTTTATTTCAGTTTAAAATCCACCATATTTCATTAAATTTCTAATACACCCCTTCCCCATAGCCCTCTCCTATCTCATCACATTTTCTCACATTCCACTCACCCGTTTCCCAACACTCCTCTTCAGAACAAACACAAAAAATCACATTTCACATCCCATATGCATCTCTTCACCCATCTCAAATCCACTAAAATCTGTAACAAGATATCACAATATTCTATAACCACCTAACATACACAGACAATCACTTTACTTTGAACACCACCAAAAACACATCATTACATTGAATACTCCTAAAAGTTCATTCGAACACACCCCAAAACACCACTGAATACTACCCAAACAAAGATCAACATTCACCGCTAATATCCATTTTATAGATATCCCCAAATCCTCCCTACACTAAATTTCTATTAAAATCTTATCTCCTCATCTCCAATTTGTTTATATTATATTCATAACCCCACAAATTTTTTCTCAGTTCAAACTATTCATCAGCAAAAAAAATAAAAGTCACCCGCATGGTGACTCGGTAAATATTCACAACATGTCACAAATTTTTTAGATATATCCACGCATTGTCTATAAATTATCACGAACAATCCCAAACTAAGATATGATATATAAATCACCATTTTTAGCCACATTCCCTCAATTTCGGTAATATGAAACAGAATTGATTGGGATAACATTTAGAACATTTCTAAAATTACGTTGGAGCACATTCATAAATATATTGGAACACTTCAAAAATCCATTAGAATACTCCAGAATTACTTTTTGAACGACTCATTTTTGGTATTCAAATTTGTTTTGTAAACTTTATCTTAAAATCGAAAAATTATTTTTTGTTGGTTAACATCACGCAATGGTAGGAAATATTTACTCGATTTCGAATAAGAAACACATTCTCGCTTGAGAGACTCCTTGAGCTTATATGCCTTACCCCAAAGTATTGCGTATGGATTTTTGTACACCCATTCCCCCTCCGACGACGCATGAAATGCGGTCGCATCAAAGGTAGAAAATCACTAGTCATCTCCTTACCGAACACTGCGTAACTCAGGTCAGGACAGACGCCATGAAATGGTGTTCACACCAGGTCGATTTAAGATAATCAATCTCTTTCCAGACCAACTGTGTCCTTGTGCTAAAATTTGGTGAGGTCACAGGGCTGACAGAACATGAAATTAATTAAATGGATATTAACATTTGTATTCTACCTCTTTCCTTTTTTTTTCGTGGTATAAAGTTTGATTGATTTAAAATGCCATCATGTCTTTAAAACTTTTTTATTAAACATTTCTCTATTTAATGAATGAAATATAAAAACATCATTGATTTTTAATCTTGGTTGGTAACAAACGTCTAAACATCATAAATCCTCCTCTCTAAGTCTTGTTCTTTCAAGCCCCCGTCACATCGGTACCTGTAAATTTTAATATATTTTTTATTTCATTAGCATTTAATGGGGAGAATTTGCACCATACCTGTAAATTGGAAAGATATAAACTCAACTAAAAGTTACATATTTTTTCACTATCCCAACTTATGCTTCTCGTTAACTTAAATATCTTCCCATTCTTGACTTATAAAGCATAATCGTTCTGTGTCCCTTATTAACTTTAATAAATTAAAAGCGGTCTTATAAACTTAAATGCTGTAAAGTATTATGGGTAGACAATGAGTCTTGGTGTTCAGGTAGAGAGAGAAGGTCGACGAAATGGTACGTGACACTTTTCATGAAGAGATAAATATGAGTTATATATATTAATTCCAATATATCTCTCTATCTCTTCAAGTTATAATTACTTTCCTCATAATAATTTAAATGAATTTAACCGCTGATTCAGGTAAAATAATTTTGCTTTCCTTATAAGTTACTCACACATTAGGCTCAATGTTTTTAATATATGTTTAATATCTAGTGAAAAGTTCTATCCAATTTAATTTCACTTCTTTGTGTTGTACCATCTATGCAAAATGCACAGATTATACTGTCTTATCTATTAAATATTTGACTGACAAGTTTTCAGATAATATTGTTTCAAAAATTTAATATACCAGATCATCACTCACTCCGTTACCATTTCCATCGATGGATTTTATGTGATTCAAGTTCATTTTTCTAACCAATTTTTATCTCGCTGAAAATTCTTTTCACTTCAATGTTTCACCAATCTTTCCTAAGAGTTGATTGACAGTGTTGCAAATTCCAACCATGGAAGATCTTTCACCGTTTCATAAATAACAATGAAATCGCCATGTTTCCCCCATATTAGATGCTTTCCATGTGGTTCGGACAATGTCTGGGGGTGTGACTTAACACCAAACTCCCAACACATAAAGAGTTGTATAGTATTAAATGAAAAATTTCGTTAAAACTTACCTAACTAGGATCAACCATGTCAATATTTCATTTCGTTAATTAAGTTTTTGGCTTTGGTATAATATAAAGTTTTGAGTTAAATGACTACTCCATTCACAGTCTTGTACAATAAATTTTCCAATATTTTCTTCAATCCATCGTGAGTCATTTTTAGTACCTCTGCTACATACACTCTTTTTGGAGAACATGTTCCGCATTCAACTTTTTTTGAATGGGTTCGTCTCTCTTAATGCGTATATACATTTCTATAACACCACACTAGTTAGTTTTGGCGAAACCACCTAATTTTCTTCTTCTGATAAGTGATTTCACTCAAATAATTATTTACCAAAAAAATTTTCAATCGTTGTCATCATCGAATATCATTTTTTTTTTTAATTCAAATACACATTTCCAGGGGATTTCTTCCAAGCATATATATTATCCTTTGTATATTCTCAAATAATATGTATAGTCATTGGTAACTTTCCCTTATTTTCAGTAAAAAGAATTATTCAGACAATTTTTTTTTTTTGGCAAACACTTGCTTGTGACGTCCTAATTTCCAGCTAAACGGTTAAAAAACAGGTTAGAGCATCTTTTCATTATTTGTTTAAATGAACTAAAAGCATGACGTCACGATTACTCATTTGAACAAATTATCTTACCTTTATTTGTTTATGATTTCCATGTATGCACCATCGGTATAGTAATAACAGGTCATAATTACATTGAAGTTAGTTATGATTCAATCGTTTATGTCATAAACTCGGGTGGTTCATTCACCTAACATCATGGTGATGCCACGTTAGTGTTTTTTTTCATGGAACAAATTTCTCTACACATATGTTATAAAAAATACTAACTCGACAACCCTCGTGGTGAAAAGAGTATTAGAAGACACATCTGTATTGAGTTCAAGTGTATTTGAGATGGAGACGTGGATGTTACATGTGAAAAAATTTGTTACAGAAAGCAAGTATCTACACTCACTGAATGATTAAAGAAATGATTAATTCGATAGAAGTACCTGATCACAACCTCCAAAAACGACGGAAGGTGACTGATAATTTCTCTCGATAAAAGAAATGATTATAGCAATGGAAGTTTTTGAACGTGTGTTTTAATGAGATATTATTGTGTAAAAATTCACCCACAATGTAATTTTTAGAAATTATTTCTAATGAGAAATATTTTTTTTTTTCATTTGTTGAGTATCAAACTTAATTTTTGGGATATAATTACTTTATTTTATCAAAAATTAAGGTAAAGAAGCAAACAAAGGATGAAGAAAAATATCTTTTGTTAATGAAAAGGTAATTATTACATAGATTTAGTGGCAGTGATAAAATTCTTTTGTACAACAAGCAATTGTGGTGCTATATGAAATTGAAAAAGGGAGGTCTTGCTGTTGCTTGTAAGTCAGGTTTTACCAATTTAGCAAATCCATTATTTATTTAGATCACCTGGGTGTCAATAAAGCAAAATCTAGTGCAGTGAAGTCACTTGTGATAATTTGGGAGCATAATATTTGTAAATATGGAAAATATAACCCCATGATTGTCAATATGTTCGCACAGGTATGCGATGGGACCCTCCACATAAGTATGTATGAACTGTTAAAGTTGATAAGGGCCTACTATAATACATGCAAATATTTAGTATACAAAGAGAAAGGTCGTGAGTGAGATTATATTCAAAGAGTGCTTGAATGATCTTGTTAAGTGGGTTATTACAGATCCCAACGAGATTATAATGGAAAAAGTTGTGTTTCCTGAAGGAATTGGATGTGCTTCAGCCGAGTGGTGATTGGCATGGCATATCTTAAAAATCATCATGATTTTGCAAAGGAATTAAAAAATGGCATAGAAAATACTGTTATCATTATTGTAAAATTTTGACAAATAAAATATCTCTATAAATACTTTTTTTTTTTGTTTTATTCACCAGCACTCTAAACCTTATTAGGCAACTGAATAGAGATCATACGATCTGGCAGGAATGGGGATGGTATTAAAAACATCTCTGTTCTTTGTTGTTCATACATTAGTACCTCTTCCTCCAGGGTGCACTCTAACCATCTCAAGAAAATGGAGACAGACACATAGGATGGAATAATATTTTAGAATTGAAGAAGGAAAAGTGTACAATGAAAAATATTGTCGTGAAAACCGTTTTGCTTTATGTTTTCATGCCGAATTGTGTTGCTATAAAAGGATATGGTTGAAAGTTATTATTTCGGGTTAAGAAATATCCTTATGCTGGATGTGTATAGGAGCAGAGAACCATTTATTTAATCTGAAGAGATGCCAGAGTTGAAGTCGTGATACGAATGGAACTGTTATCAAGCTTGAACCTTCACCGGATCAAAGAAAAATTGAATCTTCCTTATTTAAGCAGCCATATTAAGCCTATTTGGTTATTGCTGGACCATTGGAGGAAAATACCATTTCTCAAAATTTAATTGAAAAAAAATCAAGTGATTCCCATTTGGTTGTATGGTTTAGAAAGAAGATACTATCGCAGACAGATTAAGATATTTCAAGGAATTCCATTGAGAGAGTCATAAAAAGTGTGAAGACATAAAGATATAGAGAGGTTATCTTTCGGAATAGGTATTGGGTGGTATGAAAACCTCAAATTGATGATATTGGAATACACATTATAAACCTATACTCGAAGATATGATAACGAAATTTAACGAAGAAGTATTCGATAAAACAATGGTTGTCCAAAGAAAGAAATGAAAAAACATTAACCAATGTCAAGAATTAGAAGATGATTCGAAGTTATTGTCTTCTAGAATTGAAGGAAGTGCTTGGTATCCCTCATGAGGTAAGGCAAGATTATTTACCTTGTATCAGCGGTTTAATTCATTTGAATTATTATGAGGAAGTCTTATAAACTTGAAGAGAGAGAGAGAGAGATATTGGAATTAATATATGTAACTCATAATTTAACTTCTTAATGCAATGTGTCACTTACATTTTCGACCTTCTCTCTCTACCTGAACACCAGACTTCATTGTCACCATAATACTTGCATCATTTAAGTTAATATGACGCTTTTAAGTCATTAAAGTTAATAAGGGGACACAGTACGATTATGCTTTTTAAGTCATGAAATGGGACGGATATTTAATTAACGAGAAGAATATGTTTGGGATAGTGAAAAAAATATGTAACTTTTGTTGTTTTATATCTTTTACAGGTGATGCGTGCAAAATTTTCTCCCCATTATATCTAATGAAATAAAAAAATATATTAAAATTTACAGGTACGATGTGACGGGTGGGCTTGGAATAGAATCAAGACTTAGAGAGAGGATTTATGATGATTAGAGCGTGTTTGTTACACTAGCTTATTTATATATGATGTTTCAGTCATCATTTAAAAAGAGAAATGTTGTAATAAAAAGTTTTTAAGACATGATGATATTTTAAATCAATCAAAACCTTACATGAAAAAAAAAGGATTGAGGTAGAATACAAATGTTAAATCTCATTTAAGTTAATTTCATGGGCTGTCTGTCAGCCCTGTGTCCTCACCAAATTTTTAGCACAAGTGGACTCAGTTGGTCTGGAAAGAGATGTTATTTAAATCTACCTTGGGTGTGAACACCATTTCAATGCGTCTGTCTGACCTGGTTGACGCAGGGGTTCGGTAAGGAGATGGACTATGTGATTTTCTACCTGGGATGTGACCGCATTCATGGCGTGTCGGAGGGGGGATGGGTGTGTACAAAATTCATGTACGCAAATACTTTGGGTAAAGGCATTTTAAGCTCCATTGGAGTCTCTCAGAGCGTGGAATGAGTTTCTATTCGGGAAAGCGAGTAAATATTTTCTACCATGCGTGTTGTTTACCTAACAAGAAATAATGTTCGATTTTAAGATAAGTTTTTCAAAATAATTTGGAATTCCAAAAATGGAGTCGATTAAAAGTAATTTTGGAGGATTCAATGGAAGATTGGAAGTGTTCCATTATATTTATGAATGTGCTCCAACGAATTTAGTATGTTCTAAATGTATCATCCCAATCAATTTTGTTCATATTACCGAAATTGAGGGAATGTGGCTAAAAATGTGATTTATTTCATATCTTAGTTTGGATTTGTGTTCGTGAATATATTTATAGGAAAATGATGTGTTTCTAAAAATTTGGGACATTGTTGTGAATATTACCGGAGGTCAAAATGCGGGTGACTTTTTTTTTCTGATGATAATAGTTGAACTGAGAAAAAATTGTGGGGTTATGAGTATAATATTAAAACGATGTGAGTTGAGGAGATAGATTTTATTAGAAATTTTGTGTAGGGAGGAATGTGGGGGGATTTCTATAAAATGGATATTAGATGGTAGTGTTGCTCTTTGTTTGGGAGTATTCAGTGGGTTTTTGGTGGGGTGTTTCGAATGATATTTTTTTGGAGTTTTCAATGGTTATTGATGGTGTTTTTGGAAGTGTTCAAAGTAAAGTGGGGAGTTGTCTGGATGTGTTAGGGGTATAAAATTTTGTTGAATATCGTGTTACATTGTTTTTAGTGGATTTGACGATGGGTTGATGAGATGCATTCGTGGATGTGGAATTGTATTTTTTTTGTTTGTTTGAAGAGGTGTGTTGGGAAACGGGTGAGTGGGTTGTGAAGAAATGTGAGTGAGATGGAGAGGGGTATGGGAGGGTTGTATTAGAAATTCTAATGAAATATGGGGGATATTTACTGAAATAAAGGTATTATGGATATTTTAAAAGAATTTATAGAATTTGAAAAGTTATGATATATTGGATAAAGAATGGAGGGTGTAGAAGATACATGTCTCAGTTGTTGGGTAGTTGAGATTAGTTGTTGTGAGTATAATATCAATTGTTTGGTGGATTTCAAGGAGATGGGTTAGGAGAGAATTTATTAGGAATTTTAGTAATGTTGGGAGGTATGTGCATTACTTTTAAGATTCAATTAAAAGAAGGGGAAAAATTTGTACGAATAAAATTGTAGGAATAATTGGTAGTGATGTGGGTTTTGTGTGGTAATGTAGTCGAAACTAGGAGTTGCTGAAAAGGGCTTTATAAAGTTGATTGTGGTGACTTTTTCTGATGAAATAGTTTTAACAACGAGAAAACTTGTCTAGACTCTTGTGTTGTATTTTGTGAAGAAAATTGTGGGATTGTGTGGATGTGGGTGTTGTGGGATTGGGGGCGTTTTGTGTCCGAAATAGAGAGATTTCGAAAAAGTGGTTATAAGTTGTGGGTTGTTGTGCTTTTTCTGATGAAATTAGTTAAAACGAGGAAAAAAAAATTGTGGGTTGTGGGTGTTGTGGGCGTTTGTGGGTTGTGGGTGTTGTGTCGAACTAGAGTTGTTGAAAGTGTTATAAGTTGTGGGTTGTTGTGACTTTCTGATGAAAATTAGTTAAAACGAGAAAAAATTGTGGGGTTGTTGGTGATGTGGGTTGTGGGTTGATTGGGATGTGGGTGTTGGGGGTTTTGGGTGTTGTGGGATGTGGGTGTTGATCTTAGTTTATTGATGTGATTTTGGTTGGTGTTTTGAGTGTATTCAGTGGTGTTTTAGTCGTATTCAGTGTGTATTTGGGATTACTCAAATGGCGTTTTGATGATATTCAAGGTTGTTATTATAAGTTGTGGGTTGTTGTTGTTTTTGTGTCTTTCTGAGAGATTAGTTAAACGAGGGGAAAAAATATTGGTGGGGTGTGGTTGATGTGGGTTGTGTGTGTTGTGGGGGTGTGGGTGATGTGGGTTGTGGGTGTTGGGGGGTGTGGGTGATGTGGGTTGGGGGTGTTTGGGATGTGGGTGTTGTGGGTATTGTGGGTTTTTGTTGTCGAACTAGAGATACCGAAAAAGATGTTATAAGTGGGTTGTTTTTTGTGACTTTTTCTGATGAAATTAGTTAAAACGAGAAAAAATTTTTGGGTGTGAGTGTTGTGGGTTGGGATGTGTGGGTTGTGGGTGTTTGTGGGTGTTTGGGTGTTGTTGTCCGAACTAGAGTTTTAAAAAGTGATTATAAGTGTGTTGTTGTTGTGATTTTTCTGATGAAATTAGTTAAAACGAGAAAAAATTGTGGGGTGTGGGTGATGTGGGTTGTGGGTGATGTGGGATGTGGGTGTTGGGGGTTGTGGTGTTGTGGGTTGTGGGTGTTGTTGCCCGAACTAGAGTTGTTGAAAAGTGATTATAAGTGTGTTGTTGTTGTGACTTTCTGATGAAATTAGTTAAAACGAGAAAAAAATTGGGGGGTGTGGGTGATGTGGGTTGTGGGTGATGTGGGATGTGGGTGTTGGGGTTGGGTGTGTTTGGGATGTGGGTGTTGATCTTAGTTTTATGGTGATTTTGGTGGTGTTTTGAGTGTATTCAGTGGTGTTTTAGTAGTATTCAGTGGTGTATTTGGGAGTATCAAATGGTGTTTGAGGTTATTCAAAGGTGTTTTTGAAGGTGTTCAAATGATGTGCAAGAGTACTTATGAAGGTGTTTGGGAGTATTCAGAGGTGATTTGAGGGTGTTCGAATGATGTTTTTGGAGTATTTAAAGGTAATTGATGTTTTTTTTTGGTGATGTTCAAAGTAAAGTGTTTGAGTTTTTTTTGTGATAATGTGTAAAGTCTGGAGACTGAGGGAGGAGTTTGGGGGGATGGGTGGTTGTAATTTAATGAAATGTGTAAGTGCAGAAAAAATTAGAGCTGTCAAATCTTATTTTAGGAGTATTCAAAATGATATTTTGGAAGTGTTTTAGTGTTGTTTGGAAATGTTCAAAGGTATTTTTGTGAGTATTCAAATGATTTATGAGCGTGTTTTGAGGTTTTTAAAAGTAAAGTGAGGTGTGTGTGCGTATTAACTTCGTAATATGTAAAATTGTGACTAGTGAATTTATCGAAAAGTGGTTATAAGTGTTGTGGTGACTTTCTGATGAAATATTTTAAAAGAGAAAAATTGGGGGTTATGAGTGAAAATTGTGAGGTGTTGGTTTTGGAGTGTGAGGGTTCGGGGGTGGGGAGGAGGAGAGAGAGAAGGTTACTTCGTGGGGAGTGACCTGAGATGAAATAGTTAAAACGAGAAAAATGTCTAGACTGTTTTTGTATTTTGTAAAGAAATTGTGGATTGTTGTGGGTATTAACGAAAAAAATGTGAAATTATTTGGATTATCCTGGGTTAAGAGTGAAAATGTTTTCCCTATGTTGTATATGAAATGTGTAGGGGTAAGTCGACAAGATTCAGCCTGTGTGCGGGGTCATCACGTGACGTCATTGACGTAGGGGGGTAAGTCGACAAGATTCAGCCTGTATGTGCGAGGTCATCACGTGACGTCACTGACCGCAGAGTAAACACAGGTGGGGGTGACGTCACACTTGTTTAGACCTGTAGTAAGAGTACCATGCCCCATAGGAGGAGTTCATTTGAATGCTTACCCTGAGAGGGGGGAATCCAAAAACTTTGATCCGAGGAGATGGAGTCTTTGTATTATCGAGAAAAACTTTGATCCAAGGAGATGGAGTCTTTGTATTATCGAGAAAAACTTTGATCCAAGGAGATGGAGTCTTTGTATTATCAAGAAAAAGCTTGATCCAAGGAGATGGAGACTTTGATTTCGAGAAAAACTTGATCCAAGGAGATGGAGACTTGGTATTATCGAGAAAACTTGATCCAAGGAGATGGAGACTTTGATTTCGAGAAAAATTTGATCCGAGGAATTGGAGTCTTTGATATCGAGAAAAACTTGATCCAAGGAGATAGAGACTTTGTATTATCGAGAAAAAAAAATTCGAAAAAATTTGGGGGGGGGGGTGAAAGTGGGAGGGGGAATCCAAAAAACTTGATTCGAGGAGAGCACAAGAAATTTAAAAAAAAAATTTTAAAAAAATTGGAAAAAAATTCGGGGAGCGGGGGCGATCCGGACGACGCTGAGAAGGCGCAGCAGAAGGCGCGGGCGGGCACGACGCGGGCGTGAGGGGCGCGGGCGGGCGCGAGGGCGTGACGGGGGTGGTCGGCGCGAGGGCGGGGGAGCACGAGGGCGGGGGCGGGGGGGGGTCGCGGGGGCACGGGGGCGGGGTGGGGGGTGGGTGGGGGGCGCGAGGGTGGGGGTTGAGGGTTTAGGTGGTCTCGAGGGTGAGGTGGTTTTCGAGGGCGAGGTCAAGGGCATTAGCACATAGGTGTGAAAAGGAGCCACTCAGCCGCAGCCCCTTTCAGGAGGAGCCATACTGTAGAAGAAGCCACAGAGAGGACGCCACTGAGCCACCTCCATCACTACTTATAGGGAGGATAGGAATAAGACAGGGAAACATGCACCAACAGGGAATACAGTCACAGAAACCCAAGGCAAACGGAAACCAAGCCTGTGCACATACTATTCACTTGGTATCTGCTGGCATGGGAAATCTGGAAAAACAGATGGGACATGCAACTATGACCACCCTAGAAAATGTCATGCCCATATGACAACAGGAAAATGCAAACTCCCTTCCTGTAAGCTTTTTCACCCTGAAATGTGTACCTCTTCAGTACAGGAAAGACTGTGCTATAACTTAAATTGCCAGGCATCCATCTAAAGGGGACAAAAAGATACAAAACATCCAGGCCATGGGAAAACCTGGGTAGCCACAGCCATCAAGAGGGAGAGGTTTTTTAGTGCCAGGAAGGAAAAAAAACTGGCAGGAAATGGCAGAAATCGTACACCAAAACCAGTCATTCCTGGAGTGGACCACATCGATGGCCCCAATCCAAAACCAACAGATACAGATACTAATGCCGGAAAAAAAATCCCCCCCCCAGTACCAACAATACAACCAGTCCGATAACATTCTTTTTTGCAAATATACAGGGTCTAAAGCCAGCAACAAACAACAAAATACCTTTCATCCGTGGACTGTTGCAGAGGGAAAGGCAATGTCCGTGGCTTTCACTGAGACCCACATAAAGGATCACTTGGGCAACGAAATATGGATCCCAGGTTACAACCTATACAGATGTGACAGAGTGAACAGGCAAAAGGGGGGGTTGGCCTGTTTCATTGCAGAGTCACTTGTTTGACAAGAACTGCTTAATGCCTCAAATGACGTAGTTTGGAAGTTTTAGCAGTAAAAGGGCGAGAACCAAAACCTAGTCCCTTGTGGTAGTCTACAAGCCTCCGGATGCAACATCCCACAATTCCAGGAACAGCTGTTAAAAATTGACCACTGTCTGGAAAATCTTCCCGCTCCTGCACCCAACATCTTGCTCCTGGGGGATTTCAACTTAAGGCACCTAAAATGGAGGAATATAGCAAATAATATTGTTGCAGTAATAACACCAGGAGGCAGCTCTGATGAAAAATCACACTCACACGAGCTTTTAAATCTCTGCACAAAATTCAATTTAAACCAGCAAATAATAGAGCCTACTAGACTGGAGAATACACTAGACCTCATCTTCACTAACAATGATGATCTGATAAGAAATGTCACCATATCAAAAACAATATACTCAGATCACAACATAATTGAGGTTCAGACATGTATGCGTGGAGCCCCAGACCGACAAAATGAGACTAGTCACGAGGGAGCATTCACCAAATTCAACTTAATAACAAAAACATAAAGTGGGACCAAGTAAACCAAGTCCTAACCGATATAAGCTGGGAAGATATACTAAGCAACACAGACCCAAACTTATGCCTAGAACAGATTAACTCGGTGCACTCGATGTATGCACAAGGCTTATTCCTCTAAGAAAAAGGAGGAGTAGATGTAAAATAGAAAGAGACAGGCGCTCCCTTTACAGGCGACGGAAAAGAATAACAGAGCGGCTAAAAGAGGTCATATATCTGAAATGCGCAGGGAGACACTGGTCAGAGAAATAGCAAGCATCGAACTTAAGCTAAAAGAATCCTTTAGGAGTCAGGAATCGCGGGAAGAACTAAAAGCCATAAATGAAATCGAAAGAAACCCAAAGTATTTCTTCTCCTATGCCAAATCAAAATCGAGAACAACGTCCAGTATTGGGCCCCTACTTAAACAAGATGGGTCCTACACAGATGACAGCAAGGAAATGAGTGAGCTACTCAAGTCCCAATATGACTCAGTTTTTAGCAAGCCGCTAACCAGACTGAGAGTCAAAGATCAAAATGAATTTTTTATGAGAGAGCCACAAAATTTGATTAACACAAGCCTATCCGATGTTATCCTGACGCCAAATGACTTCGAACAGGCGATAAATGACATGCCCATGCACTCTGCCCCAGGGCCAGACTCATGGAACTCTGTGTTCATCAAGAACTGCAAGAAGCCCCTATCACAAGCCTTTTCCATCCTATGGAGAGGGAGCATGGACACGGGGGTCGTCCCTCAGTTACTAAAAACAACAGACATAGCCCCACTCCACAAAGGGGGCAGTAAAGCAACAGCAAAGAACTACAGACCAATAGCACTAACATCCCATATCATAAAAATCTTTGAAAGGGTCCTAAGAAGCAAGATCACCACCCATCTAGAAACCCATCAGTTACACAACCCAGGGCAACATGGGTTTAGAACAGGTCGCTCCTGTCTGTCTCAACTACTGGATCACTACGACAAGGTCCTAAATGCACTAGAAGACAAAAAGAATGCAGATGTAATATATACAGACTTTGCAAAAGCCTTCGACAAGTGTGACCATGGCGTAATAGCGCACAAAATGCGCGCTAAAGGAATAACAGGAAAAGTCGGTCGATGGATCTATAATTTCCTCACTAACAGAACACAGAGAGTAGTCGTCAACAGAGTAAAGTCCGAGGCAGCTACGGTGAAAAGCTCTGTTCCACAAGGCACAGTACTAGCTCCCATCTTGTTCCTCATCCTCATATCCGACATAGACAAGGATGTCAGCCACAGCACCGTGTCTTCCTTTGCAGATGACACCCGAATCTGCATGACAGTGTCTTCCATTGCAGACACTGCAAGGCTCCAGGCGGACATCAACCAAATCTTTCAGTGGGCTGCAGAAAACAATATGAAGTTCAATGATGAGAAATTTCAATTACTCAGATATGGTAAACATGAGGAAATTAAATCTTCATCAGAGTACAAAACAAATTCTGGCCACAAAATAGAGCGAAACACCAACGTCAAAGACCTGGGAGTGATTATGTCGGAGGATCTCACCTTCAAGGACCATAACATTGTATCAATCGCATCTGCTAGAAAAATGACAGGATGGATAATGAAAAACCTTCAAAACTAGGGAGGCCAAGCCCATGATGACACTCTTCAGGTCACTTGTTCTATCTAGGCTGGAATATTGCTGCGCTCTAACAGCACCTTTCAAGGCAGGTGAAATTGCCGACCTAGAAAATGTACAGAGAACTTCACGGCGCGCATAACGGAGATAAAACACCTCAATTACTGGGAGCGCTTGAGGTTTCTAAACCTGTATTCCCTGGAACGCAGGAGGGAGAGATACATGATTATATACACCTGGAAAATCCTAGAGGGACTAGTACCGAACTTGCACACGAAAATCACTCACTACGAAAGCAAAAGACTTGGCAGACGATGCACCATCCCCCCAATGAAAAGCAGGGGTGTCACTAGCACGTTAAGAGACCATACAATAAGTGTCAGGGGCCCGAGACTGTTCAACTGCCTCCCAGCACACATAAGGGGGATTACCAACAGACCCCTGGCAGTCTTCAAGCTGGCACTGGACAAGCACCTAAAGTCAGTTCCTGATCAGCCGGGCTGTGGCTCGTACGTTGGTTTGCGTGCAGCCAGCAGCAACAGCCTGGTTGATCAGGCGCTGATCCACCAGGAGGCCTGGTCACAGACCGGGCGCGGGGGCGTTGACCCCCGAAACTCTCTTCAGTAAACTCCAGGTAAATATATATATATATATATATATAATATATATATATATATATATATATATATATATATATATATATATATATATATATATATATATATATATATATATAATATATATATATATATAATATATATATATATATAGCAGTTAGGGAAATCACAGTCAGACTGACCAGCGAGCTAAACATCTGGTTCCTAGATGATAGCACACTAGCAGGTACAAAGGAGTCCCTCCTACATGACCTTACACAGGTAATGACACGGGGACAGAAATGGGTCTCATCCTGAATCCATCCAAATGTGAAATCATCTCAGTCAGTCAACAAGTGATAAATGCAGTGAGATCAAAACTACCAGGGGCAGCAGTTATTGCCCCCACAAATAGTGTCTTGCTAGGAGCACCTCTGGGAAGCAATGCCATTGACACAATTCTCAGGAAGAAATTGGAAGAGTTAAGGAGAATGGAACAACGAATAGGCAATCTGGACACCCACGATGCCTTGTACCTTCTCACAAAGTGCTTGAGTCTGCCCAGGTTGACATATTTCCTAAGATGTGCACCTTCATATGATAACCCTATACTGCACGAATATGACAGTATTCTGAGGCAGATTTTTACGAAAGTACTTAACCTTACTCTAGAAGACGGGCAGTGGAACCAAGCTACACTTCCAGTCAGACTAGGATGCATTGGTGTCCGCAAGTCATCACAGATTGCGTTACCTGCTTTTCTGTCCTCGTGTATTGCATCCAGAGTGCTTGTAGCAGCGATTCTCCCTGAACATCTTAGGGACAAGATTGGAGTCTCACTCCTGAGATCAATCTTTAAGTAAGCACTGAATTTGTCTCTGGAATTCAGCAGTGGTATCAGGCAACCCTCCCAGTGCGACAGGGAGGTATAGGGGTGCGCAAAGCAACGCAGGCAGCTTTACCTGCATTTCTGTCTTCGTGTTTGGCTTCCGATGGACTAGTCAAGGAGATTGCCCCTGAACGCTTGAGAGGTGTGGTAGGAGCTCAAGACCCCAGGTTCATTGGAGCAGCCGTGTGGTGGGACACCCTTGCCGACTCCTCCAGTAGACCAGCTTCTCCCAAAGACCACAAACAGTCCCACTGGGACAAACTGATCATGGAAACAATAGCCAACACAATGCTCACTAATGCATCAGGAAAGGACAAAGCTCGTCTCCTAGTGGTGAAGGCACAGCATGCAGGAGATTTCCTTCTAGCTGTTCTCAATTCCTCTCTGGGCACTCGACTCGGCCCACAGGCCATTCGGATTGGTGTTGCTCTTCGCCTAGCCACCCCCATACTCACCGAACATAGATGTATTTGCGGCAGGGCAACGGCTGATCAATTCGGACTTCATGACCTTGTGTGCCACATCAGAAGGGAAGCATGCTAGACATGAGGTCAACGACATCATAAAAAGAAGCCTCACCACAGCCCGTTGCCAAGCTCAACGGGAACCCCATGTACAGAGGTCTGACAGAAGGATGGTAAGCAGATTGCCTGGGACTACACATGTGCCGCCACATTGGCGGACATTCCTTTAAGAAATAGGAGGAGTAGATGTAAAATAAGAAGAGACAGGCGCTCCCTTTACAGGCGACGGAAAAGAATAACAGACCGGCTAAAATAGGCCAATATATCTGAAATGCGTAGGGAGACACTGGTCAGAGAAATAGCAAACATCGAGCTACAGCTAAAAGAATCTTATAGGAGTCAGGAATCGCGGGAAGAACTAAAAGCCATAATTGAAATCGAAAGAAACCCAAAGTATTTCTTTTCTTATGCCAAATCAAAGTCGAGAACAACATCCAGTATTGGGCCCCTACTTAAACAAGATGGGTCCTACACAGATGACAGCAAGGAAATGAGTGAGCTACTCAAGTCCCAATGTGACTCAGTTTTTAGCAAGTCGCTAACCAGACTGAGAGTCGAAGATCTAAAAGAATTTTTTATGAGAGAGCCACAGAATTTGGTAAACACGAGCCTATATGATGTTATCCTGACGCCAAATGACTTCGAACAGGCGATAAATGACATGCCCATGCACTCTGCCCCAGGGCCAGACTCATGGAACTCCGTGTTCATCAAGAACTGCAAGAAACCCCTATCACGTGCTTTTACCATCCTATGGAGAGGAAGCATGAACACTGGGGTCGTCCCACAGTTACTAAAAACAACAGACATAGCCCCACTCCACAAAGGGGGCAGTAAAGCAATAGCAAAGAACTACAGACCGATAGCACTAACATCCCAGATCATAAAAATCTAGATGGGCCACCCATCTAGATACCCATCAGTTACACAACCCAGGGCAACATGGGTTTAGAGCAGGTCACTCCTGTCTGTCCCAACTATTGGATCACTACGACAAGGTCCTAAATATACTAGAAAACAAAAGGAATGCAGATGTAATATACACAGACTTTGCAAAACCCTTCGACAAGTGTGATAATCGCGTAATAGCACACAAAATGCGTGCTAAAGGAATAACAGGAAAAGTTGGTAGATGGATCTATAATTTCCTCAAAAACAGAACACAAAGAGTAGTAGTCAGCAGAGTAAAGTCTGAGGCGGCTACGGTGAAAAGCTCTGTTCCGCAAGGGACAGTACTCGCTCCCATCTTGTTTCTCATCCTCATAGCTGACACAGGCAAGGATGTCAGCCACAGCACCGTGTCTTCCTTTGCAGATGACACCCGAATCTGCATGACAGTGTCTTCCATTGCAGACACTGCAAGGCTCCAGGCGGACATCAACCAAATCTTCCAATGGGCTGAAGAAAACAATATGAAGTTCAACGATGAGAAATTTCAATTACTCCGATAAAGTAAACATGAGGAAATTAAAACTTCATCAGAGTATCAAACAAATTCCAGCCACAAAATAGAGCGAAAAACTAACGTCAAAGACCTGGGAGTGATTATGTCGGAGGGTCTCACCTTCAAGGACCATAACATTGTATCAATCACATCTGCTAGAAAAATGACAGGATGGATAATGAGAACCTTCAAAACTAGGGATGCCAAGCCCATGATGATACTCTTCATGTCGCTTATTCTATCTAGGCTGGAATAATGCTGCACATTAACAGCACCTTTCAAGGCAGGTGAAATTGCTGACCTAGAAAATGTACAGAGAACCTTCATGGCATGCATAACGGAGATAAAACACCTCAATTACTGGGAGCGCTTGAAGTTCCCGAACCTGTATTCCCTGGAACGCAGGCGGGAGAGATACATGATTACACCTGGAAAATCCTAGAGGGACTAGTACCAAACTTGCACACGAAAATCACTCACTACTAAAACAAAAGACTCGGCAGACAATGCAGCATCTCTCCAATGAAAAGCAGGGGTGTCACTAGGACGTTAAGAGACAACACAATAAGTGTCAGGGGCCCAAGACTGTTCAACTGCCTCCCAGCATACATAAGGGGGATTACCGATAGACCCCTGGCTGTTTTCAAGCAGGCACTGGACAAGCACCTAAAGTCGATACCTGACCAGCCGGGCTGTGGCTCGTACGTTGGATTGCGTGCAACCAGCAGTAACAGCCTGGTTGATCAGGCCCTGATCCACCATGAGGCCTGGTCACAGACGGGGCCGCGGGGGGAGTTGACCCCCGGAACTCTCTCCAGGTAAACTCCAGGTCTCCAGGTAAACACCTACTTGCAATACTCTGAAGGTAAAGGGGGTGGAGCTGCCAGCTACAGGGAGACCCAGAAGACCTGCAAATATGAAGGTCTTTCCCCTTGCTATAACTTGATCCCAATAGGGGCAAGTGTGACCTAAAGTTCCTCAAAGAGCTGGGTCAAAAACTCATCAGAAAAATCAAGGATCACAGGGCGGCCACCTCATTGTTGCGAACCAGAGGGGAAATGTCTGCAGCATACTGGGCATGCGGCCCACCGCCATGTAAACCAAACAATAACCAAATTTCTGTAAATTCAGCATTGTAATCCTTATAGAGAATAAACTTTGAATTTGAAGTATTCGAACTGTAACTCTGAGATGTTATCTAAATGCTATGCATGCTATGAACTTTCAGATTATTGTTTATGTACCTTAATTCGAAATAAAGTCATTATCGGGTGGCCCGGTGGCCTGGTGGCTAAAGCTCCCGCTTCACACACGGAGGCCCCGGGTTCGATTCCCGGCGGGTGGAAATATTTCGACACGTTTCCTTACACCTATTGTCCTGTTCACCTAGCAGCAAATAGGTACCTGGGTGTTAGTCGACTGGTGTGGGTCGCATCCTGGGGGACAAGATTAAGGACCCCAATGGAAATAAGTTAGACAGTCCTCGATGACGCACTGACTTTCTTGGGTTATCCTGGGTGGCTAACCCTCCGGGGTTAAAAATCCGAACGAAATCTTATATCTTATCTTATCTTATCATTAGCATTATCATTATCATCATTAATGCTAATACTGTAAGGAGATGTGACCAAATAAAACAAATGTAAAAACATCAACACAAATTTGCAGAGGTTTTACAAGTAAATATTTATTTAGCATTAAGCGCAACATTTTAAAAACCAAATAATGAATATAAATAACAAAATAAGATATTACAAGGACCCTTAATGGAAACAAATCACTGACTTTTTTTGGGTTATCCTAGGTAATTTACACATATGTTACTAGGTATGGTAATTGTACCTATGTGTACCTATACCTAAATAAACTTACTACTTACTTACCAGAATAATGCGAGTGTGAGGAAGGTTGGTGGGAGTGATGGTGGGTCCGGGGTGGGGGAGGATGGTCACTGTACACGTGTAAACAAGACAACATGGTGAAGGTGGTGGAGCAAGTTGTTCCCAGGAAGAGGAGGCGCTTTAATAAGAATAAGAAGAAAGCGTGGAGGAAGAAGACTAATATAGACGATGTTGAGGAAAATCTGGAAGAAGAAAGAAGGGAAGAGAGATATGGGTAAGGGTCTGCATATCCTGTTACTATCCTGTACTATAGTCAATACCAAATTCATTATATTAGACCATAATGCAATTACTAGTGAGAGACTGGTGCTATTTTTAATTTGTATTTTTATATTATTAGATTAAATCTAGTTGTACTATAGCTCATTCTAGCTCAAAACATAGACTCCACAAAAGTCATTACATTAGACCTTAGTGCAATTACAAGTGAGAGTCTTATTCTATTTTAAATTTGTATTTTTATATTACTAGTTTATACCTAGTTGTACTTTAGTTCATTCCAACACAACACATAGACAACATCAACTTCATTATGTGTAGTAGTGACTATACTCTATATGACCAAAATACTCTAGCTATATACTTGTCCAAACTTCCCACCACTACAGATATCAGTACTAGAACTCAACACATAACTCAGGATATAAATAACCATAATTTAAACCTAGAAGATGATTGATCACGTTGACCCTGATCTAAACCTCCATAATCTGACACACAATCAAAACCTATTGGAAAGTAACTGCCTTTATTACACAGCATCACAAGCCACCACTATCCTAAACAATGCTAAAAGGCTATCAGTACTTAACTACAACATCAGGTCCTTAAGCAAACACTATGATGACCTCCTGGCACTCCTTGAATCACTAAAGACACCCTTCTCCTGCATTATTCTTACTGAGACCTAGCTTAAGCAGGACACAATAGATATCTACCCTCTACCAGGATACACAGCAATCCACAACTGCAGACCATACCAAGTTGGGGGTGGTATTGCAATCTATTACTCTAACCAATTATCTTGTATTAGCACCACTTGCTTTAGTGATGAATATGGGGAATACATTTTTGCTAATTTTACTGTAAAAAACCTTAAGACGCCTATAACAATCGGTGCCATTTACCGGATACCTCACACAAACATCCCAAATTTCAGTGAGAAATTAAAGTCACTAATAACAAAGAGACAAATGAATAAGCACCACCTTCTCTTAGCTAGAGACTTCAACATCAACCTTGGCTTACTAGATGATCAGCCTGTAACTGATTTCATCAACAATATGAACAACACACTTCTCATACCAACAATAACTAAACCAACCAGGCTCACTGAGACAAGTGCAACCATAATAGACCACATATGGACCAATATACTAGCCCCCCTTAAATCAGGGATAATCACAGATAGCACTACAGACCACTACCCTACCTTCTTCCTGACAAACATTAGTAAACCACCACTTGAATTCAACAAAGTCTCATTTAGACTCCATGACGAGGCCTCAATAAGGAAGTTCACAGCTGACCTAGAGACTGTTGACTGGCCTACAGAATTCTCCAAGGCCAATGGTATTGATGACTGGACAAACATTTTTCTTAACAAATTACTTAGACTATACAACAAACATTGTCCTATAAAAACAAAACAGATCACAAACAAACGGCTTGGTTGCCCATGGCTAACCAGTACCATTCTGAAATCCATTGACAAGAAACACCAATATGAAAAGCAATATAGACAGGGCTTAATACACAAAGATATTCTTAAACACTATTCATCAGTTCTCACCAAAGTAATAAAGAAAGCCAAACAACTATACTACTCCAGTAGATTCACAGACACTAGAGGAGATATAAAAAAGACCTGGAAAACACTCTCTCAGATTCTAGGGACCCACAAACTGAAAAAAAACAAGAATATTGTCCTAACTAAACCTAATGAAACACCACTACATCCCACTGACACAGCTAACAAGATAAACAACTTCTTCTCAACCATAGGATCTAATCTCGCCAATAAAATCCCACATACCAATGCCCATGCCAAGGACTACCTAGATGGGAATTTCCCAAATTCCTTCTTCTATCTTGCACCAACTGAGCCCTCGGAAGTCACCGAGATTATAAAGTCACTTAAAAACAACTCAGGGAATCTGTCTAATGTCCCACCATTACTGTACAAGCGAGGGGCCCATATCCTTTCGCATGCTATTTCATTAGTTTTTAACAAGTCACTAGAAACTAGCACCTTCCCGAAACTACTCAAGATGGCAAGGGTTACACCAATACATAAAGGTGGTGACCCTACAGACTTAAACAACTATAGGCCAATATCAAACTTACCATTGCTATCCAAAATCTTTGAGAAACTCGTGCACAGGAGACTATATTCATTTATAACAACACAAAACATACTCAACCCCTGCCAATTTGGATTCAGGAAAAATAAAAGCCCCTAATGATGCAATCATAAAAATGCTAGATCTGCTTTACACAGCTTTGGAAAATAAGGAATATCCACTAGAATTTTTATTGACCTAAGAAAAGCTTTTGACACAGTAGACCACGACATCCTACTCCACAAACTTGACCATTTACGGTATAAGAGGCCATGCGCTTGCTTATTTCAAATCTTACCTTACTAATAGGTATCAGTATGTCACCATTAAAGACACAGCATCAACAACACGGCCACTTGATACTGGAGTTCCGCAGGGAAGTGTCCTTGGTCCCCTGCTCTTCCTCATATACATCAGTGATCTTCCAAACGTATCCCAACACCTGAAACCCATTCTCTTTGCTGACGACACGACTTATGTCATCTCTCACCCTAATCTTGCCACCCTCAACACCATTGTTAACGAGGAGCTGATCAAAATATCGACTTGGATGACAGCCAATAAACTTACACTTAACACTGACAAAACCTACTATGTTATGTTTGGTAGCAGAGCAGGAGATGCACAAATTAACATTAAGATCGACAACACTCTAATTACCAGACATAATGAGGGCAAATTCCTAGGCCTATACCTTGACAACAACCTGAATTTCAGCCCCCATATCCAACACATAACCAAAAAAGTATCCAAAACGGTTGGGATCCTCTCCAAGATACGATACTACGTGCCGCAAAATGCCCTTCTCACACTATACCACTCACTTATTTATCCATACCTCACCTATGCTATTTGTGCTTGGGGATCAACTGCAGCAACACACCTAAAGCCAATAATAACCCAACAAAAAGCTGCAGTAAGAATAATCACTAAATCCCATCCCTGGCAACACACCCCCCCCACTCTTCATAGATCTAAACTTACTCCCTGTTCAGGACATCCACACTTACTACTGTGCAATCTACATCTACAGGACCCTAAACTCCAATATCAACCTTGACCTAAAACGCTTTCTTGATAGTTGTGACAGAACCCACAGGCATAACACCAGACACAAACATCTCTATGACATTCCCCGTGTCCGACTAAACCTTTACAAAAATTCAATGTATGTCAAAGGCCCTAAAATCTGGAACACCCTACCTGAGAACTCTAGAACTGCAGACACATTCATCACCTTCAAAACTACCATTAGAAAACATCTTATCTCCCTGATACACCCCATCAACTAACTACACAAATACCACCTGGTGGTTCACACTTACACTCACTCACCCATTTGACCATAAACAGAAATATTAATCTCAATCTTAAAATAATGAATCCTATGATACTCCAATACTGAAACTATGTACTGTGCCAAAACAAAAGCATTCACATTGCTAAACTCACAAACTAGTATTTAGTCACTTAGCCATAATACCAACTTACCTCATAATTTGTAATATTTTAAAACAAAGAATTAAACTAAGTCTGCCCGAAATGCCTAGCCATGCTAGGCGTTCTAGTGGTACACTCTGTAATCATTATTTAACTACATGTAAACCACACAACAACCAAATTCTGTAAATTCAACATTGTAATCTTTATAGAGAATAAACTTTGAATCATCTGCCATACTACTATTTTGTGTTCCTGACTTTCATTATTTTGGCTTAAATAGTAATTGCATGTTTTCCATACATAGAAGAGCATGGTATATATACCAAGAATTGTATATATACAGTATGTCTGTGTCAGTGCCCACAGCAGTCCACTAACTCCTAGGTATCTACCTAGTGGCAGTAATGTCTCTAGGCTCATACTTGCTTTAAACCTGTTTACCTCACGGAAGGTTCCTTGAAGTTGGTGAGGGGCTCTTGATTTAGGGAATTGGATCTGTGCTCCAGTTCCCCGAATTAAGCCTGAATACCTTCCACGTCCCCCCGGCGCTGTATAATCCTATGGGTTTAGCGCTTCCCCTTGATTATAATAATAATAATTTAAACCTGTTTACCTTTTTTTACATTTAGTAATTTATTCAGAAGGGATTACTAGCCATTTCTCCCAGCATTTTAGTTGCCTCTTACAAAACAATGTTGATTTAGGTTGTAAGTTTATTTAGGTACAGATAAACATAACTACAATTATCATAAGCAAGTTTATTCAGGTATACACAAATACAGTTTATAGATTATCATAAGATAACCCAAAAATGTCAGATAATAACTTATTTCCATGTTTATATTGTTTGTTTGAAAATGAAACTGGTTTAAAATAATAAAACAATACCTATATTGTACATGTGAAAGGTTGCACGTAGTTTATTCTATACACTTATATCTGATAGTTTTTCCTTGTAATGTATTTGTAGTTGTAGATTTATGATTGGTTGTTATTAATCTTATTTTTGTGTATTACACAGAGGTCCCCTAGAGGAGAGATGTGATAAAGAGTTACTATTTCTGGATGTTGGGGAGGCAGATCCCAAAGTGGAGTTGAAAGATGATGGTAAGTTTTTTTTATGTACAATAGTTATGCTTAGAGAATAACCCATAGAAACAAAATTCTTAAAACTTTTATAGGTGTGATTACTTATAAATAAATTACTTTTGCATGAATGAGGAGAAAAAAGAAATACTGTATATACAGTACTCTTAATATTTAACTGAATGAAAGTTAATTATAATAAGTGGCTGTAGGTGGCATGTCTTATTTTGTTATATTTGGCATGATGGCGAGTTATTATTATAGCTTTTTCATTTACAGTATTTAGTACTTTTTTCTGTCCAATTACATTAGATGTATGTTATGTTAAAGAATACACAAATGCATAGACAGAATGATAATATGAGTAGAATTAAGATATAAATGTGCAATATTTTATACCAAGTATTCACTTTATTTTAATTAAAACATTATTGAGCATTTGGTTTAATTTATGCAGTTTCTTTCCTCTATACTATTGCTATTGTTTTATTTATTATTTATAAATCTAAAACTCATGCAGATTTAGTTGGCTCCAAATTAATAGTATGAACACATTTTAATATACATGAAATATTCAGATTTCACTTTTGAATACACTGTGGATAAGATACCAGAGGATTCCTGTAGTGCAAAAAAGGCCACAAAAGTTGCATTGAAGCCAAGCTCTAAGAAACATCAGGTGAAGACATTGAAGGCCCACCAGTTTATAAATGGCTTACAAGGAGTTAAGCCACCCCACAAGCCAAGGTATGTACTTTCCTGTATAACAGTGCTTATCAGGCAATTTAAAATACAGTACTTGTAGTTAATGTGCCCAACCTACCTGTATTAGGAGTCACTGTCAAGTGCATTGGTAAACTATGCAGCATAACCCACTTTTTGAGAGGAAGAGAATGAAGATCACTTGACAGTGGAAGTCATGGGGATTGGCCTAGAAACTTTCAGAAGTTGGGATCTATTTTATGTCACTGCTAAGATTTAAAGTGGAGGAAATGCTTTTGTGGTAGTACAGTATGTATATAACATAAAACTAGTGCACTCCCATCATACGTGGGGTGTTAATGTTGCAGTTTAAAAACTGTAGTGTAAAGCACCCTTCTGGCAAGACAGTGATGGAGTGAATGATGGTGAAAGTTTTTCTTTTTCGGGCCACCCTGCCTTGGTGGGAATCGGCCAGTGTGATAATAATAATAAAAAAAAAATTTCTCTTGCTTCTGGCTGGTGATAATTCCCTATTTCTTTTAATACATTTGTGTAAATCATGGCATGCAGCAATTTCTACATAGTTATTAAAGAGGTTTTATCCGTGTTATGTAATTACTTATACAGTATAGCTGTGAATTTTTTTTCTTGCAGTGAAATTAGGATACATTATTATGTTTGTTATGTCATATTAGATGGATTGTGATAAATAAGCCGTAGGGTTGATATTAGGGAAATTATTGAAGTATTCTTTTGTGCCTGGAATTCCACTGGAACGAATTAACTCCATTTCAGTTAATTTAAATGAGGAAAATTTACTCTGCAAACGAGCAAATCCAGATGTGAGCAAGGCCACGGAACGGGTTAAACTCGTAAGTAGAGGTTCCATTGTATAACCCAAAAAAGTCAGTGACTAACTAGTACCATCCGACTTACGACCGAGCTTGATTCCAACCAACCGTTCATAAGTCAAAATGGACACAAGTCGAGCCTTAGAAAATTGCCGACATACTGGGTAGGGCATAATGTCAAACCTTTGCTATATAAAGTACTTACATAGTATCGTACGTTAGTTTTTACTAAAGGTCGCGAGAAATGTTGTTGACGTTTTATCCATTCTCATACTGCTTAATTACTTTCATCTTCTGGTCGAGAGTAAGAGCCTTTCTTGCCTTCTTGCCACAAGCTTCAGTGCAAGATTCAGATTTCCTCTTAGTGGCCATGGTGAAATTTACTGTCCAGGTACATATATACAGTACAGTACAGTTAATACAGTATGATGCTGCTGATAGGGCAGGGTAACTCAAAGTGATGCTGCCCGAGTGATGTGAGAGCTCTCTCGAGATGGCACATTGCCATGAGTAGCGATCAACTGTCGTACGGTGGTATGCATCGGCCCGCCCAACCCTGCCAGATGTATGGTCGTAAGTATGAGTGGTCGTATATCAAGCAAGTTGTAAGTCGGATGGTACTAGTATTTCCACTGGGGCCCTTGAATTTAGTTATTAACTTCAGCCACTCTCCATTTGGGCCATTGCTTGGAAAATGACTAGTTATAAAATTTATTAATGTGCATAGTTTTATTAATTTGTCAACTGTATATATTAAGAATTCACACTTACCAACTGGTGCAACTTTAAATACTTTATATTTAAAGTCCAGTGAGAAAGCTAAATCTTATTGCTTTTGTGGGAGGAAAGTAACTTTTACTAATTATTGATAATGCAGATATTCACTTAATTTAATCAGAAAATAATTTTGTTAAATGTTGCAAAATAATACATACTCTATTCAAATGTTTTTTTTTTTTTTTTCAACAAACCGGCCGTATCCCACCAAGGCAGGGTGGCCCAAAAAGAAAAACAAAAGTTTCTCTTTTTAAATTTAGTAATTTATACAGGAGAAAGGGTTACTAGCCCCTTGCTCCTGGCATTTTAGTTGCCTCTTACAACACGCATAGCTTACAGAGGAAGAATTCTGTCCCACTTCCCCATGGAGATAAGAGGAAATAAACAAGAACAAGAACTAGTAAGAAAATAGAAGAAAACCCAGAGGGGTGTGTGTATATATATATGCTTGTACATGTATGTGTAGTGTGACCTAAGTGTAAGCAGAAGTAGCAAGACGTACCTGAAACCTTGCATGTTTATGAGACAAAAAATGGACACCAGCAATCCTACCATCATGTAAAACAATTACAGGCTTTCGTTTTACACTCACTTGGCAGGACAGTAGTACCTCCCTGGGCGGTTGCTGTCTACCAACCTACTACCTAGGTCAAATATGTGTTCTAAGTATAAATAGAATCATAATTTGGGCTGACAAGAAATTATTTTGTGCAGTTCAAATGATCATACACATTTACATAGTAGTAATAATAATAATATAATGTCTTTATTTATACAAGTACATGTACAAGGTATACAGGCCTAGCTTGTTATGCAGAGCATTTCAGGCAAATTAGGTCAGTTTTGTCCCAGGATGTGACTTACACCAGTCAACTAACACCCAGGTACCCATTTTACTGATGGGTGAATATAGACAACCGGTGTAAGGAAACATGCACAATGTTTCTACGCTCGCTGGGAATTAAACCCGGACCTCACTGTTCATACTATTATTTACATTACAGATTGAAAAAAGATGGACTGTCTGTAAAAATGAAGAAAAAGGCACAGTTAGAAGCAAAAGATCCAAAATTAGCCAAAAAAGCTGTGCAGAAACTGAAAGAAATAGCAGCAGCTAATAAGAAAAGATCTAACAGACCCAGGACTGTCATAAGAACAAAGTTTGAAGATGATTTGTGGACCACAGGAGGTAAGCTGGTTTACATTGTGGGTCTTTGTTTTTCTATCTATCTCAGATCTTGTCTGCCAGTTCATCACCGTCTTTAATGTCTTTTTTTCTGTGGTATAGTAGTTGTTCTTCCCTGTAGGTTGGAGAATGCAGATAGAATTTTTTCCTTGATCCTGACTTAACGTACTGGTGCATTTCATTTGTTTGGAAGTAATGTGTTATTACTGATTTATGGCCACTTTCTAAAAATTAGAGATGAATGTATGTACTTACAACATTATTTACATAAAAAGATAGCAAGAGAAATTTAGTATAGCACAGAGCAACTTTGTTGAAAAGATGATGTAATTATAAAAAAATATAACATATCTTCAAGGGATATTGTAATATAGCTGAAGGTCAGTGATTGAGAATACCTAGCCTATTACAGTAGGGTCCCGCTTTACAGAGTTTCACCTTACGGCATTCTGCTAATACGGACATTTCAAATTATGACCAAAACTCTCTATACAGATCCCCCACCTGACTTTCTAATATATTCACCGCACCCCACCCGGTTTGTTTACATTCTCCGTGAGCACCGCGTGTCTATTATGTCTGGAAACATTCCAAAATTTCAAGTGTTTTAAAGTTATTTCATATTTTATACATACACTGATAATTATACTTATGTGTACCTGTACCTAAATTAACTTACACACTGTGCTGGCATCCAGGCACACATTAAAATCACTAAGAGTGCCTTATTAATCTTGAGGATGCCATATTAATAATGATAATAATATGCAATAATAATCAGGCTGAGGTGCATTAAATGTTGTATATTATGTTAATATAAACATTTTCATTAATCCATCTAAGATATTTTTGCAAAATTATATAATAAACATGCTACGTAACACATAAACATGATAAATACACTCCATAGTAGAATAAATTAAGATAAATATGAGATGTTACATGTAGATGAATGTGTATGAACCAAAACCAGACGTGTTCATCTGCTTGTTTACATACTCTGCGTGTCTCTCCTCTCTCATTTACCCGTTCTCTCTCTTTTTATTCGTTTTACCTTGTTCACTCACCTCTCACCCTACAGTAAGACTACAGATATTTTAAGGTAAGTAATGAGTGTATTGTCTATGCATTTTATCACTCTGGGACACTTTAAATGTCGTAGTATATTATGTGTGGGTGGGGTGGCCTGGCTGGCTACCATACCTCCCACACCTGACTTCTTACAATAAATGCTATTCACCTCTCACCCTACATTAAGACTACAAATATTTTAAGGTAAATAATGAGTGTACTGTGTGTGTATTTTACTTTTTATTGTTTTTAATGCTTAGTTCTGTTGCTAACTTAATATATGTTATTGTAAACTTGTTATCTGGCATTTATAAGTGGAGAAAAATGGCGTTCTGCTTTCCAGCGATGTCCACTTTCCAGCGGTAGCCTGGAACCTAACCTGCAGTATAAGTAGGGCCCTACTATACTTGTTGATTGTGCATCTATGGTTATAAACTGCTGTGGATGGATGGATGGATGGGGATGTTGCAGTGTGGTGGATTGTTGAAATTTTGTCTGTGTTCATTTGGAAAGACAACTAGGAAATTCTTTGGTCACCCCCAGCCTTGGTAGGAAATGGCAGTTTTTAAAATTTCTTTGGCATTACTATTATGTAAAATGTATCTTTGTCTTGCTATATTAGACACACGGTTTGTTTTTCAGCTGATGATGTTACACAAGAATGCAATAAGAAGGGTCTTGAAGATTCTTTTATCAAAGATATAGCTAAGCACTATGGGATAATGAGAAAATTACGACCAGTCAATGTTCCCAAGTGTAAATATGTTAAACCATCTAAACTTAAAGCAGTGCGACCACCACATTCAGGTACTGTATAAGGACATTATTTTGAGTTCTGGTGGGTAGTTGTACATTATATATTATATACATTTAATAAAAATTCTTGTCATAGGATCAATTGTCATATTACAACAATTTACATTTGAAGGTCCATATTACTTCTCCACTAAGCAGCAGTTATTCTATTCTTGGTGGCATTTGCATGGAAAACCTACTGTGGGGAATATATTCAAATTCAAAATTTTTATTTCTTTGTGAAGTTTACAACATGAGGTTTACATATTACAAAATATAAAGTACAGTACAAAGAAAGCCACTAGCATATCTAGGCATTTCGGGCAGATTAATCCTAATTCTTACTGACTACTTGATATTGATACAGGTTATGGAGTGGTACATGCTAATGCTAATTAATTCACGTTATTGCAAAAGTTAGGAATTTTATGATAAGATTTATAATAGTGTGGTAGCAAAATGCAATAGTATTACAATTAATGTAATTTAGTAATGAGAATGGTTTTATCTTGGTATGCTACAATGATTTTACAAAGTTGAAAGCCCCTATATAGCAGACAGGCAGTCTTATGACTAACTTAAGATTAAGAAGGCAATAACAATTTTAGGAATTTTAAGTTTACAGTCATCTAGTGCTTGGAAGAATTACAGTTAAGGAGAGTAAGTCTATTTTCTTTCGAGTGTGTTCCTGACATTGAAGATAAGCATGTGTAGTTTTCACTTAATTAGCTGATGATTGTATATGTTATAGAGAGGGTTTTTAATGGTAGTTTTGAAAATGTTGGCCGAGTTAGTACATCTGGAGATTTCAGGCTGGGAGTTCCAGATTTTGGGCCCTTTAACCTGTAATGCCTAAGACAGCAATGCCTAAGCGTTGAAGACAGCAATGCCTAAGCGTACATAATAAGGCAAATAGATTACTGGGATTTATATCAAGAAGTTAAGGCAACAGAAGTCCAAGGTCATACTGCAGCTTTATTACCCTCATTAGTAGGCTCACCTAGATATGCAGCTCTTCTGTCCCATATTACAGATGGACATAAATTCGTTAGAAAACATTCAGCTAGATGATAATTAATACATAGAATTAGAAATCTTCCTTAGAAGAAGATGAGATCTTAGTTACATTCACTTGTTAGACCAAAGAATGAGGGGAGACCTGATCGAAGGTGATAAGTGGAAGATAGGTAATTATAAAGGGGATATTAACAAGGTCTGAGGCAATCTCTCCAAGAGAGAACCCGCATAAGGATTTAAATAAGATAAATTTAGATTTAGAAAGGACATAGGAAAGTATTGGTTTGGAAATAGGGTAGTTGATGAGTGGAACAGTCTACCTAGTTGGGTTATTGAGGCTAGGACTTTGGGTAGTTTCAAATTTAGGTTGGATAAGTACATGATTGGGAGAGGTTGGATTTGAGTGGGACTTTCACATCAGAGCTTATTTCTTGGGTGGCATTGAAAGTTGGGTTGGGCAAATGTTTGTTAGTGGGATGAATTGTAAAGGACCTGCCTAGTATGGGCCAACAGGCCTGCTGCAGTGTTCCTCCTTTCTTATGTTCTTATGTAAACGGTCCAAACGTATATATACGTTTTTTCGACATTTGAAAGTATGTAAAAAAAGATCTTCTTTTTGTTTTTTTACATTTGAAAATGTGTAAAAAGACTTTGATCTACTTTTTTTTTGTTATATTTGAAAATATGTAAAAAAAAATGTAGATCTACTTTTGTAGCACTACACGTGAATGTAGATCTGCTTGGACCGTTTATGGGTTAAGGGAGGGGCTAGTGGAACCACCAATATACAGTGGTCCCTCGTTTTTCGTAATTAATCCGTTCCTGGAGGTGCTACTATTATCGAAATCTACGATTTTCGAATCAATTTTCCCCATAAGAAATAATGTAAATACAATTAATCCGTTCATGACACCCAGAAGTATCAACAATATTTTTTTACCTTAAAGATAGATTTACATGCACAAAAGAATGAACATTCAACATGACAGTTACCTTTGTTAGGTAAGACACACATGCAACAGTTAGACAACTTTATTCCGAAATGTTTCGCCTACACAGTAGGCTTCTTCAGTCGAATACAGAAAATAGACAGGAACAGTAGAGATGTGAAGACGATGTAATCAGTCCATCACCCTTGTAGTCGTAGAATTTGAGGTTGTCAGTCCCTCGGCCTGGAGAAGTTCAGTTCCATAGTCAGGAACTATCTGAAGATCAAGCGACAGTGCGGAGACTTAAATACTGTCTTAACTTTCATAAGAACATAAGAAAGGAGGAACACTGCAGGAGGCCTGTTGGCTCATACTAAGCAGGTCCTTTACAATTCATCCCACTAACAAAACATTTGCCCAACCCAATTTTCAATGCCACCCAAGAAATAAGCTCTGATATGAAAGTCCCACTCAAATCCAACCCCTCCCACTCATGTACTTATCCAACCTAAATTTGAAACTACCCAAAGTCCCAGCCTCAATAACCCAACTAGGTAGACTGTTCCACTCATCAACTACCCTATTTCCAAACCAATACTTTCCTATGTCCTTTCTAAATCTAAACTTATCTAATTTAAATCCATTACTGCGGGTTCTCTCTTGGAGAGACATCCTCAAGACCTTATTAATATCCCCTTTATTAATACCTATCTTCCACTTATACACTTCGATCAGGTCTCCCCTCATTCTTCGTCTAACAAGTGAATGTAACTTAAGAGTCTTCAATCTTTCTTCATAAGGAAGATTTCTAATGCTATGTATTAATTTAGTCATCCTACGCTGAATGTTTTCTAACGAATTTATGTCCATTCTGTAATATGGAGACCAGAACTGAGCTGCATAATCTAGGTGAGGCCTTACTAATGATGTATAAAGCTGCAGTATGACCTCTGGACTTCTGTTGCTTACACTTCTTGATATAAATCCCAGTAATCTATTTGCCTTATTACGTATGCTTAGGCATTGCTGTCTTGGTTTAAGGTTGCTGCTCACCATAACCCCCAAGTCCTTTTCGCAATCTGTATGGCTAAGTTCTACATCATTTAACATATAAGTACTAGGGTTATGGGCACTCCCAAGCTTCAGAACCTTGCATTTATCTACATTGAACTGCATCTGCCACTTTTCTGACCAAGAATAGAGTTTGTTTAAATCCTCCTGAAGTTCCATAACATCTACGTTTGAATCAATTATCCTACCTATCTTTGTGTCATCGGCGAATTTGCTCATATCACTAGTAATTCCCTCATCAAGATCATTGATATATATTATAAACAACAACGGGCCCAAGACTGATCCCTGTGGAACGCCACTTGTCACAGATCCCCACTCGGAGTTAACCCCATTTATGGACACTCTCTACTTCCTGTGAGTGAGCCATGACTACTGGCCCATACAAGGCAGGTCCTTATCAAAATGACCTCTACACAAAGCTACCCAAGAATTTACTCCCGTACCCAATGACATAAATCAAACTCAGCTCCTCCCACTCACATATTTGTCCAATCTATTCTTAAAGCTACCCAAGATCCTAGCCTCGATCACCCTACTGGTAAGTGTGATGTTAAATAAGAACATAAGAACTTAAGAAAGTAGGAACACTGCAACACTCCTGCTGGCCTATACTAGGCAGGTCCTTCACAAATCAAACCCACTAACAGAACAAATGCTACCCAAGCAATAAGCTCAGGTGGAAACATTAACACACATGCAGTTTAATGTGATCCTTTATTGACAACGTTTCACCCACACAGTGGGCTTTTTCAAGTCATACACAGATCTACCTGGGGTGGAAGGTACGGGAGTATTTATAGTCAGGTTCAGAATGTTGAGGTCAGGTGAAGAATGCTGCATCTGATGATCTACCAGGTGGGCTTATAGAGTCTTGGGTAGCTTGGCAGGGGTATTGGACAAGTTGTGAGTAGACCTTCTGCAGTGTTCTATGTTCTTATGTGGGATAGCGATGAAGAAGTTTCTTTGCAAGTGGTTCAGCTATGTTATAGAAGACATTGTTCTGGTTGAAATTGTTGGTTATAGAGATAAGCAATGATTCCAGGATTCTTCGGTATTGAGTGTTGTCTTCTGTGGCGATATGTCTTGAGTTTCTGTAGTTAATTAAATGGTTGTGTGAATTGCGATGTTGTACACAGGCATTCCTTGTATCGTCAGTCCTGCTTGCGTATTGGTGTTCTGAAATACGTGTTTGGAGGTCTCTTGATGTTTCGCCCACGTATAATTTGTTGCAGTCATTACAAGGGATTATATACCCCTGCAGAGGATGGAAGCTTGTTCTGTCTACTACTGGTGATGTCCTTGATGGTCATGGTTGTGGAGGTAGATAACTTGGAATGATGTATTGGAAAAGATGTTGGAAATATGTTTGACAATGGAGTTGGTGGGGAGGACTATGTCTCTTCTCGGCAGTGTCTTCTCTGGGCGTGTTGAAGATGTTTAATGCCCGCCGTCTGCAGTCTCTGATGAAGTGACGAGGATAGTGGAGTTTAGAAAATACTTGTTCAATTATAGTGCATTCTTCCTCAAGGAACTCATTGCTGCAGATTCTGAGTGCGCGCAGGAAGAAGCCTATAATTACACCACGTTTAGTTTTGGTGTCATGGTGAGAGTAGAAGTGGGGAAGATCGTTTTGGTTGGTTGGTTTTCGATAGACTTTAAAACAAAGTTCATGGTCAGTTTTGCAGAGAAGAACATCAAGGAAAGGAAGAGTGTTGTCGACTTCTTCTTCAAGTGTGAACTGGATTGAGGGCTCGATCTGGTTGAGCTTGTCTTGGAGAGCTTGAACGTTGAAGTGCCTGGGAGTTATGAGGAGAATGTCGTCAACATAACGGAGCCAGGTGACAGTCGAAGGAATAATGGTGGAGAAACGCTCGGCTTCCAGATGTTCCATGTATAAGTTCGCCAGGATGGCACTGAGTGGCGAGCCCATGGGTAGACCAAAAGTCTGTTGAAAGAGGTGATTTTCGAAAGAGAAACACGTAAAGCCGACACATAGTTCAACGAGGTCGATGAAATCGCTGGCTGGAATAGGAAGATTAAGTGAATCGTCAATTTTTCTGCGCAGGAGATCGATGGCTTGTGTAGTAGGTACTTTGGTGAATAGGGAAGTTACGTCAAGGCTGGAAAGTTTCTTGTTCCTGATGTTGATGTTGCGAATGCAATTGAGAAGATCACCCGAGTGTTTGAGATGTGCTGGACTGATAGTGCCCAAGAGTTTGGAGAGGTGTTTTGCGAGAGTTCCTGAGAATTGGTGGGGAGCACTGCCTATTCCCAAAGATGTGGGCCTCAATGGGATACCAGGCTTGTGAGTTTTTGGTAGGCCGTACATTCTGGCAGGTCTGGGGTTGCTGGGTATGGTGTGCAGAAGTTTCTTCCCTTGTTCTGAGTTCCTCAGAATGCAGCGAGTCCTTTGAAGAAAAGTTTTAGTAAGGTTGTCCACTTGGTTAGTTGTGAGGGGTTTGTAGGTATCTGGGTCATTAAGTAGATTGAGCATTTTGTTCCTGTAGTCGTCAGTGTTCATGATAACAACACCACCTCCTTTATCAGCGGTGGTGACCCTGATGGTCGTGTCTTCTGCTAAACCTTTAAGTGCAATGATGTAACATCGAGGTGTGACTGGGGAGCTGCATGTAGAGATGGCTGCTGAGATGATGCCTTGAAGAAAACCTTTTTGGAAGTCGGAGTCATTGTGTCTGTAGTTTTTGGCGATGAAACTGAGGTCTTGTTTTGGTTTCGTAATTCCTGTTGCGAATTTGAGGCCTAAGCTGAGGGCTTCGGTTTCTGTGTTTGATAGTGGACGAGATGAAAGATTTTGAATAATGTCAGGTCTTCCTAAACTTTTCCAATGACTATTATCGCAGAGAGTTTGTAGTTTTCTAGCAAGTCTGATCTTCTGTTGAACATTGGCTGTGGTAACTCTGCTGTGAATGATTTTGGCGGTGCATCTGTTCATGTTGCTCCGAAGTGCTGTGCCTAGTGTTCTGGCTTGGAGAAAAGCTTCCTTTGTAGCATTGTTTAAGTCATCTGCACACTCTTCAAGGTAGGTCCGAGCTGTAGCGGAGAAAGGAGGTTTGATGTTGGCAATTTGAGGAGGAGTAGATCTTGGTAAGACCATTTCTTGGATGCAGTCACGAAGAAAATTGTGTCTGTTGCGAAGAGAGTAAGCTTTTAGAAGGAGGTCCAGGTATTCTCTATGTGTAGGATCCATTTCTACTGCAATGTTTGACACGATGAAAATAAATGGTATAAAATACCGACACACTGGAAACATAAACACACATGCAGTTTAATGTGATCCTTTATTGACAACGTTTTGCCCACACAGTGGGCTTTTTCAAGTCATACACAGATCTACCTGAGGTGGAAGGTACGGGAGTATTTATAGTCAGGTTCAGAATGTTGAGGTCAGGTGAAGAATGCTGCATCTGATGATCTGACTGTCACCTGGCTCCGTTATGTTGACGACATTCTCCTCATAACTCCCAGGCGTTTCAACGTTCAAGCTCTCCAAGACAAGCTCAACCAAGTCGAGCCCTCAATCCAGTTCACACTTGAAGAAGTCGGCAACACTCTTCCTTTCCTTGATGTTCTTCTCTGCAAAACTGACCATGAACTTCGTTTTAAAGTCTATCGAAAACCAACCAACCAAAACGATCTTCCCCACTTCTACTCTCACCACGACACCAAAACTAAACGTGGTGTAATTATAGGCTTCTTCCTGCACGCACTCAGAATCTGCAGCAATGAGTTCCTTGAGGAAGAATGCACTATAATTGAACAAGTATTTTCTAAACTCCACTATCCTCGTCACTTCATCAGAGACTGCAGACGACGGGCATTAAACATCTTCAACACCCCCAGATAAGACACTGCCGAGAAGAGATACATAGTCCTCCCCACCAACTCCATTGCCAAACATATTTCCAACATCTTTTCCAATACATCATTCCAAGTATCTACCTCCACAACCACGACCATCAAGGACATCACCAGTAGTAGACAGGACAAGCTTCCATCCTCTGCAGGGGTATACATAATCCCTTGTAATGACTGCAACAAATTATACGTGGGCGAAACATCAAGAGACCTCCAAACACGTATTTCAGAACACCAATACGCAAGCAGGACTGACGATACAAGGAATGCCTGTGTACAACATCGCAATTCACACAACCATTTAATTAACTACAGAAACTCAAGACTTATCGCCACAGAAGACAACACTCAATACCGAAGAATCCTGGAATCATCGCTTATCTCTATAACCAACAATTTCAACCAGAACAATGGCTTCTATAACATAGCTAAACCACTTGCAAAGAAACTTCTTCATCGCTATCCCACATAAGAACATAGAACACTGCAGAAGGTCTACTCACAACTTGTCCAATACCCCTGCCAAGCTACCCAAGACTCTATAAGCCCACCCGGTAGATCATCAGATGCAGCATTCTTCACCTGACCTCAACATTCTGAACCTGACTATAAATACTCCCGTACCTTCCACCCCAGGTAGATCTGTGTATGACTTGAAAAAGCCCACTGTGTGGGCGAAACGTTGTCAATAAAGGATCACATTAAACTGCATATGTGTTTGTTTCCAGTGTGTCGGTATTTTATACCATTTATTTTCAATAAGCTCAGGTGCAAGTCCGACTCAAATCCAACCCCTCTCACTCATGTACTTATTTATCCAGCCATAGCTTTTAGAACATAAGAAAGGAGGAACAGTGCAATAGGTCTGTTGGCCCATACTAGGCCGGTCCTTCACAAATCCAACCCACTAACAGCATAACTGCTATACCCAAGCAATAAGCTTTGATAAATTGCTGAATCACTAAAGAAGACACCCTCTACCACCATCACTACCACCTTCTAACACTATTTCAATGCTACCACCTTAAGAACATAAGAACGGAGCATCACTGCAGCAGGCCGGTTGGCCCATACTAGGCAGGTCCTTAACAATCCATCCCACTAACAAAACATTTGCCCAACCCAATTTTCAATGCTACCCAAGAAATAAGCTTTGATAACTATCCACTCATTTGCAAGTCCCACTCAAATCCAACTCCTCTCTCTCATATATTTATCCAACCTAAATTTGAAACTACCCAAAGTCCTAGCCTCAATAACATGAGAACCAGTATTACAACTACTATTACAACTATTATCACTATTACAACTGCTACAACCATCTCTACCACCATCAACCACTATCACAACTGCTTCCACTCTACCACCATCACCTTCATATTTTTCTACAAACTTTTTCTTAAATTATATGTGTTTCTCACATTCTTTACCAAAGGGCTGGCACTAGAAGCTTTCCTTGAAGCCATGGTGACTTATTTAGCAGTTGCAAACACTAAAACGAATGGAATATTATGAAATATATCGTATGAACTCGTGGATCATCCTCACTCACTGATAAACAATGGCACACTGGCTGGGAAAGGAGTGTGAGGCAGCTCGGGGCTATGTGTACCTGTCCCAGACGAACTACTATTTGCGAGTCAATCTACGATTAGCGAGCCCATGTTTATATGAAAATATCCCTATGATTTCCGAAATTTACGATTCTCGAGAACTACGATAATCGAGGGACCACTGTACGTATATATACAGTGGACCCCCGCATAACGATCACCTCCGAATGCTACCAATTATGTAAGTGTATTTATGTAAGTGCGTTTGTATGTGTATGTTTGGGGGTCTGAAATGGACTAATCTACTTCACAATATTCCTTATGGGAACAAATTCGGTCAGTACTGGCACCTGAACATACTTCTGGAGTGAAAAAATATCGTTAACCCGGTGTCCACTGTAATTTTTTTTTTTTTTTTCAATTTCATTGAGATTTTGACAGTGGATTAAGTAGCATAAAAATACATATAGGCTGTGTTTGTTTTGACTGTTAGCCTTCAAGTTAGGTAGAAAAAATAAATTATGCACAATTTCATGGGTCCTGTAACTTTCCTTGTTCTACTAAATTCTGAAGATGTACAATGCTCTAGTTAACATCAGATGAAAGGTAAAGGCTTGATTATTAACGACCCAGGGCAGTTTAGTGATGATGTTACTAGATTCCATAAAAAAAAGAAGTTCAAGTTAGTGTTTTTTTTTTTTTTTTTTTTTTTTTTTAAGGAAAAAATCATTAACAAAACACAAATAACCCGCACATAGAAGAGAGGAGCTTACGACAACGTTTCGGTCTGACTTGGATCATATACAAAGTCACAGTGTGACTTTGTAAATGGTCCACATTGAACCGAAACGTCGTCGTAAGCTCCTCTCTTCTATGTGTGGGTTATTTGTGTATTGTTCCAGTCACAGTATTGTGCCTTTTTTTGTTGGCATTAACAAAAAGCTGTTCACAATATGGCCAATTCTCCCTGAATGTTTGTAGAACCATCATTCCTCAATAACGTCTGCAAAAATCATGACAATCCAATGAATAGTTATCGCAGGAGAGGGATTACAATGTCAATAACTTATTACTGAGTTTTTTTTTTTTTGTGTGTGAAACTCTAGGGAAGTGGCGTGCCAACTCTCAGCGTGCTACACCCCACCAACCTTCTTTACAGCCTCCAGGCTACTGAGGGACTCACTCACTGCACTCCACACTCTAGCTATCACAGAAGTTACCACGTAGAGTATTTAGAATGAAATGATCATAAAAATCGTAATTTTTGGAGGAAAAAACTGCTAATTGCCAACGTGTATTTCTGCTGACAGCAAGAACAAAAAAATACATTTAATAAAAAAATACTTAGAAATATGATAGAAGCAAGCTGATTACATCAAAATGTTGCCAGAATTTTGCACTATTTTGCAGTAAGAAAACATTTTTTTCCCATAATTTTTCAATTTTAATGTCCTTATTACTGAAAAAAGGCTCGCCCCTCCCGTAATGTACTTAGAATGTTTTAAGAGATTTAGCCGGACACAGGGAATGTCATAGAGATTTTTGTGCCTAATATTATGTCTATAGGTCCTATTAAGAAATGTTTTAGTTTGGGATTAATATTTGAATTTATTGTTCTGTAAATGTAGGTTGCACAGTAGTAGGTGTGAATGTTTTGTATAGTGAGTAGGTTTAGGCCTTTGAAGAATGCGGGGGGGTGTTGTCTAGCATTGGATTGTGTGATAATTCGTACTGCAGCTTTTTGTTGAGTTAATATTGGCTTTAGGTGGGTTGTTGTTGTTGGTCCCCAGGCACAAATAGCATAGGTGAGGTAGGAACAGATCAGTGAATAGTTTAGTGTAAGTAGGGCTGCTTGTGGTACGTAGTAACTTATTTTTGAGAGGATGCCAACTGTTTTGGATACTTCTTTTGTTATGTGTTGGATATGGGTGTTGAATTTCAAGTTGCTGTCAAGGTGCAGACCCAGAAACTTTCCCTCATTATGTTAAGTAATAATCATAATGTTCTGCTCCCAAACATAATATAGGAAGTTTTGTCGGTATTAAGTATAAGTTTATTGGCAGTCATCCAGGTTGATATTTTTACTAGCTCTTCATTAATAATAGTATTGAGTGAGGCAAGATTAGGGTGGGAGATAACAAAAGTTGTGTTGTCAGCAATGAGAATAGGTCCAAGTTGTTGTGATATGTTTGGGAGGTCATTGATGTATAAGAGGAAGAGTTGGGGGCCAAGGACACTTCCCTGAGGTACCCCAGTGTCCAGAGGTCTTGTTGATGAGGTTGTGTCTAATCCTTTATTAAATTACTCTGATCCATGCTTCCAGCTTGGCTGTTTTAGCCAATTTGGAACTGTAAATTGTTGTCATAAAACTGCTAAATAATTCTTTACTAAGCATTACAATTTCTGTAGTTGGTGTTACCCAATTCCTGCAGGCTATTGTAAATCTTTATATATGTGTAAACCCTCTAGGAATAGATTACTGGCTCTGGTTTGACAGCTGTGACCATAGTGTGATAACACAAAATGTGTGAATAAAAAAATAACCAGAAAGTGGGCAGATAGATATTTAACTTACTAGAAGAGAGAGAGAGAGAATAGTAGTAGTAGTAGTAAATGTGCAATCAGTCCATCACCCTCAAAGGCTTAGTTTCAAAGTGATCAGTCCTTCAGGCTGGAGAAGAGTTGTGCTCTATAGTCTGGAACAATATGAAGCTGAAGCATCAGAATGGATTTGAGAGGGACTTACCCAGTAGGCTTGCTACACTGCTTCTCGATTATTACATTCTTACTTCCCCTAGTGGGTCTCGCCTCTTCTGTTGTCTTCAAGATTTTTTTGCGTCTCACCTTTGGCAGTGTATAAGTCTACATTATGATGCTTCAGCTTCACATTGTTCCAGACTATGGAGCACAACCCTTTTCCAGGCTGAGGGACTGATCACCTCAGAATTTCGTCTTTAAGGGTGATGGACTGATTATACGATATTGACCTCTTCACTGCTTCTACTGCTTCCTCTGTATTTGACTAAAGAAGCCCACTTTGTAGACAAAACATTGCAGAATAAAGATGCCTTTTACAATTGTTTGCATGTTGATGATAAGGACTCTGGCCTATAGTAACCATGTGTACTTGTGAAACAAACCTTGAAAAATTTAATAGCAGCACCTGGACCATTATCATCTAACATGTGCAGTCTGAATACAGATGCAATATACAGTACATTGCTTGTGTTATACTACAGACAGTGTGCTGTAATAGGAAACAGAAATTGAAAAATAGCAGCTTAAGAGAATAGAACTACTCATAGTTTAAAATTACAAGGCAAACTGTCAAATAGGACTGCAGAGTAAATATAACATAATAAAAGGTCTAATAAAGGTTTGTTATGCAAGGAAAATGCTAATTCTAACCATTCTGCCTATAGGAGCATCATACAATCCTTCCTTCACTGACCATCAAGAGCTGTTGCAAAAAGCCATCTCTCAGGAAGAAAGTCGGATGAGGAAAACTGAGCGTGTAGAATGTTTAACTACTCAAATGTTCCCTACTATTGATGAAGCTCCTACAGAGGAAACGTGGCTTCAGGAAATGTCACAAGGCCTTCCAAAGGCTGGAGATGAAGATAATGAAATTAAGGAAGAGGAAGAGGAGGAGGAAGAGGAAGAGAAGGTAAGACTTGCAGGGTTGTCTTTCAGTATTGCAATAATACAGTAGTAATACTAATAAATTATAAAAAAAAAATAGGAAAAATGTTTCTTGCCTTATTTATTTACTATGTCCCTTAGGGGTGTTGTAATTCATTTGAAAGGATGAAGGTAATGCACAGGAGGGCCTTAAAGATTTGGCATCCTCTTCGGTGTTCTACATTTTTATTAGTTTTCAGTTAAGCCATTGTTCATTATGTATGGTGCTTCCACTGCTTTTCTGCCATTTTTACACATTTGTGTAATGGAAGGTGACCTGTGCCATATTTTAAGGTAAATATTGTGTGTATTGTGCATTTGTTTTATTTTTTTATCCTTGTTTATGCCTAGCTATATTGAGCACTTAATATAGTGTAAACATGTTATTAGACATTTTACACACATTTTGAAAAAGTGGAAAAAATGCTCTTTTCCACCCACCACCAATTTTCGCTGATCACACAAGGTCAGGAATCTAAGAGCCGTACAAACAGGGCCCTCCTGCATTTAGCAGAAAATGTTGGTTGAAGGCATTGAGGTAAAATACATGAAATCTTGTAAGGTGAAAAGTGATTCAATAAAGGTACAGTATTGTATTTAAATTTGATTTAAGGACCTTTTTTTTTTATTATTTATTTTTTTTTTAACACATCGGCCATTTCCCACCAAGGCAGGGTGGCCCGAAAAAGAAGAAACACTTAGATCATCATTCACTCCATCGCTGTCTTGCCAGAGACATGCCTACACTACAGTTAAAATACTGCAACATCACCCTTCCTTCAGAGTGCAGGCACTGTACTTCTCACCTCCAGGACTCAAGTCTGGTTTGCCAGTTTTCCTGAATCATTCCACAAATGTTACTTTGCTCACTCCAACAGCACAACAAGTCACAAAAAACATTTGTCTCCACTCGTTCCTATCTAACATGCTCACGCACACTTGCTGGAAGTCCAAGCCCCTCATACACTAATCTCCTTTACCCCCTCCCTCCAACTTTTCCTAGGCCGACCCCTTCCCTGCCTTACTTCTGCTACAGATTTACACACACTCCAAGTCATCCTCTGTATAACCCTTGTGGTTTAGTGCTTCTTTCTGATTATAATAATCCAAGTCATTTTGTTTCATTCCATCCTCTCTAAATGTCCAAACCACCTCAACAACCCCTTTTCAGCCCTCTGGGTAATACTTTTAGTAACCTCACACCTCCTAATTTTCAAACTATGGATTCCCTGCATTATATTCACACCGCACATTGCCCTCAGACACGACATCTCCACTGCCTCCAGCCTTCTCCTTATTGCAACATTCACCACCCATTCTTCACACCTATATAAAAGCGTTGGTATAACTACAGTGGACCCCCGCTTAATGATCACCTCCCAATGCGACCAATTATGTAAGTGCGTTTGTACGTGTATGTTTGGGGGTCTGAAATGGACTAATCTACTTCACAATATTCCTTATGGGAACAAATTCGGTCAGTACTGGCACCTGAACATACTTCTGGAATGAAAAAATATCATTAACCGGGGTTCCACTGTACTCTTATACATTCCCCTTTTTGCTTCCATGGATAATGTTCTTTGTCTCCACAGACTCCAAAGTGCACCACTCAGATTTTTCCCAAATATCCGTACTCCCTCTTCCAATTTGATATCCAATCTTTCATTCCCCCCCCCCCTTTTTTTTTTTTTTTTACACACAGGGTTTGACAAGGTTAGGTTAAGGATCCCTAACTTACTGACAAGTTAAGGATTCCTAACTTCATTGATTACAAGCTAAGAGCTGTTACCTATATCAGCTCATTTGAAAGCATTTTTATTGTTATGGAATATACAAGTAAGGAACAGGATGAAGTTGGAGCCATCTGTGGGCCAGCATTTTCATTTGATCAGCTGACTTTATCTCGTTGATATCATTATACTGTACGAACATGTTTCAGACCCGAGTCATCCTGGGGATAAATGATTTCAGATGAAGAGATGTTCTGGAGAATGGTACAGCCAGAGTGAAGTTGCTGCTTTCTGCCCGTCTTGTGGTATAGAAGCTTGCGTCATGCTGCCCTTGAAGTGGATCCAAGTGTTGTACTTTGACAATATTGGCCTTGTACATAACAGTAAGGCCACCCACATCCTTTTGTGTTGAAGGCTCTGCTGAAATGACAGATCTATCCAAGATTGGTCCAAGCGAGAGATGAGACGTCTTGCTCTGTTCTCTACTCTGTCAAGCAGTCGCAGATGAGAGGGGGGAGGGGCAGGCAAACCAAGAAAATGGAGCATACTTAAGGTGTGAGCATACTTGTGCCTCATACAGAATCTTGCAACCCCTACTGTCAAGCACATTCAAGATACGGCGAAGTGTTGTAAGCTTCCTGGCTTCCTTGTTTGCAAGATTTACAGCGTGATTCTTCATGGTCAATTTGGAGTCAAATTTCACACCAAGGATATCAACTTCCCCAGGTGCCAATGCCCTCCCAGTCATCCTTACTTCTGCATGGTGCCTAGAGACCATCATTTGTGTTTTCTCAGGTGCAAATGTTACTTGCCATCTATTTCCCCAAGCTGATATAGCTCTTAGCTGGTGATTGATGGAACTTAGAGCAGCTGGCATTTCTTCTCTTGGATAAGTGAATGTCAGTGTATAGTCGTCTGCATATGCACATGATCTGGGATGAGATGAAGAAAATCATTGAAGTAGCCATTGCATAACAATGGTCCCAGCACGCTTCCTTGTGGAACACTTGCCCCAATAGGATGTCTTGCTGATTCCATTCCATTGAGAACTACCCTTAGAGATCTACCATGAAGGTATTCACTGGGGAGACATAGCATAGAGCCTGCAGTTTCGCTAAGAGGCCCTGGTGCCACACCCGGTTGAAAGTACCAGCAGTGTCCAGTGCTACCACACAGCTGACTTTGGATTCATCCAGTGACTGGTGCCACTTAGCAGAGAGGTTTAACAAGAGATCAGCAGCACAGTAACCTTTCCTGAAGCCATATTGACAGTCACAAAGTAGTGAGTGGTAGTCAAAAAACTCTGTTATTAGTCTTGAGATTATTGTCTCAAGGATCTTGCCAGTGATTGACAACAGTGACACTGGTCTGTAGTTGCTAGTGTCTGCTCTGCTCTTCTTTTTGTGAACAGGGACTACATTTGCCTCTCCACGGAGAGGGCCATTTACACTTTACTAGGCACTGCTGGAAGATCCGAGTTAGAGGTACTGCTTGCTGGTCTGCACATCTCGACAATCTTGGGCTTAACTTGTCTGGCCCCACAGCCTTATTGTCACCTGGAGAGAGTTCCGGGGGTCAACGCCCCCGTGGCCCGGTCTGTGACCAGGCCTCCTGGTGGATCAGAGCCTGATCAAAACCACTGACAGTTTTGACACAGTTCTTGCAGTTAGCCAAGGAGGGTCCCTAGCTAGATCAGGAACTTGCATTTTGGTAGCAAAGTCAGTGTCTGTCTCTCTGTCTCTCTGTGTCTCTGTCTCTGTCTGTCTGTCTCTGTCTCTCTCTCTCTCTCTCTCTCTCTCTCTCTCTCTCTCTCTCTCTCTCTCTGTCTCTCTTCTCTGTCTCTCTGTCTGTCTCTCTGTCTGTCTCTCTCTGTCTCTCTCTCTCTGTCTCTCTCTGTCTGTCTCTCTGTCTCTCTGTCTCTCTCTGTCTCTCTCTCTCTGTCTCTCTCTCTCTGTCTCTCTCTGTCTCTCTCTCTCTGTCTCTCTCTGTCTCTCTCTCTCCTCTCTCTCTTCTCTCTCTCTCTCTCTCTCTCTCTCTCTCTCTCTCTCTCTCTCTCTCTCTCTCTCTGTCTCTCTCTCTCTCTCTCTCTCTCTCTCTCTCTCTCTCTCTTTCTCTCTCTCTTTCTCTCTCTCTTTCTCTCTCTTTCTCTCTCTCTTTGTCTCTCTCTCTCACTCTTTTTTTTTTTTTTTTACACAGGGTTTGACAAGGTTAAGTATCCCTAGCTTTATTGACAAGCTATTTACAGGTTAAGGATTCCTAACTTTATTGGCAAGCTAAGAGCTGTTACCTACATCAGCTCATTTGAAAGCATTTTTATTGTTATGAGACATACAAGTAGGGAACAGGATGAAGTTGGAGCCATCTGTGGGTCAGCATTTTCATTTGATCAGCTGACTTTATCTCGTTGACATCATTATGCTGTACGAATGTGTTCCATACTCAAGTCATCCTGGGTATATAGGATCTCAGATGGAGTGAAGTTCTGGAGAAGGGTACGGCCAGAGTGAAGTTGCTGCTTTCTGCCCGTCTTGTGGCATAAAAGCTTGTTTCACACTGTCCTCGAAGTGGATCCAAGTGTGGTACTTTGACAATATTGGCCTTGTACATAACAGTAAGGCCACCCACATCCCTCCTATGTTGAAGGCTCTGCTGAAATGACAGATCTATCCAGGATGGGTCCAGGCGAGAGATGAGACGTCTTGCTCTGTTCTCTACTCTGTCAAGCAGTCGCAGATGAGAGGGGGGGCAGGCAAACCAAGAAAGTGGAGCATACTCAAGGTGTGAGCGTACTTGTGCCTCGTACAGGATCTTGCAACCCCTACTGTCAAGCAGATGCGAGATACAGCGAAGTGCTGTAAGCTTCCTGGCTGCCTTGTTTGCAAGATTTACAATATGGTTCTTCATGGTTAGTTTGGAGTCAAATTTCACCCCAAGGATATCAACTTCTTCTCCAGGTGCCAACACCCTCCCATTCATCCTTACTACTGCACCAGCATTACCATCATGGTGCCTAGAGACGATCATCATTTGCGTTTTCTCAGGTGCAAATGTTACTTGCCATCTATTTCCCCAAGCTGATATAGTTCTCAGCTGGTGATTAATGTAGCTTAGAGCAGCTGGCATTTCTTCTCTTGGATAAGTGAATGTCATTGTGCAGTCGTCTGCATATGCATGTAATTCTGGGATGAGATGAAGAAGGTCGTTGAAGTAGACATTCCATAACAATGAACCCAGCACGCTTCCTTGTGGAACACTTGCCCCAATAGGATGTCTTGCTGATTCCGTTCCATTGAGAACTACACTTAGAGATCTACCATGAAGGTAATCACTGAGGAGACATAGCGTAGAGCCTGCAATTCCCAGTGCTTGAAGTTTTGCTAAGAGGCCCTGGTGCCACACCCGGTCGAAAGCACCAGCAATGTCCAGTGCTACCACACAGCTGACTTTGGATTCATCCAGTGACTGGTGCCACTTAGTGGAGAGGTTTAACAACAGATCAGCAGCAGAGTAACCTTTCCTGAAGCCATATTGATGATCACAAAGTAGTGAGTGGTAGTCAAAAAACTCTGTCATTTGTCTTGAGATTATTGTCTCAAGGATCTTACCAGTGATTGACAGGAGTGACACTGGTCTGTAGTTGCTGATTTCTGCTCTGCTCTTCTTTTTGTGAACAGGGACTACATTTGCCTCTTTCCATAGAGAGGGCCATTTACACTCTACTAGGCAGTGCTGAAAGATGCAAGGTAGAGGTGCTGCTAGCTGGTCTGCACATCTTCTCAACAATCTTGGGCTCAACTTGTCTGGGCCCACAGCCTTTTGTTGGTCAAGCGATTTAAGAAGGAAATGCACCTTCTCCTGCCTTATTATATGTCACCACTGACAGTTTTGACACAGTTCTTGCAGCTAGCCAAGGAGGGTCCCTTGCTGGTTCAGGAACTTGCATTTTGGTAGCAAAGTGTTCAGCAAAGAGGTCCGCCTTCTCTTGACTACTAGTAGAGGTGGTCCCATCCTGTCGATTTAGAGGTGGAATAAGTTCATCAGGCAGATAACCTTGTCTGTCCTTGACCAGGGACCACCAGGTTTTGGAGCCTACCCTACCTGATGCTAGCTTTCTTTTAGTGTCCACCTCCCATTTAGCAATGGCCCACTTTTGAACATCTCCCATATGCCTACAGGCTTGCATGTGCAAGTTCCTGTTATAGGTGGTAGGATGTCTCTTAAACCTTCACCATGCTTTGTACTTAGCAGTAGCAGCCTCTCTACAACGAAAGCCAAACCAAGGCTGATCTGTAGGCTTCGTCACATATTGCCGGTGAGGAATGTGTTCTTGTTGTAGATTAAGGATGTGTCCAGTGAAGGCTTTCACTTGGTTGTCAACATCTCTCTCTCTTTCTCTTTCTCTTTCTCTTTCTCTCTTTCTCTTTCTCTCTTTCTTTCTCTTTCTCTCTCTTTCTCATTCTCTCTCTTTCTCATTCTCTTTCTCTCTTTTTTTTTTTTTTTTACACAGGGTTTGACGGGGTTAAGGATCCCTAGCTTTATTGACAGCTATTTACAGGTTAAGGATTCCTAACTTTATTGGCAAGCTAAGAGCTGTTACCTACATCAGCTCATTTGAAAGCATTTTTATTGTTATGAGACATACAAGTAGGGAACAGGATGAAGTTGGAGCCATCTGTGGGCCAGCATTTTCATTTGATCAACTGACTTTATCTCGTTGACATCATTATGCTGTACGAATGTGTTCCATACTCGAGTCATCCTGGGTATGTATGATCTCAGATGGAGTGATGTTCTGGAAAAGGGCACAGCCAGAGTGAAGTTGCTGCTTTCTGCCCGTCTTGTGGCATAAAAGCTTGTTTCACGCTGTCCTCGAAGTGGATCCAAGTGTGGTATTTTGACAATATTGGCCTTGTACATAACAGTAAGGCCACCCACATCCCCCTATGTTGAAGGCTCTGCTGAAATGACAGATCTATCCAGGATGGGTCCAGGCGAGAGATGAGACGTCTTGCTCTGTTCTCTACTCTGTCAAGCAGTCGCAGATGAGAGGGGGGCAGGCAAACCAAGAAAGTGGAGCATACTCAAGGTGTGAGCGTACTTGTGCCTCGTACAGGATCTAGCAACCCCTACTGTCAAGCAGATGCGAGATACGGCGAAGTGCTGTAAGCTTCCTGGCTGCCTTGTTTGCAAGATTTACAACATGGTTCTTCATGGTTAGTTTGGAGTCAAATTTCACCCCAAGGATATCAACTTCTTCTCTAGGTGCCAACATCCTCCCATTCATCCTTACTACTGCACCAGCATTACCATCATGGTGCCTAGAGACGATCATCATTTGCGTTTTCTCAGGTGCAAATGTTACTTGCCATCTATTTCCCCAAGCTGATATAGCTCTCAGCTGGTGATTGATGTAGCTTAGAGCAGCTGGCATTTCTTCTCTTGGATAAGTGAATGTCAGTGTACAGTCGTCTGCATATGCATGTGATTCTGGGATGAGATGAAGAAGGTCGTTGAAGTAGACATTCCATAACAATGGACCCAGCACGCTTCCTTGTGGAACACTTGCCCCAATAGGATGCCTTGCTGATTCTGTTCCATTGAGGACTACACTTAGAGATCTACCATGAAGGTAATCACTGAGGAGACATAGCGTAGAGCCTGCAATTCCCAGTGCTTGAAGTTTTGCTAAGAGGCCCTGGTGCCACACCCGGTCGAAAGTGCCAGCAATGTCCAGTGCTACCACACAGCTGACTTTGGATTCATCCAGTGACTGGTGCCACTTAGTGGAGAGGTTTAACAACAGATCAGCAGCAGAGTAACCTTTCCTGAAGCCATATTGACGATCACAAAATAGTGAGTGGTAGTCAAAAAACTCTGTCATTTGTCTTGAGATTATTGTCTCAAGGATCTTACCAGTGATTGACAGGAGTGACACTGGTCTGTAGTTGCTGATTTCTGCTCTGCTCTTCTTTTTGTGAACAGGGACTACATTTGCCTCTTTCCATAGAGAGGGCCATTTACACACTAGGCAGTGCTGAAAGATGCAAGTTAGAGGTGCTGCTAGCTGGTCTGCACATCTTCTCAACAATCTTGGGCTCAACTTGTCTGGGCCCATAGCCTTTTGTTGGTCAATCGATTTAAGAAGGAAATGCACCTCCTCCTGCCTTATTGTCACCACTGACAGTTTTGACACAGTTCTTGCAGCTAGCCAAGGAGGGTCCCTTGCTGGATCAGGAACTTGCATTTTGGTAGCAAAGTGTTCAGCAAAGAGGTCCACCTTCTCTTGACTACTAGTAGAGGTGGTCCCATCCTGTCGATTTAGAGGTGGAATAAGTTCATCAGGCAGATAACCTTGTCTGTCCTTGACCAGGGACCCCCAGGTTTTGGAGCCTACCCTACCTGATGCTATCTTTTAGTGTCCACCTCTCTCTCTCTCTCTCTCTCTCTCTCTCTCTCTCTCTCTCTCTCTCTCTCTCTCTTTCTCTTTCTCTTTCTTTCTTTCTCTTCTTCTCTCTCTCATCTTTCTCTCTCTTCTTCTCTCTCTTTCTCTTTCTTTTTCTCTTTCTCTTTCTTTCTCTTTTTCTCTTCTTTCCTTCTCTTTCTCTTTCTCTTTCTCTTCTCTTTCTCTCTCTTTCTCTCTCTTCTCTTTTCTCTCTCTCTCTTTCCTCTCTCCTCCTTTCTCTCTCTCTTTCTCTCTCTTCTTTCTCTCTCTTTCCTTTCTCTCCTCTTTCTCTCTCTTTTCTCTCTCTCTTTCTCTCTCTTCTCTCTTCTTTCTCTCTCTCTTTCTCTCTCTCTTTCTCTCTCTCTTCTCTCTTTCTCTCTCTCTCTCTTTCTCTCTTTCTCTCTCTTTCTTCTTTCTCTCTTCTTTCTCTCTCTCTCTTTCTCTTCTTCTCTCTCTCTCCTCTCTCTCTCTCTCTCTCTCTCTCTCTCTCTCTCTCTCTCTTCTCTCTCTCTCTTCTCTTTCTCTCTCTCTCTTCTCTCTTCTCTCTTCTCTCTTCTCTCTCTCTTTCTCTCTCTCTCTCTCTCTTTTCTTTCTCTCTCTCTTTCTCTCTCTCTCTCTCTTCTCACTCTCTTCTCTCTCTCTCTCCTTCTTTCTCTCTCTCTTTCTCTCTCTCTTTCTCTCTTTCTTTCTCTCTCTCTCTCTCTCTCTTTCTTTCTCTCTTTCTCTTCTCTCTTTCTTCTCTCTCTCTTCTCTCTTTCTCTTCTCCTCTCTCTTCTCTCTCTCTCTCTCTCAGGTGCTAATACACTTATTATACACACTTTTCATTTCGACCCTTATTTTACTCCCATAGTCTTGAATTTATACACTTATATTCTGTTTTCTGCCATACTCATCCTTCAGCATTTCTATCCTCTTTTCTCTCTCTACTCTTACTTCTTCTTCTCCCACTACTCTCTACCTCTTCACCTTTCTCTCTTTCTCATCCTCTCTCTCTCTCTCCTCTCTTTTCCTCTCTTCAGTGCAAACACTTATTATAACACACTTTTCACATTCGACCCTTATTTTACTCCCCATAGTCCTTGAATTTATACACTTATATTCTGTTTTCCTGCCATAACTCATCCTTCAGCATTATTGCTACTCCTCTTTTAGCTCTAACTCTACTGAAACCCCTGACGTAATCCCATTTATATCTCCCCACTGAAGCTCTCGTACCCCTTTCACCTTTGTTTCTTTTAGAGGCAGGACATCCAGCTTCTTTTCGTTCATAACATCCACAATCATCTGTTCATCTCCACTACATCCATGCACATTCAATTACTCCAGCTTAAAGATTTTCTTCTTTTATTTTTAGTAAGCTATACAGAAGTGGGTTACTAATACAGTGCTCCTGACATTGTAGTTGACTTTTACAACATGCATGGCTTACAGAGGAAAGATTTTTATTCCATTTTCTCATGACAATAAAAGGAAATAAGAACAAGAACTATAAAGAAAAAATCCAAGAAAACTCAGATGATCGTGTATTCCTAAGAGTTTACATTCATGTGTAGTTTATTCAGGTGACACCTTACCTCTGCAGATTATTCACTACAATAGTTAGTTCCTCCTTGATGCTTCTGAAGGGATCTTGATCCAGGTAATTGCACCAGATCTCCACATGGATCAAATGTGATTGACTCCCATTACCTGGGTGCTATATGACCTATACAGGTTTAGTGTTTTCTCATAAATATAATAATGCAGTAATAAGAAAGCAAAGCCATCCTATTTAAAAATAATAATATATATTTTTATTTCTGCAGGTTGATAATGAACAGTTAACTGTGACACACAAACCAAGGAATGAAAGAAAAACAAAGAAACAAAGAAGGAAAGAGCTGAAGGAAAAAATAGCAAAATTGAAAAGGCTGGGAAAAAAGGAAGAACGTGTTCGAGAGAGCTGTGTTTTCAGGTAAATAAAATTAATGAGAGACAACCTATGAAGTATATTTCATATACAATATGTATATAATCGTGCTGGACAATGCTGTATAATTAATGCAATGGCACTTTATAATAAGAAATATAACTTAAGAATACACTATTATTTGTAGTCTGGGACTATCATTACAATCATTTTAATACAGTATGTGCATTTTGTTTTTTAACACAATGGCTATCTCCTACCAAAGTAGGGTAACCTGAAAAAGAAACACTTTCATCATCATTCACACTATCACTGTCTTGCCAGAGGCATGCAGATAAGACAGTTCAGATGTCCCTCCAAACAGCAAATATCCTTACCCCTCCTTTAAAGTGCAGACATTGCACATCCCACCTCCAGGATAACCAGTTTCCTTGAATCCCTTCACAAAATGTAACCTTGCTCACACTCCAACAGTTCATCAGGTCCTAAAAAACATTTGCCTCCACTCACTTCTAACATGCTCACACACATGCCTGCTGGATGTATGTATGCAATCATGCACAAGTATATAGATATAAACCATTTCCTACTTGAATTAAAGTCTAACCCCATCCATAATATTTATTGTTAAATTTGAACAAAATAACTCATTGCCTTTTTAGATGTTTTAATTATTAAGGGGAAATAAGAACTTAATGAAATTTAATATACAGTAAAATTCCGGTTTTCGTCTAGTCTGAATATCGTACAATTCAGATTTCAACCACTTTTTTTGGCAAATTTTTACTCCGGGTTTCGTACATCGACTCAGAAATTGTCTTTATCAGATGTGTCCACCTGCCCAGGACCCCGCAGCCTGACTCAGTCTCCATCTGTCACTTCTCGAGTGACCGAAACTCTGCTCGTTCATCCATTGTTTTTTGGTGCTTGTTTATTGAGTGCAACTGCAAAATAAGTCACTGTGGGGCCAAAGAAAGTTCAGAATGCCAGCCCTTTGGTAACGAAGGTGAGAAATGTGATAGAATTCAAGAAAGAACTTGTATCAAAATATGAAAGTGGCATACGTGTGGCTGAGCTCGCCAGGATATATTTTTTTTTTTTTTATTATCACACTGGCCGATTCCCACCAAGGCAGGGTGGCCCGAAAAAGAAAAACTTTCACCATCATTCACTCCATCACTGTCTTGCCAGAAGGGTGCTTTACACTACAGTTTTTAAACTGCAACATTGACACCCCTCCTTCAGAGTGCAGGCACTGTACTTCCCATCTCCAGGACTCAAGTCCGGCCTGCCAGTTTCCCTGAACCCCTTCATAAATGTTATTTTGCTCACACTCCAACAGCACGTCAAGTATTAAAAACCATTTGTCTCCATTCACTCCTATCAAACACGCTCACGCATGCCTGCTGGAAGTCCAAGCCCCTCGCATACAAAACCTCCTTTACCCCCTCCCTCCAACCTTTCCTAGGCCGACCCCTACCCTGCCTTCCTTCCACTACAGACTGATACACTCTTGAAGTCATTCTGTTTCGCTCCATTCTCTCTACATATCCGAACCACCTCAACAACCCTTCCTCAGCCCTCTGGACAACAGTTTTGGTAATCCCACACCTCCTCCTAACTTCCAAACTATGAATTCTCTGCATTATATTCACACCACACATTGCCCTCAGACATGACATCTCCACTGCCTTCAGCCTTCTCCTCGCTGCAACATTCATCACCCATGCTTCACACCCATATAAGAGCGTTGGTAAAACTATACTGGAAGTCCAAATCAACAATTCCATCCTGGCAAAGAAAGTAAAAATCGTGGAAGCTGATGTTGTGAAAGAGGTAAATATGCTAACAAAACAAATATCACAAACAATCGAAGATGTGTTGTTGTTGTTGGTGTGGATCAGTGAAAAACAGTTAACGGGAGATAGTGTTGTGGATGGGATAATTTGCGAAAAGGCAAGGCAGTTGCATTCAGATCTTGTAAAGAAAATGCCTGGAACGAGTGCTGCTGTTAGTGAATATTACTTCGGGTTATGTCCACTTCGGATTTCGACCGGCCTTCTGGAACGGATTAAGGACGAAAACCGGGGTGCCACTGTATACAGAAAATGAACAACTGCAGTTATGTATACTGTCCTCCTTCACATCATGAGAATTAAATGTTCTGTATTCTCCATATTTTTGAGAGCTCTGTGCATTTGCAGCCCAGAGGTGATAGATAAGGAAATATGGAAGATTTATGAAGTAGTATATGATCTAGAATATCCAAAAAAATTAATTGACAGTCTTTTTAGTGGTAGTGGTAAATTGTAAATATGATACACTGAGAAAAATTCTTCTAAAATTAGTGTGTGTGTGTGTGGTGTGTGTGTGTGTGTGTGTGTGTGTGTGTGTGTGTGTGTGTGTAGTGTTCTGTTGCATCTTATATGGCAGGAAATGGAATAATTTATTATTCATTTCATATAAACACATTTACATATGGTATCTGATAATTATTATTATTCTTTCAACAAACCAGCAGTATCCCACCAAGGCAGGGTGGCCCAAAAAAAAAATTGAAAGTTTCTCTTTTTGACTTTAGTAATGTATACAGGAGAAGGGGTTACTAGCCCCTTGCTCCTGGCATTTTAGTCACATCTTACAATACACATGGCTTACGGAGGAAGAATTTTGTTCCACTTACCCATGGAGATAAGAGTAAATAAACAAGAACAAGAACTAGTTAGAAAATAGAAGAAAACTCAGGGGTGTGTATATATATGCTTGTACATGCACGTGTAGTGTGACCTAAGTAAAAGTAGCAAGACGTACCTGAAATCTTGCATGTTTATGTGACAGAAAATTGACATCAGCAATCCTACCATCATGTAAAATACTTACAGGCTTCTGTTTTCCACTCACTCGGCAGGACGGTAGTACCTCCCTGGGTGGTTGCTGTCTACCAACATACTACCTAGGATTTTTAGTTTTTATCGGCATTTAAAGCAGTCCCAGTTGATGGTACATGCTATAACTTAGTGAAATTAAGATTAACTTCTTAACCCTTTCACTGTCCTTCACATAGATCTACATCATTGGCACCAGGGTCCCTCACATAGACCTACTTTTTAGGTCAGTTCCCTCAGATAAGCACGGAGTGTTGAATTTTGGCCTATATAAGAGAGAATGGGTCTGTGCAGTGTACACACACAGTATATAAAAAATCCTGCCCCACAAAGCTCTAACCTTGTGTTTGGTTTAAAATAGTAAATTTGAGGTGTTTTGTAGGATGGTTTTTATAGCTTAATTGGCTGTTTCTTGGTGTCATTTGATAGAATGGAAGATATGCTACTGAAACAAAGATGCTTTTAGCTGGTTTCAAGACCATGAAGTAGCTTGAAATTGGGCTCAAAATAGAGGAAATATTAGATTTTTGCCAATTTTCCTGAGGGTGGGTATCTCCCCCCCCTCTTCCCGTCTATTATACACGTTCTTACTAGATTTGATTCAATTGTATGAGATGCCTTAAACCATGACCAATCCCCTTCACTGTATGGAACCCCAAAATTAAAACTGCTCAGTCTACATTAAAAAAAATCTGAAATGATAGAGAATCTCTCCCTGAATGTAATGACAACAAAATTACAAAATTTTATACAAAACTTGTCAAATTACGCAGTCACAGAGTGAGTGGTAGGGAGCAGTTTATGCAATGGGAATTTTGCCCATTTTGAGTCTTATTTTAAGGCAATTTAGTTGCTCAATTTGATCAAATTTTTAGCTATTTCACTAGTATGCCTAATATTCTATCGAATGAGCACAAGAAACCCCTATCTACCTATCAGAACTACCCTGTACAGTCTACAGAATTCGGTAATTTGGCCAGTTTTACACAAAATTTAAAAAGTCTAAAATAAACACTGTAGACATTCCAGACACTAAAGCAACCTTTCTTCTGTTCATTAATCACATCCTCTTCCATTCTGAATTCATTACAAAAAAAATTAAAATATGCCTTATTTCTCAGATAATAAAATATAACTAGCAATGGTTATCCAGTTTTTCTAAGACATAAGTGTAATTATGGATTATCATGTGTTAGAATATTCAGGTTAAGTGGAGAATCACTAACTTTAACATTGCCTTTTATATTTTTACAAGTTTTCATTTAGTGTATTATATCTAAAATATGCTATAATGTAATTGCACCTTATTTCCAGGGTCAAGACATATCAGAAAGAGATTGATGAATTTTTAGAGCTATTAAAGACACGCAAACATTGCCGCATTGGCAGACATAAACAGCGTCAGTTCATGCCCCGTTGCCTCGGTAGACTAAGGTGAATAAAATACTGTAGTGTACTCCTTGTGAATTATTTCGTTTAAATGATTTAAAATATGACTATTTTGTTCTTTGCATACTTATTAAAGCTTTTAAATTTGATGTAACTATATGCACTTCTCACATAATTTTTGGGGGGTTATATTTTTAATAAACTTAAATTTAATGTTCTCTTGATTAAATATTATATTAGGGTTTTTGTGCAAACAGTTCATTTTATTGAAATATCATTATTCATAATGTCTTTTAATTGTAGGTTTCACGAGGAGGATGTAGTGGTGAATCTAGGTAATGAGCTGCCTGGAAGCCTGCGTGAGGTAGTTCCAGCTGTTAGTCTCTTAGAAGAACGTTTTAAGAATCTGCAGCGAAGAAATATGATTGAACCCAGACTTCCTCACAAGTAAGTATTGTATGTACAGAGTAGTTTTAAGAATAGTGTGAATATAGCAGTTTATTTTAAACTTTAATGAGTGGTGAGTTCTTGAGGTGAAAGTTCTCTTGATTTACATCTCTTTACTGATACACAAACCAGAGTACACTAAAAATACATGTATGTTGTAAACTAGAGTACACTAGTTTCCTCATAAATATGGTAAAAATAATTAATGCTGATAATAACTAATATATTTTACAGTGATTATGTGTGAGTGAGGTGAAAGTGTTGAGTGATATTGAAAGTATTTTCTTTTTGGGTCACCCTGCCTCGGTGGGAGACGGCCGACTTGTTGAAAAAAAAAATAACTAATAGTGATACCAACACGGTTATATGGGTATGAAATGTGGGTTTTAAATGTTGGAGCGAGAGCATAATTCCGTAAGTGTTTCCATCAAATTTCGTACTTGTATATTTGTATACTTGCATATTTGCCAGTTCTTTTGAGAAATTACCAAGACCTTGGTCTCGAGCATACCAGTTTTTTAGTGTCTGTTGTACTAAAGTTATATAAATATCTTGTATAAAATGTATAAGGTACTGTAGCATGGGAAGGATAGTTGTACAGTGGACCCCCGCATAACGATACCTCCGAATGCGACCAATTATGTAAGTGTATTTATGTAAGTGCGTTTGCACGTGTATGTTTGGGGGTCTGAAATGGACTAATCTACTTCACAATATTCCTTATGTGAACAAATTCGGTCAGTACTGGCACCTGAACATACTTCTGGAGTGAAAAATATCGTTAACCAGGGGTCCACTGTATAGGTGTTTAATGAGCAAATAGTTGGAGGAGTTTTTAAGAGAGTTCCAGGAACTGGATGTGTTGAGGCTTTACAAAAGCTATAGTACACTATATTGTAAAGCATATAAAAAAATGTATTAAAAATTTAGGAATAATCATTACTTATTGCATTTTTTATCTTTGCAGGATGGTGAGAAAATACAAGCTGAAGAAAACAGTGAAGCGTAATTACAAATTAGAGTTTGATAAGATTGAGAAGATGGTTGATTCACTGTTAGAATAAAGTTACTGCATCTGCTATTGGATATTTTCCATATTCAGATACCATTGAATAATCCACATTTATTTAGTTTTTTTTTTTTTTAATAATACTCCAAATTTAGGGACCTAAAAAAATTTTAGCTATTTTAAGATTGAGCTCCCTGGAAGGGACCTGAAAATGGGGCTGCATGAACATATTAAATTGTCAGAAAAGTGTTTCATAAAATTGGAATTTTAGAATGTAAAGAGGTAATGTAGAAGACAGGGTCAACTAAAATATCGTACCCCTCGAGCCAATTTATTTTTGGGTTTTTCACCTCTGTTTCCCCCCCCCCTTTCCCCTCCCCCCCCTTTTTCTAAGGACGAGTAACCAAAGGGGTAAAAGGGAGGAGGAATAGGGGAAACACCCATAAAGGGGTTAGAGGGAGAGCTAAAGGAACTTTTAAGGGTCAGTGACCTTTTTTTCGTATGAATTCAAATAAAAAAAAAAAAATATGGAAAATGAGTTTTCTTTACGGGGGGAAAAATAAAGAAAAATCTGCAACATTTGGGAAAAAAAAACCCCATTGAAATATTTTTTTCTACAGAAAATTATAGCTATTTGAACATTCTTGTGGGATGCGTCACATAAAATTGTAAACAAAGGTGAATTTTTTGATTTTTTTTTTAATTTTTTCCTCATTTTTTTTTTCAAACACTAAAATTTACCACTGAATTCATTACATGTGGGGGAGCTATAGCATAGTGGAGGGGGTAAATGGAGAGGCAGGGGAAAAAATTTGCTCCGCACTTCCCGGGCACGGCCACAAAATTCTTGTGCCAATGCATTATTAGTAAAAACTTAATCTGCCTATACCATTTATTCAAAATGATAGCAACAAAGTAAATACAGCCAAAATAATAATATTTGGGATAAGGGGGGGGGGGTGTTGGGGGCAGCCAGCGATCCCACCAAAACCTGACCATCATAGATAAATTTAAATTTTCCCCCTTTGGGACCTCTGGGCCCCTACTAGAGAAAAAGGTGTAAAATACAGGGAAAAAATTTTAAAAAAATACTTTCATTGATAGAAAAAGCCAAAAATAACACATTTTTTTTTTTTTTATTTTTACAAATCAGGTGTGTGCACGTTTCCCCAAAATCTCGGGAAATAAGATTTTTGGCCCATTTCTTATCGTACAAACCATTATTAATGATTTTATTGAAATGAATTTTTTACAGGGAAAAAAAACAAAATGGAATTAATGTTATGCAACATTTGGCATATCCAGATATTTTTTGGTTTTTTTTTGGGGGTTTAAAAAATAATATTTTTGGGGAATGTCAAAAGCGTCCAAAATTTTTTTTTTTCATCATGAAGATAAGGTATTTACATTATATTATGCCCAGAAATTCGGGGTTTGGCTTTTTTTATCATTCAGGGTTTTCCTAGATCACTTGCGGTGCCATATGTCCATCATGCTGCCAAACTCACACTCAATAAAAATTTTTTTTTTTCATTTGTTTCTTGATATCTTATTAAACTTTTCACAGTTCATTAAAAATATTTTCTAAAGTACCTAAAAAGAAAAAAAATTGGAAAGATTTTTTTTTTTTTTTTTTTTTGGGGGGGGAGAACCATACCCTTAATCCCTTTGCTGTCTCCACATAGACTACCTATTTAACAGTGTCATTCTCAAAATATGCGTAGGGGAAATTGGGCCTGGACGTTGTGTGTAAATTTGTTTGTGGGGTGTGTGTGTGTGTGTGTTGTGTGTGTGTGTGTGTGTTTGTGTGGGGTTGTGTGTGTGGTGGGGGGGGAAGTGAGGGATCAACCCTTTTTTTTTTTTTTTTTTAATTACGACTTCGTGCACTTTACTGCATATTTTTTGACAGTTTTTTCGGGGGAAATTTCTTGTTTTATAGATGAAGGGAAAGGGATGTTTGCAAAAAAAGCTAAGAATTGGAAGTTGACAATTAATAGGCTTAAAAAGGATTCAAGTGGGCGAAATTTCCCCTTGTTAAATTTGCCGTGGACCTCAGACCCCCATAATTCCCCTCAAATTTGAATTTTTTGTTGGAACCCCCAGAAAAGTTTCTCTGGGATTTCAGAAGATAATTTTTTTTTTGTAAAGTAAAAGGACACAAGTGCAACTAATGTGGCATTTATTGTGGCAACGTTTCGCTCTCCAGGAGCTTTATCAAGCCATTACGTAATGGCTTGATAAAGCTCCTGGAGAGCGAAACGTTGCCACAATAAATGTCACATTAGTTGCACTTGTGTCCTTTTACTTTACATATTGTCGGTAATTCTACCAACTTTATTACAATTTTTTTTTTAATTGTGACACTCCGCACTCTTAAATTAAGGGGTTGTGACTTGAACATGCAGCAGGCTTGTGTAAGCATGTTAGTTGGAAGTGAATGGACAAGTGATTTTTATGACATTGTGCTGTTGAAGTGTGAGCAAGGTGAGTAGGTGATTAACATTCATGATGGGATTCAGGGAAACTGGTTAACTGGGCTTGAGTCCTGGTGGTGGGATGTACAGTGATTGCACTCAGAAGGTGATGTGAGGATGTTGCTGCTTGGAGAGTCATCTGAACTATGATGTTAGCACACTTTGAGCATAACAGCACTTGAGTGAGGGGCAGTGTTTTTTTTTTTTTTTGAGGGGTGGAGGGACCCATGGTAGATGGTTGCTTTGTTTAACCCCTTGACTGTCGCAGCCCCCAATCCTGAGGTGTCTCCTGGTGTCGCAAAATTAAAAAAAAAAAAAAAATATTTTTTCTTATGAAATGATAGAGAATCTTTTTCCGATTGTAATGACACCAAAAAACGAAATTTGATGGAAAACTGACAGAATTACGCTCTCGCAAAGTTAGCGACCTTGGCGATATTTACAAATTGGCGATTTTGCCCACTTTGAGCCCTATTTTCGGCTAATTCCATTGTTCCAGTCGACCAAACTCATAGCTATTTCTTTAGAACTCCATTTTTTCTATCAACTGAGTACAAGAAACTGCCCATTTACCAATCTTAACTACCCAATAACGTGGTCAGAAATTTGCAATTTGGCCAATTTCACGAAAATTAAAAAATATGACAATTTCAAAATAAGGTCCAGAATGATCAATGCAAACATTCCTGGCTCTAAAATAACATTTTCTTTGTTCATCAGTCATGTCTCCAGGCCCCTCTGATATTACTCTTGCTTTCTATTTCGAATTTTTATTCAAACAAAAAATAGAAGATTTACTATTATGCAGACTACTCCAATACTGTAATAATTGTATAAATAACATCAACCCATTCATGACTGCATATTAGAATGGCTAGTTGGACATTTATTGGACAATGATGTCATTTGTTTACTTTTGAACATCAGCAAAAATCAAACATTTCCCCTACTTTGAGCTCCATTTCCAGGTTCTTTTTATAGTAAAATCAATCAAAATCATCTCTTTTTCTATAATATGTTTTCCATTCTATCAATTGAGACCAAGAAAACAAGAATACAACCATAAATACTATATGAAAATAGACCACAAAGTCTGCATTTTAATTAAAAAAAACGGTCGGAGTTTTTTTTTTTCTCATTATGCACTGCGTGCTCCAGGATTTTTTTTATGTGGTGCACACTGACCACACAGACCCATTCTCTCATATGTGGGCCTACCATCTTTCTCCTCCTTGATTTGAAGCCGCTAGAATTTATGAGTAGATATACGTCAAACACGGTACCTCGTAAGACGTATATATACGGCCGTGACAGTCAAAGGGTTGAATTTGTTATGTAATTTTGTTGTTTATTTCATCAAATTTATTTTATTAAAACTTTAAAATAAAAACGTGTACAGTGGAACCCCGAGTTTGGGCCATAATCTGTTTCAAGAGCTAGGCCTAAACTTGAAATGGCAGAAAGTTGAATCAATATTTCCCATAAGAAATAATGTAAATACAATTAATCTGTTCCAGACCCACAAAAATATTCACAAAAAATACATTTTTTAAAGAAAAACTATAGTTTAACATACATCTTTCTTTCAACACACCTGCCGTATCCCACCGAGGCGGGGTGGCCCAAAAAGAAAAACAAAAGTTTCTCTTTTTAAATTTAGTAATTTATACGGGAGAAGGGGTTGCCTCTTACAACACGCATGGCTTATGGAGGAAGAATTCTTTTCCACTTCCCCATGGAGATAAGAGAAAATAAACAAGAACTAGAAAGAAAATAGAAGAAAACCCAGAGGGGTGTGTATATATATGCTTGTATGTGTAGCGTGACCTAAGTGTAAGTAGAAGTAGCAAGACACCTGAAATCTTGCATGTTTATGAGACAGACAAAAGACACTAGCAATCCTACCATCACGTAAAACAATTACAGGCTTTCACTTTACACTCACTTGGCAGGACGGTAGTACCTCCCTGGGTGGTTGTTGTCTACAAACCTACTACCTAGGTTTAACATACATATAGTACTTAAAACATATACATGTATATAGTACTTAAATGAGTAGTACAATACATAAATAAACATTTAAAATCACATTTATGTACCTTTATTGAAGAGTCTTACTGGCATCTGGAAGATGCCAGTAAGACTTTAGGTAACAAGTCCTTATTTGTGGTTACTTCCCTTCTTTGTCTTTAATGCCACTAGGACCAGCGTGAGAGTCACTGGACCCCTGTAGCACAAAATAACTCTCAAGAGTGCTCTGTTTCTGGCATCTCTAAGATTTCCCTAAAATGGGACAAGGTTTTGCCACTGAACATGTAGATATGGCTTGTTTTAGCTTGGTCAGGGTGATACTTTTCAACAAAACTTTGCAACTCATTCCACTTTGCACACATGTCCTTAATCACTGAAGAAGGCACCTCCTTCACTTCCTCTTCCTCCTCTGAAGCAAGTTCCTCAGCTGTGGTCTGATGCTGTTTCAGTTGAAGCTCTTGCAGTTCGTCAGTGGTTAGCTCTTCCCTGTGGGCCTCCACTAACTCTTCCACATCCTCGCCATTCACCTCCAACCCCATGGACTTGCCCAATGCCACAATACCTTCCACAATAGGCAGAGGGTTGGCAGGATCAGGGTCAGCCTCAAACCCTTCAAAATCCCTCTGGAGGACATATTGTGGCCACAATTGTCTCCAGCAGAGTTCAAAGTCCTGGAAGTCACTCCCTCCCAAGCCTTACCTATAAGGCTTATTCAGTTGTAGATATTGAAGTGATTCATCCAGAACTCTCTTAGGATCAGTTCAGTGTCCAATGTCACTTCAAAGCACCTTTCAAACACTGCTTTTGTGTAAGTTTTTTGAAATTAGAAATGACCTGCTGGTACATGGGCTAGAGGAGAGGAGTGGTGTTAGCAGGCAAGAACTTCACTGTTATAAAACTAAAGTCCCTAGAAAAGAGGTCTACTAAGTTTGGAAGATGAGCAGGAGCATTGTCCATTACCAAGAGGTAATTGAGTGGCAAATTATTTTCCAGGAGGTAATTTTTCACACTGGGTGCCAAACACTTCATGGACCCACTCTTTGAAAATTTGCCTCGTGACCCATGCCTTATGATTAGCTTTCCACAACACACACAATTTACTTTTGATCATATTGTTTTTCTTGAGCACACTGGGATTTTCTGAGTGATACACCAGTAAAGGCTTCACTTTAAATTCCCCACTAGCATTAGCACAGAACAAAAGAGTTAGCCTGTCTTTCATAGGCTTGTCTCCTGACAGTGCCTTTTCCTCCTGAATAATGTAGGTCCTCTTTGGCATTTTCTTCCAAAAGAGGCCTGTTTTGTCACAATTGAACACTTGTTGGGGTTTGAATTCTTCAGCCTCTACGTACCCCTCAAATTCGTGCACACATTTTTCAGTCGCCAAATGAGTGTAAAACGAAAGCCTGTAATTGTTTTACATGATGGTAGGATTGCTGGTGTCCTTTTTTCTGTCTCATGAACATGCAAGATTTCAGGTATGTCTTGCTACTTCTACTTACACTTATGTCACACTACACATACATGTACAAGCACATATATACACACCCTTCTGGGTTTTCTTCTATTTTCTTTCTAGTTCTTATTCTTGTTTATTTCCTTATATCTCCATGGGGAAGTGGAACAGAATTCTTCTTCCGTAAGCAATGCGTGTCGTAAGAGGTGACTAAAATGCCGGGAGCAAGGGGCTAGTAACCCCTTCTCCTGTATATATTACTAAATGTAAAAGGAGAAAATTTTGTTTTTTCCTTTTGGGCTTCCCCGCCTCGGTGGGATACGGCCGGTGTGTGGTTGAAAGAATTTTTCAGTCGCCAGTTTGTCAGAACTGGCAGCCTCACCATGCCTTACAACACTGTGTATGCCACTACGCTTCTCAAATCTGTCAAACCAGCCTCTGCTGGCCTTAAATTCACTAACATCAGCACAGGTTCCAGGCATTTTCTCTACAAGATCAGCATGCAGCTCCCTTGCCTTTTCACAAATGATTGACTCTGAAACACTATCACCTGCTGTCTGTTTATTGTTGATCCACACCACCAACAACTTCTCAACCTCTTTGACTGTTTGTGTTCCATTTTTTGTTAACATGTCAACACTTTTCTCTTCGCCAGGATAGAAGTGATTGTTGATTTGTTTTTAACGTACATCCTGGCAAGCTCGCCCACACGTATGCCACTCTCATATTTTTGTACTATCTCCTTCTTCACTTCTGTGGTGTTTCTCACTTTCTTTACCAAAGGGCTGCCACTATGAAGTTTCTTTGGGCCCATGGTGGCTTATTTCACAGTCACAATCAATAAACAAGCACTAAATGCAATGAATTTATTGTGAAATGTTCAAATGAGTGCCCAGGGTAATATTCACTCAAGGATAAACAAAGCTAGACTGGCTCATGACCCCTGCTCGAGGAGGTGGACAGGTCTGGTACGCCGGCCAAAATATGAGGCAACAGCCGAAACTTGGAACAAAATTTAGCCGAAAAAAGCAGTCGAAACTCGAAGCAGCTGATACTCAGGGTGGCCAAAACTCGGGGTTCCACTGTATCTTAATTTTAATTCAGTGAACAAGTATTAGCATTAATATCTTGCATACTAGTAAAACTTTTGGCTTCAACAATTAACTTTTTGGGTCCTAGCACCTGCAGTTCTTGGCAATCATTGGTAATAGCATGTTCCATTGATGAGGTTGCCAACCCATTCAGTCGATCTTATTTCAGCATGAAACTGAAAAGTTTTGCTGAATTTCAATATTACAATAATTCTCGGTACCACTAAAAAGATTTGCCAATGCTGCAATAAACTTGTTTGAGCATGTGAATTGTATACAGATTGATGCTGAAGATATTTTTCTGATCACCATCTGTAAACTACTACTACTATCAACAAACTTGGCTGTATCCCACTGAGGCAGGGTGGCCCAAAAGAAAAAACAAAAGCTCCTCCTTTTAAATTTACTAGCCTCTTGCTCCTGACATTTTAGTCACCTCTTACGACACCATCTGTAAACGGAATTTCTAAATACACATAATTCACACCTGACATGTCACGCATTTGTGGCATTATTCAAATCATACGGATTTGCAATCAACTCGTGAATGTCTGTCATTGACTATGCAGCCTCTCCTCACTTAGCGACGTACACATTTACTGATGGCTCAGACTTACGACAGGCTCTCTGACCAGTATGCATAACTCAGTAATATTTTGTACATTAGAGCTGATTTCCTCTATTCTGTTTATTACAATATACAGTACACTACTGTATAAACATTTAAAAATATACCAGAAATGTTAAATGGTGCAAAGGTGACATTAAAACAATATCAAAGATGGTTGACACAAACCCACTACCATCATAGTATGCTCCTCACTTAGCAATGAATTTGTTTACCAATGTGGTCTTAAAAATGGGATTCCATTGTTAAGTGAGGAGAGGCTGTATTGCATTGTCTCAAATGTTGGGAAAGTTGGTACTACAGTTTTCTTCTGTCGTCCCAACTTCATCTTCATGGTTATTATCAGACATTATTTTAAGGTGGCAAATTCTTGTTTGTCTATTTTTCTTTTAATTCTTTGACTTTTGGCACCTCCTAAACTTGTGGCACCCTAAGCTTGTGTCACATTGGCTTGCCCTTTATGTCCACCCTGGTAGAAGGGAAGCAATGATACTGTAAGAAATAGGAATAACTAAGATACTCAAAAAATCATAATGGCACATTTGCAAATTAACCACGGTACAGGCGGGGACTGAACCCATGTTGGTCTGGAGTTATACGACTCGCTCACCGCGAGTTCAATCCCCACCCATACCATGGTTTGTAAGATAGATTTATTTTATTGATACTATATGCATCATGGTATATACTTTGAAAATGTGAAGCAGAGCATTATATAGTATTTTTTTAAAAGTGTTTGTGCTAAAAATGTGATTCATATAAGCTGTATCCTATTAAAATTGTGTTGGAGGACATATTTCACTATTTATACTTTGAGTCCTGGAAATGAGAAGTACAATGCCTGCACTTTAAGGAGGGGTTTAGGATATTGGCAGTTTGGAGTGACTGTCTAAACTGTTGTATCTGGGCACCTCTGCAAAGACAGTGATTATGTATGAGTGATGGTGAAAGTGTTGACTGATAGTGAAAGTTTCTCCTTTCTTTTTGGGTTTTTCTTACTTTTGGGTCACTCTGCCTTAGTGGAAGACTGCCGACGTGTTAAAAAAAATATATATTTAGCATGTATGTCTTAGATGTCTGGACATTTAGTGATAGTAATGATTAGCTTGATCTTGCTAACAAACATTGAACTTTTAAAAGGTCTATATGAATGTACAGCTCTTTCAGTTATATAAGTGGAAGAAAACACTAAACCCATAGGGACCATACATTATTCTTTTTTGGGTCGGAAATGGCTGGTGTTAAAATAAATTACTATTAAAGATGACAAGCACTAAGCCTGTGTGGGTTATTTAGGACAATAGAAGGCAATCAGGTTAGATAAAAGGAATTATTGTAATCAAAGGGAATTGCTAAATTGATAGGAGTCATGAAATTCATAGGGAATGGAAGGTAATCAGATTCAATTCAAGGAATGGGAAAATGAGTCAACTTTCTTAGATCAAGAGTCCCTCACTGGCACCAAGACATTACCCTTAAGGGGATGCAAGGGTAGGACCAGTTTCTTGGATTAAGGTGTTTTTTTTTTTTTTTTTTGAGGGAGATTTATACACTAAAAAAAATAAATAAAAGCTACATCCATGTGTTAAACAAAAAAAATGAACCTGCTGCCTCCAATTCTCCAGCTTAGCCTCAGAGGCAAATACATGCTGGGCCATAGGACAATTGTCTTAACATTGACATTTAATGTTGACTTATGAAAGTTTCAAAGATTTATCTACTGCCTTTCCAAATAAGTCAAATGCTGTGCTTATACCATTCAAAGGAGGTGCCCTGATGCTAGTGAAGGGCATTAGAATTAGATCTACCTTTGCCTCCTTGGATTGAATCTGATTATCTCCCATTCCCCAAGGCACTGTATGACCCTACAGTTTAGTGTACCCCTTCACTTGCCCCCTTCCCCATGAAATAAAAATAATTATCACAGTTAATATGACCTTCAAATTTCCAATTCCTAGCTGATAAGGATAAGGAAGAAACTTTGGTTAATTTTAATTAAGACAAGATTACTTAATAGGGTTTGCTCCAAGTTCATTGAGACTTAGTATCCATGCCTGGCCCTATAAGGAAGGTGCCTTAATGCTGGTGAAGGGCTTTTGATCTGAGGAATTTTAACGACTTTGCTTCCTTGGCCCTTAAGGGAAGTTCCTTGATTCTAGTGAGGGGCTCTTGTTCTAGGGAACTGGATCTGTGCCCCAGTGACCTGAATTAAGCCTGAATGGCTCCCCTCCCCTCACAGGTGCTTTGTAATTCCTATGGGTTTAGCATTCTCCTATGATGATTGATCTAAGGAATTAAACCTGAGGCATTTATAAATAATTGCAGTATTTTAATTTTCCCAATTTCAATAAAATTGGCACATACACTGCTCATAATCAATCCCTTTTAAGCAAGCTACTCCAGCATTTAGCTGTATAATCCTAGTGGGTTTAGCACTCAGTTTTGATAATAATAATGCACCAGTATTTAAGGTTTGAGGCCAATCCTAAGGGATATGCCCAGTCAATTAGTGCCTGGTTTTGATTGTAAACTCCTCAAGGAAAGTTCGTTGATGCTGGTGAGGGGCTCTTGATCTAGGGAATTGGATCTGTGTTCCAGTTCCCTGAATTAAGCCTGAATACCTTCCACATCCCCCCCCCCCCTGCTGTATAATCCTATGGATTTAGCACTTCCCCCTTGATTTGATTATAATAATAATTTGATTATAATCTCAGTTATTGCACAGAAACCAGTTCAATAAAATTGGCAAAACAAAGCTTACACAACCCAAAGCCAATGCAGAGCTTCGTTTGATAAATAAAATCCTAAAAAGTTTGAAGGCAACCAAGAGACATTCTCTGGTTATTGTATAGAATAAAAAAATTCCATCTCCATTAGCCATATTTATGGAAAATATATTTTCTAAACCATAATTGTATAAGCTTATTATTGCTGCGCTGTATAGCCCTTGTGGCTTAGCACTTCTTTTTGATTATAATAATTATTATTGCTGCAGGTACAAAACATTAATGCAAGATGCCATATCTATGAAGCTTTGAAAGTAACTCCTGCATCATGTAGCTTCATCCAACCAGTTATTGAATTAGATTAAGCCAAGTGCTGATGTGCCAATTTCTAATACCCTTTATCTTCCCTCCCCTCAAGGATAGGTTCCCTTGAGGGTTGTGAGGGCTTCTTGATTTAGGAATATGATCTATGCTCCCAGTTCCAAATTAAGCCTGAATGCCATTCCAACCACCCCAGGCGCTGTATAACTCCTGCCAGGTTGCTCATCCCCTTGATTAATAATAAGAATGATAATAATACCATTTATCTTCCCTCCTTGCTGATGGCCCTACCTTTGACATAGACTCCCTCTTCGAACTTTTTGACAGCAACCAATTACACAGACTTTGATAATACTTCTATAGCACTCCTCACTACTTTCTAACTTTACCTCTCTTATCATTTCTACCCCTGGCTACTTTCTGCTCCAATAGTGCTGTATAGCCCTTGTGGCTTAGTGCTTCTTTTTGATTATAATAATAATAATTGCTCCAATAGTCAGTGCTGTATAGGCCTTGTGGTTTAGCGCTTCTTTTTGATTATAATAATAATAATGCTCCAACAGCAACCCCCTGCTCTGCAGCGCTGTATGACCCTAGTGGGTTTAGCACTTTTTTTTATAATTATAATTAGTGGGCGAGGGGCTTGGACTTCCAGCAAGCGTGCGTGAGCGTGTTAGGGAGTGAATGGAGACGAATGATACTTGGGACCTGACGATCTGTTGGAGTGTGAGCAGGGTAATATTTAGTGAAGGGATTCAGGGAAACCGGTTATTTTCATATAGTCGGACTTAGAGTCCTGGAAATGGGAAGTACAATGCCTGCACTTTAAAGGAGGGGTTCGGGATATTGGCAGTTTGGAGGGATATGTTGTGTATCTTTATACGTATATGCTTCTAAACTGTTGTATTCTGAGCACCTCTGCAAAAACAGTGATAATGTGTGAGTGTGGTGAAAGTGTTGAATGATGATGAAAGTATTTTCTTTTTGGGGATTTTCTTTCTTTTTTGGGTCACCCTGCCTCGGTGGGAGACGGCCGACTTGTTGAAAAAAAAGCAGTTGATACATGGGCTCTGCCTACCTGTGATGTAGTTGCAAAGCTATGCTTTGCCTGTCTCCAGTATACAAATCTCCATCCTCAAGCATCTACTTTAGATTAATCTAAGCTGAAGGATTGAACACCCATCAAGGTAAGGTACCAATCACCTCAAATTTCCTCACATCTTCCACCATCTTCAGTAATTACAGTATTTTCTATTTTACTGACAAAGCCACTGTTGGCGAAATGTCGTGACCCTAGCGGGTTTAGCGCTTGGTTTTGATTATAATTATAGCGAAATGTTTCCACAATAAAGATACTAAGCTGTTGCACATATCTTTTTCATCTTCCTTGAATACTGTCACATTCTCATGAGTGTGTAAACAGATGATTCCAAAACAACAGATGAAGTAACGTACATGGCTGTTTTTAAGAGTAATTCAAGGGCATTTACTAGAGTTGGCCAGCATTTTCACAGCAGAACTACAGTCAACTTTCTTACAAAGCTCTATATAGTGCAATTTTTCATAAATGTGATTGACAAAGTACATCTAAAATTGAATAGCACATGAAAAAAAGCCTTCATAATATAATAATAATAATGATGAGTTCATTACCTTTGTAACTTGCCATGATTGTGACCAGATCTACCTGGAGTTCATTACCTTTGTAACTAGTTCAGCTATCATAACTTTGGGGTCCAGTCCCTGGACCCATTATGTACCTCTGTAATCTTTTGACTACTGCCCACAGGATGGGTATGGGGTGCATAATAAACACATTAAACTAAATATAATAATACAAGTGTAATATAATATACAGTGGAACCTTGACTTACGAGTTTAATCCGTTCCGTGTCCTAGCTTGTAACTCAATTTGCTAATATATCAAATCAATTTTCCTCATTTAAATTAACTGAAATGCCACTAATCCATCCCAGCAGCAGAACAAAATATTTCAATGTAACAACTCTGCAGCTTATTTATCTATCAAAATTCATCTAATATGACATAATAAACAATATAATTAACAGAGAAACATGATATATACTCTAGAATGAATAAAATAGGCCATAATATGATGAGTGATGATACAATTTATTTTGTTTGACTGCTGAACTTAACTGATACAGTTGCTTTATTTCCTCTTTTTCTTCTCAGCACTGTCCTTTGCACTTATTTTCTTAGGACCCATGGTTAGAAAAAAGAAATTTAGCCAAATGACTAAAAAATGCAAGCAAGCATTAGAGAAATGCTCCTACGGAGATGTAAATATGTGGACTCCTTACTGGATGTTTTGGCATCGGCTGTGCCAACTGGTGGCAACATTCTGAATTATTATTACATACATATCTATTATCATTATATTATATAATATATCTTCTTTCTTAATACCACTATCCTGAGGTGGGAATATATATGTAATAATAATAACAGCAATAATAATAACGAGAGCTTCAGAACGCCACCAACTCAGTGCATTGTTTACCTCGGTGTGGGAGTATTTCTCTCATGCTTACATTTTTTTCAGTCATTTGGCCAAATTTCGTTTTTCTAAACATGGGTCCTAAGAAAGTGTAAAGAACAGTGCTGAGAAGAAAAGGAGGATGATTTCCATGGAATTAAAGCATGAAATCATAAATAAACAAGCAAGGTGTGCAGGTTTTGGGTTGAGGGGAAAGCGGGGGGAGCTGGCTCGTAACTCAAGAGCAAAAAATTCGACCGAGCAACGGCTCGTATCTCAAAAAATTCGTACATTGGGACACTCATAAGTCAAGGTTCCACTGTATCTTTATTTCTACAAGTACATGTACAAGGTATACAGACCTAGCTGACATCAATGATATACTATTACATAGATGACACCTCCCTGGTCAACAGATGCCAGCCAGTCTGCTACTATATAGGGGTACAGAGAGACTACTTACTTCTGATAGGACAGTATATTATAGATTAACAAGGACTTTTAAAGCTGAATCCTTAACTTCATCTTTAAAAGCTGCATACTAGTTTATAAAAAAAAAGAGCATAACGAGGGCAATAATGTACAAATACAAGTTTTAATACGGTTTAAAATTTAAAAACAACAACAAAACAAGAAGAGTAAAACATTCTGCATATTAAAAAAATGACAATTGTATGCAATACCTTCAATATTTTACTCTCATAAAAATACCACACACACACGTTATAACAAATAAAATAAAAACACTTCAGCCGTCAAGAAACTTTTCCACTATAAATGTCTAGATCATGCTAAATTCCTCGGTATAATATTAGCTGCTTAGATCACAACACTTTCACCATATAAGACTGAGCAAAAAAATAATAATGAAGAACTGGGATTGATGATTTGGCAACAAACTGGCACCATAAACTTGTAGAAATGTATGAAAATGTAAAAGAATTAGGATTACTTTTAACATACAGATAGGAGGAAATGAACAAAGATATGCAAGACCAATAGTTTTGTAAAAATATAGTAAAAACATTGCATATGTGAAATAGTGATGTAATGAAACTGGGGGATGAAAAAATGAAGAGCATATAGCATGTAGTCTTTAACTGTGGAGATACAGAGAAGCTACATAATAAATGTTCCAGAAGAGCATGTATGAAGAAATGAGGTGAATCTAATGCAGTACTGGGAAGGCAACCAGTATCCATAAAGAAGTGCATGGAACAAGCTAGAAGGGCATTTACATTGAGCCATTTTTGTCATGGATGGAGCTGCCATAATTAAACAATAACAAACATGGTTTGAAATATTTGCATTATATTACTGCTGTATATCTTAAATATTTTTTCTGCAAAACTGTTACTATCAAAATTAAGTGCTTCAACACGGATCTTCAAATCAGTTTGGATAATTATTTCAGTAAATAGAAAATACTGTAACTAAAAAATTTTCAAATTTATCTGTATATTCAATGCCTAATATGAAATAGTACTAATTGACGTGTTTATTGGTTTCTCATACAATACTGCCAAATACCACCTGTTCTAATCCTCACACCTTGGCTTTATGTATCCAGTTACTAATTACAGTTGTGAAATTAATTTCAACATCAATTAATGTCATTACCTTTCAAAATGTTAGTGCTGATCCATCCTATGTCAATGATTAGACTTAACTTTCTGTTGGTGGCCCTGGGATAAACAATGAGCGACCCGTACAGTAACAAGCCAGCGACACTGAAATGTCACTGGCCCAAATGAATAAAAAATATAATCAAATAAGGTGCTAAACCTGCAAATCCTCAATTATTCTTTACGTAAATGGAAAAGGCTACATGACTTTTGACAAGCTATGGTTCACAAATTATTTTCATATGTTTATATACACCTATATATCAGGCTTGGTTAAGGGGGGATACATATGTATCCTTCAAATAAATGCAGCTGCAGGTTAACCAGTTGCAGTATATTTAACTTATTAATTCAGACTATGTACTGTACTAATTTCAGTTTCAAATAAATTTTTCATTATCATGAGGTACTCAACCAGTAGGGGTCATACAGTGCCTGGGAAATGGAGGTAATGAGGCTTGATTCAGGGAGGAGAGAGGGTGTGTGTATCTCCAGCTCCTTGGATCAGGAGTATTTCACCTTCATCAAGTAACTTCATCCTTCAAGAGTATAAATATCTGTAGCAAGATTCCATAAATTTTAACAAAAATAATGCAAAGATGTAACAGATTAAATACACTGTACCATAAAAAAAAAAGCTCTCCCCAATAAAGATATACTATAGTTAACTCAAATAATACCCATTACAGTGGAACCCCGGTTTTCTTCCGGTCCGGTTATCGTACAATGCAGTTTTCAACCACTTTTTTCGGCAAAATTTTCCCCGTTTTCGTACATCAGCTCGGAAATCGTCCATACCAGATGCATCCGCCTGTCCGCGGACAGGCGGATGCATACATTCATGACTCAGTCTGTCTTTGTTACTAGTAGAAGGTGGTAGTGATGGTGGTAGAGGGTGGCAGTGGTTGTGATGGTGGTAGAAAGTGGAAGTGATTGTGGTAGAGGTTGGTAGTGATGGAGGTAGAGATAACCTCTCCCTCTCCCTTCCTCGCCGTCTTCCATACGCCAACAAGTCTCTTCAATAAAAGTGATTTAAATGTTCATTTATCTATTTCATTAGTGCTTTATATTTATTTATCATTGTTTTCTGTATGTAAAACTATAGTTATTCTCTATAAAAAAAAATTTTTTTAATATTTTTGGGTGTTTGGAATGGATTTGTTGGACTTACATAATTTCTTATGGGAAATATTACTTCAGTTTTTGTACAAATCAGTTTTCGGACGACCTTCTGGAACACATTAAAGAAAAAACCCGGGGTTCCACTGTACATTAATGGTATACAATAACTACAAGTTGATGAATAAGACATGCACAACCACTGGGTATCTTTCATTATGAAGACGATTATGGCTAAAGGACTGAATATTTTCTATCAAAAGTAAGGGACTGATCACCTCATCTTCCACTGTCTCTAATATACAATCTCTACATTAAATTGAAAACAGCACTGGTTGGCAACATGTCATCATAAGAGATAACCAGGTGATGCACATATCTTACACAATAAAACTCATAAAATTGTTCAGTCTTGTGTTTGGTAACAAGGTACCCTCTCTTAAAAAGCTTTTTCATAATGAGCTAAATCTGACACACACAGATCTGGTCACTTATTGTATTTATTGAGGTTAGGAAATGTATGCTAAACTTGCTTGAACAGAAAATTCCATCTAAGAAGACATCTAGGCATCAAATGTTAACCAAGTCATATATTTGCATATCACCACTTGAATTATAACACTATCAGATACATGTATGTAACTTTAGCCTAGCACAATTTAGGAAGATTTTGTATTAATGCCATAGGCTTTAAAAAGGGAAAGTACTTTCTATGGATAAACAGTTCAAACAGCTGCACAATATCTTTTATTTAAGTTTTAATATGTCTACATAATATTCTTCCTCTCACTTGCATTAAAAGCAAGTAGTTATCAGGTAGTCTATTATCAGCAGTAACATACTGTATTAATAAATTAATCCTCATGTTGTATTTTATTTAAAGGATTCTCCGGACTCTTCTGCCATTCCTTTCGTAACAGTTGTTTCAGCTGAGACAGTCGCAAGTTAGGATTCTCTTTTTTAATTTGTGGAAGTCTTTGTGTTTCAAAAGCTTTGAATGCAGCAGCCATTCTCCTCTCTGGGTGTCGATCAGTTGAGTCATCTTGGACACTGGAATAAGAAAAAAGATAAACTGCAAAAGCTGTTATTTTTGCAACTGCTATAAAAAAATACAAGAAATGCCTGATGCCTATGTTTTCACATGGAAGAAATTGCGAGAAAAACAATACTATACAGGCTATCTATAAAATGACTTTAAATTACTGATGTGGATAAAAATATGCTGAAAATGCTATTTACAACATCAATTAGTCCAAAATTGGAATATTCATCTGTTGTATGGTGTTTGCATGTTCAAAACTATGTGAATCAGATAGAAAAAGGTTCAAAGAATAGCTAAAAAAAATATGGGCTATGATGAAAGGATGAAAAGACTAAAGATTTTCATGCTAGCTGATACAAGGAAAATAGATATAATAACAGACAGTATAAACATTATTAAAAGATATAAAGGAATAAATTATTTATTTTTTTATGACTTTACCTTCAACAGAGATAACAGAGAGGCAACAGATGAAAATTAAGAAAAAATGGAGCCAAAGGAATACATACTGGGATTTTTTTATTTTTTTTACAAATTGTGGTGCAAGAATGGAATAAATTGGAAGGAAAGGTAGAAAGTGTTACATCCTCACTCGTTCAGAGTGTAGGCTCTCTTCCCATTTCCAGGACAAGTCCAGCTAACCAATTTCCTCGAGTCCCTTCATAAATGTTACCTTGTTACATCCCAAAAGCACACCAATCAATCAATCAAGTTTATTCTCTATAAAGATTACAATACAGGGTTTATATATTATAGGATATTGGTTACAATGTGTGGTTTACATATTATAAAATACTAATTACAGAGAGGGCCACTATCACACCTAGCATGACTAGGCATTTTGGGCAGACTAAGATTAATTCAAACTCTATATTGGTACAGATTATGGAGCATGTTGATATTAAGGCTAGGTAACTGCATTACAGTTCGTAAATTTAGCAATGTGAATGGTTTCGTCTTGGTACAATACATAGTTTCTATTAAAGCTCCTATATTGGAGTTTCTCAGGCAAACTTATGACTAGTTAAAGATTCATTAGGTAATAGTTTTATTACGTATTTCTATGATTACAGTCAATTGGGTGAGTGTAAGTGTGAATTGTGGAGAATCACAGGTATCAAGAGTAGGTCTAGGTTGTTTTTTGTGTGTGTATGATACAAGAGAATAGATGGTTATCATGTAGTTAGCTGACGGTGGGGTGTGTCAGGGAGGTAAGATGTTTTCTAACGGTAGTTTTGAAAGTGATGGTTGTGTCTGCAGTTCTAGAGTTTTCAAGTAGGGTGTTCAAGATTTTAGGTCCTTTCATGTACATTGAATTTTTGTATAGATTTAGCTGGACACAGGAAATGTCAGAGATTTTTGTGCCTGGTGTTATGCCTGTGGGTCCTGTCACAACTATCAAGAAATGTTTTAGTTCAGGGTTAATATTGGAATTTAAGGTTCTGTAAATGTAGGTTGCACAGTAGTAAGTGTGGATGTTCCATACAATGAGTAAGTTTAGATCTTTGAAGAGTGGGGGGATGGGGGATGCCTGGGATTGGATTGCGTGATTATTCTTACTGCAGCTTTTTGCTGGGTTATTACAGGCTTTAGGCATGTTGCTGCTGTTGATCCCCAGGCACAAATAGCATAGGTGAGGTAGGGATGGATGAGTGAATAGTATAGTGTGCGTAGGGCTGACTGTGGCACATAGTAACATATCTTGGAGAGGATCCCAACCGTTTTGGATACTTTTTTTGTTATGTGTTGGATATGGGTGCTGAAATTCAGGTTGCCCTCATTACGACTGGCAATAAGAGTGTTGTCGATCTTAATGTTAAGTTGTGCAACACCTGCTCTGTTGCCAAGCATAATATAGAAGGTTTTATCAGTGTTAAGTGTAAGTTTATTGGCTGTCATCCAGGTAGATATTTTTAGTAGCTTCTCGTTAACAATGGTGTTGAGTGTGGCAAGATTTGGTGGGAGATGACATAAGTCATGTTGTCAGCAAAGAGAACAGGTTTCAGGTGTTGTGATATGTTGGGAAGATCACTGATGTATAAGAGGAAGAGCAGGGAACAAGGACACTTCCCCTTGGCACTCCAGTATCAAGTGGCTGTGTTGACGAGGTTGTGTCTTTCATGGTGACGTACTGATACCTATTAGTAAGGTAGGATTTGAAATAAGCAAGTGCATGGCCTCTTATACCATAATGGTCAGTTCGTGGAGTAGGATGCCGTGGTCTACTGTGTCAAAAGCTTTTCTTAGGTTGATAGAATGTCCTAATGGATATTCCTTATTTTCCAGTACTGTGTAAAGCAGATCTAGCATTTTTACAATTGCATCATCTGTGCTTTTATTTTTTCTGAAGCCAAATTGGCAGGGGTTGAGTATGCTTTGTGCTGTTATAAATGAATATTATCTCTTGTGCACGAGTTTCTCAATGATTTTGGATAGCAATGGTTTGGCCTAAAGTTGTTTACATCTGTGGGGTCACCACCTTTGTGTATTGGTGTAAACCTTGCTGTCTTGAGTCGTGTTGGGAAAGTGCTAGTTTCTAGTGACTTTTTAAAAAGTCATAAAATAGCATGCAAAAGGACATGGGCCAATCGCTTGTATAATAATGGTGGGACGTGAGACAGATTCCCTGAATTATTTTTAAGTAACTTAACAATCATGGTGACTTCAGTGGGCTCAGTAGGTGCAAGGAGGAGTTCCGGAAATTCCCATCTAAGTAATCACTTGCTCGGGCGTTGGTACCTGGGATTTTACTGGCGAGATTAGATCCTATGGTTGAGAAGTCATTTATCTTGTTAACTGTATCAATGGGATGCAGTGGTGTTTCGTTCGGTTTAGTTAGGGCAATATTCCTAGTTTATTTCAGTTTGTGGGTTCTCAGAATCTAAGAGAGTGTTTTCCAGGTCTTTTTTATATCTCCTCTTGTTTCAGTGAATCTGCTGGAGGTCACAAAAGTTACGGTACTTATAATAATAATTTTTATTTCTACAAGTACATGTACAAGGTATACAGACCTAGCTGACATCAATGACATACTACTACATGCAGAGCATTTCGGGCAAATTATGTCAATTTTGTCCCCAGGATGCAACCCAAACCAATCAGCTAACACCTAGGTACCTATTTTACCGAGAGGTAAATAGGGACAGCAGGTGTTTTAAGGAGACACGTTCTAATATTTCCACCCATACCAGAAATCGAACCACAGACCTCAATGTGTGAGCGGAGTGCACTATCAATAGAGGTATGCGACACCATGCCTCAAATCTGAGCTAATGTGCTTACACAAGCCTGCTGGATATTCAAAACCTTCTTCACTTCCTGCTTCCAACCCTTCCTGGGATGACCCCGCCCTTCCTTCCAGATTTATATACCCTAGTCATCATATTTTGCTCCATCCTCTTAAGTGTCCAAGCTACTGCAATAACTAATTTTCATGCCTCTAAATTATATTTTTGGTAACTCCACACCTAACCTCCAATCTCTGAATTCTCTGTATAATATTCACACCACATCACCTTCAAACATGACATCTCCACTGCCTCCAACCCCCTCACTGCAACATTTAAAACCCATGCTTCACACCCACATAACTGTGTTGTAACTACTATATTCTGATAGACATCCCTTTTTTGTCTCCAGGGATATCCACAGATGCCTTAATGCACCACCCACCTTTTCTCCACCCTCTTATATTAAATGGTGTACCTCACCTTTCATAAACCCATCTGCTAACAGGTCCATGACCAAATATACAGACATATTTACTTCCTCCTTACTCCCTTTCTCCTCTAGTCTAACAAATCTCTACCAAAGCTGGTTAGGTCTGGGCTACCTCTATAAAGCAAAAAATCACTCTAAAGTGAAACATGACCTTTTTTTTCACTTTCAAATGCATATAAAAGACTGATAACATGTTTACACTATCATATATTAAGTGAGCAATAGAGCTAGGCCTAAAAAATGCATATACAGTACAACATTACTTACCTTAAAATATTTTCATATTTGGCTTATAGTGAGTGGTGAATATATTTATTGTAGGTAGCCTGAATAAATGAAGAATGGGTATGATTGAAAACCACTGTATTAGCAAAACACTGTAAAGCAGGGCCATCCTGTATATGAATAAAAGGCACATATACAAAGAAAACAATACATTTCGTAAAACTTAAGTGTTTTTTTTATAATTCAGCCTTAAGAATATCATAAATATTAAATCTACGGTTCTTGATTAATTTCCACTAAGAAAATATGAGCATACACAAAATACGAATGCATTTGGTAAAAAATAGAAACATTTATTTAAAATAATATGTTTGACTTGTAATTGTTTTACATGAATGGTAGGATTGTTGTGCCTTTTTCTGTCTCATAAATACATAAAAACTTACACTTAGGTCACACTACACATGCATGTACTATAAGCATATATACACACACCCATCTGGGTTTTCTTCTATTTTCTTAATAGCTCTTGCTTTTCTTTATTTCCCCTTTTCTCCATGGGAAAGTGAAAAAGAATTCTTCCTCAGTAAGCCTTGCATGTAGTAAGAGGCAACTAAAATGCCAGGAGCAAGGAGCTAGTAACCTCTTCTGTATAAATTACTAAATTAAAAAGAAAAACTTTCTTCTTTTTAAATTTATAAAGAAAAACTTTTGTTTTTCTTTTTGGGTCACCCCTGCCTTGGCAAAATACAGCTGGTGTTGAAAAATAAAATTGTTTGAATATTTGCAATAATTGTGACTGCAGATCAGTGTCAGTAATTAATTAACTGGTTCTTATGGAGCAATATCCTAAGTTTGAGCATCCTAAGTAGGGGATCTAATGTACAGTACATAGAGACTTCAAGGAAGTGCAGAAAGAAACATCAGATTTATGTAGAAAATAAAGCCAAAAATAAGGTACAGAATTAAAGAAAATTATTATTATAATCAAAAATTAGTGTTAAACAGAATTTAAGAAAAAACAAAAGCTTTTTTTTATTATTAATCACTTATCTTAAACTGTGCACCTTATTTTGTTAATAAGATTCCTCTGAAAGATAAGGCCAGGTTAACCTTAACATATTTATGGTGTTTCTTTTTTTAACAACCTCAACAAACAGCTGCAGGATGGAGACTGGGTTTTAGATTTCAAAGAAGTGTACAATTTTTAATTCTAATAATTTTGTAATGTATTTGGGTACATTCAGACATCTTTTCATATTTTATTACTTACCTCAATGCAGACAATGCAGCGTCAACACCACTTGCAGACACAACTTCATCGATTGTTCTATTGAGGTTTTCAACCAGGGGTACATCTAAGTGGGTTTGGATTATTTCCTTCTCTGTTTCTGCCTGTTTTTCTTTAATTTTCTGAAAATGTAAATAATGAAGCACTGTACTGTAAATAAGTAAAAATAAAGAATCAAACCAGAATTAATATTATAATTTTATTCTGTAGCTGTTGTGGTTTATTTGTATTTTAAACAAAGTTAAAAGGGAAAAGTATTGCTATTTCTATAATATGATATTCTAAAGTATTTTCACAATACAGTGTTTGATTCAGGATGCATTACACTTCATCAGAGTACTATAATTAAAGTTTAATAAAGCACTGGATAAGAGTCATAGAAAACAGTAATTTAACCAAGCTGGTAATTTTACAAACACTATTTTCTCCTAGCTTTTTCTTCCTTCTCCCTGTCTTATTTCTCATACCTAGTTCTTTTTCCTCAGTTTGCTCCACCCCAACTCGCCCACCTATTTCTCTGTCTAATTTAACAATTCCAATTTCTCGGTTTTACCCTCTCTGTCTCAATGTTCTGTCTCACCTAACACTTTTTCAATTCTGTCGATAATGTAACACACACACACTCACTTTTTCACTGTTCTGTCTAATCTAACAAATGTACTGTACTTGCTCATTGTTCTGTTTAACTTAACTGCTTATACCTCTACTCTGCAGAAAGTAAACTTCACATCTCGAATCACCAACACAGGTAGTCAATTACCATCAGTTAGTGTTTCGTTAACTTTAGTATATACATTCCAGGATGGTATCTGTTCATCATGTGTTTACTGGCCATTGGTACTGGTTTCCTTGCAGAACAAGCTTCTATTGGGACAACATTCCTATCTGTTAAAACCTTTATCAAATCACAATGACTTCTTGAAGTTCTGATCTTAGCAGATGAAAACTGACCCAACAAGACCTTTGCAAATTGTGTCTTTGTTTCACTATTTTCAGCATCATGTCATTGAGTTCCATGGCATAATATTTCTTTTTTAAGGCATATTTCCAATTATAACATGAGATTTTATGGAAAAATGGATTTCACTTAGTGTAAATTCCACTTAGCATTACTTTCCTCTTAAGATGTGTGTGCTGTACCCATCATGTGCAACCAACACCAAATTTATAAACTTTTTAAAATACTAAATTAATAGTAATATTGTACAGTACTTGTGTTAATTTCCATTATAAAGCTCACCTGCAACTGGTAGGCTGTCACCTTCTGTGGTACTGCAGACTTAGGCGTGATTTCTGCCACTTCAACCTCTGCCAAAGCTCGATTCTCTGCTTTTCTTTGTAATTCTGCCTGGCGCTTCTTGTCACGATCCTCCTGTGGGCACATTTCATCAAATTTTTTTACTCTAGTACTTATATTATTCCTGGAATACATACTTAAAAATACAGATGAACTAATATTGTACAGGTGCTCCTCACTTAACGATCAAGTTCCATTCCTAAGAGTAGCTCAGTAAGCGAATTGGTTGTTAAGCGAGGAGCATACTGTACTGGTAGTGGGTTTGTGTCGACCATCTTTAGATATTGTTTGCACCATTTACAACATTTTTAATAAATTTTAAATGTTTATACAATACAGTGTACTTTATACTGTAATAAACAGAATAGAGGAAATCAGCTCTAATATACATTACTTGGGTTTGTATACTGGTCAGAGAGCTGGTCATAAGTCCGAGTGGTTGTTAAAGAGGTAAGTCATTAAGTGAAGAGTGTCTGTAATATAAGGGACTACTGGGAACGCTTGGAAGCACTTGACTTGTACTCGTTGGAACGCAGGAGGGAGAGATATATCATAATCTACACTTGGAAAATCTTGGAAGGAATGGTCCCAAATCTGCACACAGAAATCACTCCCTACGAAAGTAAAAGACTGGGCAGGCGATGCAAAATGCCGCCAATAAAAAGTAGGGGCGCCATTGGTACACTAAGAGAAAACACCATAAGTGTCCGGGGCCCAAAACTGTTCAACAGCCTCCCATCAAGCATTAGGGGAATTGCCAATAAACCCCTGGCTGCCTTCAAGAGAGAGCTGGACAGATACCTAAAGTCGGTGCCGGATCAGCCGGGCTGTGGCTCGTACGTCGGACTGCGTGCGGCCAGCAGTAACAGCCTAGTTTATCAGGCCCTGATCCATCGGGAGGCCTGGTCATGGACCGGGCCGCGGGGGCGTTGATCCCCGGAATAACCTCCAGGTAACCTCCAGGGCCCCAGTTTACAGCACTTTGCTTCTCGGCTCTTTGCTAATACAGACATTTCAAATTACTACCTAAAAATTCGTTTATATGGCTCCTGATTCGCTATCATGGCCTGAGCTCCCAGCTGGGTGTCCATGCGTCATTTTCTTTCATTTTGTTTACATTCTCTGAGCTCTACATCTCTCTCAATTCTGTCAGGAAACTTTCCAAACTTTCAAGCATTTTATATATACAGTAGGGCCCCGCAGAGAAGTCAGATCTGAGTGGGATATCACAAAAGTTGTGTCATAAGAAGGGTTACATGAAAAGGGCATACATTTATATTATATATGCAGGAGGGTTCTGCTTACACAGCAGGCCAGGTTCAGGGCTATTGCTGTAAAGCAAAAATCCCTGTACATTGAATGTGGCCTTTTATCACTTGCAAATACATATAAAAACCTGATAGCATTTACACTATCATATTAACCCTTTGACTGTTTCGGTCGTATATGTACGTCTTACGAGCCAACGTGTTTGACGTATATATACTCAAAAATTCTAGCGGCTTCAAATCAAGCAGGAGAAAACTGGTAGGCCCACATGTGAGAGAATGGGTCTGTGTGGTCAGTGTGCACTATATAAAAAAATCCTGCATCATGCAGTGGATTAAAATGCCGACTTTGAGGTGTATTTTTGTATAGTTTTTATGGTTATATTCATTTTCATAGTCACATTTGATAAAATGGAAAACATATTATAGAGATAGAGGTGATTTTGATTGACTTTACTATGAAAAAGATCTTGAAATGGAGCTCAAAGTAGGGGAAATGTTTGATTTTTTCCATGTCCAAGAGTAAACAAATGCACTGCGCACACTGACCACACAGACCCATTCTCTCACATGTGGGCCTACCAGCTTTCTCCTGCTTGATTTGAAACCGCTAGAATTTTTGAGTATAATGTACATACGTCAAACACATTGGCTTGTAAGACGTATATTTTTTTTTTTTTCAACAAGTCAGCCGTCTCCCACCGAGGCAGGGTGACCCAAAAAGAAAGAAAATCCCCAAAAAGAAAATACTTTCATCATCATTCAACACTTTCACCACACTCGCACATTATCACTGTTTTTGCAGAGGTGCTCAGAATACACAGTTTAGAAGCATACACATATAAAGATACACAACATATCCCTCCAAACTGCCAATATCCCAAACCCCTCCTTTAAAGTGCAGGCATTGTACTTCCCATTTCCAGGACTCAAGTCCGACTATATGAAAATAACCTGTTTCCCTGAATCCCTTCACTAAATATTACCATGCTCACACTCCAACAGATCGTCAGGTCCCAAGTACCATTCGTCTCCATTCACTCCTATCTAACACGCTCACGCACGCTTGCTGGAAGTCCAAGCCCCTTGCCCACAAAACCTCCTTTACCCCCTCTCTCCAACCCTTTCGAGGACGACCCCTACCCCGCCTTCCTTCCCCTATGGATTTATATGCTTTCCATGTCATTCTACTTTGATCCATTCTCTCTAAATGACCAAACCACCTCAACAACCCTTCTTCTGCCCTCTTGACTAATACTTTTATTAACTCCACACCTTTTCCTAATTTCCACACTCCAAATTTTCTGCATAATATTTACACCACACATTGCCCTTAAACAGGACATCTCCACTGCCTCCAACCGTCTCCTCGCTGCTGCATTTACCACCCAAGCTTCACACCCATATAAGAGTGTTGGTACTACTATACTTTCATACATTCCCTTCTTTGCCTCCATAGATAATGTTTTTTGACTCCACATATACCTCAATAAACCACTCACTTTTTTTCCCTCATCAATTCTATGATTAACCTCATCCTTCATAAACCCATCCGCCGACATGTCAACTCCCAAGTATCTGAAAACATTCACTTCTTCCATACTCCTCCTCCCCAATTTGATATCCAATTTTTCTTTATCTAAAACATTTGATACCCTCATCACCTTACTCTTTTCTATGTTCACTTTCAACTTTCTACCTTTACACACATTCCCAAACTCATCCACTAACTTTGGCAATTTTTCTTTAGAATCTCCCATAAGCATAGTATCATCAGCAAAAAGTAACTGTGTCAATTCCCATTTGAATTTGATTCCCCAAAATTTAATCCCACCCCTCTCCCGAACACCCTAGCATTAAATTCCTTTACAACCCCATCTATAAATATATTAAACAACCATGGTGACATTACACATCCTGTCTAAGACCTACTTTTACCGCGAAGTAGTCTCCCCCTCTTCTACACAACCCAACCTGAGCCTCACTATCCTCATAAAAACTCTTTACAGCATTTAATAACTTACCACCTATTCCATATACTTGCAGCATCTGCCACATTGCTCCTCTATCCACTCTATCATATGCCTTTTCTAAATCTATAAATGCAATAAAAACTTCCCTACCTTTATCTAAATACTGTTCACATATATGCTTCAATGTAAACACTTGATCTACCATCCCCTACCCACTCTGAAACCTCCTTGCTCATCCGCAATCCTACATTCTGTCTTACCTCTAATTCTTTCAATTATAACCCTACCGTACACTTTTCCTGGTATACTCAGTAAACTTATTCCTCTATAATTTTTACAGTCTCTTTTGTCCCCTTTCCCTTTATATAAAGGGACTATACATGCTCTCTGCCAATCCCTAGGTACCTTCCCCTTTTCATACGTTTATTAAACAAAAGTACCAACCACTCCAACACTATATCCCCCCCTGCTTTTAACATTTCTGTCATGATCCCATCAGTTCCAGCTGCTTTAAACCCCCTTTCATTCTACATAATGCCTCACGTACCTCCCCCACACTTACATTCTGCTCTTCTTCACTCCTAAAAGATGGTATACCTCCCTGACCAGTGCATGAAATTACTGCCTCTCTTTCTTCCTTAACATTTAAAAGTTCCTCAAAATATTCTCGCCATCTACCTAATACCTCCATCTCCCCATCTACTAACTCCCCTACTCTGTTTTTAAACTGACAAATCCATACTTTCCCTAGGCTTTCTTAACTTGTTTAACTCACTCCAAATTTTTTTCTTATTTTCATTAAAATTTCTTGACAGTGCCTCTCCCACTCTATCATCTGCTCTCCTTTTGCACTCTCTCACCACTCTCTTTACCTTTCTTTTACTCTCCATATACTCTGCTCTTCTTATAACACTTCTGCTTTATAAAACCTCTCATAAGCTACCTTTTTCTCTTTTATCACACCTTTTACTTCATCATTCCACCAATCACTCCTCTTTCCTCCTGCCCCCACCCTCCTATAACCACAAACTTCTGCCCACATTCTAATACTGCATTTTTAAAACTATTCCAACCCTCTTCAACCCCCCCACTACTCATCTTTGCACTAGCCCACCTTTTCTGCCAATAGTCGCTTATATCTCACCCGAACTTCCTCCTCCCTTAGTTTATACACTTTCACCTCCCTCTTACTTGTTGTTGCCACCTTCCTCTTTTCCCATCTACCTCTTACTCTAACTGTAGCTACAACTAAATAATGATCCGATATATCAGTTGCCCCTCTATAAACATGTACATCCTGGAGCCTACCCATCAACCTTTTATCCACCAATACATAATCTAATAAACTACTTTCATTACGTGCTACATCATACCTTGTATATTTATTTATCCTCTTTTTTATAAAATATGTATTACTTATTACCAAATCTCTTTCTACACATAGCTCAATTAAAGGCTCCCCATTTACATTTACCCCTGGCACCCCAAATTTACCCACTACTCCCTCTATAACATTTTTACCCACTTTAGCATTGAAATCCCCAACCACCACTACTCTCACACTTGATTCAAAACTCCCCATGCATTCACTCAACATTTCCCAAAATCTCTCTCTCTCCTCTACACTTCTCTCTTCTCCAGGTGCATACACGCTTATTATAACCCACTTTTCACATCCAATCTTTATTTTACTCCACATAATCCTTGAATTAATACATTTATAGTCCCTCTTTTCCTGCCATAGCTTATCCTTCAACATTATTGCTACTCCTTCTTTAGCTCTAACTCTATTTGAAACCCCTGACCTAATCCCATTTATTCCTCTCCATTGAAACTCTCCCACCCCCTTCAGCTTTGTTTCACTTAAAGACGTATATATACGACCGAAACAGTCAAAGGTTTAATAAACTTACACACCGTGCTGGTATGCAGGTACAGTGGAACCCTGAGTTTCGGCCGTAATCCGTTCCAGGAGCTAGGCCTAAAGTCAAAATGGCCTAAAGTCAAAGTAATATTTCCCATAAGAAATAATGTAAAACCAATTAAACCATTCCACCCAAAAATATTCACAAAAAAAAAATTTTTTAAAGAATAAATACTATAGTTTTACATACAGAAAACAATGAGAAATAAATATAAAGCACTAATTTTGATGGATAAATGAACATTTAAATCAGTTTTACCTTTATTGAAGACTCTTGTTGGAGTATGATAGAGGCAGGAGAGTTTGTTTGGAGGCAGCACAAGATAGTCTTCAATATGACACTAATATCAACTCTATGGCTTATTTATCTAGCACACTTCATCTAATATAACATAATAAACAATATCAACAAACCATACCCCGGCCGGGATTGAACCCGCGGTCAGAGAGTCTCAAAACTCCAGCCCGTCGCGTTAGCCACTAGGCCAGCTAGCCACAATAAGATTCGTCCAACTAGGTATATTTCTACACCATAGGAAGGTTAGCACAGGCACCACTGTGACCACAAATGCAAGTTTTTACAGACGAATCTCCAGCTAGCGTGGCCGTGACAAACTCTAGCTCAAGTCCCTTCACTGCCGTCAACATGACTCACGAAATCGTAATGGTCTAGTGGCTAACGCAACGGGCTGGAGTTTTGAGACTCTCTGACCGCGGGTTCAATCCCGGCCGGGGTATGGTTTGTTTGCAATCGTGTCATTACGATTTCGTGAGTCATGTTGACGGCAGTGAAGGGACTTGAGCTAGAGTTCGTCACAGCCACTCTAGCTGGAGATTCGTCTGTAAAAACTTGCATTTGTGGTCACAGTGGTGCCTGTGCTAACCTTCCTATGGTGTAGAAATATACCTAGTTGGACAAATCTTATTGTGGCTAGCTGGCCTAGTGGCTAACGCGACAGGCTGGAGTTTTGTGACTCTCTGACCGCGGGTTCAATCCCGGCCGGGGTATGGTCAATTAATCCATTCCAAACACCCAAAAGTATTAGACAAAATAATTTTTTTACATGAAATATACATTTCCCTACACAGAAAACAACGATACATGCACAATAAAACAATAATAACATTACACTTACCCTTATTGTGGACTTGTTGATGAGTGATGAGACGGTAGGAGGGCAGAGGATGCAGGTGTTCTATTGTTTGAAAGGGTTATCCCCTTCCATAAAGACTTCAGGTAACAAGTCCTTTTCTGGGGTTACCTCCCTTCTTTGTTTTTTAATGCCACTAGGACCAGCTTGTGAGTCACTGGACCCCTGTCATGCAAAATATCTGTCCAGAGACCTCTGTTTCTCGCGTCCCTTTAAGATTTCCCTAACATGGGCCACAAGAGTGTCATTGTACAAGTTGCCAATATGGCTTGCAACAGCTATGTCAGGATAACATTCATCAATAAATGCTTGCAACTTTCTAAACATTGTACACATTTCTTTAATCTTAGACGAAGGTAACTTCCTCCACCTCTGAAGGAAATCCCTGAGCTTTGGTCTGATGCTGTTGCACTCCACTCTCATACTTTTCTATTATCTCCTGTTTTAATTCGATAGTACACCTCACCCTTTTTACCACAGGGTTGGCACTCAAAGCTTTCTTTGGGCCCATGGTGGCTTTTTTAGCAGTTACAAGCACTAAAAACAAGGGAATAATACAAAATACATCGCATGTACATGTTGAATCATCCTCACTGGCTTCGTAAACAATGGCACACTGGCTGGTACACGGGGTGAGTGGCCGGGTCTGCTCAGGGCGCCGTGCGGACACATTCAGGATGAAAGCTCTTAACCGAGTTCTTGGGTGTTATCCGAGCCAATTTTTTTTT
>NC_069425.1:28399816-28402316 GCF_026875155.1 Cherax quadricarinatus
AATAATAAAAATAATAATAATAATAATAATAATAATAATATTGTAGAAATTACTCGCATGAGGTTTACAGGTATTACCTGAGTTGGTACACGTAAGTAATTTGGGTGAAGTAAGTAGGACTTGGTCACAATAGGTCAGAGGATTGTCACTCCTTCGATGTCCACTCCTTCACCACTCTCACAAAAAAGCTAGACCTGACATTAAATTAATAATTACAACATTAGACATTATACCAATAATGTAAATTATAAAATAGTGTGGACTGTATGAAAATTAAAGGAAACAATCTCCAGAAAGGATTATTGGGGACACTAATACATACAGACAGGGTAAGAATTTTGTAATTAACACCAGGCATGTATGTACCAAAAGTTAGATAATTAAGAAATTTATATTATCACTTACAATTTATATTGTAGTTGGATCACCCCACAATGCCTACCTAACAAATAGAAACCAATGGCCAGTGAGAAATCTAAATGAAAGGACTAATGGCATACAGACTGGATGTGTTGCGTGGCGACACCTCATTATTTCCACTATAATCACCTAATTCTGGAGGCCCCAAAAATTCTCTGTCCCTATTCTTCAACAGGGGACATTCCAGTATTTATTAATTATAATCTGAGGCCAATCCATTCAATTATGGCCTTGATGACGCCGGATTACTAGATGATTTCATCATCACCAGTGCTCACACCTTAATTTGCTTTGGCGTCCCTATGTCACTTCGCGGCCGCTGCACACCATCCTTCAAATTCAAATTCAAAGTTTATTCTCTATAGTCTATAAGGATTACAATGTTGATTTTACAGAAATTTGGTTATTGTGTGGTTTACATGTAGTAAAATAGTGATTACAGAGTGTACCACTAGAACACTTAGCATGGCTAGGCATTTCGGGCATACTTAGTTTTATTCTTAATTGTAAAATATTACAAATTATGAGGTAAGTTGGTATTATGGCTAAGTGACTAAATACTAGTTTGTGAGTTTAGCAATGTAAATGCTTTTGTTTTGGCACAGTACATAGTTTCACGCCAAATTTCTTGAAGGATCAAATCAGTATCACATTGTATTACACAACCATTATATTATTCATATTGAGACATGCTGAATTTAGGAAAATTAAAATTTTCCACGATAATAATAATAATAATAATAATAATAATAATAATAATTAATAATAATAATAATAAAAAAATAATTATTATTATTATTATTATTATTATTATTATTATTATTATTATTATTATGCCGTACAAATAATGCAGTTTACATGAATTAATACAATGGTAAGCATAAAAGAAACCCAGTAATTATTTACTGCATTTCAGGCAACTAATTATATGATCGACACCATGCCTAACCCTTCTGAGGTAGGGTAGGTGCCTGAGCCCGAGCTTACAGCTCAAATTATTATTATTATAATCAAGGGGAAGCGCTAAACCCGGAGGATTATACAGCGCCTGGGTGGGGGGATGTGGAAGGCATTCAGGCTTAATTCGGGGAACTGGAGCACAGATCCAATTCCCTAAATCAAGAGCCCCTCACCAACATCAAGGAACCTTCCTTGAGGGGTTACAGCTCAAAACATTGTCATTCCCATTAGCTCCCCTGAGGCGGGGATGGCAGACCAGAGGGGACAGTTGGTCCCAAAGATGAGGAGGTACTTGTGCCTCCTCCCATGGGAGACTTAGGTCTCAGACACTCCCTAAAGAGGGAGCCAAGGCCGGGCCACCACTTGGAAAAGGCCCGGGCCGGGAAAATTACTGGCGAATCTTTAATAATAATAATAAATAATAACTAATCATATAAACATCGATACCATGCCCAGCCCTTTTAGGGTTGGGTAGGTGCCTGAGCCCGAGCTTGTAGCTCACAAGCCTGTCATTACCAATAACCCCCTTGGGGCGGGAATGGCAGACCAGAGAGGCCTAGCTTCTTCCTACGAGCCCCATGAAGGCGGGGAATGTGGCTAGGCCTGGGGACAGTTGGTCCCAAAGATGAGGGGGGTACTTGTACCTCCTCCCATGGGAGACTTAGGTCTCAGACACTCCCTAGACAGGGTGCCAAGGCCGGGCCACCACTTGGAAAAGGCCCGGGCCGGGAGAATACCGGTGAATCTTTAATAATAATAATAATAACTAATCATAAGACCTCAAAGTTACCTAACATCTAGACATAGACTATTAAGTAAGACTTGTTATGCAGTTAACTACAAACATAAGCACAATAACGAGCTAAAAACATGATCAGTTACAAAAGAATTACATATTATTTCAAATTGGTTCAATAATTTTCAGTTTTGTGGCCTTATTGAACAGAGATATCAAAGATACAGCAAGTTACTTGAATTACAGTAGAATAAAATGGGACAAGATATGTTTAGAATGATAGTTCATATTATATTAAACGCTCAGTTTTGATTAAAATTCTCATTACCATAGGCCTGGTCGTGAACCAGGCCGCGGGGGGCGGTGACCTCCGAACACCTCCAG
>NC_069425.1:28404816-28437316 GCF_026875155.1 Cherax quadricarinatus
ATAAATAATATATATATAATATATATAAATATATATATATATATATATAATATATATATATATTGGGTGGCCCGGGGGCCTTCGATTCCCGGCGGGTGGAAACATTCGACACGTTTCCTTACTCCTGTTCACCTAGCAGCAAATAGGTACCTGGGTGTTAGTCGACTGGTGTGGGTCGCATCCTGGGGACAAGATTAAGGACCCCAATGGAATAAGTTAGACAGTCCTCGATGACGCACTGACTTTCTTGGGTTATCCTGGGTGGCTAACCCTCCGGGTTAAAAATCCGAACGAAATCTTATCTTATATATCTATATATATATATATATAAAATATATATATAATATATATATATATATATATATAAATATATATAAAATATATATATATATATATATCCCAGACAATCAACAAATGATAGATGCAGTGAGATAAAAAGTACCAGAAGCATCAGTCATTGCCCCCACAAATAGCGTCTTGCTTGAAGTTCCTCTGGGAAGCAATGCCACTGACACAATTCTCATGAAGAAACTGGAAGAGTTGAGGAGAATGGAACAACTTTTATGGGACAACTTTTATGGTAAACATGATATGTATGCAAGGGATGGGGTACATCTTTCTGGGGCAGGGGTGATAGCTCTTGCAAACTCAGTCGAGAGGGCCATTGCTGAAATGCCTAGGATTTTAAACTGATAGAAGATAGAGGTATAGGTGTGTGTGGGAAACAGTCAGGTTGCAACACTAGGGTTAAAAACAGTAAATGTATAAAAGACATTCATCATGAAGTTATAAATAAAGACAATAGATCAGGTCAGCAAAGAAAGGGAGACAGCAGAGGGCAGCATGGGACTAGCTCCCTTAAGGTTTTTTATACTAATAGCAGGAGTGTAATAAGATAGATGAGCTAAGATTAATTGCAAGCGTAGGAAACATAGATATCATTCCTATAACAGAGATCTGGCTCAATCTGAAAGATAGAGAGATGCCTTCTGAATGTCACATACAAGGCTATAAATTATTCCACACTGGCAGGGTCAATAGGAAGGATGGTGGAGTATCGATGTACATCAGAGACAATTTAAATTGTTATGCTAGATAAGATATAAAATTAGAAGTGTCAGCCACTGAATCTGGTTACAGCTTCTCGAGGGCCGTGAAAAACTAATTTTGGGTGTGATTTACAGGGCCCCAAATCTTGATAGGGAGTGCGGTAAACTTCTATGGGATGAAATTCGTAAGGCCTCTACATACGAAAATGTTGTGATAATGGGAGATTTCAACTATAGACAGACTGACTGGAGCAATTTGATAGGAAATTTAGAATCAAGTGACTTTCTTGATACGATTCAGGATTGTTTTTTAAAACAGTTTGTGACAAACTAGAGTAAATAACCTGCTTGACTTGGTTCTTGCCAGCAGGGAAATGCTAATTAATAATCTTGAGGTTAATGATGAGCCTGGGGAAAGTGATCACAAATCACTCAGTTTTAATATATCATGGAATTCCCCTAATAATGGCAATCAAGTCTCTGTCCCTGAACTGGAATGACCTGACTATGGGTCAGGTAGGTGGTGATTGCCGATATGACGTTTTCCAGGGCATTGTTCTAGCTGCTCAGAAAAACTTATGTTCCAAATAGGGAAATCAGATCAAGCAAAAATGATCCTAAATGGATGAACAATAGATTAAAACATCTCATTGGTCAAAAGAGAGGCATATATAGGCAAATCAAAAGAGGAGAGGTGCAATTAAGAAATCAATATATTCAGAGAGAAATGAAAAGGGGAATAAGAAAAGCAAAAAGAGATTATGAGGTTAAAGTTGCAAGAGAATCGAAGACTAACCCAAAAGGATTCTTTCAGGTATACAGAAGTAAGATCAGGGACAAGATAGGCCCACTCAAAAGTTACTCGGGTCAGCTCACAGACAGTGATAAGGAAATGTGTAGAATTTTTAACACATACTTCCTCTCAGTTTTTACTCAGGAAGATACTAGCGATATTCCAGAAATAATAAATTATGTAGAACAGGATGATAATAAACTATGCACGATTAGGGTCACAAGTGACATGGTCCTTAGGTAAATTGATAAATTAAAACCTAACAAATCCCCAGGCCCTGATGAACTGTATGCAAGGGTTCTAAAGGAATGTAAAGAGGAAAATTTATGGAATCAATAATTTCCGAGGCAGTTCGTAGCCATCTTGAAAAGCACAAATTAATCAACGAATCTCAGCATGGTTTTACAAAGGGGCGGTCCTGCCTTACGAATTTGTTAACTTTTTTCACTAAGATATTTGAGGAGGTAGATCATGGTAATGAATATATTGTGTATATGGACTTCAGTAAGGCTTTTGACAGGGTCCCACATCAGAGACTATTGAGGAAAATTAAGGCACATGGAATAGGAGGAGAATTTTTTTCCTGGACAGAGGCATGATTGACAAATAGGCAACAGAGAGTTTGCATAAATGGGGAGAAATCAGAGTGGGGAAGTGTCACGAGCGGTGTTCCGCAGGGGTCAGTGTTGGGCCCCCTGTTGTTCACAATCTACATAAACGACATTGATGAGGGCATAAAGAGCGACATAAGCAAGTTTGCCGATGACACCAAAATAGACCGTCGAATTCATTCTGACGAGGACATTAGAGCACTCCAGGAAGATTTGACTCCCAGCATACATAAGGGGGATTACCAACAGACCCCTGGCAGTCTTCAAGCTGGCACTGAACAAGCACCTAAAGTCGGTTCCTGATCAGCCGGGCTGTGGCTCGTACGTTGGTTTGCGTGCAGCCAGCAGCAACAGCCTGGTTGATCAGGCTCTGATCCACCAAGAGGCCTGGTCACAGACCGGGCCGCGGGGGCGTTGACCCCTGGAACTCTCTCCAGGTAAACTCCAGGTAAACTGATGCAGTGGTCGGAGAAGTGGCAGATGCAGTTTAATATAGACAAATGCAAAGTTCTAAATGTTGGACAGGAAAATAACCATGCCACATATAAACTAAATAATGCTGATCTTAATATTACGATTGCGAAAAAGATTTAGGAGTTCTAGTTAGCAGTAATCTGAAACCAAGACAACAGCGCATAAGCGTTCACAATAAAGCCACAGAATCCTTGGCTTCATATCAAGAAGCATAAATAATAGGAGTCCTCAGGTTGTTTTTCAACTATATATCCTTGGTTAGACCTCATTTAGATTATGCTGCACAGTTTTGGTCACCGTATTACAGAATGGATACAAATGCTCTGGAAAACATACAAAAGAGGATGACAAAGTTGATCCCATGTATCAGAAATCTTCCCTATGAGGATAGACTGATGACCCTGAATCTGCACTCTTAGAAAGGCGTAGAATTAGGGGGGATATGATTGAGGTGTATAAATGGAAAACAGGAATAAATAAAGGGGATATAAATAGCGTGCTGAAAATTTCCAGCCTAGACAGGACTCGTAGCAATGGTTTTAAGTTGGAAAAATTCAGATTCAGGAAGGATATAGAAAAGCACTGGTTTGGTAATAGAGTTGTGGATGAGTGGAACAAACTCCCAAGTACAGTTATTGAGGCTAAACGTTGTGCAGTTTTAAAAATAGGTTAGATAAATACATGAGCGGGTGTGGGTGGGTGTGAGTTGGACCTGATTAGCTTGTGATACTAGGTCAGTTACCGTGTTCCTTCCTTAAGGGAATGTGATCTAACCTGACTAGGTTGTGGCATTGGCTTAAGCCGGTAGGAGACTTGGACCTGCCTCGTATGGGCCAGTAGGCCTTCTGCAGTGTTCCTTCTTTCTTATGTTCTTATGTTCTTATGAATAGGAAATCTTGACACCCATGATGCCTTGTACCTTCTCATAAAGTGCCTGAGTCTTCCCAGATTAACATATTTCCTAAGATGTGCACCTTCATATGATAACCCTATATTGCACGAATATGACAGTATTCTGAGGCAGATTTTTACGAAAGTACTTAACCTTACTTTAGAAGATGGAAGCTACAATTCCAGTCAGACTAGGAGGCATTGGTGTCCGGAAGCCATCACAGATTCCGCTACCTGCTTTCCTGTCCTCATGCGTTGCAACCAGTGGATTTGTAGCAGCGATTCTCCCTGAACATCTTAGGGACAAGATTGGAGCCCATGACCAAAAGTTTGTTGACGGAGCCATGATTTGGGATAATCTAATGGGCTCTGAAACTAGACCTGCTCCCCCCAACAACTACAAACAGTCACACTGGGATGGCCCAGTAGTGGAGAACATAGCCTCAACAATTCTTCAGAGTGTCAGGAAAAAACATAGCCCTCCTCATGGCAACGAGAGCTCCTCATGCAGGAGACTTTCTGTTGGCTGTTCCCAATTCCAGCCTTGGCACATGCCTCAACCCACAGACCATCTGCATCGGTGTTACCCTTCGACTTGCCGCTCCTATTCTCGCCAAACACAGGTGTATTTGTGACAGTGAAGCAGCAGACAGATTTGGGTACCATAGTATTGTGTGCCGTAAATCTGAGGGAAAGAGTGCAAGACATGAAGATGTTAATAACATTCTCAAGAGGAGCCTCACAACAGCCGCATGTCCAGCAATAAGAGAGCCACCCCAATTATGCAGATTTAATGGCAGCCAAAAGCGTCCAGATGGTATCACCCATCAAGCCTGGACAGATGGCAAGCAGGTGGTGTGGGACTACACATGTGCATCTACCTTGGCTAATACCTATCTCCAATACACCAGGGAGGAAGGAGGGGCAACTGCCAGCTTCAGGGAGTCCCAAAAGTCAAGAAAATATGGAGAACTTGCCCATCACTGTATGTTTGTTCCCATAGGGTCGGAGACTCTTGGCTCATGGGGGAAAGAGTCCATCTAAGTTCCTTAAATAGTTTGGCAAAAGACTAATCAGGGTAATTAGGGTGACTTGCGAAATCATAGTGACACGACTGCAAGCAAACCATACCACAGGCGGGGATAGAACCCGCGATCAGAGAATCATAAAACTCCAGACCGAAGGTTAGCATAGGCACCACTGTGACCACAAATGCAAGTTTTTACCTGCGAATCTCCCGCCAGTCGTCACGTGAGGTCACAGACCCTGAGTTGCTTTGGGGATTAGCATGGATGGTTACAAAGCATGGCTTGCTTCGGCAGTGTTTTAAACATTGAGGTTGGAGAGTTGAATGAGGAGGTATTACTTCACCAGGAGGAGATTAGGAGGCTGAAGGTCCACCTTAATGGGTCTGGGAGAGAGTGTGAGGTGGCTGGAGTTGTGGGGAATGAGGCTTCTAGCAGTGAGGTGCAGTCTGTCTCTCGCTGTGAGGAGGCTGTAGGTGGGGAGGTAGCAATGGCTACCAGCAGTGAGGTGCAGTCCAGCACCTGCTACAAGTGGCGAGTGGTAACCAGTAATGGGAGGAGAATCAGAATAAGGAAAGTTAAGAGTGAAGATCTGAAGGTAGGAAATCGCTTCTCTGTTCTTCAGGATGAATGTACTTCAGTGGCCAGTGAAGGTAAGGGTACTGCTGCCCCTGCTAACAAAGGTAAGCACATTCTTGTGGTTGGTGACTCTCAGGAAAGATATATTGATCATGCTTTTTGTAATAGGAATAAGAAGATGAGAGATAGAGTGTGCTTCCCTGGAGCTGGTGTTGGGGACATCGTTAACAGGCTGGATAATATCATGTCAGGTAATGGGAACAAGCCCATTATCTGTCTCAGTGCTGGTGGAAATGATATTGGGAAGGGTAGGAGAGAAGAGCTGCTAGATAAGTACAGGTCAGCTATAGATTTCATTAAGTCTAAGGGAGGGGTCCCAATCATATGTAGCATATTGCCTAGAAGGGGAGTAGGAAATGAATGGTTGTCTAGGGCAATTGGTGTAAATTGCTGGCTAGACAGATACTGTGAAAATTTGTGTGGACTGCCTCCAAGTGAGTCGCCTATCCTGGCAAACTCTGTTGACATCGAGCTCTGAGGTGGGTACCTCAGCCTCACAAGTGGCTTATAGGACAGATTTTCACAAATGATTGATGTTGCAAGAAACTCGCCTGCATGCACGTATAAAGGACTAACTTACTTGGTGTTGCAGCATATATCCTGATCTTCAACTTCCCTAAGCTTAGCCTTAGCCCCTTTGGACTTCCCCTCAGAAACCACGTGCAACCGGGAGCCTTAATTCCTGCAATATTCAACCGTTATTAGTGACCTGCCTGCACCTCAGAAATTCCTATATCCAAGAGGGTATGTATCCCCTAGTACAACTATGCAGACACGGACACTAGCTTCTACATAGACAAGAGACACTGGTACTTACTGGGCATGCACTCCCAGCTGCAACACAGGCCCACAGATCAACTCACTCACAAACTCCCCAGACACTGGCCAGAAATCTACGAGATAAAGTGGAGGTTTTGTCTTACTGTATGGGCCTGACGGAGGAGGTCATCTATGGTACATCGAGGTGCCTCTACCAGATTTCCCCAGGTCTCAAATGTAAAGACACGTGGGGGGCGTCGTCTGCTGATCACGGCACATCTTGTCCAGTTGATCTCTGTCTTAAGAAGAACGAGCTGGTCTCTCTTCCAGACCCTCGTCTCTTCGTTCAAACTAGGGCTGCCAGTTCTCCCTAGCTAACTTGTCCTAGTGTTTGCCTACATTATCGGCCTATTGCTACCTATGTTAACGTCTTAGGTCTACATTATTATTATCTACAGTTGCCTTAGTAAACCTAATATTAGTGTACTAACAGTAAAACTACCTACTCCTTCCCTGAAGGGTAAATCTATAAAATAAATAAATGACTACCATCAATCCACTCGGGGAGAGAAATGTGTTTGTTTGGGAGGGTTTAAGGGCCACCCAGCTCAGCCGTTCCATTACGGCCATGCCGGATCTGTCCTGTGGAACTTTAGGGACCAAATAAATTTCCACAGATACTGCAAGGAACTTGCAATCCCATTCATTGACAACTGGAACAACTTTTATGGCAAACATGATATGTATGCAAGGGATGGGGTACATCTCTCTGGGGCTGGGGTGGTAGCACTTGCAAACTCAATTGAGAAGGCCATTGGTGAAATGCCTATGATTTTAAACTGATAGAAGATAGAGGTATGGGTGTGTGTGGGAAACAAGCAGGTTGCAATACTAGGGTTGGAAACAGTAAATGTATAAAAGGCATTCAGCATGAAGTTATAAATAAAGGCAATAGATCAGGTCAGCAAAGAAAGGGGGACAGCAGAGGGCAGCAAGGGACTAGCTCCCTTAAGGTTTACTATACTAATAGCAGGTGTGTAAGAAATAAGATAGATGAGCTAAGATTAATTGCAAGTGCAGGAAACATAGATATTATTGCTATAACAGAGATCTGGCTCAATCTGAAAGATAGAGAGATGCCCTCTGAATGTCACATACAAGGCTATAAATTATTCCACACTGACAGGGTCAACAGGAAGGGTGGTGGAGTAGCGATGTATGTCAGAGACAATTTAAATTGTTGTGTTAGACAAGATATAAAATTAGAAGCGTCGGCCACTGAATCTGTTTGGTTACAACTTCTCGAGGGCCGAGAAAAACGAATTTTGGGTGTGATTTACAGGGCCCCAAATCTTGATAGGGAGTGCAGTAAACTTCTATGGGACGAAATTCGTAAGGCATCTACATACGAAAATGTTGTGCTAATGGGAGATTTCAACTATAGACAGATTGACTGGAGCAATTTGACAGGAAATTTAGAGTCAGGTGACTTTCTTGATACGATCCAGGATTGTTTTTTAAAACAGTTTGTGACAGAGCCAACTAGGGGAAATAACCTCCTTGATTTGGTTCTTGCCAGTAGGGAAACACTAATTAATAATCTTGAGGTTAATGATGAGCTTGGGGAAAGTGATCACAAATCACTCAGTTTTAATATATCATGGAATTCCCCTAATAATGGCAATCAAGTCTCCGTCCCTGACTTTCGCTTGGCTGATTTCATAGGATTTGAAAAATTACTTAGGTGGGCTGAACTGGAATGACCTGACTAAGGGTCAGGTAGGTGGTGATGGTTGCCGATATGACACTTTCCAGGGCATAGTTCTAGCTGCTCAGTCAAATTATGTTCCAAATAGGGAAATCAGATCAAACAAAAATGATCCTAAATGGATGAACAATAGATTAAAATATCTGATTGGTCAAAAGAGAGGCATATATAGGCAAATCAAAAGAGGAGAGGGGCAATTAAGAAATCAATATATTCAGCTAAAGAGAGAAATAAAAAAGGGAATTAGAAAAGCAAAAAGAGATTATGGGGTTAAAGTTGCAAGAGAATCGAAGACTAACCCAAAAGGATTCTTTCAGGTATACAGAAGTAAGATCAGGGACAAGATAGGCCCACTCAAAAGTTCCTCGGGTCAGCTCACTGACAGTGATAAGGAAATGTGTAGAATTTTTAACACATGCTTCCTCTCAGTTTTTACACAGGAGGATACCAGAGATATTCCAGAAATGATAAATTATGTAGAACAAGACGATAATAAACTGTGCACGATTAGGGTCACAAGTGACATGGTCCTTAGGCAAATAGATAAATTAAAACCTAACAAATCCCAGGCCCTGATGAACTGTATGCAAAGGGTTCTAAAGGAATGTAAAGAGGAGCTTAGCAAACCTTTGGCTAATCTTTTCAACATATCACTACAAACTGGCATGGTGCCAGATAAGTGAAAAATAGCAAATATGATACCTATTTTCAAAGCAGGTGACAGGTCCTTAGCTTCGAACTATAGACCAATAAGCCTAACCTCCATAATGGGAAAATTTATGGAGTCAATAATTGCCGAGGCAGTTTGTAGCCACCTTGAAAAGCATAAATTAATCAACGAATCTCAGCATGGTTTTACAAAGGGGCGTTCCTGCCTTACGAATTTATTAACTTTTTTCACTAAGGTATTTGAGGAGGTAGATCACGGTAATGAATATGAAATTGTGTATATGGACTTCAGTAAGGCTTTTGACAGGGTCCCACATCAGAGACTATTGAGGAAAATTAAGGCACATGGAATAGGAGGAGAAATTTTTTCCTGGATAGAGGCATGGTTGACAAGTAGGCAGCAGAGATTTTGCATAAATGGGGAGAAATCAGAGTGGGGAAGCGTCACGAGCAGTGTTCCACAGGGGTCAGTGTTGGGCCCCCTGCTGTTCACAATCTACATAAACGACATAGATGAGGGCATAAAGAGCGACATCAGCAAGTTTGCCGATGACACCAAAATAGGCCGTCGAATTCATTCTGACGAGGACATTAGAGCACTCCAGGAAGATTTGAATAGACAAATGCAAAGTTCTAAATGTTGGACAGGACAATAACCATGCCACATATAAACTAAATAATGTAGATCTTAATATTACGGATTGCGAAAAAGATTTAGGAGTTCTGGTTAGCAGTAATCTGAAACCAAGACAACAGTGCATAAGTGTTCGCAATAAAGCATAGACTAAGGGCCCTGAATCTGCACTCTCTAGAAAGACGTAGAATTAGGGGGGATATGATTGAGGTGTATAAATGGAAGACAGGAATAAATAAAGGGGATGTAAATAGTGTGCTGAAAATATCTAGCCTAGACAGGACTCGCAGCAATGGTTTTAAGTTGGAAAAATTCAGATTCAGGAAGGATATAGGAAAGTACTGGTTTGGTAATAGAGTTGTGGATGAGTGGAACAAACTCCCAAGCACAGTTATAGAGGCCAGAACGTTGTGTAGCTTTAAAAAGATTGGGTTGGATTAAATACATGAGTGGATGTGGGTGGGTGTGAGTGGACCTGATAGCTTGTGCTACCAGGTCGGTTGCCGTGTTCCTCCCTTAAGTCAATGTGACCTGACCTGACTAGGTTTGGTGCATTGACTTAACCCGGTGGGAGACTTGGACCTGCCTCGAAAGGGGCCATGGCCTGCTGCAGTTTCTTCGTCTTATGTCTTATGTTCTTATGAATCATGCTGCAGCCAGTTGCCAAGACTGAACGCGTCGACTGATAGTTTCATGATTCTGACCACGGTTCTCCTCCCCTCCATGGTAGGATTTGTTGCAATCGTGTCATTACGAGTCGTGAATCTGATGGCTTTGAGGGACTTAAGCTAGAGTTATCACAGTCCACGTTGGCGGAGATGTCGTAAATCTTGCATTTGTGGTCACAGTGGTGCCAGCTAACCTTCTGTGGATGTAAAATATACCTAGTGTTGAATGATCTTATGTAGACCACTGCCCAGTAGCTAACGCGTTCGGTCTCGAGTTGAAACGAGTCTCTGATCGCGGGTTCTATCTCCGCCATGGTATGGTTTAACTAGGAACCCAGGGAACTAGTTTTCGTTCCAGAGACTCAGCGCTTGTCAGAGGGTGATGCTTGGGCACGCCCTCAGCTCTTGAGGAGCATATGATATTTCAATAATAATCATGGACAAAAGTACAATATGTACAAGATATGTATCTCATGTACATCTCTGTACCGATAAGCTTTTCTAATGGTCAATGTATCTCTAAAATGTTTGACCATATTATGTAATAATACTACTATATTATATACTATATATATGATATATATATATTTATATATATACTATATACTTTTATATATTATTATTATATATTTCTATATATTATATATAATATCTATATATATATATATATAATATATAATATATATATATAATATATATCATATATATATATGTATATAAATTTTTAATAATTATATATAATATATATATATAGGCAGAACTTTGGCGAGATCTTGGCTTAAATTAGCACACGCTATCATTTGCCAATAGGATCAATGTGAAATTTTTGTATCACATAATTTCGCCAATCATCTGAACCATACGAAAAAAATATATTTCCTGTCTTAGTTTAGTATAAATTATTGTAAACAATCTAAATAATTTAGTGGGTAAGCTACAATAATTGCGCTGTCTATAACAAGGTTAGGTAGTTTTCCTAAGTTCTTTTCGGTGCAAAATTATTTTTCTACATCAACATGGAAAAAAATATATCATTAAACGTTAAGAGGAAAATTCTAGAAAGGCTATTATTTTAAATGAGATCTCTACGAATTGTAATCAAGTTGGTAGAATTACGCAATATGTAAAGTAAAGGACACAAGTGCAACTAATGTGACATTTATTGTTGCAAGTCTCGCTCTCACAGGGTTTATCAAGTGATAAAGCTCCTGGAGAGCGATACGTTCTACAATAAATGTCACATCTATGTACACTGTGCCTTTTACTTACAGTTCTCTTAAATTGACCATTTTTACATATTCGGCACGACATATATATATATATATATATATATATATATATATATATATATATATATAATATAATATATATATATATATATATATAATATATAATATATTTATATATATATATACCATATATATATATAATATATATATATATATAGTATATATAAATATATATATATTATATATATATATACTATATATATATATATAAATATATAATATATATATATATAATATATATATATATATATAATATATATATATTGCAAAACAACCACTCTGAAAGAATAGAGAAATTCCAAGCGCTTTCGTGACTACTCACATTATCAAGGAACTATGAAAGTAAAGCATCCAAGGAAGCTATATAAGGGGTCTGGCCAACACCTCACTATCAATCCCACAACGGTTAAACACCTGACGTGCGCCGACCCAACTGGATAGGTCCTTTGCACAACTCACCCACAAACTATTCTACCCAAGAAAATTTAAAAATTATTATTTGTCCAGTGTATTATTAAATTCTTCCCAAATTCTATTAATTAATAAATGAATCTAATTTATATAAACCAAAGGAAACATTCATATTATTGTCAAACTGATTTTTTATGAAACAAGATTCAATTATATTCCTGTCGACCATGGACTTGCTTTATTTTACTACTTTCTCAACATTTTGAAAATCAATTGGATGGTTAAAATCTCTTACATGAATAAATAGAGCATTGGAATCTTGTCCAGTTCTAATGCATATTTATGTGTTTTAATCTTAGTTCGAGATTTTTTACCAGTTTGACCGTAATAAACTTTATCGCAAATTTTACAAGGAATCTTATAGACACATCCATCAGCATTTTGGGGGGAATTCTTTATCAAAAGTTATTTTTACTGTATCATGATTTTTGAATACAACTTTAATATTAAAAGTCTTAAGAAGAGAAGGCATATCAACCAAGTTTTCATGGTAAGGGAGAACCAACATATTTTTTGTTGAATAAGGCTGGTTGTCCCTTTTTGGATTGTAAAAAGTATTTCTAGCAACTTTAAAAGATTTATCAATTACATTTCTTGGGTATTTTAAATCATTACCTATTTCATAAATTTTGGATATTTCCTCATCTATGAACTCAGGACTACAAATTCGTAAAGCTCTCAAAAACATTGATGAGAAAACAGACAGTTTGACTCTATCTTGATGCGAGGAATAATAGTGGACATAGGAACAGTTATTTGTAGGTTTTCTGTAAATTTTAAATTTGAATTCATTATTACCCTTAATAATTAAAACATCTAGAAAAAGCAATGAGTTATTTTCTTCAAACTCAACAGTAAAGTTTATAGAATGGGCTAAGCTATTTAATTTTCCAAGGAAATGGTGTATATCTACATTTTTGGGCATAAGACACAAAAATACATCAACATATCTGAACCATTAGCTCTATAGGGAGGATTGTGTTAAGCAACCTTGTTCAAAAAATTCCATGTATAGGTTACTAAGAACAGGTGAAAGAGGATTTTCCATTGCCATACCAACTTCTGGTGTAAAACTTATCATTAAATACAAATTTTGCATCAACAATGCAAAGCTTAATAAGTTTAATGATAGTAGGAACTGGCAATGGTAAATCATAGTTAACGAGTTCTTCAGATAAGAAACTTAATAAATCATCAACAGGAACTTTCGTAAACAAGGAAGTAACATCAAAACTAACCATGTTAAAATCATTTAAGTCAGTCAAGGAGCTTAATTTATCAACCAAGTCTATATTGTTTTTAACATTAAAGTTAGAAATTTTGCCAACAATAGGCTCAAAATATCAACAAGCCATTTGGATATTTATATGAAACTGACCCTATGGAGCTAATAGTTGGTCTGACTGGATTCCCTGGTTTGTGTGTTTTTATTAGTCCATACATGTAAGGCAAAGATGGATTAGTGGAAGTAAATTGTTTGACTAATTCATCTTTGCCTTTCAGTAGAAGTTTTATTGTTTTATTGAAATTGCTGTTAACGGTTTCTAGGGGATTTTTCCTAAGTTTAGAATAGGTTTCAGTATCATCTAAGAGATTATTCATTTTTCTTGGTAAATCATTTTCTTTCATAATTACTATTGCATTTATTTTGTCTGCTTTAGTAAGGCGCAAATTTTTATTGTTATTAAGTGTATCCTAAGACTTAAAGAATCTTGAGGCAATTGGAATGTTTGTTTTAACATAGAGCTATATAACATTCCTTTACTAATATTAATTTCATCAGAGGATAAATCAGAAAATTTTTCAAAGTTACAAAAGGCTTTTGCAATTTCAACATTATTAAACTTTTTTGAAGTTGCAAAACTTAGGCCAAAACCTAGAGCAGCAGTTGTATGTTTGTCTAAAATTTCTTCTGATAAGTTAATTACAGAATTGTTATTAGCATGCTTTGTCCAATCACTATTTTCAATTAAAATGTCTAATTTTCTTTGTAGTTTCCTCTTGAGTTCATTACAAATTCTTCTGAGTTTATTATAGCAATGATCCAACATACTGTGTTTCCATTCTGATGGAATGGCCTGATTAAAAGAGTATTTTTTGTTTCTCAATATTTTGAATGCTTCCTTCTCCTGTATTTTAGTTATTTCAATATGTTTCTGAAGAATAATTCTCATAAAATCATCAAAAGGATGATCTCTCATGTCAAGGAGTCTATTGGGTAAAAGAGACTTGGGCAGAACTTGTTCATTTAAAAAATTTTTTAAAAAATTAAGTCAGACCAATCATTAGCTCCATAGGGTCAGTTTCATATAAATTATCCAAATGGCTTGTTGATATTTTGAGCCCTATTGTTGGCAAAATTTCTAACTTTAATGTTAAAAACAACATAGACTTGGTTGATAAATTAAGCTCCTTGACTGACTTAAATGATTTTAACATGGTTAGTTTTGATGCTGCTTCCTTGTTTACGAAAGTTCCTGTTGATGATTTATTAAGTTTCTTATCTGAAGAACTCGTTAACTATGATTTACCATTGCCAGTTCCTACTGTCATTAAACTTATTAAACTTTGCATTGTTGATGCAAAATTTGTATTTAATGATATGTTTTTACACTCAGAAGTTTGGTATGGCAATGGGAAAATCCCTTTCACCTGTTTCTTAGTAACCTATACATGGAATTTTTGAAACAAGGTTGCTTAACACAATCCTCCTAATAGAGCTAAATGGTTCAGATATGTTGATGATATTTTGTGTCTTATGCCCAAAATGTAGATATACACCATTTCCTTGGAAAATTAAATAGCTTAGCCCATTCTATAAACTTTACTGTTGAGTTTGAAGAAAATAACTCATTGCTTTTCTAGATATTTTAATATTAAGGGTAATAATGAATTCAAATTTAAAATTTACAAGAAACCTACAAATAACGTTCCTATGTCCACTATTATTCCTCGCATCAAGATAGAGTCAAACTGTCTGTTTTCTCATCAATGTTTTTGAGAGCTTTACGAATTTGTAGTCCTGAGTTCATAGATGAGGAAATATCCAAAATTTATGAAATAGGTAATGATTTAAAATACCCAAGAAATGTAATTGATAAATCTTTTAAAGTTGCTAGAAATACTTTTTACAATCCAAAAAGGGACAACCAGCCTTATTCAACAAAAAATATGTTGGTTCTCCCTTACCATGAAAACTTGGTTGATATGCCTTCTCTTCTTAAGACTTTTAATATTAAAGTTGTGTTCATAAATCCTGATACAGTAAAAAAAACTTTTGATAAAGAATTCCCCCCAAAATGCTGACGGATGTGTCTATAAGATTCCTTGTAAAATTTGCGATAAAGTTTATTACGGTCAAACTGGTAAAAATCTCGAACTAAGATTAAAACAACATAAATATAGCATTAGAACTGGACAAGATTCCAATGCTCTATTTATTCATGTAAGAGATTTTAACCATCCAATTGATTTTCAAAATGTTGAGAAAGTAGTATCAAGCAAGTCCCATTGGTCGACAGGAATATAATTGAATCTTGTTTCATAAAAAGCAGTTTTGACAATAAATATGAATATTTCCTTTGTTTATATAAATTAGATCCATTTATAATTATTAGAATTTGGGAAGAATTTAATAATACACTGGACAAATAATAATTTTTAAATTTTCTTGGGTAGAATAGTTTGTGGTGAGTTGTGCAAGGACCTATCCAGTTGGGTCGGCGCGCGTCAGGTGTTTAACCGTTGTGGGATCTGATAGTGAGGTGTTGGCCAGACCCCTTATATAGCTTCCTTGGATGCTTTACTTTCATAGTTCCTTGATAATGTGAGTAGTCACGAAAGCGCTTGGAATTTCTCTATTCTTCAGAGTGGTTGTTTTGCATATTCTGAAATCACCTGTTTGATATTATATATAAATATAATATATATATATATATATATATATATATAAAAATATATATATATATATATAATATATATTATATATATATGATATTATATTTGTATAGTTGGGTGTGTGTGTGTGTATCGTCTTGTTTATATAGTTTAGTTTACAAATCTACGGATCGCATATAAATAGAGGGATAGGAGAGCATTAAACTTAATCTGCTCATTATTTAAGTTTAGTGGCCATCTTCTCCCTCAACATACGAAGACACATTCCTATGAAATTGAGTGAGTGAAAGGGCGTTCATGAGACTGGAAAAAAAATGAGTAATAATGATTAATAACTCATTAAATGTTGAAAGTAATGATATGTATTCAATTCACTGGGAGTTGAGGTGGGTGCTATGTCTATCCTTGTGAAGGTCAGGTTACTAGAACAATAATGATAATGAACCAATAATAATGTGACATATGAGACAAATGTAGTACAAATAAAAATAGCAAAGACATTTGTGATGATTATAATCATAATAAATAATAATAAGATCAGCGCAGAATGAGAACTGGCATCAATGTACATTTGTCAGGAAGGAACCCGCGAAATTGGGAGAAGCATCGTAGACGGTCGTCAGGGAAGACGTGTTTATAATTAAGTGCAGTGTTGGTGTGAGAAAGTACGCTTTTATTATCGATGTGAGAAAGTTCATAGGAGGTGGAGTTCAACATAAGGAACCCTTACGTCGTAACAGAGTTCAAATCAAGTTAAGATGACATGCAGGAGATGCCGTCACCCCCATACACAGATGACCATCCATCATAGCCTAGTAGTTCTTCACCTCTGCTGCCTGAACAGGTATTCCTTAATAGATTCTTATGAATGAAAACAAATGGCCAACATGTTTGAGATAACTTCTTATTAACGGTGGTGCTTTATTCGTTAGGAAACAAGTGTCTCCTGACAAAAGTCTTAATCAGACGGTGACGAGTCACAGGTCATTCATTGACTTGCTAGGCTTTCAACGTCATTTAAAAATAAGGAATCACTGTATGGTAGTTTCCGTTAACGAGTTGATTTATGGTTATAATGCATTATGATGCAGAAAGCTGATAACTTTAATGTGAGTGCTGGTGAAAGACTCCACCCGAAGAACTGCAACTATTAATGTTGGTAGAATTACCGACAATGTTAGGTGAAAGGACACAAGTACCTGGAATTTACCTGGAGAGGGTTTCGGGAGTCAACCCCCAGCGGCCCGGTCTGAGACCAGGCCTCATGGTTGATCAGGGTCTGATCAACCAGGCTGTTACTGCTGGCCGCACGCAAGCTGACGTATGAACCACAGCCCGGTTGGTCAGGTACTGACTTTAGGTGCATATTCAGTGCTTTCTTGAAGACAGCCAGGTGTCTATTGGTAATCCCCCTTATGTATGCTGGGAGGCAATTGGACAATCTTGGGCCCCGGACACTTGTTGTCTCTCAGTGTACCCGTGGCACTCCTGCTTTTCATCGGGGGAATGTAGCATCTCCTGCCGAGTCTTGCTTTCATAGGGAGTGATTTTCGTGTGCAGGTTTGGTACCAATCCCTCCAGGACCTTCCAAGTGTATATTACTATGTATCTCTATCGCCTGCGTTCGAGAGAGCATAAAGCTCCTGGAGAGCGAAACGATGCCACAGTAAAATGTCACATTAGTTGCACTTGTGTCCTTTTACCTAACTGCAACTATCATCTCCTTCCTAGGGTTAAGATCCCATCCCTAGACTGTATGACCCATACGGACATAGCGCTTCCCATTATTATAAAAATACTAATGATGTATAATTAGAGTATGTCTTGATTAGAGATGAGATATATAATGTGGGTGGGAATGGCATATATTAATATGCGAAACTGAATGTTTGGCTTCGAAAAAAAAAAAATTCTGCCTAATATTGGCCAATAAGCTTACTACAGTGTTCCTCCATTCTTATGTTCTTAAAATAATTCTATGGTGAACATCAAAATGGTATAAAATACCGACAGGTTGGTAGGTAAGACACAAAGGCAACAGTTAGGCAACTTTATTCCGAAACGTTTCGCCTACACAGTAGGCTTCTTCAGTCGAATACAGAAAGTAGGCAGGAACAGTAGAGATGTGAAGACGATGTAATCAGTCCATCACCCTTGAAGTCGTAGAATTTGAGGTTGTCAGTCCCTCAGCCTGGAGAGTTCAGTTCCATAGTCAGATAGTTCCTGACTATGGAACTGAACTCTCCAGGCTGAGGGACTGACAACCTCAAATTCTACGACTTCAAGGGTGATGGACTGATTACATCGTCTTCACATCTCTACTGTTCCTGCCTACTTTCTGTATTCGACTGAAGAAGCCTACTGTGTAGGCGAAACGTTTCGGAATAAAGTTGCCTAACTGTTGCCTTTGTGTCTTACCTACCAACCATAATTCTATGGTGTATTTAACATTTTCGCTCACCAAGATATAATTGCCATGTAATGAAAAGTCATTCAGACATTAAAAATTATTTCGGTAAGCCAGTGCTGCACATGTGTACTTTTAAAAATAGGTTAGATAAATACATGAGTGGGTGTGAGTTGGACCTGACTAGCTTGTGCTAATAGGCCTGATGCCGTGCTCCTTCATTAAGTGGATGTGACCTGGACCTGACTAGGTTGAGTCAGTGGCTTAAGCCGCTAGGTGACTTGGACCTGCCTAGCATGGGCCAGTAGGTCTGCTGCAGTGCTCCTTCTTATGATGTTCTATGTGTCTTGTCAGTCAGGTAAGCCAGTGTATAGTTTGTAGAGGGAGATACAGTACTGTTTTAACAATTTCACTGAATATAATTAAAACAATAATATACAGTGAAACACTAGGTTGAAGCCGGCCATGTATCTTAGCAAGAATAATTAATAATTATTTTCCCTCCAATTAGGGTTGTCTTTCGTATTAATTACCCTACTAGAATATCAGTAATAATAGACGATTGCTCCTCGGCAGATTTCAACGATTAATTATACCTTAAATTGTACAATAGTAAGTTTATTTTATATGTGAGATGTTATTTTGTTGTGCAGATGGTAAAAAAGTAACTTAACCAAGCCCACTTAACCCAAACTAAAATAACTAACCCAATTTAAGTTCACCTTTCTCCGCCAGTGGTAGTTATGCGTCTGTTTACGTTCAGCCAGGCGCTTGGTACAACTCAACGCTAGATAAGATTTCGTTCGGATTTTTAACCCCGGAGGGTTAGCCACCCAGGATAACCCAAGAAAGTCAGTGCGTCATCTAGGACTTATTTCCATTGAGGTCCCCCACCAGTCGACTAACACCCAGGTACCTACTTGCTGCTAGGTGAACATGACAACAGGTGAACATCAAAATGGTATACAATACCGACAGGTTGTTAGGTAAGACACATATGCAACAGTTAGACAACTTTATTCCGAAACGTTTCGCCTACACAGTAGGCTTCTTCAGTCGAATACAGAAAGTAGGCAGGAACAATAGAGATGTGAAGACGATGTAATCAGTCCATCACCCTTAAAGTCGTAGAATTTGAGGTTGTCAGTCCCTCGGCCTGGAGAAGTTCAGTTCCATAGTCAGGAACTATCTGAAGAACAAGCGACAGTGCGGAGACTTAAATACTGTCGGAAGGAGAGGTGCAGGGTAGTAGTAGTGGTAGTAGTAGTAGTAGTGAGAGGCCACTGAGAGGTCATGTCCCTCTCAGATCCAACACTTCTCACTTGAAAAGCTTGTCCAAGGTGTTTTCTGTACCAAGATGCCACGTGTTGCAGTGTCTGACAAGATGAACATCAAAATGGTATAACAATACCGACAGGTTGTTAGGTAAGACACATATGCAACAGTTAGACAACTTTATTCCGAAACGTTTCGCCTACACAGTAGGCTTCTTCAGTCGAATACAGAAAGTAGGCAGGAACAGTAGAGATGTGAAGACGATGTAATCAGTCCATCACCCTTAAAGTCGTAGAATTTGAGGTTGTCAGTCCCTCGGCCTGGAGAAGTTCAGTTCCATAGTCAGGAACTATCTGAAGAACAAGCGACAGTGCGGAGACTTAAATACTGTCGGAAGGAGAGGTGCAGGGTAGTAGTAGTGGTAGTAGTAGTAGTAGTGAGAGGCCACTGAGAGGTCATGTCCCTCTCAGATCCAACACTTCTCACTTGAAAAGCTTGTCCAAGGTGTTTTCTGTACCAAAATGCCACGTGTTGCAGTGTCTGACAAGATGAACATCAAAATGTGTCTTACCTAACAATACCGACAGGTTGTTAGGTAAGACACATATGCAACAGTTAGACAACTTTATTCCGAAACGTTTCGCCTACACAGTAGGCTTCTTCAGTCGAATACAGAAAGTAGGCAGGAACAGTAGAGATGTGAAGACGATGTAATCAGTCCATCACCCTTAAAGTCGTAGAATTTGAGGTTGTCAGTCCCTCGGCCTGGAGAAGTTCAGTTCCATAGTCAGGAACTATCTGAAGAACAAGCGACAGTGCGGAGACTTAAATACTGTCGGAAGGAGAGGTGCAGGGTAGTAGTAGTGGTAGTAGTAGTAGTAGTGAGAGGCCACTGAGAGGTCATGTCCCTCTCAGATCCAACACTTCTCACTTGAAAAGCTTGTCCAAGGTGTTTTCTGTACCAAGATGCCACGTGTTGCAGTGTTCTTCAGATAGTTCCTGACTATGGAACTGAACTTCTCCAGGCCGAGGGACTGACAACCTCAAATTCTACGACTTCAAGGGTGATGGACTGATTACATCGTCTTCACATCTCTACTGTTCCTGCCTACTTTCTGTATTCGACTGAAGAAGCCTACTGTGTAGGCGAAACGTTTCGGAATAAAGTTGTCTAACTGTTGCATATGTGTCTTACCTAACAACCTGTCGGTATTGTATACCATTTTGATGTTCATTCTGTCAGACACTGCAACACATGGCATCTTGGTACTGAAAACACCTTGGACAAGCTTTTCAAGTGAGAAGTGTTGGAATCTGAGAGGGACATGACCTCTCAGTGGCCTCTCACTACTACTACTACTAACCACTACTACTACCCTGCACCTCTCCTTCCGACAGTATTTAAGTCTCCGCACTGTCGCTTGTTCTTCAGATAGTTCCTGACTATGGAACTGAACTTCTCCAGGCCGAGGGACTGACAACCTCAAATTCTACGACTTTAAGGGTGATGGACTGATTACATCGTCTTCACATCTCTACTGTTCCTGCCTACTTTCTGTATTCGACTGAAGAAGCCTACTGTGTAGGCGAAACGTTTCGGAAAAAAGTTGTCTAACTGTTGCATATGTGTCTTACCTAACAACCTTCGGTATTGTATACCATTTTTGATGTTCATCTTGTCAGACACTGCAACACGGGGCATCTTGGTACAGAAAACACCTTGGACAGCTTTTCAAGTGAGAAGTGTTGGATCTGAGAGGGACATGACCTCTCAGTGGCCTCTCACTACTACTACTACTACCACTACTACTACCCTGCACCTCTCCTTCCGACAGTATTTAAGTCTCCGCACTGTCGCTTGTTCTTCAGATAGTTCCTGACTATGGAACTGAACTTCTCCAGGCCGAGGGACTGACAACCTCAAATTCTACGACTTTAAGGGTGATGGACTGATTACATCGTCTTCACATCTCTACTGTTCCTGCCTACTTTCTGTATTCGACTGAAGAAGCCTACTGTGTAGGCGAAACGTTTCGGAATAAAGTTGTCTAACTGTTGCATATGTGTCTTACCTAACAACATGACAACAGGTGTAAGGGAACACATCGAAATGTTTCTACCCCGCAGGGAATCGAACCCGGGAACTAAGCGTTGATTGGCTTAGACGTGCTGGGGCTCAGTTAAAATAAATGCACTGTTTTCGCTAATATCTCCCAGAATAATCTGCACAAGAAATATATAATTATTCCGTGGTGTATATAGATTGTATGTACGTATTGTAAAAATAAAACCAAAAGCCCGAGTTCCGCTGAGGAGTAGCTGCAATTTATAGCCAGAATAGCTACCATTAATTAATTTGGGAATGTGTATATGGGCTAATTTTTGTGCAACTTTCTGATTTGAGATTAGTTGTAATTCCCCAGTCAAGGGGGATGAGGGGGGGGGTAAGCCTTGATACCAGAAATAGGCTATTTTTTGCTGTGCTGTCTCTATTTGTTGAGAGGGTCTGGGTTCTGTAGATGAATGGTTCAGAGAACCGACAAGTTGATAAATTAGATACACGTGCAACACTTGGGTATCTTTAATGAGGAAACGTTTCGCCACAAAGTGGCTTCATCAGTCACAGCAACATCTTGGGATCTTAATACAGGGAATTCTTCACTTACCTAACCTTTTGGCATGACCTACTTCCACATCTGGATTTGTCAAATGTAATACCACCTACGACTGCTGCACCTCTCCTGCCTACAGTATGTAAGCCACTTCTTCGCACATATGCTGTATTTTTTTCAAGATTGATGGACTGATTACATCGACTCAAGGCTGAAGGACTGCTTACCTCAAATTCCTGTTCTTCACCATTCTCCTTTGTATGGACTGATGAAGCCACTGTGTGCCGGAACGTTTCATTATTAAAGATAACCAAGTGTTGCACATGTGTCTAATTTATCAGGGTCTGGGTTCGTTGAGTGGTAGGTGGCAGGATCCCAACATATACACTTGCTGCTCTGCGATTTTTTGATGGTAACTCTGCCGTCTGTTCGTGCGTGTTTATTACGTTGAGCTATATTACGACTGAGGTCCCCTCAAGGAAGGTTCCTTGATGTTGGTGAGGGGCTCTTGATTTAGTGAATTGGATCTGTGCTCCAGTTCCCCGAATTAAGCCTGAATGCCTTCCACATCCCCCCTCCAGGCGCTGTATAATCCTCCGGATTTAGCGCTTCCCCCTTGATTATAATAATAATAATACGACTGAGGTACTAGTGGGCGCTGGGCACGCCACTAGAGGCACGTTTGAAAACTGGGAGTCACAGTTTTGACCCTAATATTCCCAAGCCGTAGCGGTTATGGTGTAACGTACATGACACTATCCAAGGAATTGGAACTGTTCTTTTTCTTGGATCGAACCTGATTTCTTCCCAAGCATTGTATGAACATTATATTGGGTTTAGCGCTTTCCCGTACGAACACTATTACTGCTAATACTGCTACCACTACTACTGCTATAACTACTACTACTGCGACTACTACTACTGCTATAACTACTACTACTGCTACTACTACTGCGACTACTACTGCGACTACTACTACTACTGCTATAACTACTACTACTGCTATAACTACTACTACTACTACTGCGACTACTACTGCGACTACTACTACTACTGCTATAACTACTACTACTGCTATAACTACTACTACTGCTACTACTACTGCGACTACTACTGCGACTACTACTGCGACTACTACTACTACTACTACACTACTACTAATAATAATAATAATAATAATAATAATAATAATAATATTAATTTAATGAAGTCTAATAAGTTAAATTCAGATTCATTCTGAATTATTTGTAATTGATGGGAGTTCAATGTCATCTACCCGTAATTGATAGGAGTTCAATTCTGTTGGAGATTTGGAACCAATTTCTGATTGTGAATTTCTCGCCGCCCGGATGGAAGAAAGGCTCGAGAAGATTTTGACTCCAACCTGAAAAGAAATATAATATTGTCATTCAACTAAATAAGTGTTAAATTCAAACTGCCCCAATAAGCTCTGTATTCTAAATTATAGCCTGTCTTACTGGGTGTATACTGGCGCCTCTCTGGGCTTGAATCCCTTGCCACTTTTTTTACACGGTGGAATTTTCAAGGATATTAGTACCCTGAAGGGAGGGTCTTAGATGCCGATAAGGGGCTATTTATCCAGGGAATTGGACCTTACCTCTCTTTCATGGCATCGAACCTGATCACTTCCCGTTCTCCCAATAATATTAATAATAAACATGAGGATATAAACTTATTTAGAGTTATTAATGTCTTTGAGCTCCACATTCTTTAAGTATTCTCATTGTACTGTCTCTACCTGAGAACACTGACACTAATGTACCCTCTGTCAGATAGTCTGTGAGGTGTCAACTTTCTAGCATCATATCTCCAGGCTTAGTATAGTCGTGATTCAAGCGTTGAGGCTACATAATGAAGCTTTTAGACGGGAGTGATGTTATTCTAGCTCCAAATCTTGTTCCGCATTTGTAAAAATTAAATAGCTTTAATAGCTTTTATTTTAAATAGCTTTTATTTTTGTAGCCCAGGCTGCTAGTCTCCTAAAAAATTCATTAGATCAAAGGCATAATACTGGTAAATTTCTCCTGCACTGCAGGTTTATTGATCGAGTGCTGCGCCTGCGAATTATCTCTAAGATACTCAGGCGTTGCACATGTGTCTTATTCATTTTCTAAAAGTGGGTAAGGTACTGCATTAACAAGTTTAAAAACATGTTTTTTTTGTGTGTATTATATTCCCTGTCATAAAACATATTAGAAAAAATAACGAAGTCTACCAGTATATTATCTGATGGCCATCCAAAATTACGCAAACTGTAATTACTATTTTAAAACTAGTTTAATCCATTAGTTAAGGGAAACTCAACAATAAAAATGTCGCGAAATAAAAGTGAATATGAGAGAAGAGCTTTCTGCCGAATTTGCATGTGTGATGGAATACATGATCTGGTACAGGCAGCGTGTGGGTGTTTGGTCGCCATGAAATATATTTCTACATCAAAAATCGTATATATTGCCATATTTTCTGTTGAATAGTGACTGTTAGTCCGGCCCAAATATGGTACACAAAATATACAGTTATAGAAAATATTAGTACTGAATAATGAATGTTATGAAAATGTTACTGAAATAACTATTAAGTCTGTTATTTCACAAGGTTTTGTTTGTTAAACAAAAATGATTAGGTGATGAAAGATTGGATATCAGATTGGAGGGAGAGAGTATGGAGGAGGTGAATGTATTCAGATATTTGGGAGCGGACGTGTCAGCGGATGGGTCTATGAAAGATGAGGTGAATCATAGAATTGATGAGGGGAAAAGGGTGAGTGGTGCACTTAGGAGTCTGTGGAGACAAAGAACTTTGTCCTTGGAGGCAAAGAGGGGAATGTATGAGAGTATAGTTTTACCAACGCTCTTATATGGGTGTGAAGCATGGGTGATGAATGTTGCAGCGAGGAGAAGGCTGGAGGCAGTGGAGATGTCATGTCTGAGGGCAATGTGTGGTGTGAATATAATGCAGAGAATTCGTAGTTTGGAAGTTAGGAGGAGGTGCGGGATTACCAAAACTGTTGTCCAGAGGGCTGAGGAAGGGTTGTTGAGGTGGTTCGGACATGTAGAGAGAATGGAGCAAAACAGAATGACTTCAAGAGTGTATCAGTCTGTAGTGGAAGGAAGGCGGAGTAGGGGTCGGCCTAGGAAAGGTTGGAGGGAGGGGGTAAAGGAGGTTTTGTGTGCGAGGGGCTTGGACTTCCAGCGGGCATGCGTGATAGGATAGGAGTGTTTGATAGGAGTGAATGGAGACAAATGGTTTTTAATACTTGACGTGCTGTTGGAGTGTGAGCAAAGTAACATTTATGAAGGGGTTCAGGGAAACCGGCAGGCCGGACTTGAGTCCTGGAGATGGGAAGTACAGTGCCTGCACTCTGAAGGAGGGGTGTTAATGTTGCAGTTTAAAAACTGTAGTGTAAAGCACCCTTCTGGCAAGACAGTGATGGAGTGAATGATGGTGAAAGTTTTTCTTTTTCGGGCCACCCTGCCTTGGTGGGAATCGGCCAGTGTGATAATAAAAAAAAATTGTTAATGTTTTTAAGACTCATTTCATGAAAGTTCTTAAGTTCTGCCCACACTTTTATAGGTCGAGTTGTGTTTTACCATGTTTTTAACACTGCCTTACAAAAATTTTGGGCAGTTAGATTTAACATTTACGGCACAAATAGACTTCGAATTTTTTTTTATAATGAATTTAACTTCGCCAGTAAATGCTGTTTGGATCACAGTAAGATTCAGCCTTCCCTAGGTAAAACAACTAAATAGTCATGTAATTTTTTTGGCATGTCCATTTTTTTTTCTTTTAGCAGAAGCAATAGCAACAGTTTGCATAAAGTAGTATAGCTTCGTTTACCTAACGTAACTAAGAATTTACATAACTTTTAAACTGTCTTATCTGCTCACTCCCAACAAGATAAAAACTTCATTCTACATGTTTTGATGAGGACCAAGCTATCGGTTCAGCTGGAATGTTTGATGTAAAACTGATATATTTTAGATAATCTCATTATTTTATTTGTATCTTATTAAAAGACAACAATGTAATTTGTGTAGTTTTTATAGTCAAAAAAATATTTATTACTGACGATTTCACGTTAATATCACCAGTTTAAAAAATCTATCACCACTTCCAAGAACAGGAATCCATAAACAATATCAGTAAACGTAGTTTATCGGATATGTATATACATTGAGAGTTTTATTCAATCCCTAAATGGTTCTACATGACCATAATTTTTAAATGGGTGGACCGGTAAGCCAGCGGAAGGCCTCGGTCAGATGACCAAACGCTCCAAAGGCGGGTCATCATCTGACTAAGACCCGCGTCAGGAAACATTTGTCCTGTTTCCTGACGAACCTTACCTAACCTTCAATCCCTATTTTAGAGACAAGAAGATTCTTGACTTGGCGAACAGGTTATGTGAACCCTTAAAGACTATCATGTAGTCTATAGACTTTAAGCCCAATTAACCATACTTAAATATTTATTTGTTTCATTAATAATATGAAATTCATGCCTACATTAATCGCTAGTATTAGACAACACTGCATCAACATTCTTTCAGAAAACCCTAAATTTGCATGCCAGTTTTCATTTGGAACCCAACAAAGAAGGTAAATTATGGTTAGTGTTGGAATAGAAACTTTCCGTTAACCTTAATGCAATATTTTTTGAGCTGATACAAAGCTTCATGAAAAAAATCTAGCTCACATTAGTGAGGCAAATTGAATAACAACTCATAACTCTTAGGTACATAAAAGCACCAGCGAAGATAACTCAAAAAAATATTATATATTTAACAGTATTTAGTAAATCGGGGTAAATATGAAGGTCGTGTCTTGGTTTGGGTTTCAAGATGGGCTTGTGATTAGTGATTGATCAGTGGTTAGGCTCGTCCTCCCCCTCAGTTATCATTTAGTGAAGACTTGCCTTTGTTGCTGGGTTTAGCCTCGGCTCTTTTCCTTCCTCTGTAATTATTTCCTCTTCTCCATCTATTCTTTACTATCCTCACTTTACCCTCATCCTTAGTGTCCCGTGGCCTATCTGCTTACCTGGAGGGAATTTCGGGGATCAACGCCCCCGCGGCCCGGTCCACGACCAGGCTTCACAGTGGATCAGGGCCTGATCAACCAGGTTGTTACTGCTGGCCGCACGCAGTCCAACATAAGAACCACAGCCCGGCTGATTCGGCACCGACTTTAAATATCTGTCCAGCTCCCTCTTGAAGGCAGCCAGGGGTCTATTGGTAATTCCCCTTATGCATGGTGGGAGGCTGTTGAACAGTCTTGGGCCCCGGACACTTATTGTGTTTGTTTTCAGTATACCAGTAGCGATAAATTAGACACATGGACTGAACACATCGACTCAAGGTTGAGGGACTGATTACCTCATTCTCCTCCTGTTCTTCAAGTTTCTCCTACGTATGGACTGATGAAGCCACTGTGTGGCGAAACGTTTCCTCAATAAAGATACCCAAGAGTTGCACATGTGTCTAATTTATCAACATGTCGGTTCTCTGAACCAGTCATCTACATACCAGTAGCGCCCTACCTTTCATTGGGGGTATTTTCCACCGCCTGCCTAGTCTTTTGCTTTCGTAGGAAGTGATTTGTGTGCAGATTAGGGAACAGTCCTTCTAGGATTTTCCAAGTGTAGATTATGATTTATCTTTCGCCTGCGTTCCAGCGAGTACAAGTCAAGTGATTCCAAGCGTTCCCAGTAGTTAAAGTGTTTGACGGAACTTACACGTGCAGTGAAAGTTCTCTGTATATTCTAGTCTAGATCAACTGCTTTGAATGGAGATGTTAATGTACAGCAGTATTCCAGCCTAGAGAGTGTTGCCTACCTCACACACTGTCCGTGGTTCGATCCCAGGCAAGAGGGGAAATATTGGGCGTGTTTCCTTACACCTGCTGTCTCCGTTCACCTAGCAAGCAAGTAGGTACCTAGGTAAAAGTCAATTGGTGTGGGTCGCATCCAGGGGGACAAGATTTAAGGATTCCAGTGGAAATAAGACAAACAGTCCTCGACGCACTGACTTTCTTGGATTATCCTGGGTAGCTAACCCTTCGGAGTTAAAAATCCTAAGAAAATCTTATCCTCTGTTTAGTGAGATTGATTTCCCTTTTGCAACGATTAATGTACCGGCAACCTTTTATGTACATGCATATACATTTGTGGGTTTAAATAATCTTTTCAAATCGAATTTAAATTTTAATAAAGTCACCTTGTGTAGCTGATATTGGGTATGCCTCTGTCGACTGTAAGCTAGATCAATCAGGTTGTGTTGGGCTTATTGGAGCATATCAGGTTAGTTGTTACTCTCTTGTTATGTTAACCGATTAACTTAATTCTGCATTCAGCAACAGTACGAAAAAAAGAACACACACACACACACACACACACACACACACACACACACACACACACACACATATATATAGGGTGGATAGGGGGGCAATGTGGCAGATGTTGCAGGTGTATGGTGTAGGAGGTAGGTTACTGAAAGCAGTGAAGAGTTATTACGAGGATAGTGAGGCTCAAGTTAGAGTATGTAGGAAAGAGGGAAATTTTTTCCCAGTAAAAGTAGGCCTTAGACAAGGATGTGTGATGTCACCGTGGTTGTTTTATATATTTATAGATGGGGTTGAAAGGGGAAGTAAATGCGAGGGTCTTGGCAAGAGGCGTGGAGTTAAAAGATAAAGAATCACACATAAAGTGGGAGTTTCACAGCTGCTCCTTGCTGATGACCACTGTGCTCTTGGTGATTCTGAAGAGAAGCTGCAGAGATTGGTGGATAAATTTGGTAGGGTGTGCAAAAGAAGAAAATTAAAGGGTGGAATACAGGAAAGAGTAAGGTTATGAGTTTAACAAAAAGATTAGGTGATGAAAGATTGAATTTAATCAGTTTGGGAGGGAAGAGTATGGAGGAGGTAAAACGTATTCAGATATTTGGGATGGACGTGTTCCAGCGGAAGGGTCTATGAAAGATGAGGTGAATCTTTAGAATTGATGAGGGAAAAAGAGGAGTTTTTGCACTTAGGAGTCTGTGGAGACAAAGAACTTTGTCCTTGGAGGCAAAGAGGGGAATGTATGAAGTATAGTTTACCAACGCTCTTATTTGGGTGTGAAGCGTGGGTGATGAATGTTGCAGCGAGAAGGCTGGAGGCAGTGGAGATTCATGTCTGAGGGCAATGTGTGGTGTGAATAAAAATGCAGAGAATTCGTATTTTTGGAAGTTAGGAGGAGGTGCGGGATTACCAAAACTGTTGTCCAGAGGGCTGAGGAAAGGGTTGTTGAGGTGGTTTGGGAAACATGTAGAGAGAATGGAGCGAAACAGAATGACTTCAAGAGTGTATCAGTCTGTAGTGGAAGGAAGGCGGGGTAGGGTCGGCCTAGGAAGGTTGGGGGAGGGGGTAAAGGAGGTTTTGTGTGCGAGGGGCTTGGACTTCCAGCAGGCATGCGTGAGGTGTTTGGGATAGGAGTGAATGGAGAAAAAATGGTTTTTAATACTTGACGTGCTGTTGGAGTGTGAGCAAAGTAACATTATGAAGGGATTCGGGGAAACCCGGCAGGCCGGACTTGAGTCCTGGAGATGGGAAGTACAGTGCCTGCACTCTGAAGGAGGGGTGTTAATGTTGCAGTTTAAAAACTGTAGTGTAAAGCACCCTTCTGGCAAGACAGTGATGGAGTGAAATGATGGTGAAAGTTTTTCTTTTTCGGGCCACCCTGCCTTGGTGGGAATCGGCCAGTGTGATAATAAAATAAAATATATATATATATATATTTTATATATATATATATATATATTAAAATATATATATATATATATATATATAAATAAAAGGTTGCAGAGCAACCACTGTGAAAAATGGTGAAATTCCAAACGCTTTCGTGAGAAGTCACGAAACGCTTGGAATTTCACTATCTTTTCACAGTGGTTGTTTTGCATATTGTGATTAATGTAAGGCGCGAAAGTACAGTGCATTGCTAAGTTACATTTGAAAGATGTACATTAACACACCTTTATATATATAAACTGAGAGTTAGCACTGTCGCAAACACACACAAAAAAGTGCCATGTGGCTCGAGCCTATGTCACTGAACCACGTACGCACAAAAGTATTGTAACCAGGATTTTTAATTGATAAATCTGTCGTGACTGAACCCACTGTTGCCCCAAATTACAATTTACACACGCACACACGCAAAGATAATATTTTTACAGTGCTAACATCTTACGATTGAATATAGAACAATTAAAGCCAAACATTACAGCCCATCCAATTGTTCCGCCATTGACATCAGACATCCGTCCTTGGCTGTTACAAATTTTTTTTTGCATTACTTAAAAAAATTAATGTAATCTTAATTCAGTATATACTACTAACTATTTTTTCCCAAACCTCAAAAGGGTTTTGGGAGGAGCAATTCGAAAGGTTCTGAAATATTTTTCGTAATGCTGAAAGCAATGCGTAATTTTAAGCACAATGCAATAACAGATTTCATTCTGCATGCATATTTACAACAAACTCACAAACTTAAACAAATTCCCTAGCCATTCACACAGTACAGCAGTTAGTACTGCAACTTTTAAAGTTAGTGACACAAATTTTACGATATTTTACAAAATTTTAAATAACATAAAATGATTAATTATTAAATGAGATCTCCAAATTTTCTCGCGGTTTCTATAGGTACTTCGTGATTACAAAAGGAGCTTCATCTAAAAAAAAAAAAAAAAAGCTGAAGTCCAGAATGATAATTAAAAAAATATGCCACAGTCATAACACACCAAAGGTCACACAAGTGATAGGAGCCAGGAGCTGAATCTCGACCCCAGCAAACATTACTCGGTATATAGTTTGTATCCATTGTCAAGGTTTATACGTGTATACCCATCCTCAGTCTACAGAGAATGGCTTCATAATGGATTTTTGAGGAAAGGGAGAAACGACCGCCTCTCACTTCTTCAGGACATACGTACATGGCTTCAAATAAAGTCACTGTAACTGATTAACATAGCATCTTTTGCACAGTGTCCACCATTCATTACCTAGAACCCAACATGACCAATGTACCAACAGAATTCAACATCCTTGTACCAGGCAAGAGGGCAGGTGAGCCTCCTGAAGTCACAAGCATCGTGCACCAGGGCAAGTGGATTATTAAGAGTACAAGTCAACAGTGAATCGGGATCTGTTATGACTGACAGTCAGGACGAAAGCAACAAGGATGATGTGAAGCTCCACAGTGAACAGTGAAGGAATCCACATGCATAATTGCATATTAATGACGTAGGTTTATGACAGTTCCTTTCTTATGGACACTAATCCTTCATTTTCAACCTTAAACCGGTGAAGATCCGGAAGATGTCAAAAGGAAGACAAACTATTTCATGTGGGCAACTGTTCAAACCATCAACTGTTAACTCGTTCTCAGACCTCAACTTTCAATTTTTGGCTTCACAGCTCAGGGAAGCATTTTCCCCGACCTTCGTTGACCTCGAAGTGAAAAAAACAAGTATAAAATTGAAAAGTTTGAAAATCATGATAGAGTGTTAGTTTTTTTGTATATTTGAAGCTTACTCTGTTCATAAAATGAGTTTCTTGGTGGCTCTCCATATCATATACACGCATAAACACACTCATTCATACACACACACACCCAACACATTCACTCATGCATGTACTATAAAAACATTTTAATTGTTAACATATTTTTTTCCCGCGATATAAACATGTACACAGAATATTTTTTCTAGGGATTAACTAGGGCAGGATTTTAACATATATACTAGTGGCAATATCTGCATCAGGTACTGCAAATATATTTGGCTAACCCACCTCCTACACACACACACACACACACACACACACACACACACCCTGGACCAGGAGCCAGGAGCTGAGTCTCGACCCCTGCAACTACAATTAGGTGAGTACCTGTACGTCAGGCTCATATTGGAGTATGCAACACCAGTTTGTAACCCACACCTAGCCAAGCACGTAAGGAAATTAGAGAAAGTGCAAAGGTTTAGAACGAGACTAGTCCCGGAGCTGAGGGGCAAGTCCTATGAGGAGAGGTTAAGGGAAATCGACCTGACGTCACAGGAGGACAGGAGAGATAGGAGGGATTTGATAACGATATATAAAATACTGAGAGGAATCGACAGGGTGGACAGAGACAGGATGTTCCAGAGATGGGACACAGCAACGAGGGGTCACAAATGGAAGTTGAAGACTCAGATGAGTCACAGGGATGTTAGGAAGTATTTCTTCAGTCACAGAGCTGTCAGGAAGTGGAATAGTCTGGAAAGTGATGTAGTGGAGGCAGGATCCATACATAGCTTTAAGAAGAGGTATGACAAAGCTCGTGAGCAGGAAGAGTGACCTAGTAGCGACCAGTGAAGAGGCGGGGCCAGGAGCTGTGAATCGACCCCTGCAACCACAACTAGGTGAGTACACACGGAAGGGCTAGAGTTAGAGGTGTCCCTCTTTGCAGACTACGTGAAGCTAGTTGGAAGAATTCAAACGGATGAGGATGAGGTAGGACTACAAA
>NC_069425.1:28439816-28452316 GCF_026875155.1 Cherax quadricarinatus
ATATTTAGTTGGGTTAGGCTAAAATAAATTGTTCTTGTTTTAATAAGGTTAGGTAATTTTCTAAGATTCTTTTGGTGCAAAATTATAGATTTTTACATCAACATTAATGAAAAAATATATCTTTAAACGTATAAGAAAAAATTTCAGAAAGGACTTAATTTTAAATGAGTTCTTGCTAATTGACCAGTTTTACATATTCGGCACGACATTATATATATATATATATATATATATATATATATATATATATATATATATATATATATATATATATATATATATATATATATATATATATATATATATATATATATATATATATATGACTTGGAGAGCGTATAACTCTATTGGGGAAGGAAGGCGGGGTAGGGGTCGTCCCCGAAAAGGTTGGAGGGAGGGGATAAAGGAGGTTTTGTGGACGAGGGGCTTGGACTTCCAGCAAGCCTGCGTGAGCGTGTTAGGTACGAGTGAATGGAGAAGAATGGTTTTTGGGACCTGACGGTCACTTGGAGTGTGAGCAGGGTAATATTTTGTGAAGGGATTCAGGGAAACCTGTTAGCCGGACTTGAGTCCTGGAAATGGAAGTACGTACAATGCCTGCACTTTAAAGGATAATTTAAGATATTGGCAGCTTGGAGGGACCTTTAAACTGTCGTATCTGAGTGCCTCTGCAAAGATAGTGATTATGTATGAGCGATGGTGAAAGCGTTGAATGAAAGTTTTTTCTTTCTTTTTGGGTCACCCCTGCCTCGGTAGGAAACGGTCGCCGACGAGTTAATACATAAACCACACACACATACACACACACACACACACACACATATATATAATATATATATATATATATATATATTATATATATATATATATATATATATAATATATATATATATATATATATAATATATATATATATATATATATATATATATATATATATATATATATATATATATATATATATGTCGTGCCGAATAGGCAGAACTTGCGATCTTGGCTTAAATAGCAACGCTCATCTTGCCATATAGGACAAGTGAAAATTTGTGTATGCAATAATTTCGCCAAAAACATTCTTAACCTAACGAGAAAAATATATTTCACTGTGTTTGTTTAGTATTAAATTATTGTAAGCAAATCTAAAATATATTTAGTTGGGTTACTCTAAAATAAATTACTCTGCTTATAATAAGGTTAGGTAAGTTTTCTAAGATTCTTTTAGTGCAAAATTATAAATTTTTACATTAACATTAATGAAAAATATATATCTTTAAACGTATAAGGGAAAATTATAGAAAGGACTTAATTTTAAATGAGTTCTTGCTAATTGACCAGTTTACATATTCCGGCACGACATATATATATATATATATATATATATATATATATATATGCAAAACAACCACTCTGAAAGAATAGAGAAATTCCAAGCGCTTTCGTGACTACTCACATTATCAAGGAACTATCATAGTTCCTTGATAATGTGAGTAGTCACGAAAGCGCTTGGAATTTCTCTATTCTTTCAGATGGTTTGTTTTGCATATTTTGAAATCACCTGTTTACTGTGATCTTATTGCATATATATATATATATATATATATATATATATATAATATATATATATATATATTATATATATATATATATATATATATATATATATATATATATGCAAGACAAGCCACGGGGGAGGGGTGGAATTCTTTAGCTCAAGTAATTTCACACACTTTCTCTCCCTGCTTTGGTTGCTCCCTTGCAACATTGCAACAGCTCCTGATGACGCAATGAGGAGTGTGAAAGTACTTGAGCTAAAGATTCCCCCCCCCGTGGCTTGTCCTGCATAGCTAAGATCGCCCGTCTGCGATTGTTTGCATATATATATATATACATATATATATATATATATATATATAAATATATATATATATAATATATATATATATATATATATATAATATATATATATATATATGGATCAAGGTAGGGCTGGAGAGAGGGGGTAAAGGAGTTTTGTGGGCAAGGGGCTGGGACTTCCAGCAAGCGTGCGTGAGTGTGTTAGGAGTGAATGGAGACGAATGATACTTGGGACATGACGATCTGTTGGAGTGTGAGCAGGGTAATATTTAGTGAAGGGATTCAGGGAAACCGGTTATTTTCATATAGTCGGACTTGAGTCCTGGAAATGGGAAGTACAATGCCTGCACTTTAAAGGAGGGGTTCGGGATATTGGCAGTTTGGAGGGATATGTTGTGTATCTTTATACGTATATGCTTCTAAACTGTTGTATTCTGAGCACCTCTGCAAAAACAGTGACTATGTGTGAGTGTGGTGAAAGTGTTGAATGATGATGAAAGCATTTTCTTATTGGGGATTTTCTTTCTTTTTTGGGTCACCCTGCCTCGGTGGGAGACGGCCGAAGGAGGGGTGTTAATGTTGCAGTTTAAAAACTGTAGTGTAAAGCACCCTTCTGGCAAGACAGTGATGGAGTGAATGATGGTGAAAGTTTTCTTTTTTCGGCCACCCTGCCTTGGTGGGAATCGGCCATGTGATAATAAATAAATAATATATAAATATATATATATATATAATATATATATATATATATATATATATATATATAAATATATATATATATATATATATATATATATATATATATATATATATAAATATATATATATATATATATATAATATATATATGTATGTATGGCCCTACAAATTCCATACGTACATTAGGTGAAAAGCCTTTAGTAATATATCTTTACCGCATAAGTCTTCATTTTTATTTATCTTATAAGCGGCTTACCTAAAGGATATTTTCGGGGGTCAACGTCCCCGCTGCTCGGTCACAGACTGCACTTTTTGGTGGATCAGTACCTGATCAACTAATCTGCTACTGCCGCACGTATGGACGGACAGCCTGGATAGTCAAGTGATTTTAGGAACTAATCAAATTTCCTTTTGAAGACAGCCAGAGGTTTGTGGTAATTTCCCTTATGCATACCTGGAGGTTACCTGGAGGTTATTCCGGGGATCAACGCCCCCGCGGCCCGGTCCATGACCAGGCCTCCCGATGGATCAGGGCCTGATCAACTAGGCTGTTACTGCTGGCCGCACGCAGTCCGACGTACGAGCCACAGCCCGGCTGATCGAAGGAAGGGTATTGAAAAGTCGGGGACCTCTGACACTTATCGAGTTCTCTCTTAACGTACTCATTCTGCACTGTCTGCCAAGCCTCTTGTCGTATGAGTGATTTAGGCATGCAGGTTTGCGACCAGTCCCTCCAGGATTTTCTAAGTGTAAACTGTGATACCTTTCACGCCTACTTTCGAAGGAATATAGTTGAAGGGACTAAGCATTCCCTGCCATGAAGGGGACAGTTAGTTTACAGCATTATTCCAGCCTGGAGAGAATAAGTGAACTGAAGAATATTATTTTTTTTTTATTATTCGCCGGTATTCTCCCGGCCCGGGTCTTTTCCAAGTAGTGGTGACCCGGCCTTGGCTCCCTATCTGGGGAGTGTCTCGAGACCTAAGTCTCCCATGGGCAAGAAGAATATTATCAATGGCTCAGCATCAATTGTCTTGAAAGTTTTAGTTATCCAACCAGTCATTTTCTTTATGGTAGCGACAACAACATTGTTGTGATTCTTATATGTGAAATGTTCTGGCATCATCACTTCCAAGTCTCGCACATGAAACGTTTTACTCTACTGAAAGATTTTGTCTTACGAAGCACTTCGTTTCAGTATTCATTTCCTCGGTTCTTCCATTGCGGAGCAACTGAAACCTGTCTTCACCAAGCATCATATTTTTGTCTGAGGTCCACTGGAAAACTCTATTTATATATCCTCCTGAAGATTCGCTGTGTCTTCGATAGACATTACTCTCATGCAGACTGTGGTGTCATCTACAGAGGATGTTGCGGTGTTATAAGAAGAAACAAGTGGAGAGAGTAATGTGCCATGATGAAAAGAACTTTTTAGTGTGGCAGTCTCTGACCTCACTATACTACCACTCTCTGGTTCTATTCGTTAAGAAGTTAAATATCCATCTGCCAACTTTTCCAGATATTCTTTTGTACGTATTTTGTGCTCTCACACCATGGTTATACTTACCGAAGGCTTTTGCAAAATCGGTGTACATCATCAGCATTTGGCTTGGTAACGAGATAGAACCTGAGCAAGTTTTATTGAATATTTTTTTTATATATAAAACATATACTTTATAAGTTATATATCTTTAAATAATTTCAATATGCCAATTATTTTTAAGATGGCGGCTAACGCCTTTAAAATATATATGATGTAATCCTACTGTTTACACAGCTCATAGAATGAAAATGTATTTTATCACACCCCGTTTTAAGATATTAAAATATTTAGCTGTGTTAGTGAGTGTGCAAAATGAACAATATAATTCTGGATGTCCTGGCGGCTGCCCAGTAATTGCGTACCAGAACATAATATGCATATGTTAGGCTGATGTGTTTTACTCAGTTATAGCAGCTCATATTTCGAACATATAAACTGTTGCTGAGAATAATTAAAATCTTAATCGGCAATATTTAAAAGAAGAGTTGGTGGTGTGTAGTTATTAATTAGCAGAGGACGTGGTAAATTGTCTGGCGAAGCTAACTGGTTTCGTTTTCTTTGAACCCATTCGTATTTTTCCATTTTCTATGACTTATAGAACATACTTCAATGCAAATCCCCATGAAAATAATTATTTCCTGGTGAAAAAATATAAAAGCATTTTTTCTAACGCATATGCTTGTCTTTTGTTTTCTCTGTTCATTCTCATAACTGTCGTTGTTATATTCTAGATTTAACAAACATTTCTATTACTTACTATTTTTTGTTGACTGAATGAACAACATTATTGATAAGTTCCCGAGTTAAACGAACCTCTTCTTGGTGTTATTGGAAAAGCCTTTATTTGAAAACTGAGGCAGAGGGGAAGGGGAAGAGGTAAAGGGCCAGAGGCGGAGGAATGATGAATATTAATGGACGAAAGGGGAAGGGGATGAGAAATTGCTACATCGGTCTTGTTGGATTTCAGGGCCGTTGGTGCCGAGGTCCTCTAGGACCCAGCGGTTAGGATATTATGTGGAGCAATCTATTTAAAACTATTTTTAGTAAATCGTCTTTATATAATTGAAGTCTCATTTACATTTTTGACGGTTATTTTGTGTTTTTAGTTGTAACTTTTAATTTATTGGTTGGTATTCGTGTTATGCTGTGCCTATTTGGGTTTAATTTTCTAGTGTATTTGTGATTGACTGGTAACTATGGATTTTGTGGTCTCTTATTAGTTGCTGTTGGTTGTTTCTAGCATTCGCCAAGTTTTTGGTCGTATATGACATCAACATAACAAATGATTTTAAAAACAAAACTTGATTCGTTTATTTGCCTACAGAGTAGTATAATTTAAGAACATAGCCATGGCCTTGATCCTCTCGTCTCAAGACAACCTTAAACCTAACAGTGACAAGGATGACTTCATATATCGTGCTAATACACAAATAACCCGCACATAAAAGAGAGAAGCTTACGACGACGTTTCGGTCCGACTTGGACCATTTACAAAATCGTCGTAAGCTTCTCTCTTTTATGTGCGGGTTATTTGTGTATCGTTCCAGTCACGGTATTGTGCCTTTTTTTTTTATCGTGCTAATACCTTTAGCAAACTTGTCGATCATTGTAAAAAAAGAAAATCATGTGCTAGTTAGTGACTGTCGAAGCACTTGATCTCGGGCCAGCACGAGGGTGAAGTTAACCTTCCAAAAATAAAAGCCCACCACTTCCAGGATAAACGAAGACTTTTTGACCCAAGAAACTCAAGCACTTTGACTTATTTCCATTAGGATCCCTTTTTTTTTAAAGTCCTTTCCCGGGATGCCACCTACAATAGTCGACTACTTTGTACTAGGTAACAGGGGCAGTAACTGCTAGGATTATTATTATTATTATTATTATTATTATTATTATTATTATCATCATTATGTTATTCAGAGCAAGAAATGACGAAGGCTCGATCCTTCGTCAGGTATTCTCGAGCCAGAAGTGTTGCTCTCACAGCCAGACTTGGTCATAAGTATCACTCCGTTCCACATTGTACCCGAGTGGTTTCCACTTATTCGAACACGCTACCAGGAGACCCAGAGTTGAAATTCCTTTCATGAAGATGTGAATACAGTTAATGTAGCGTGTCTGTCTCTCCAGTAATGAACGGATATCCAGCCTCCACCCATCCATGCGCCGAATGACTCTGGTTTAGCGCTCCACATACACTAATTAAGAAGAGATCAAATAAGATGACATTTTGGTCTATCTTGGACCATTCTGAAAACTAGTTCGTTGAAAATTAAAGCTGATCAAAAAAGATATTCTTCATTTATCATTTGGAATCAAGTACTGTAATTCCAAGTTTATTAATTTTGTCAGTAAACTTATAAATTTGTATCGACAATCTAAAGTTAATGGGTACCATCCTGTTCATGAGATGTATCAGCCATTACAGCTTGAAGCCAGACAGAAGGTTCATACTGAAGTTGCTTCATGATATATATATATATATATATATATATATATATATATATATATATATATATAATATATATATATATATATATATATATATATATATATATATATATATAATATGCATATAAGATCATAGTAAAAAGTGATTCAAATATCAAAAAAATTTAGGGTGTAGGAAAAGAAAAATTCCAAACGCTTTCGTGGACTACTACTTATCCGAGGTACTTTAATGTCTATCAGGATAGGCCCATTGAATTTTTCTATATTTTGAGTGGTTGTTTCGCCTATATAATTAAATTTATATATATATATATATATATATATATTATATATATATATATATATATATATATATATATATAATAATATATTCTGTATTATAATAAATAAAATTGAAATTAAGGGGCCTAAATCTCAAATAAGTCTTTAGCACTCCGGCGGACTTGTTTTCACCGGTCGTGCCAAGTCTTATTGACGCTATCAGGTCGCTTGTTCTGAGGTGGAATAGCCTCCCATAAAGAATATTTAAGCATATGAAATTCATGACATAAAAATATAATAGAAATTACAGCGTTGAAAAACAGAATTGCAAATACGCCACACTATCCTCCAATAAGTCTCGGCCAGCGCTGGACTGTTCCCTAACCTGTCTGCCAAGTCCATGATGACACATTCAGGTCGCTGTCGTCTAGGCATGATATTGCTGCACACTAACAGCACCTAAGGCATGTGAAATTGCTGACCTAGAAAATGTACAGAGAACCTTCACAGCGCGCGTAACGGAGATAAAACACCTCAATTACTGGGAGCGCTTGAAGTTCCTGAACCTGTATTCCCTGGAACGCAGGCGGGAGAGATACATGATTATATACATCTGGAAAATCCTAGAGGGACTAGTACCGAACTTGCACACGAAAATCACTCACAACGAAAGCAAAAGACTCGGCAGACGATGCAACATCCCCCAATGAAAAGCATGGGTGTCACTAGCACGTTAAGAGACAATACAATAAGTGTCAGGGGCCCGAGGCTGTTCAACTGCCTCCCAGCATACTTAAGGGGGATTACCAATAGACCCCTGGCTGTCTTCAAGCAGGCACTGGACAAGCACCTAAAGTCGGTACCTGACCAGCCGGGCTGTGGCTCGTACGTTGGATTGCGTGCAGCCAGCAGTAACAGCCTGGTTGATCAGGCTCTGATCCACCATGAGGCCTGGTCACAGACCGGGCCGCGGGGGCGTTGACCCCGGAACTCTCTCCAGGTAAACTTCAGGTCTCCAGGTAAACTCCAATATATAATCACCCCCTGCTTCGCGCCTATGCTGTACTTAGTTGGTTATATATACTGTGGTTATAACTATAACCTTAATTTTTAAAGGGGTGAACCGGTAAGCCAGCGGGAGACTTCGGTCAGATGGCCAAAAGCTCCACCTGCGGGTAGTCCAATGACTAAGACCCGTGTCTAGCAACACTTGTCCTGTTTCATAGCAAACCTTACCTAACCTAACCACATGTTGTATTCTTTTCAAGACTGATGGACTGATTACATCGACTCCAGGCTGAGGGACTGATTACCTCAAACTTCTGATCTTTACCATTCTTCTTCGTATTGGACTGATGAAGCCACCGTGTGGCGAAACGTTTCCTCATTATAGATACCCAAGTGTTGCACATGTGCCTAATTTATCAACTTTTAAGATACTTTGAAGCCGATCAGAAGAGACTATAATTTATCACATGGACACCAAAATCTAGAATGGTATATATAAAACTGATCAAAGGGCACTTGCACATGCCAATAGTTGCACAATCCCTCCAAAAGTTACAATACACCAGCATTAAAAACTTGAAGCCGACCAGACGAGGCGTTCTCAAGTTTGTGGAAGAAAAATAAAAAGATAATGGCTTAAAGTTAGTCCTTCTGAGATACATAACTATATTAGTTAACCAGCATGTAATTTTAAGAGTGAAAAAAAAATCGACGTTTCAAGCGTTAATTTTTTTATTTTATTTTTATTACTGGATAGATGGTAGAGGAGGAGGAGAGGCAAGGCAGCCTCGAAGATTGATAGGTCGGGCAGCGAGGCTTTTCACAAGATAACACCTCCACAAATTATCAGTGTCTTTCACGGGTGTCAGCGCACACTTAGAGCTCAGAATTATGAGACGACCTTACTAGAATGCCTAGACGAAGTTGTTTGCTTCGCCATGTCAAGTCTGCAATATGATATGCGTGAACTAGGGAGTACCACTGTCTTCAAACCACAACCACATAGTTTTTTACGTTTTTCCGATGTTTAGTAATAATAATGATAATAATAATAATAAACACAGGATATATACACCGAGAGGTGTATTTCAGCGTATATCTGCTGAGTTTATTTTAATCCCTATTTTAAGGATTAAAATGTTCTTGTTGTCTAGCAGTGAAAAGGTCACGTGGAGCCTTAATGGCCCTCGTGCAGTCGATAGCTTCAACCATCCTAACCAACCGACTAACCATTATGATCATAACAACGATAATAATAATTGTAGTCACATACCGTACATTATTTTCTAAACTGTGAATGCAGACTAAATTTATAAAATATAATTACTGTTTCAGATAAATGGTTATTGTCCTTCCCAAGAGGGCAGTCAGCCTCGTACCTGAACGTGTTACATGAGTGAAAGTATTGTCTTCAGTTTAGTTACTACATTCTATTATTATACTTCCTCTTGTAAGAAGTACTCATTATAAATGGTAATAACCAGATTATTATTATTATAATCAAGGGGGAAGCACTAAACCCTGAGGATTATACAGCGCCTGGGGGGGGGGATGTGGAAGGCATTCAGGCTTAATTCGGGGAACTGGAGCACAGATCCAATTCCCTAAATCAAGAGCCCCTCACCAACATCAAGGAACCTTCCTTGAGGGGGGTAATAACCAGGAAGGATATTTCACCTTATAAATCATTTTTAAATAATGAGTTATGTCGACAAAATAATTCCTAGGAAGGTTATATGATGTTAATCTTATGTCACATTATTAACAAGACGGTTATTTGATGTTAATCTTATGTCACATTATTAACAAGACGGTTATTTGATGTTAATCTTATGTCACATTATTAACAAGACGGTTATTTGATGTTAATCTTATGTCACATTATTAATAAGACGGTTATTTGACGTTAATCTTATGTCACATTATTAACAAGACGGTTATTTGACGTTAATCTTATGTCACATTATTCACAGGAAGGTTATGATGTTAATCTTATGTTAGAAATGATTCATAAAAAGAAAAACGAGATGAGTGACAAGACATACCAAACAAAATAAATATTTGACTGACCTATGGTCTATATTTAATGAAAAAAAAAAAGTTGAGAATATACTTCTCTACAAGGCTGTCCATATTCCACCTCAAAATAAGTCTCTACTAAACAGAAAATAGACATATTATAATATATTTCACTTTTTTTAAGATTACCTGGTTAGTTTTAATAATGTTTGATGGTTTAAGATTGAATATAAAGTGTAACAGTTTTTCCCTATACGTTATTATTACTATAATATTCAGGGAGGAGCGCTAAACCAGCAGGAGTCATAGAGATCCTGAAGAATGTGAGGCACATCCTGGATGGTTGTCTACTTACGTTGTCTGGACTCACGAAATCGTAATAACACAATTGCAAACAAACCACGGTACAGGTGGGGTGTGAACGTATGGCGAGTGAGTCGTAAAAGTCCAGGCCAGTGCGTAAGCCACTGGCCTGGAATTCAACTCTCATGGATTCAAATCCCACCCGTTCCGTGGTTAGATTGTCTCGTCAAACCTCCCTACGAATTGTGATTCAAGTAAGCAGTGTTTTATAATGCGGCAGTGTACTTTTAATATCTTATTCATTACTAATGTAAATTACTGTGATTTTGAAATAAAATATTAACAATTTAACACTAATTTTCGTTTATCAGTTTTAGCATTTCTCGTGAGTACATGAAATAATTTACAGATGGCAGTTACATCTAAATATTGCAGACAAATGCCTCAAGGTTGATAAGTAGGTAAAATACATATCTGGCGCAAGGTTGATAATTAAGTGGTAAAGATACACTCATTTCGCAGAGGAACTTAACTGAGGGGTTCCGGCCTATGGAACAGACTTCGGTATAGTGCGTGTAACTTTGCACGTTGTGTGTCTTCTTCATCCTCTAAATATTTTGAGAAAATATTGTAGTGTTAAACTTTTCCAACTTTTACTCTCTTGGGCAACTCTAATAAATATAGAAAACATTATCACAAGGAGACACTCTTGTGGTTGTTGGGTTAAATGTTTAGACTTACGACTAGCTGAGAGGGAAATTGAAGGGGGGGGGGGGGAATCAAGCTAGGTGGGAGAAGGAAGGAATAACATTTTAAGATACCTGGAGTATACCTGGAAAGGGTTTCGGGGGTCAACGCCCCTGCTGCCCGGTCTGTGGCTAAGCCTCATGGTGGATCAGGGCCTCATCAACCAGGCTGTTACTGTTGGCCACACGCAACCCGACGTACGAACCAGAGCCCGGCTGGTCAGGTACTGACTTTAGGTGCCAGTCCAATGCCTTCTTGAAGACTGCAAGGGGTCCATTGGTAATCCCCCTTATGTATGCTGGGAGGCAGTTGAACAGTCTTGGGCCCCTGACACTTATTGTGTTGTCTCTTAATGTGCTAATGGCACCCCTGCTTTTCATTCGGGGGATGTTGCATCATCTGCCGAGACTTTTGCTTTCATAGGGAGTGATTTTCGTGTGCTAGTTTGGTACTAATCCCTCTAGGATTTTCCAAGTGAATATAATCATATAATCCATGGTCTGGATCGATATCGTTCCAGACCATGGAGCTGAACTCTTCTTGTGGAAATTTTTGGATTTTCCTATATTCAGCAAGTGTAAAATTTAATATTACAATAAATGTGTAATAAAATGTGATGCTGATTTGACCCATTAGAGAAATTTCGATTGGGGAGGGGGGGGGGTATAGAACAGCGGCAGAGAGACTCCATAATGAATTTAATGTGTGAACACTGGACTGAATTGTGTAATGTACTCAGGCGTTCTCGAAGGTCAGTTGGTGTATATCGTCCTCAATCCGTAATTTAGAAACTGCTGACACGTTCCTGCTGAAGAATTGGGATAAATAGTGTGGAAAACCCTAGTTGTAGTGGTAGCTTTAGGGTATTTCTAAAAAAATAATAGTTATGATCCGGTAATTACATGGTGAATATTCAGATTAAATTTTCCTTTTCAAGCCACAAACCATTTAGAGTCCACTCAAGATCTTGTAATTTACCAACATTATTGGTATTAATTTTATATTGTAATATTTGATAGACCCGACTCTGTGGGTGGGAAAGTGTGTGCGAGTCAGAGGAGAGACATGGTGCAGCCTAGTGTCTGTAAAATTCCACCTAGCTCTGAGGTACAACTAACATTGGTAAGTACAATAAATCGTTGCTTAGTTGTGCCGCCCTCAAATTATGTGGATGAAATATTTCAGGGATGTACCTATAAACCTCGTCCCCATAATTTCCCACACTTCTCCAGGCTGAGGGACTCACCACCTCATATACTTTTGCTTTAAGGTTGATGGACTGATTACATAATCTTTATTCCATTTCTACTATTCCATTTGTATCTGACTGAAGAAGTCTACTGTGTAGGCGAAACGTTTCATCAGTAAAGATACCCAGCTTTTGCACATGTGTCTTAATCTAAGTTATGTTGATGTTTTATCTGTCAGTGATTGATAAAGCCTTAAACAGAACGAAACCTTGTCCCGATAAAAGCTTGACCTGCAACGTGCTTTTTTTTTTTCTGGCGATAAATGTCAGGTCGTGCTGGCCGTTCAACTTCAATAGATTATCTGTTCAGAGGCGAACGAGTTGACTTTATTTCCTGCCTCACCTTCTAGGCTCTGACATGTCTGGTCTG
>NC_069425.1:28454816-28464816 GCF_026875155.1 Cherax quadricarinatus
TTTACATATTCGGCACGACATTATATATATATATATATATATATATATATTATATATATAATATATATAATATATATATATATATTATATATATATATATATATATAATATATATAAATTTTTATATATATATATAGGGAGGTACCACCTCTAGAACTGTCATAGGGACCCTCATCCTCAGAGAAAAGAATAAACTTGCTTCAGGGAAAACTCATGGTTTTCCCTGAAACTGTTTGAGAATTTTCTCCTACCACCCCCTGTATTTCAAATATGTTTTATTTAAAGACAAAAATACATTGGCCAAACATTCACAAAAATACAACAGAAAGTAAAACAACATAGGTAACTCAGATTATTATTATTATTATTATAATCAAAAAGAAGCGCTAAGCAGGTAACTCAGAGCTACATCTCGAATACTTCGTCCAGCTCCCCTGCGGTGGGCCGCGTCCCCAGAATGCTGCAGGCCTTTCCTCTCTGGATCGCAACACTGAGTCTCTGAAAGAGAAAGCTGGTCGCTCTGTGGTTCTTGGTTTCTATGATGAGCTTTTCACCCAGCTCTTTGAGGAACTTTAGAGCACACTTGCCCCATGCTCCAAGGGTCTCCGACCCTATTGGAATGAAGTTAATAGCAAGGTGGAATCTTCATATTTTTCGGGATCTCTAGGGTCTCCCCTGTGCCTTGGCAGCTCCACCCCCTTCCACTACGGAGTATGGCAAGTAGTGTCGTGCCAATGTGGCAGCACAGGTGTAGTCCCAGCAATCTCTTTCCATCCTTCCAGGGTAGCATAGGGCTCCATCAGGACGCTTTTGACTTCCATCAGACCTCGTACTGGTTTCTTTGAGCTGGGCAACGGGCTGGTGGCGAGGGCTCTCTTTAATGATGTCATTGACCTCCTCATGTCGGTCATACTTCCCTTCGGCTGTGTGACACACAAGACCATGAAGTCCGAAGACAGCTGTCGCCCTCCGCATATACACCGATGTTTCGGTGAGGATGGGGGCGGCTAGGCGAAGAGCAACACCAATGCCGAATGCCTGTTGGTCCAGATGGGTGCCCAGGGAGGAAATTGGGAACAGCAAACAGAAATCCTCCTGAGTGTTGTGCCTTCACTGCCAGAGACGGACTTTGTCCCTTTCCTGAAGCATTGGAGAGCCATTGTGTTAGCGATTTTTCCATGATCGGTTTTGTCTCCAGTGGGACTGTTTGGTGCTGTTTTGGAGGCGCGTCCTACTGGAGGAGTTCGGAAGGTGTCCCACCGAATCGCTGCTTCAGTAAACCCGGGTCTTGAGCTCCTACCACGTCTCTCAAGCGGTCGGTACTAATCTTCTTGACTAAATGCACTGAACACGAAGACAGAAAAGCAGGTAAACAACATCGTTCTTGACACGCATCCCCTATCCTCCTCGTCGCATCTGGGAGGTTGCCTGAATCCCATTGCTCATCCTCTGTGACAGGTTCAGTGCCTTCCTTAAAAGTTGATATCAGGTTGTGCGTCATATTCATCGAGTGTGTTGGCAAAAGAGGGTGCAACACCTCAAGAAAGTAAGTGAATACTTGGCATAGTAAGACACCTTGTGAGGAGATACAGAGCATCATGGCATCAAGATCGCTTATTCTCTCCTTCATTCAGATATATAATAAATATATATCATATATATATATTATAATATATATATATATATATATATATTGATATATATATATGCAAAACAACCACTGTGAAAGATTATAAAAGTTCCAAGCGCTTTCCTCCTTGCTACTCACATTATCAAGGAACAATGATAAAGTGAGTAGTCACGAAAGCGCTTGGAACTTCTCTATCTTTCACAGTGGTTGTTTTGCATAATCTGAAATCTAACCTGTTTACTGTGACTTATTGCATATATTCTATATATATATTTAAATATATATATATATATATATATATATATATATAATATATATCTATAATATATAGGTATATAATATGTCGTTCCGAATAGGCATAACTAGCGATCTTGGCTTAAATAGCCACCGCTCATCTGCCATAATAGACAAGTGAAAATTTGTGTATGCAATAAGTTTCAGGCCAAAATCCAGTCTGAACTTACGAAAAAAATATATTTCACTGTGTTTTTTTAGTAATAATTTATTGTAAACAAATCTAAAATATATTTAGTTGGTTAGGCTAAAATAAATAGGCGCTTGTTATAATATAAGGTTAGGTATAAGTGTGCTTAATTCCTTTTGCCTTCAAAATTATAATTTTTACATCAACATTAATGAAAAAAAATATATCTTTAAACGTATAAGAGTAAAATTTCAGACGAAGGACTTAATTTTAAATGAGTTCTTGCTAATTGACCAGTTTACATATTCGGCACGACATAATATATATATAGATATATATATAAAATAAATTATATATATATTATATATAATATATATATATATAATATTTATTATTAAGATAAATATTATATATATATATATATATATATAATTATTATATAAATATAATATATAATATATATATATTATATATATAGATTATATATATATATATAAATTTATATATATATATAAATATATATATATATATATATATATATATGTATGTTACAAAAAACCGCCGTTTCTAAAAGCTAGAGATCTCCAGTAATACTAGAAAGGACTTGCCCTTCTAGCATCCACCTTTCTGGGCTTTGTAACAATTAGTCATATGCCTTGTCCCAATTATCCATTAGAAACCAGTATTATTCAATAGTGCATCAGATTACAACTGGTAGGCTACTAACTAACAAGAAGAAACAAAATAAAATTTAATAAATCTATTAAGCTAAGGTATATTATCTAATAGAAATTAAATTCAATAATCACAATAATCAAAATAATATCACTTCTCTCGTTTACAGTATTATTTGTGTTGAAAGCACATATCACATTTATCATATTCTTAATACCCGTCTGTACATTTAACATTTAATAAGATATTACAATATGTACAAGTAAGTTTGTGTATGTGTTTTAGTGCTCTAAGTAGTTTCGCTATTATCACTACCGACTAGACTTAAACAAGTGCTGACAAAGTCCTCAAATAAACTAACTTCTGACCGACTGGCAACCAGAACAGTCTGCTTGAACAATAAAAGAATGCTAACCCCAATGCAATACAAAAAGAACTGCGCACAGAATCGGGAACAGGAAAAATTAAACACTAAGTGGGACTTATCAGCAGATCCCCCACAAAATTACAAAATCCCTTACTACGAATCAAAGTTCAGCAAAGAAATCCCCGACTGGATAATACACAAAAACCCAGTACAAATTAGGTCAAAAGCATAGTTCAGGACCTGAGTACTCAGAGTGTCTATTGGGGAACACAACCTCAGTCAACTAAAAACCATAAAGCAACCCAAGGGGGCGGCAGGGTTTCAGCCGTTGGGAAAAGTTGTTAATAAGAGGCTGGCGACGCCTTTCGGCAGGGAGGAACCCCCCCTCGATCACGTGTAGCCCGGGGTCGCTGCCCGCAAACCCGGCGGGGAAACAAAAAAAGACGATAATTACGTATTTAACAATAAAGACTGAACGAGACAAATTTAAACCACCTAAAAAATAACTAGTCAAATAAAAATATAACAATACATTTACGTTTAGCTATTTCCAAAAGAAATAAAATTATATGAAAAAAAAAAACTTAAAAAATACATTTAATCATTGCAACCCATTCAGGGGTTGGGAAAAAATATATATTTTATATTATATTATTATATTATTTATTTTTTTCGTGCGAATTGAAAAAAACTGGTCAATTAGCAAAAAAAAAACTCATTTAAAATTAAGTCCTTTCGAAAATTTCTCTTATACTTTTAAAAGTATTTTTTTTTTCTTAAATGTTAAGTAAAAATTTTTAATTTTGCCCCAAAAGATTTTAGAAAACTTACCAAAAACCCTTATTTAAAAAAGAACAATTTATTTTAGCCAAAAACCCAATAAATATTTTTTTAAATACTTTTTTCAAAAATTTAATCTAAAAAACAGAATAAATTATATTTTTCGTTAGTTCAAAATGATTTTGGCGAAATTATTGCTTCAAATTTTTTCACTTGTCCTATATGGCAAGATGAGGTTTTATTTAAGCCAAGATGGAAGTTCTGCTTTTCGGCCCCGGGACATAATATATATATATTTTATATATATATAATATATATATATATTATTATAAATATATATTTATATATATATATTTAATTTAAGTAATATACAAAAAAATTATAATTTTGTATTATAGTATTGATATGTTTTTCCAGTTTTTCAACCTTGTTAGGTGTGGGGGAAATCTTTTCATTTTTAATTTTAAAATACGGGTAATAATGGTAGAATTTTTTTTGTGATATTTCTTTCTAGTAAAATGTTTGAACTACTTTGTTTTTTTGAGTGTGACGAGATGACGATTTTTAGATTGATATTTGTCGGGGAAAAGGACGGGGGTCTTCGTTTTATGATGCCCGGGGGAGCTTTTGATTTTTTTCCCGAGATCTGTTGGCTACGGACCACCGTTTTAAAAAATTAATGTTTAATTTTAAATTTTGAGGAGTTGCCAATCATAGGTCATAATGATGAAATAGGTGTAGGCAGAAAAACGTACCAAAAATAATGTATTGTGAAGGACCGGGCCTAGTATGGGCCAACAGGCCTGCTGCAGTGTTCCTCATTTCTTATGTTCTTACGTAATAAGGTGTAGGCAGAACAACGTACCAGGATAAGGAGAAATTCGATCCTGAAATTGAATACTGCATTAACGTTAATATTATGAAAATGAGAACAAAATTAAAAGTTAATTATCACCTTGCATAAAACTAAATTTAAAGCCAAGACAACAGTGCATAAATGTTCGCAATAAAGCTAATGAAATTCTTTGCTTCATGTCAAGAAATGTAAATAATAGAAACCCTCGGGTTCTCCTTGATCACTATATATCTTTCGTAAGACCTCATTTAGATTATGCTGGTCTCCATATTACATATTGTGCATAAATGCGTTGCAAAATGTACAGGGGAGAATAGTAAAATCTTTCCTACAAAGATAAGTTGATGGCAGTTAATTTGCATTCTCTGAAAAATCGTAAAATTAGGGAAGATGTGACAAGTGTAAAAATGAAAAACAGGCATATATAAAGGGGACATAAATAACGAGTTGAAAATATTTAACCAAAACAGGACTCGAAGCATTGGATTCAAACAGGACAAATTTAGATTTAGAAAGTTTTGGCAGTAGGATTGCAGGTGAGTGGAACACACTCCTAGGTAGCGTCATTGAAGCTTTGGATAGTTTTAAATATATGTTGGACTGGTATATGAGTGGATGTGGTTGAGTGCATGGGCAAATAGGCCTACTGCGGTATTCCTTTATTCTTATATTCTTATGCAGATGTTAATAACGTAGATGTCTTAGGCCTTAGGGGCTGTGGGCGGGCGAGAGAAAGGCGCTTTTCTAGTTGAAGTGATGGTGATCAAACTGGCTTACCATGGCTTTCCAGATTTTACGCTATAACTGACATAAAGTAGAATTGTTAGAGATGTGAGAAACTACACAGACTGTCCACAAAAAGTTCATGGCGTAAAACATGACTAAGCACGTCTGACGGACGTGCTCAATCATCGATGTGTACTGACCGATGTGTATTTGCTGAGGTCAAGTTCCTGCCTCTGAAAAAAAGACATTACTTGTTTCTGGCCTCATGAACTTTATCGTGTCTACTTTTGAAACTATGTTGCTCGCTTCCCTTTTTTTTCTCACCCACTTTGTTCCATTTTCTATTCCATGAGGCTGAAAAGTACTTCCTATCATTCTTATTATATGTGTTTTAAGTTCCATCTATTTGCCTTTGTATCTGCGTCGCACTGCAATAAGTATGTCCTTATTAGCTTTATAAATGTTTCTGAGTAGTTTATACGTCATAATCATGACCCACTAAACCTGCCATCCAGAAAGACCACTAGAGGAATTTGATACATCTTAGTTACCCTTACTTTAAGAATTATAAAAGTTTGTTTTGCAGAAGTTTGTAAGTTTGGAAGTGGTCAAGTTTTCCCTCTCGGGAGCGACAAGCTTTACCAAGTTGGTCTGGTGATGGGTTGTTGTCAATTTGCAGGCAGGGATAAGGCAAACGAACCCCTTAGACTTAGATCGATGCTAAGAGCCTCATCTAAGTCATTCCCAACTTTGACTGCAACTTGGCTCTAGTGTGGCTTCCTGTGACTATAGTGTGTTGAAGAAAAGATGAGCAAGCTTTGCAGCAGCCGTTAACGTTGTTGGTAATAACTAAAGTTAACGATTCCCCAGTATGAAGTTGGTGTCAGTGTAGACTTGCGTTAACTGCATTATATTTTAAAATTTTGAGTTTCATAATGATGCTTACGTTCCACTGTTGTTTTCATTTCTCTGTTGAAATGTGTATGAATGATGAAATATATTTTTATTGTTATTTATATTGATTCTGTCATAATTACTATATTATTATTATTATTATTATTATTATTATTATTATTATTATATTATTATTATTGTTGTTGTTGTTGTTGTTGTTGTTGTTGTTGTTGTTGTTGTTATAATAGTATTATTATTACTATTATTATTTTTTCAAAAAAAAAAAAAAACGGCGGTCATCTACTGAGGTAGTGTGACCAGAAAAAAGAAATTTTCATCATCACTCACTCCATCACCTTGCCAGAGTGGCACCGACGTTACACCTCAGATGCCCCTCTAAACTGCAGTATCACCACCCGTCCTGCAGAGTGTAGGCATTGTATTTCCCACTTCCAGGACTCAAGTCAGGCTAACTGACTTTCCTGAATCCCTTCATAAATGTTACCTTGCTCACACTCTACCAGCACGTCAAGTCATAAAAACCAATTGCTCCACTCACTCCTGTTTAACACGCTCACACACGCCTGTGTGTGAGCATACAACACATCTTTTGTCCCTTCCAACCTTTCCTAGGACCTCTACCCCCGCCTTCCTTCCACTATAGATATACGTACCCTTCATCACCTCTAAATGTCCGAACCTCCTCAGTAACCCTTCCTCAACCCTCTGGGTAATACTTTCACTAACCCTGCACCTCCTCCTAATCTCCAAACTACGAATTCTCTGCATAATATTTACACCACACATTGTCCTCAGGCGCGACATTTCCACTGCCTCTATCCTCTTTCTAGCTGCAACATTTAAAACCCATGCTTCACATGTATGTAGTGTGTATTCAAGTTACTATATAACGTATGTATATTTAGTGTATACAGTATTATGTAATGTACACATTGGTCGCTCTATATCACGTGTGTAGTTTATTCGTAGGTTATGTATCATGTGTGTAAAAATTTTAAATAAATTTATTTTAAAAATATATGATGAGCAACACCTACAAGGTTATTTTAGAGCTTTATGGGAAATCACGATTATATTATCAATTACGATATTGGTACTGTCAATATCAATGAAAAAGTTTTCATAACAGATGTTTAGTAGGTTACTGCAGTGCTCAAGGTTATATATATATATATTATATATATATATATATATATATATATAATATATATATATAATATATATATATATATTATATATTAATATATATATATATATATATATTATATATATATAATATATTTATTATTATATAATAATTATATATATATATATATTTATATATTATACAAGTGGGCTGTCTCCCACCGAGGCAGGGTGACCCAAAAAGAGAAAATCGCTAGAAAAAAAAACTTTCATCATCATTCAACACTTTCACCTCACTCACCCATAATCACTGTCTTTGCAGAGGCGACCAGATACAACAGTTTAGAAGCATATATAAAGATATATAACATACCCCTCCAAACTGCCAATATCCCAAACTCCTCCTCAAAGTGCAGGCATTGAACTTCCCATTTCCAGTACTCAAGTCCGGCTATATAAAAAATAACCGATTTCCCTGAATCCCTTCACTAAATATTACCCTGTTCACACTCCAACAGTTCGTCAGGTCCCAGAAACCATTCGTCTGCATTCACTCCTATCTAACATGTGTTTAATGGGTTTGTTTGGTAGTATGGTAGCGGGGTTCAAATGATATATCTTCGGAGGCTTCTTACTTTATTGAAAATGTCGTGGCGGGTACACAGGCTTGTGTGTTTGTGCCCATGGCCCGGGCAGGGCCATCCCACGAGAGCTACTCGTACTTGTGTCTTGCTGCTAGGCCGCTGTGTGAGTGAGAGAGAGGCAAGTCTGGGCATACTGAAGTGGCAAGGCCTATAGGTGGCAGCACCAGCATGGCGCGAAATATGAACTAAGCTGGCAGACAGCATGGGCTGTCTGTGCAGACAGTACAGGCTGTCTACATATGCTCGGCCACCTACCGCACGTCGTCCCGACGCGACGATACTGGTGGTAAAAGGAACTCGGTCTCTCTCTCTCGTAGGAACAGGGCACAGAACACAAAATAAAAACATATATATACATATGAACATGGAAAAAAAACTTCCTACAGGGAGGGAAGAAAAAAACATGTGGGTGTGCTAAACATCGTGGTCATAGGCAGTGAGCATCAATGGGCATCACTGCACGCCTTCCTGCATCTGGACAGATACTGCAACACAGGAGACATCGCTGCGGCTGAGCTGTGACATAACAGGGTATGGTCTCATCTGGAACGGTGAAGCAGTCATCGTAGGAGTCGCTGCAGGTTTTCACTCAACCTGGGGCACGACATGCTGGTACCCTCACACCGCTGCCACCAATGTTTAATGGGTTTGTTTGATAGTATGGTAGCGGGGTTCAAATGATATATCTTTGGAGGCTTCTTACTTTATTGAAAATGTCGTGGTGGGTACACAGGCTTGTGTGTTTGTGCCTATGGCCCAGGCAGGGCCATCCCACGAGAGAGAGCTACTAGTACTTGTGTCTTGCTGCTAGGCTGCTGTGTGAGTGAGAGCGTGGCAAGGCCAGGCAGGCTGAAGTGGCAACGCCTATAGGTGGCAGCACCAGCATGGCGCGAAATATGAACTAAGCTGGCAGACGGCATAGGCTGTCTGTGCAGACAGTACAGGCTGTCTACACACGCTCACACACATGCTTGCTGGAAATCCAAGCCCCTCACCCACAAAACCTCCTTTACCCCCTGTCTCCAACATTTTTGAGGACGACCCCTACCCCACATTCCTTCCCCTACAGATTTATACGCCCTCCAAGTCATTCTACTTTGATCCATTCTCTAAATGACCAAACCGCCTCAACAACCCCTCTTCCGCCCTCTGACTAATACTTCTAGTAACTCCACACCTCCTCCTAATTTCCACACTACGAATTCTCTACATAATATTTACTCCAGACATTGCCCTTAGACATGACATCTCCACTGCCTCCAGGCCCCTCCTCTCTGCAGCATTTACAACCCAAGCTTCATATGCATATAAGAGTGTTGGTACCACTATACTTTCGTACATTTCCTTCTTTGCCTCTATGGATAACGTTTTTTGCCTCCACAGATACCTCAAACGAACCACTCACCTTTGTTCCTTCATTAATTCTGTGGTTAACCTTATCCTTCATAAACCCATCCGCTGAGAAGTCAACTCCCAAATATCTGAAAACATTCACTTCTTCCATACTCCCTCTCTCCAATGTGATATCCATTTTTTTCTTTATCTAAATCATTTGATACCTCATTATTTTACTCTTATATATGTTCACTTTCTACTTTCTACCTTTTACACCCTCCCAAACTCCTCCACTAACCTTTGCAACTTTTCTTTAGAATCTCCCATAAACATAGTATCATCAGCAAAAAGTAACTGTGTCAACTCCCATTTTGCATGTGATTCCCCATAATTTAATCCCACCCCTCTCCCGAACACCCTAGCATTTACTTCTTTTACAACCCCATCTATAAATATATTAAACAACCATGGTGACATTACACATCCCTGTCTAAGACCTACTTTTACCGGGAAGTATTCTCCC
>NC_069425.1:28469816-28545447 GCF_026875155.1 Cherax quadricarinatus
CAAAAGACTGAACATGTCTTCAAGACAACACTTGGAGTCAACTGGTGGTGCTGGTTTATTCGTCAGTATCTCTTGACAAGGGTCTTAATCCGTAGTTCAGCATCCAGTGGCCTAACGGAGGTGGGTTCTACATAACATTTAGAAAACAAAGACTCAGTACCTGGTACCAGCCTGTCTTTACGATACCCGTAAGGGTATCGTAAAGACAATTTAGTAGTGCTCTTACAGCCAGCTGAACGTTTAAGGTTTGCAGTACCTGCAAATCTCACTCATCACACACGGGATTTTATAATTATGTTAATATACTTAGCATTTTTGGAGCTCAAAATGAGTTAATAACGTCATCATACTCTCATCGTGCGATTACAGAGCGGCGGCAGCCTAATGAGGAAGAGGTTAAATCAGAACCCTAGCTATAAACGTGACTATTACGGGGATTGGATGGCCTTGGGGGAACATTAAACTCACAAAACATTCTGTTCGACGTGAAAAATAACCACCAAATTGGGATTCTCGCATTCGGAGGCAGAAAGTTATGGGTTCACTGTTTTTTCCATTAACAAGGAAGATGTTTATGGTTACGAAAGTTGAAATTGATATAGAAGGTTGAGTATATGTCGCTCAGGCGAGGATAATATAATTGTCGCTCAGGCGAGGATAATATAATTGTCGCTCAGGCGAGGATAATATAATTGTTGCTCAGGTGAGGATAATATAACTCATTCAGGCGAGGAGAGGATAATGTAATTGTCGTTCAGGCGAGGACAATATAATTGTCGTTCAGGAGAGGATAATGTAATTGTCGTTCAGGCGAGGATAATATAATCGTTGCTCAGGCCAGGATAATATAATTATCGCTCAAGCCAGGATAATGTAACTGTTCTTTCAACTCTTTTCTCATTTTAAAGCATCAGTTTGTTACCTATTTTTCTCCAAATCATTTTTAAGTTAATTTAAAATAAGTTAATTTAGGTTAGGCTAAGTATTACTTAAGTATAGCTTAGACTGAGGTTAATGTAAACTTCCAATGAAATTTTTACATGCAGTTATGGTAGTCCAGCAAATGAGGACTCTGATACAAGCAGTTTAGTGTTAAAACAGGTTGGTTTGTAGTATTTCAAGAAGTAGATTCCATAAATTCATTTAAAACCTTTATCGATGGGTTTAGTAGTATTTGCAATCTTTTTTTTTTCCTGTGTCAACCCAGACTTAATTACTCTCGTCAACCCAGACTTAATTACTCTCGTCAACCCAGACTTAACTACTCTCGTCAGCCCAGACTTAATTACTCTCGTCAACCCAGACTTAATTACTCTCGTCAACCCAGACTTAATTACTCTCGTCAACCCAGACTTAATTACTCTCGTCAACCCAGACTTAATTACTCTCGTAAACCCAGACTTAATTACTCTCGTCAACCCAGACTTAATTACTCTCGTTAACCCAGACTTAATTACTCTCGTTAACCCAGACTTAATTACTCTCGTTAACCCAGACTTAATTACTCTCGTTAACCCAGACTTAATTACTCTCGTTAGCCCAGACTTAATTACTCTCGTCAACCCAGACTTAATTACTCTCGTTAACCCAGACTTAATTAGTTGCCCTTAACTGGCCACTGAAGTTGTAAAGAAGACAAGAATTTACTCAGGTTTATTTTCAGAATGAATGTCAGCCTTGTTCCGTTTAAATTCCAGTAATATTGCTAAGAATGTTATAAAGAACATAAGAAGACTTGTAAAAATGTTGCAGAATGACAAAATATTAGTAAAGTTTGCCTGGGGACCACCTCATGTTAGAATCTTAGAATGAGATGCTAACATGAGGTGAAGAATTGCCAGAAATACAGCAGATTACAGTTGTATAGAATTAATACCACAAACATGTATGAGCAGTTTAAGCACGTAACTGAGATTGACAGGATTAAAAAAAAAATTATGCAGGATTTGCTGCAGTTGGATAATAAGTAATTGACGAAGGCAGTGATACATGTGAGTAAAGATACTGTGATTGTTATGGTAGTGATAACTGTATATTTAAAGAGACAAGTGGAGATGATGTCGCTAGTGGCGCGTCAGTTATTAGAGCTGTGAAGCATAGCCATTTTGACGGTCTGTTCCTTCACAGGAGTGGCGATGCCCAGTAAACTAACCTGGCCACTATCTACATTAAAAAAATATATTGACTTAGAGCGTTGCTGCTCTCAGAATTTGTTTCACATTGTCACAGTCACTTGTGTTGAGTAACGTCTTTAGTGTTGACTCATTCTCCACTTAAACCAACAACATGAATGCCTGCAGATGGACTTGCAAAACTTTCCACGCTCCGGCTCAGATTGCCTTCTTTGATATTCCAGGAAAGTAACGGCAGCATGCCGGGAAGAGGAAGAGCGAGGCACCACGTTTCTATTTGATCTCGTAAAACATCACCTTGCCTTCACCATGCCTTCACCGTGACTGCTGCCTGGTGCAGACATGCTGGCCTTAATACGGACTTATGAGTGGTTAATCACGGTTCAGTTAGCTCATTTTCTCTCTGTTGAGGAGAATTGAAGTTATATTTTAGTCAGAGTTAAATTTAACATTTCTGAGAACTGACATATGCCCTGTTATTATTTAACTATAACAGTATGCTCTAAAATAATAATTCTGTAATTTTCTTTATATTTTAGGTTTATTATTTTCAAGGTTTATCAAATTCCAGGATAATTAAAACCCCAGTCTATGTCGTTATGAACCATCAAGTATCCTTTAATCTCTGACGTTCCTCAAAAATTTCTTTTTTTTTTTTTTGAAGGTTTGTTGTTTAGATTAGGAAGCCATTTCTCTCTCAGATATATACAGGTCTAGTAGAATAAAAATTTCCACAGGACTTGTAAGGTGTTCATCTCTGAGTCGCATTGACGATGGTGGTGCTGGTGAGTTAAGTTGTACTGTTCTAGCAGTAGCAGTAGTAGTAGTACTAGTAGTAGTAGTACTAGTAGTAGTAGTACTAGTAGTAGTAGTACTAGTAGTAGTACTAGTAGTAATAGTATGAGTTGGTATAGACGGTAGCACTAAAGGTATTAGCAATGGTAGTGACGTTGGATAAGGAAGTAGTGGTGACTTGGAAGATGGTTGTGGCGATAATACAGCTAGTATAGGAATTAGTATGATGTTAATGGTGGTGTCATCGGAGTTGGTAGTGATGTTGGCGGGAAGTGGTAATGTTGATGGTAGCATTGACAACTCCTGGCCAACTGAGACATTGTCGATACTACTGGAGTATACCTGGAGAGGGTTTCGGGGGTCAACGCCCCCGCGGCTCGGTCTGAGACCAGGCCTTGTGGTGGATCAGGGTCTGATCACAGTGCGGCTCTACCACCTTTATGTTGTAGACCCATCCAGGTCCCCAGAGTGATATAGAAAAGTCAGCTATATGTGAAAACCTGTTACCAAAGTTATCAGCAAACTGAAGTAAAAAAAAAAACATATGCATCAGGCTGGGATAACCCTTCCATTGGAAATGGTATGTAGGTACATGAACAAGAAAAAATTGGTAATATTGCCAAGATCAGCCTCAGTGTTTTCTCGAATATTCTACTTGACACAGTCGCGGCAGTTATGACCCATAAATGTCAAACACTAACACCTGATATAATTACATTGATAAACCTCACCCAATACCAACATAACTCCACCAACCTAAATATATCACAGGGAAGGTCAGCCAAAGACTTAATTAAGCTTCGAGTTGCGTGGGTCGCAAGCCTTAAGAAAATAAAAAAAACAGTAGTGGTAGTGGTGGTTGGATGTAGTGGAAGGGGACATTATTTTAAATTTACCCCAAATGGATCAATGTCACTCATCCTGTAAGTGAAGGTACAGTTCTGTACTTATAATATTCTCTAATAGAAGGAAACTCAGATGTTGGTTCATCCTGTTATGTGTACCCAGACACGAGATTCGACAACTTAATATAAACAGATTGTTGAAGGTATTAATGCTCAACAACCCGCAAGATAACGTTATGTTACAAGTGCAAATTTGGGAGATATTTTAGGACTGTTGTTTATTTAACAGAAAATAATAGTCAAGAATACTATACTGACTTACCGAAAATGGTGTATAATACCGACAAGTTGATGAGCAAGACACATATGCAACAGTTGGGTATATTTATTGTTGAAACGTTTCGCCTGCGCGGTAGGCTTCTTCAATCAAATACAGAAGATAATAAATTGGAGGCGGCAGGGGTGGCGAGATGAAGATGATGTCAGTCCATCAAGCTAAGCAGGTCACACTCAAGCAATGTTTGGGGTGATATCCTCTCATACTATAGACAAAATATTCAATACTCTTGTTTTCATCGTAAGTTTACAAAGGTTCATGCAGTCAATATGAATTCTTACTATCACGGATTCTACCGCTCATTCACATTTCCACTTAAAATAGAGGAGTGGCATCAGGTGTTAAACATTGCGTCAACGCACTGAGTTTTCTCTTTATCTTTCTTGCTGTAATTGATTCCTTGTTTTATCTCTGATTTTAGAAGGGTTTTGGGGATGTAATATTCAGTAAGGAAATTTTTCACCTCAGTTCACAAAGTCCCACATGAGAAGGAATCCACAGAAACTTGATCGCCATTAATTAGTTAGCTAATGTTTGTACATCTTTCCTTCATGGCATCCATTCTCTCTTTGTTTTCAGTGTGATATTATTCATAGATGTTTCGAACGTCATATCTTGAGTCAGTGTAAGTCGGTGTTTCTCTTTCACTACCTTCTGTGAGTCTTTTAATACCATAATAACAGCAGTTAGCTCAACATTCAAACGCACTGTGACATTATTTTTGGCGTCTTCAGATTTATTATATACGGTAAAGAGATGTCAGGAAGGCAAGAGAGGCTTACACGTTGTCTCACACCTGCAAAAAATAGGTAGGGTTAGTGAAAGTGGTAGTAGCAGTGGTAGAGGCATAGTGGTAGTGATGGTTGCAGTAGTGGTGAAGGACAAGGCTGAGGAGGAGGAGGCAGTGGTTGGGCTTGGCGCCTGTGTGAGAAATAATCAATCGGGATCGCGGCTACAGAATCCCTGAGCACGGACGGCCAATTATCCCAGCCGGCGCACTGGAGGGTCTGCCATCTCCTTGGTGACCCCCTGCGGCTGCCTCCTGCTACCCGTCTTCCGCCGCCTGTCTGCTGATGCAGGTATTCCATCCCCCTTTCAGTGGTGGTCTGCTGATCATCGCCTCTCTACTTGCCCACATCTACCTCAGTCCTGCTAAATTTCGACTTTTACTACCTGTCTATCGTCGCCTCTCTGATTACTCCTGATTTCTAATGTCTGCCTTTTGTTGCTGTTTGCTTTCTATTTCATGCTGAAAGTCTGTATTCTTTCTGTAGTCACCATCTTTTAATGATTGCCTACAAAATCTACGTTCCTTTGCCTGCTATATTTTTTTTTTTTTGCTCATCACCTTCCGTTCATTGCCAGTCTGCTTTGCTCAGTCTTCCACCTGTTTACAAAGTCTAGATGTGTCCCTATTCTCTCCTGGACCGTAGAAGTTAGGGGGAACTTTGGTAATGTTCCCTGCTAGTGATACTCTCCCACACATTTCTGTGTCTGCACATTTCTCTCTCCACCCATTTCTTTCTTTGTACTGCTTCTCTCTCACCTCTCGTCCCCCCTCCCACTTAAAGGCGTCATTAAGCTCAGGTAAGAGGGTCGTCGTAAGCATCTACTCTGGTAATAGCACAAGACGCCCCACTCTCCCCTTCTTGAGATCTTCGCCAGTCTTCTGCCGGCATTGTTGTTGGTTCACTGTAAATACACCTTATCCTCTCACACATATGCTAGGCCTATGCATTTATGCTAAAAAATCCTAGTGAAATCTAAAAACAAAGTATGTAGGCAATTAATTAATCGTAGTGATAGTCAAAGTAATAATAGTAATGTGTTAATTGTAATGGTAGTATAAATGTTAAAAATATCGCTTAATTTTTACATCCTCAAGCTTGGTTATTTACATAAAGGTTTACACCTGTGTGTCATACATTGTAAAGAATGGTGAAAGCTCGATCCAACGTCTGGTAATCGCGAGTTGAAGGCGCTGTCATATATGGTGTCAACCAGACGGTGCAAGATACCTCCAATGAATAGCAGGGTCATAAGTACACTACTGGATGAGTGTAAAGGCACCAAGACTCTTCAACACCCTTCCTTCATGCCTAGGGATAATTACCAACAAAGCCCTAACTGTCTCTGAAAGAGAAGTTGATAAGTTCCTCAAGTCAGTACCTGATCAGCCAGGCTGTGGTAAATAAGTGCAGCGGGCACCAGCACCCTCCCAGGAGGCCTGGTCTGGGACCGGGTAGCGGGAATGAATACAAGTAATCTACTGGTATAGAAAAATCCATGGTTAAGCTTCAGTGTGCTAGAGAGGGCGACTAACAATGATCATGAAATGATCGAGATATCAGAATGACTAGAATGGAATTATTTTGAGTAGAAGTTTTTTTTTAGCTTATTCTTAAAGACGGCACTCATATTAGAAACAGTTTATTCCATTTTTTTAATCAACAGCTTTTATGAATCAGTATTTAAGTACATAACTGAACGTTTTCACTTCTTTGATTCTAGTTAGGTTATTTAGTTATATTTATTATAAGATAGTGAAATATTCATTAGTGCACCAGTATGGCTACATCCATTTCATTTGAAAATTAATCTAGAGTTCGTGTCCGAGAGAAGATTGTGTGTAGTGAATTGTAAATTTTAGTATATCCTTTGTTTCAGTTGTTGCTTCCTCATATTTCTCCAACTGCTGCTGGGTTTCCCAAGAGGAAAATACAGCACCAACATACAAAATCATGTATTATACCTTTATACAGAGTTTGAATTCGTATATATGTAGGAAAGAAGTCCATTTAGTGCCTTACAAATGGAGTAGAGCACCAGTAATTCCTCACGTACATACCAATGTACACATCTGAAGAATCCCAAAATTGGATCTTTAATTTCGTCTACATTGGTAGAGCAACAGGAAGACAAATCCCCTTACCACAGTCCCCTAGGCACCACACCATGAATATTACATGAGGCGACCACCAAGGAGGCAACCTAGCACGTACCAGTCTTCCTTTAAACAAAGGCACCTTCCAGGTTGTTTACATTTTCTAGTATGCGTTTATTAACCACAGGTCAAGTAAGGCTCAGGTGTTCGTATGCAAACTTTTTGGATTATACATGCAGTTATAATTCCATGCTTGTTTCATGGAAGAAAATGATGTGTGTAGTCTGGAAAATGTGAGGCTATGACATGACCTGTTAGTTAGTTAGTTAAAGATTAGCCGGTATTCTCCCGGCCCGGGCCTTGTCCAAGTGGTGGCCCGGCCTTGACTCCCTCTTTAGGGAGTGTCTGAGACCGAAGTCTCCCATGGGAGGAGGCACAAGTACCTCCTCATCTTTGGGACCAACTGTCCCCAGGCCTAGCCACAAGCTAGGCCTCTCTGGTCTGCCATCCCCGCCCCAAGGGGGCAAATGGGAATGACAGTCTTATGAGCTAAAGGCTCGGGCTCAGGCACCTACCCTACCCTAGAAAGGTTAGGCATGGTGTCGATCATTCTCATGACCTGCCAGTGTGGCAAGTCATGTCTTGCTCAACCGCTGACCTGTCTGTATGGAGGGAAATACAACAGTTGCTTCGGTCTCTAAGCAACGTCATCCCAACGTATGCCTTAGGAAAGGAGCTAGAAAAACAGTTTTAGAGTGAAGTTATAATTAAACTGTACCCAAGTCCCTAGTAATGCCGAACACAATGTATTTTCAAGAAAACAAAAAGTAAGACATTAAAGAACATCTGCAATACAGATAAGTTACATTTTTTGTAATTTAATACGTTTGTGCGAGCCTCAGGCTTCCCTTGGTAGCACGTTCTGTTGCCGACGGAGATCCAGCCATCACTAAGCAATTAGTGAGTACAAGAAAGTTTCCTGCCTAAGTTTGATTACAGAATAATTTAGACTGCCAGTTTACGGCAGCAAAGTTGCTTTAGAGGTAAAAGGGGAAGAAGGGGTTGCTTGAAACGAACGCTCCTTTAACAGATTTTTATGGAATAATATGAATAGCCTGTCATGAGAATTTGTGATATTAATGGCTTTCATATTCAGTGTACTGCTGCCTTTATGTATCCTGCCTGCATCAGTTACTGTGAGGAGAACCTTAGCAGTTATATTAATACGAACAACTAATTTTGTGTTAATGGTAATTATTACTTTGAGAGTTTGTCTTACTTTCTTATTTCTTTCAGCCAAACTTTGCTCAACAACTGAAACTGCACACACCAGCGTCTTATTTCCACATTAAAATATCGGTATTTTACTTACGGATATCTTAACGTTTCACCAAAAGGCAAAATTTAAAAATACTTTAAATTTATGACAGCCATAATATAAATGGGCTCCATATAGAAAATTTATTGAATAACAGTGTGTGTTTTTTGTCTTAAGTATGACCGAGTGTTTACTGCTATGTTCCATAAAGCCTCCACCACCTCCAAGTGTAAGAAACATTTAACATAGCAATACAACAGAGTCAAACTTGATTTATTGTTAGGCGAAGCACTCCGTTTTCTGTATTGACGTTGGACTCACAAGACAAGTAGGTAATGGAATTTGTTCCAAGAGGTCTAGACAAGAAGAGAAATGGGATTACTTACGGAGGATTCTGGTGACTTTGGTGATTTATTGTCAGGTTTTTGTCCCGAAGCTATTTTCTCTTCTCCGAGGCTTTGGACTATGGGTTTTTAACAAAAAGTGGCAGCACATACACATGCAAAACAACCACGGAGGGGGGGGGAGTTGAAACATAGCTCTACTAGGACTTTCATATTGCAATCAACACATGAAGTGTCGAAAGAGCTCTAGGCCTTTCGTGTTGCAATCAACACATGATGTGTTGAAAGATAGCTCTAGGCCTTCCGTGTTTCAATCAACATATCATAAGGGGAGTTGAAAGATAGCTCTAGGCCTTTCGTGTTGCAATCAGCACATCATCAGAGAAGTTGAAAGATAACTCTAGGCCTTTCGTGTTGCCTAAAGCTAACTTTCGATTTCCTCTCGCCATCCGTGGTTGTTTTGCATCTTGTATCGCTTTTTCGCGATTTTTGCATATGCATATATATAGGTTAGGTTATATATGAGGATAGTGAGGCTCAGGATAGGGTGTGTAGAAGAGAGGAAGACTACTTCTAGGTAAAAGTAGGTCTTAGACAGGGATGTGTAATGTCACCATGGTTGTTTAATATATTTATAGATGGGGTTGTAAAAGAAGTAAATGCTAGGGTGTTCGGGAGAGGAGTGGGATTGAATTATGGGGAATTAAATACAAAATGGGAAGTGACACAGTTACTTTTTGCTGATGATACTGTGCTTATGGGAGATTCTAAAGAAAAATTGCAAAGGTTAGTGGACGAATTTGGGAGTGTGTGCAAAGGTAGAAAGTTTAAAGTGAACGAAGAAAAGAGTAAGGTGATGAGGGTATCAAATGATTTAGATAAAGAAAAATTGGATATCAGATTGGGGAGGAGGAGTATGGAAGAAGTGAATGTTTTCAGATATTTGGGAGTTGACGTGTCAGCGGATGGATTTATGAAGGATGAGGTTAATCATAGAATTAATAAAGGAAAAAAGGTGAGTGGTGCATTGAAGTATATGTGGAGGCAAAAAATGTTATCTATGGAGGCAAAGAAGGGAATGTATGAAAGTATAGTAGTACCAACACTTTTATATGTTTGTGAAGCTTGGGTGGTAAATGCTGCAGCGAGGAGGTGGTTGGAGGCAGTGGAGATGTCCTGTCTAAGGGCAATGTGTGGTGTAAATATTATGCAGAAAATTCGATGTGTGGAAATTAGGAGAAGGTGTGGAGTTAAAAGTATTAGTCAGAGGGGCGAAGAGGGTTTGTTGAGGTGGTTTAGTCATTTAGAGAGAATGAATCAAAGTAGAATGACTTAGAGAGCGTATAAATCTGTAGGGGAAGGAAGGCGGGGTAGGGGTCGTCTTCGAAAAGGTTGGAGGGAGGGGGTAAAGGAAGTTTTGTGGGCGAGGGGTTTGGACTTCCAGCAAGCGTGTGTGAGCGTGTTAGATAGGAATGAATGGAGACAAATGGTATTTGGGACCTGACGAGCTGTTGGAGTATGAGTAGGGTAATATTTAGTTAAGGGATTCAGGGAACCGGTTATTTTTACATAACCGGACTTGAGTCCTGGAAATGGGAAGTACAGTGCCTGCACTCTAAAGGAGGGATTTGGGATATTGGCAGTTTGGAGGGATATATTGTGTATTTTTATACGTGTATACTTCTAAACTGTTGTATTCTGAGCACCTCTGCAAAAACAGTGATTATATGTGAGTGAGGTGAAAGCGTTGAATGATGACGAAAGTTATTTCTTTTGGGTCACCCTGCCTTGGTGGGAGACGGCCGACTTGTTGAATATATATATATATATATATATATATTATATATATATATATATATATATATATATATATATATATATATATATATAATAGATAGATAGATAAAGAGAGAGAGAGAGAGAGAAATCACAATAAAACGCATGATTGCAAATATATATATAAAAGAAAACACAGTGGAAATACAAAAAAAAAATTACCTGAACACTTGCATGTGCTTACATACGCATTTTCAGAGGAATAGGAAGGTGAAGCAAGAGAAGAATATTTTATGTATTACTCACCGAGGTGATATCTTACCCAGTGAGGTGATGCCTAACCCAATGATGTACCTCGCAAAGTGAGGTGATTCCTCAGGATACACTGTATAAGGCCTACTGGTCTTGCTTTGTTGCTTTATTAGGTTTAAAGCCTGTCGACTACACGATGTTCATTATGGGTGCTTGTAATCAATGCAGCACCAAAAATATTTTAATCCCTGAAATAGGGATTAAACTCAGTGTATATACACACGGAGAGATTTTTTTTTTTACACAGGGTTTGACAAGGTTAGGTTAAGGATCCCTAGCTTTATTAACAAGCTATTTACAGGTTAAGGATTCCTAATTTTATTGGCAAGCTAAGAGCTGTTACCTACATCAGCTCATTTGAAAGCATTTTTATAGTTATGAGACATACAAGTAGGGAACAGGATGAAGTTGGAGCCATCTGTGGGCCAGCATTTTCATTTGATCAACTGACTTTATCGCGTTGACATCATTATGCTGTACGAATGTGTTCCATACTCGAGTCATCCTGGGTATATATGATCTCAGATGGAGTGATGTTCTGGAGATGGGTACAGCCAGAGTGAAGTTGCTGCTTTCTGCCCGTCTTGTGGCATAGAAGCTTGCTTCACAATGTCCTCGAAGTGGATCCAAGTGTGGTACTTTGACAACATTGGCCTTGTATATAACAGTAAGGCCACCCACATCCCTCCTGTGTTGAAGGCTCTGCTGAAATGACAGATCTCTCTCTCTCTCTCTCTCTCTCTCTCTCTCTCTCTCTCTCTCTCTCTCTCTCTCTCTCTCTCTCTCCTCCTCTCTCTCTCTCTCTCTCTCTCTCTCTCTCTCTCTCTCCCCTCTCTCTCTCTCTCTCTCTCTCTCTCTCTCTCTCAGCAGTGTACATAACCTTGTTAATGCTCTCCCAGGCTTCATCAACTGCTAAACAAACACTGCTGTAAATATTTCACCATGTACTGAGTGTATGTACACAGCGTGTGGCGTTGTGTACATAACTTCTTTCCTCCAGAGCTGAAACTTCCTCATATTATTGCAGTTTTTCAATTAGGCATTATTTTTACTGGGATTTACCCAGAAAAGATGAAAAGGGAGAATAGAACTACGTTCTCAAATAATGGGTCTCCGGTGAAGACAGAAAACGCTGGAATGGCGTAATGGAGAAGAGAGGAGAAAGATGTAAATGATTTTCTGGTCAGTATTTAGTGTACTGCCTCCACTGAGTTTGGTGACAATTCATAGTTTACAACGCACGATAATACCCGAGTTTTGCAATGTTCACTGTTCTGCAAACTTATGATTTTTTTTTTGTAGGTTAAGTCAGGTTGGGTTGTAACTCTAACTATCTGAACCCAACCTAACCAAAAAAAAAAAAAAGTCACCATTGTAAATGATATGTCAGCATAATTTTAAAGTCTAAAGTCGAAGCATTCCATTTTTCACTTACTCTCCTGCTTCTAAATATAATACAATTAAATTATTACTATAATCTAAATATTACACCTTTAATAACAATTTGCACCGCATAAAACTATCTCCAATGTAAAACCCATTTAATACTGTACACTTTAAAATAGGAAGTGTCACCAATCTCAGTGGAGAAAAGAGGGTAAATATTAAGTGTTCCCCGTATGATACGTGTAACCCATATCATACGGGGAACACTTAATATTTACCCTCTTTTCTCCACTGAGATTGGTGACACTTCCTATTTTAAAGTGTACAGTATTAAATGGGTTTTGGGTTACAAGTATCTTTGGCAGGTTAAATCACCACCACCAGATGTAGACCAAACGAAATGTAAACTTTGCCAGATGGACTATTGTCACACCTTGCGTCATTATGTACTGGAGTGTGATAAAATTAATGAATTTAGAAACAACTCACTCAGAAGTGTTCAAGAAATGGCAAAGTATTTTATCCACAGTGGTATATTGCAGACCATTCTGGAGAAATACCCTGACTTTGCTAGCTGTAAATAAAGCATTACCACATGTGGTGTGTGTGTGTGGTTGTTGGTGGGGTGTGTGTGTGTGTGTGGTTTGTGTGTGTGTGGTGTGTGTTTGTGTGTGTGTGTGTGTGTGTGTTTGTGTGTGCGAGTGGTGTGTGTGTGTGTATGTGTGTGTGTGTGTGTGTGTGACTCACCTAGTTGGAGATTGCAGGGGTCGAGTCCAAGCTCCTGTGTTGTGTGGTGCGTGTGTGTTTGTGTGTGTGTTTGTGTGTGCGTGTATGTGTGTGTGTGTGTGTGTGTGTGTTTGTGTGTGTAGAGTGTGTGTGTGTGTGTGTATGATTTGTGTATGTGTGGGGTGTGTGGTATGAGTGGTGTGTGTGTTGTGTGTATGAGTGTGTGTGTGTGTGTATGATTTGTGTATGAGTGTGTGTGTGTGGTATGGTTGTGTTTTGTGGTGTGTGTGTGTGTTGTGTTGTGTGTTGGTGTGTTTTGTGTGTGTATGTGTGTGTGTGTGTGTGACTCAACAATCAATATTTGCACCAATAACTCACTACAGTTGTGACCGGGTGTGGAAGTGTGAATTGCTCATTACACTGTAATTTGTTCTGATTGTAGCCATGTATAAGCGCAAGTAACCATTCTTAAGTATTCATTACCTTGTAACTTGTGAGTTCATTACTTGTACCTAGTTCAGCCATCAAAACTTTGGGCCCAGTCCCTGGACCCATTACGTACCTCTGTAATCTGTAAATCCCTTGTAACTTGTCATGATTTGACTAGACTCCCTGGAGTTCATTACCTTTGTAATTCGTGAGTTCATTACCTTTGTAAATTGTGAATTCATTACCTCTGTAACTTGCTCAACCATCAAAACTTTGAGGCCCAGTCCCTGGACCAATTATGTACCTCTGTAATCTTTTGACTACCGCCCACAGGATGGGTATGGGGTGCATAATAAACATATTAAACTAACTTCCCCGTATGAGCTCATGTCAGCTGCTGACCTGTCCTTGTGAGTGGCTGTCCTTGTGAGTGGCTGTCCCTGTGAGTGACTGTCCTTGTGAGTGGCTGTTCTTGTGAGTGGCTGTCCTTGTGAGTGACTGTCCTTGTGAGTGGCTGTTCATGTGAGTGGCTGTTCTTGTGAGTGACTGTCCTTGTGAGTGGCTGTTCTTGTGAGTGACTGTCCTTGTGAGTGGCTGTTCTTGTGAGTGACTGTCCTTGTGAGTGGCTGTCCTTGTGAGTGACTGTCCTTGTGAGCGACTGTCCTTGTGAGTGACGATACAAAACAATCACATACGGATTATTATTATCAAGGGAAGCGCTAAACTGATAGGGTTTATATAGCGCCAAGAAAATAGAAGATAATTAGGTTTGATCCAAGGAACGAGAAGGTGGCTCTAATTCCTTGGATGAAGAGCTATTCCCCAGTGTCAGGGACGGAGCTTCCGAGACATGAGATATTCGATGCTGTAAGCATCCTCGACCCAAATCCCCTCCACCGCCCCACTCCTCCCACTCAGGTTTTCCTACTCCTCACACACTCCTACCTCCATCCCCCCCCCGCATCTCCCCCAGCAGGAGTGGGGGTTTCCTGGGCCTGGTTGAGTGAGTCATGGGAGAGGCTGCCGCCTGACGCAGAGGGAATCTCTGTGGTTAAGACAGCGGCCAAGATGCAAGACTGTCGTTGACTCTGCCTGGGTGAAGATTCCTCCAAATGTCTTATGAGAAAGTCTTCATTTTAATTATTAACCCTCCGGGTTAATAATTGGAATGTTATTCTTGTTTATCATTCCTCCGGGTTAATAAACAAGGATAACTTATTTACGTACTTACTTATTAACACAAATAAAGCCAATGTGGCTTATTAGAGTGACCTTGTGTGGTAGTTCTAGGGGGGATGTTATGAGTTGTGGGTTGGCTAGGTGATGTGTTATTGGGCGAGGGTGGTGCGTGTGCGGGGTGGTGGTGATGGGTTGCGAGGTGGGAAGGTGGGTGGTGATAGGTCTTGAGATTAATGTTGTGATGTTTCGATAAACTAAAATATCTCACAACGACTGTCCTGTTCGTTATCTCAGATGCACTTAACCTTACACTCTCTCACTATAGTACTTGTGGGAAATATTTTCCCAGTTGTAATATATGTAGATATCTGTGTAGTAGTGGGGAGTAGAAATTCATTAATTTAGGCTGTGTTATATTCGGTGAAGAAAACAATGCTCGCGTTAGAAGTGGCATGTCCAGTGTCTGGACACCTAACGTTAGGAGTGGCATGTCCAGTGTCTGGACACCTAACGTTAGAAGTGACATGTCCAGTGTCTGGACACCTAACGTTAGAAGTGACATGTCCAGTGTCTGGACACCTAACGTTAGAAGTGACATGTCCAGTGTCTGGACACCTAACGTTAGAAGTGACATGTCCAGTGTCTGGCCCACCTAACGTTAGGTGGCATGTCCATGTCTGGACACCAAACCCGTTAGGTTGGATGTGCATGTCGGGACACCTAAACGTTAGAAGTGGCATGTCCATTGTCTGGAAAACCTAACGTTGGGAAGTGACATGCCCGTGTCTGGAACACCTAACGTTAGAAGTGGCATGTCCAGTGTCTGGACCCCCTAACGTTAGAAGGGGACATGTCCAGTGTCTGGACACCTAACGTTAGAAGTTGGCATGTCCAGGTGTCTGGACACCTAACGTTAGAAAGTGACATGTCCCAGGTCTGGACACCTAACGTTAGAAGTGACATGTCCAGTGTCTGGACACCTAACGTTAGAAGTGGCATGTCCAGTGTCTGGACACCTAACGTTAGAAGTGACTGTCCAGTGTCTGGACACCAAAACGTTAGAATTTGACATGTCCAGTGTCTGGCCCACCTAACGTTAGAAGTGACATGTCCAGTGTCTGGACACCTAACGTTAGAAGTGACATGTCCAGTGTCTGGACACCTAACGTTAGAAGTGACATGTCCAGTGTCTGGACACCTAACGTTAAAAGTGACATGTCCAGTGTACGGGGAACACCTAACGTTAGAAGGGGACTGTTCCAGTGTCTGGACACCTAACTTTTAAAAGTGACATGTCCATTTGTCTGGACACCTAACGTTAGAAGTGACTTGTCCAGTGTCTGACACCTAACGTTAGAAGTGACATGTCCATGTCCTGGCCCACCTATCGTTAGAAGTGACATGTCCAGTGTCTGGACCCCTTTACGTTAGAAGTGGCATGTCCAGTGTCTGGACACCTAACGTTAGAAGTGACATGTCCAGTGTCTGGACAACCTAACGTTAAAAAGTGACATGTCCAGGGGTCTGGACACCTAACTAGAATTGCATGTCCAGGTCTGGAACTACGATAGAATGACATGTCCAGTGTCTGGACACCTAACGTTAGAAGTGACATGTCCAGTGTCTGGACACCTAACGTTAGAAGTGACATGTCCAGTGTCTGGACACCTAACGTTAGAAGTGACATGTTCAGTGTCTGGACACCTAACGTTAGAAGTGACATGTCCAGTGTCTGGACACCTAACGTTAGAAGTGACATGTCCAGTGTCTGGACACCTAACTTTAAAAGTGACATGTCCAGTGTCTGGACACCTAACGTTAAAAGTGGCATGTCCAGTGTCTGGGCACCTAACGTTAGAAGTGACATGTCCAGTGTCTGGACACCTAACGTTAGGAGTGGCATTTCCAGTGTCTGGACACCTAACGTTAGAAGTGACATGTCCAGTTTCTGGACACCTAACGTTAGGAGTGGCATGTCCAGTGTCTGGACACCTAACGTTAGAAGTGACATGTCCAGTGTCTGGAAAACCTAACGTTAGGGGGTGCATGTCCAGTGTCTGGACACCTAACGTTAGGGGGCATGTCCAGTGTCTGGACACCTAACGTTAGGATGGGCATTTCCATGTCTGGACACCTAACGTTAGAAGTGACATGTCCAAGTGCGGGGACCACCTACCCGTTGGGTGCATGTCCAGTGTCTGACACCTAACGTTGGGAGTGGCTTGTTCAGTGTCTGGACACCTAACGTTAGGAGTGGCATGTCCAGTGTCTGGACACCTAACGTTAGGAGTGGCATGTCCAGTGTCTGGACACCTAACGTTAGGAGTGGCATTTCCAGTGTCTGGACACCTGACGTTTGAAGCATGGTGGCGTAGTGGACTAAGGCATCAAGAACTTAGCTAGCTGCCTAAATAACTTGGGTTCGATCTCCGGCTGCTCGCAGTATGATATTTCCTTTAAAACTACTTGTTTCCGTGGATGCATATGTGTGTGTGTATTTTATATATATATATATATAAAATATATATATATATATATATATATATATATATATATATATATATATATATATATAAATTATATATAATATATATATATATTATATAATATATATATAATATATATATATATAAAATATATATATATATATTGCAGTAAGATCACAGTAAACAGGTAATTTCAGAATATGCAAAAACAACCACTCTGAAAGAATAGAGAAATTCCAACCCGCTTCGTGACTACTCACATTATCAAGGAACTATGAAAGTAAAGCATCCAAGGAAGCTATATAAGGGGTCTGGCCAACACCTCACTATCAGATCCCACAAGGGTTTTAAAAACACCTGACGCGCGCCGACCCAACTGGATAGGTCCTTTGCACAACTCACCCACAAACTATTCTACCCAAGAAAATTTAAAAATTATTATTTGTCCAGTGTATTATTTTAAAATTCTTCCCAAATTCATTAATTATAAATGGATCTAATTTATATAAACCAAAGGAAATATTCATATTATTGTCAAAACTGCTTTTTATGAAACAAGATTCAATTATATTCCAAGGAATATAATTGAATCTTGTTTCATAAAAAGCAGTTTTGACAATAATATGAATATTTCCTTTTGCTTACGTGTCTTTCTAAACCAACAAAGTTCTTTGTCTCCACAGACTCCTAAGTGCACCACTCACCTTTTTCCCCCTCATCAGTTCTGTGATTCACATTATCTTTCATAGACCCATCTGCTGACACGTCCACTCTTAAATATCTGAGTACATTCACCTCCTCCATATTCTCTCCCTCCAATCTGATATCCAATCTTTTGTTACCTATTTTTTTTTGTTATCCTCATCACCTTACTCTTTCCTATATTCACTTTTAATTTCCTTCTTTTACATACCTTACCAACACATCTACCAACCTCTGCAACTTCTCTTCAGAATCTCCCAAGAGCACAGTGTCATCAGCAAAGAGCAACTGTGACAACTCCCACTTTATGTGTGATTCTTTATCTTTTAACCCCACACCTCTTGCCAAGACCCTCGCATTCACTTCTCTTACAACCCCATCTATAAATATATTGAACAACCATGGTGACATCACACATCCTTGTCTAAGACCTACTTTTACTGGGAAATAATCTAGCTCTCTCCTACATACTCCAACCTTTAAACGTATGAGAGAAAATTTTAGAAAGTATTTAATTTTAAATGAGTTCTTGCTAATTGACCAGTTTTACCTAATTTGGCACGACATATATATTTTTATATATATATATAATATATATATATATATTATATATATATATATATATATATAAATATATATATTTATAATATTATATGGGAAGTACAGTGCCTGCACTCTGAAGGGGGTGTTAATGTTGCAGTTTAAAAACTGTATTAAAGCACCCTTCTGGCAAGACAGTGATGGGAGTGAATGATGGTGAAAATTTTTCTTTTGGGCCACCCTGCCTTGGTGGGAATCGGCCAGTGTGATAAAAATAAAAAAATAATATATATATATATATATTTTATATATAAAATAATATATATATATATATATATACAGTGGTCCCTCGCTTTTCGTAGTTCTCTGGAATCGAATTTTGCCAATCATAGGTATTTTCAATATAAACATGGACTCGCTTTTTATTTGGTTGACTCGCGAATAGTAGTTCATCCAGGAGGGTACGCCAGGTGTGAGCCTGGGAGGCCTCCCTACCCAGCCAATCTGCATTGTTTACCAGAGATTGGGAAAGGGCCCCTCAAATGCTCCTACGAAATATTTCATAATATTCCACTCATTTTAGTGCTTGCAAGTACTAAATAAGCTACCTGGCTCCAAAGAAAGCTCCTAGTGCCAAGCCCGTGGTAAAGGGAAGGTGAGAAATATGTACAGTGACAAAGTCTTGGGCCATTTTAGGGAAGTGTTAAAGAGATGCCAGAAACAGAGCTCTCTCCCAGTTACTTTGCGAGACAGGAATAGAGTGATCCAAGGTGGTCCTAGTGGGATTAAGAAAACAGAGAAGAGAAGCAACCCCAGAGAAGCAATTGGTACCTGAGGTGTTGCTGGAAGGGGATTCCCCTTCCAAACTGTAAACCCAATCCAATCTCTCTCCTCCTCCAGTCTCCCATACACTAAGAAGAATCTCCAATAAAGGTAAGTGTTATGCTGTTAATGTTTCATTCATTATTTCCCATTGTATTGTTTATGTACTACATGTTTATTTCATGTAAAAATTTTTTTTGTTTTAATACTTCTGAGTGTCAGAAACGGATTAATTGTATTTACATTATTTCTTATGGGGAAAATTGATTCGCAAATCGTAAATTTCGTTTATAGTAGCTCCTCCAGGAACGGATTAATTACGAAAAACGAGGGACCACTGTATATATATATAATTGTAACCACGGACGAATGGTATTGATCAATAACAATGCGCTGGCCAAGGATTCGAGCCCATGTTGTACTGGCCTGCCTCATGGTAAGCGAGAACCACATGACGCTTTAAACCACAGGGTTGGGTGGTCCTGTGTTGTTTTCTGATATAATATATTATATATATATATAATATATATATATATATATATATATATAAATATAATATATGTCGTGCCGAAATAGGGAGAACTTATTATTATTATTATTATTAAAGATTAGCCGGTAATTCTCCCGGCCCGGGCCTTTACCAAGTGGTGGCCCCGGCCTTGGCTCCCTCTTTGGGAGTGTCCTGAGACCTAAGTCTCCCATGGGAGGAGGAACAAGTACCTCCTCATCTTGGGACCAACTGTCCCCAGGCCTAGCCACAAGCTAGGGCTCTCTGGTCTGCCATCCCCGCCCCCAGAGGCTAATGGGAATGACAGTCTATGAGCTAAAGGCTCGGGCCAGGGACCTCCCTACCCTAGAAGGGTTAGGCAATGGTTGTGATGAGGCTGAACTCTTCTTTAGAGGTTTTGCCGGGGGGACCTTCCGGCCCGGGTCCTTTTCCACTGGTGACCCGGGCGCGATGAGGGTGGAACCCCTTGGGGATTGGCTTAATGCCCAAAGCTCATCTTGCCATATAGGACAAGTGAAATTTTGTATGCAATAATTTCCGGCCAAAATCATTCTGAACCTAAACGAAAAAAAAATATTTCACTGTGTTTGTTTAGTATTAAATTATTGTAAACAAATCTAAAATATATTTAGTTGGGTTTGGCTAAAATAAATTGTTCTTGTTATAATAAGGTTAGGTAAGTTTTTTAAGATTCTTTTGATGCAAAATTAAAAATTTTTGCATTAAACATTAATGAAAAAATTATATCTTTAAAACGTATAAGAGAAAATTTTAGAAAGGACTTAATTTTAAATGAATTCTTGCTAATTGACCAGTTTTACATATTGGGCCCAACGACATATATATATATATATAATATATATAAATATAAAATATAAAATATATATATATAATATATAATATTATATATTTTATAAAAATATATATATAAAATAAATATATAATTTATATATATATTATATATATATATTTTATATATATATATATATATATATATATATTAATGTATAAAATATATATTATATATTTATATATTATATATATATAATATATATATATATATAATATAAATATATATATATATATAAGATATATATATGCATACACACACACACACACACATACAAAACACACACACACAGTAACGGTCAGTAGAGGAAGGACCGAGGGTTGAGACTCGACTCCTGCAGCTACAAATAGGTAAGTAGTATTCCTTCATTTCAAGATATTAACAAATTACTCTCTTACAGTACCCTCTTTCTTCCACAATTTACTCACTGTTTTTCTTGAGTTATCCTGGGTTAATAATCCAGGATAACCCAAGGCAAAATAATTTCTACAATTATTATTATTATAATAAAAAAGAAGCGCTAAACCACAAGGGCCATACAGCATAATTTCTCCAAAACAATTGCGTTTTCTGCAAAACTTATACCCCTCCATTTTCTCTTAAAAAAAAGCCTGTGTTTCGTTTTCTCTTATCAGAAATCTGCCTTGCAGTTTTATTTTTTCAGCTATCATTGATGTGTGACTAACAGGATGCAAATATGACTAGACTGACATAACATAGTTGTCTTCGAGACTGCTAATGAGACCGTGAACCAGGTGCGTCTAGAAGGTGAAATTGTCCATAGAAAGCAAAGCTGAGCTCTGGGTCCGCTGAAGTCATTAGTTGGTCCCTCAGGATGCCATTCATTAAGCATCTATTTTCTGCTGGGTGAACAGGGACAATATGTCTTAGATTTGCTCATACATTTGACGTTTCTTGTAATTTGCACAAGACTCTGTCTTAGAATACAAAACATTTATTTCAAATGACCCACATCCAGCTACTACTCAATTAGGGTACACAAATATTTCCTGACACTTCTACATTGTACAAGCAAAAGAATTAAAATTTAATTTTAAGATACATTTCTTGTTATATTTTTTACGTACTTAATGTTTATTATTTCGTTTGCCCGAAATGCATGCATATTAGTGGCTTTCTTTTGTTCCCATCATGTAAACTTCATTATTTGTATAGCATAATGAAATATTATATTATTTGTTAGTAGCTCAGGAGACCATCACTACCGCTTTAAGGCCAGGTTCCCGAAATGGAAACCTAATATTGCAGAACTAAGAACTGTTGAAAAAAAATAAGATTTACTTGCCGTCTTACGTGTTCGTGAGACAACGAAGTTACCAGCAATCCTTCCAGTACGAAATTTTCGACAAGCTTATGCATCAAGTGTGCATGAGATGTGGTTCGCCGGTGTTGTCCTGGTCCGGGTCTTTTCCAGTTGGTGACCCGGCGAGTGTGCATGAGAGGAGCACCTCCCTGAATGCTTGACAACATATGTAGAGAAACAGACGTTGACTATTTTATAATTGCTATAAATAACCCCTTATTTAATATTTCATTTAAGTGTTAATGATACACATATGTTTAAATAACATACGCAACATAGGGACCTCGTTGGAAATAATTCTTTTGACTAATTGTATGCATATTTCCGGTGAATCCATAATAATAATGTTTTTGTATGTATTGGCTATTGGGAATTTATAATATTCAGAAAGGCCTGAGCTTGCTACCATCTGCAGCTCATAAGGCTGCCATCCCCACGACCCCCTTCGAGGCGGGGTAGATGGCAGACCAGAGGCCTAGCTTCTCCCTACGAGCCCCGTGAGGGCGGGGAATGTGGCTAGCCTGGGACACTTGTCCCAAAGATGCGGAGGTAACTTGTCCCTTCCCTCCATGGTAGACTTAAAGTCTCGGACACTCCCCCAGATAGGGAGCCAAGGCCGGTCACCACTACTTGGAAAAGACCCGGCCGGAGAATACCGGAGAAAAAAAAAAAATATAATATACACAAGATATAAACCATGAGGGGTTTATTTCTCTCAGCGTATGTATGCTGAGAGTTTACTTTAGTCCCTATTTTAGGGATTAAAATGTTATTTTCTGGTTACTGTGCAGCCTTCATGACCCTCTTGCAGTCGACAGACTTTAAATCAAATTATGATAATACTTACAAAACACCAAAAGGTGTGTAGTTCTTAGTGTATATACAGTGTTACTTTACTTTAATCTCTGTTTTAGGGTTTAAATTATTCAAGGTGAATTGTAGCTAACAAATTAATTACAGTACTGTTATAGCTGTATAATGCTGAGCTAAATTAAGAAACTATGGAGATGTTGATTTTACTGGCCATTCTTTGGTAATATGTTAAAAAAATATCCACTTATTAGACACTAAGGAAATATAATTAACGTTATTTTAATTTCAGTGATTTTGAGAATTTATATAATTTTGTAATGAAGTGTCATACAGAGGATTAGTTAAATATACTTAATAATTACAACCAGGACTGTATGTGAAGATTACACATAGTGTGGGTATACTGTGTAGAAGTTTGTATAACAGGAGGAAGAGAGCCGGGGACCATGGTTTGTGGTCTTGATGGGAAACCGTCGGTGAGCCCCGCGGGGGCGAGGGAAATCAGGTCTGGAGAGGTCACTTGTAGAGGAATTAACCCTAAGCAGGTGACCTTAGGGTTTAGGGGCTGCCTGGATTCTGAGCCCGTCAGCGGTGAGGTTTAATTAAGGAGCAGGGTTTAGAATCTTAATGAATACAATAATTAGTCTTATTCATTTTAGGGAACTTATCAAGACCATATCTCCAGTGTTTCTTGATGTCTCAACTCTTTCCACTTCTCTTGGTATCCTGGAAGTGATGAGTCAACAATGCTCTTTAAGAAAGTCGCGCTGACGTATATCCTGTATGTCAGAGTGACATCATCCTGTGCAGTTTATTCTCAAGAAATATGCCTTGAAACCTGGCGTAATAACATCAAGCCTCGACACATCTGTCGCAAATCACTCTTACGTTCCTCTCCCTTCATGGAGAATAAAGGATGCTATGATACTGGTGATAGGTTCTCGATCCAAGAAACTGGAGCTACCCTATCCTCTCATATCAAAGATGATTGCCTCATGTTTCGCAGGCTTTCTGACATTTATGGATTTAGCGTTTTCCCATAGATATAACAGTGTACGTTCTTCTGAACTCTAATTCCTGTTTTTCAAGAACTATTTCCTCTTCAAGGGGGGCTCCTTGGCGTGGTGAAGAGGCTCTTGTCTGAGAAGTAGCCCCTGTCGTCTTCTTCCTCAACCCGAACATAAATTACCATCCCCATTCTCCATTCTCCCTCCCCCTAACATCCTCCCCATCCTCCCTTTTTTCTCATTCCTCCTCCTCCTCCTCACCCATCCCTTTTGCCCTTCCTCTTTTTAGCCTTCGTGATTTCTCCCACAGGCGCGCTAGTTTCCTAGGTAGGGGAAAGACACGGTCGATCCATTCCGTTGAGTTTCTTGGCGGTGGCGTAGTTGCCGGTGGGAATCTGGATTGCCTAGGGATGTCCGACCCTCTACCCGGTATCCCGGAGTACTTTGGGGGTCCTTTGGGGCGACGGGTTATCTCTGGAAGCCCACTTTACCGTATTCCGGGGGAGGGTGGCTGAAGGAGGTATGCTTTGTGGGCGGATATCCCGCCGCCCTCGTCTTTTGTCCACCGAGGTAGCTCGGCAGATTGAGGTTGCTATCCCGATGCTGTTTACTGGCCAGAAGGGAAGGGAAATGGCACCGGGGTCCATGCTGCATCTGCGCTACTAGCGGTGTCCGAGTCCTCTTGGGCGCGGAGGGAAATTTCCGGCCCTTTCATTCCTCCTGGAACTATTCTTCCTCCCCGCTCCCTCCCCCCCCTTTTTTATTCTTTTTTTTGTTTTTATTTCTTTTCTTCTTTCTTTTTTTTTTATTAAAAACTAAAAGCAAAGAGTAACCTAACCATGGCAGCCCTATTCCATGAAACCACTACCCCCGGGCCCCCTCTTGAACCGCACCCCATCTGGCCCCTGCCTTGTGTTTAGACCACACTTTCGACACTCCTGATGCCCCTGTACCTCTGCAGGTGCTGTTTCCTCCAACCGCTTCAGGGTACCGGCTTCGACTGACTCCTTCGATTGTCTGAACACCGCTCATTCCTTTGACCATGCTTCCGCTTCTCTCCTCGAAAAAAAAAAAAAAAAAAAAAAAAAAAAAAAAAAAACGGTACGGCAATTTTCCGGAATCGCCCACCCATTTCAAGCCGGACCAAAACTCCGGTCCTACTCCTAAACGCCAACGTCAATCTTCCTTATGATGCTCCGTCGTTACCTTCCCATTCTACTCGGAAACGACCGGACACGTCCAAGCCTTCTCCCTCTCACGCTCAGTTACCGGACCACACCATGGACTAAAGTCTTTACTTTAAGACACAACTTTCTCCTTCTGCTACCTTTCTGCCATAGTATTGCAAAGCCTCCTGCGACATGTACGGCAGAGAATTCCGTTCACGCTCTCAAGAGCGGTACGCGCATCGTCATTCTGTCCAAATGCTCCCCAAGCTCATGATCTTTCTCTCCTTTCCGAATATCGATACTACTCCCTATCACTATTGAAAAAAAACATCTTTCTCTCAATTCTTGTAGTGGTACTGTCATTCTGGCCCCTTAATACAATAGTCCAACAGATTCCAGTCATGGTGGCAAAGGACATTTTTTGAACAGCTGAACTCCAGGAAAATCTCCCAAACTCAAAGTTCCCACTTATGGCCTACCGCCCCGGGGGCGGAGACTTTACCTGCAATGAGCTCGTTTAAACCTATTTGACAGCACAGAACTCCGCCCTCTGTATATGTCACGGGACATCGGTTACAAGTTCGAAAGGTGAGACTACACCGCAACAATGTAGAAATTGCTGGCGTTTTGGTCACCTCAGCGAAATATGCAGATCTATGGCCGAATGCCCGTCTGTGAGGCCGACAACCATTCTAATACATCTTTGCAGTCAACCTCCATCTTGCCTTAATGTAATGAAGCGCACCCTTCGTACTCCCCGCCGAATGCCAGGTCTACTTTAAATGAACGTTGACAACCGTTGCCTCAAAGAGGCAGAAGGTCTCCCATATGATATGGCAGTTACTCACACTCCCGCCTCCAAGGGAGACTACCCGTGTTTCTTATTCTCGTTTTCCAAACATCCCCCTCACATCTGGGTCCCAACTTCTGCAGCCTCCTCGTTGTTACCCCGCCATAGCCATTACGGCCTCTAATCCTTTTGCTGTCCTTGGCTCTGACGTCCCCGACTACAACCAGTCCGTTCTTCACATCTTCGCGTCCTTTCCTCACAAGCCCAGTAACGACCAGACCTCGTACGACACCTAATACCAATCGCCCTCTACTCAGAAGTCCAAAAAAACCACAATTGCTCAAATCATCTTTGCCCCTACCTTCCCTTTCTTCCACTCCACCCTTACCTTTCCAGTCTCTGTACCTAGTTTCTTCCTCCCCGCCCCTCATGGCTCTATTACAAGTGTGGTGGAGATGACACCCTCCCTCCTCGACTATGCCTTCCCACCCCCGTCCCGCTCCCAATTATCTCCCTCTTCTGTCACCTCCCAGGATTCTACTCACTTCTGTCCCCCCCCCACACTTCATCTCCAGTCCCTTACACTTTTCCCCCCCCCACTACTTTGGTACATCAACATTACTGTCCCCTCAATCTTACGCCCCCTCCTCCTCCTATCTCCCAATATGGTTTTTCCCATACATCTTTTGCTTCAGAAACACTTGAAGCCATTCAGAATATATTTGCAGAGACTGAACCTTCAATGGACACTGATTCACTTTCCTTTTCCTTCCTCTTTCCCTCTCCACCATCTTCTCTTCACAACCCCTTCTTCGCTACTTGAACAGCTTCCCATGCCACCACACTTTGACTTTTCTAACCCTCTAGTCCGTAGGTCCTTTACCTACCAGATTCCTGATATTTTCTTCATCGCCACAGCATGCCTATTTTACATTGAATATCCGCGGCCTCAGGGGTAATCGGGTGAGCCGTCAGATGTTGCATTCCAGTTTTTCCACCTGTTGGTCTTGCTTACAAAAACCAAAATTACACTCGGCTGTTTCCAACCCTCTCTCAGGCTAATATTTATTGTATTCCTTCGGAATCCTTTCTCAATGGGACCTTTAATGAAAGTGCCCTTCTTCTTACGCATTGATAAGTTCATACTGTCAACTAGTTGTCCATAAACCACGCGGCATTACACTGGCAGCCCGTACCACATGAATAAGTGTTTACAATAGTGCTTTTTATATCTCTCTCCTTCTCGAGCAATTTTCCTATCCCAACTTTGCCTTTCTTGTTTTCAAATCCTTACCTACCACCACTTCTGTTACTTGGTGATTTTAATGCCCCCATTCCCTGTGGGGGTCTCATTGTGACTCACGTGGCATGCAGTTGGAAAGCTTTTTTCTTGCCTCTCACCCCCTCCATTTTTTAAATACGGTACTCCCACCCATTTTGGATCTCGTACTCATTCTCTCTCATTGCATCGATCAATCATCCTGCTCTTCCTCCACTGCACTGAGACTTCACCTGGTCTAGATCTACCAACATACATGACACGATCATTTTCGATCATGCGTTACTTCTCCTTCCTATTCCACCACCTTCCCGTAGCCCTCGCTGGAATTTGATCGGGCAAATTGGGATCTTTACTCACACCTCACTGCTTTAAGTAGAGGTTTCCTTCTTCATCCTCCAATGATGATCGCCTACACATCTTCTCGACATCAGTTTTATACCGCAGCTTCTCATTCTTACCCCAAACCTCAGCAGGCATCTCAAAGTGCGAGGCCTTGGTGGTCTCCTGCTTGTGCTGTGCAGTACTCTGAAAACGTGCTTCAGGGGCAGGTACCGGTAACAAATAGAACCGCTGATAACTTGTTCTTTTAAGCAGAAGCGTGCGATCGCTTCGCCGTGTCATCCGTGAAGCTAAACGCACCGAGGCTGTAAGACTAAGTTTCCACCATCACCTCTGTCTTCTTCTATGAATGCAGTCTGGAAAAAATGAGGAAATTGAGTGTTAAATACTCTCCTGACCCGGCTCCAGTACTATAAACGGGTCACACTGGTGTTGATATAGCCAACCCTCTCGACGTTGCCATTGAACTTGGCACACATCTGGTCCGTATTTTCCCGAGGGCTCCATCTATGCCCCTCGTTTTCTTTCCACAACGTCTGCCAGAGAGTTATGTACCCTTGGACTTTTTCTTCTCTCGGAGAAGATCAAGTATAATGTCCTTTTACCTTCACGAACTGGAGGACAACGCTCTCAGCTGCCGTCATTCGGCAGCTGGGCCTGATGAAATTCATATTCTATGTTACAACAGTTACATCGGCTCAGCCCTTGTAGTCCCCTCTTACACCTTCTCCAATCTTATTTGGGGCACAAAGTTCTTCCCAGCGTGAAATCTGCCATTGTTCTCGCCTTTTCCGCAAACCGGGTACTACAGGACATGGATGCCTCACACTATCCCGCCCCATCGCTCTTACAAGAGCAGTTTGCAAAGTTGATGGAACGCCTCCGTAAATCGACTTTAATGTGGTATTTAGAGACTCACCAACAGTCCCCCCCCCCTCACCGCGTAGTCAAATGGCTTTCCGTAAGGGTCGTTCTACCATAGACCCCTTACTACGCTTGGATAACGTATGTTCGTATGTCCTTTGCTGAATAATCACTCAGTTATTGCCATATTTTTTAGACCTTGAGAAGGCATATGACACAACTGGTATTATAATCTTTGCCCAGGCCCATTCCCTTGAGGCCTCCGGGCAATCTACCACTTCCATCTATAAGAACTTATTAACTGACAGACATTTCCGTGTTCGAGTCAAAAATGTTCTTTCCCCGGACTTCGTCCAAGCTGAAGGTGTCCCTCAGGATGTTGTTACTAAGCACAACACTTTTTCTCCTTGCTATAAATGATTTGCCTCTGCTCGTCCACCCAATATTTGGTTCACACTCAATGTTTGATGACTCTCGCTAATGCTTGTGCAGGCGCTGACTCACCTTATTGCAGTTTCTCTCCAGGATGTGCGTTCGACCGTGTTTCCACTTGGCCACCACACATGGGTTTAAATTTTCACGTACCAAAACTCACCAAATTACTTTCACTAGAGCTGCTCTTTAATCTCCGATCATCCCTTTGTATCTTATGGCTCTCCCGTATCCCCGAACGTGATACAGTCAGGTTCTAGGCCTTTCTCTTTGACCCGTCGGTTAAACCTGGAAACTCTCATTACCTCTACTGAAGGCAACTAGTCACAGCCGGCAAACCTTCTTAAAACACTTGCTCATCATTCCTGGGTAGCTGAACGCGACCTCTGCTTCGCCTACAATCACCCTCGTTTTAGCGAAGCACTCGATTATGGTGACCATATTTTATTCCGGCCGCCTCTCCTGCTACTCTCTCAAGCCTTAACTCTATCATCACCAAGGCTTACTTTTGTGCCTATGTGCTTTTCCGCTCTTCCCCTGTTGAGAGCCTCCTATACAGAAGCAAATTTTCCATCCTTGTCTGATCGCCGTGTGCCCATTATGCCTTCGTTACTAATGTAACGCATCTCACGATCTACACAAGCCTTCCATTTAGGAGAGATGGTCACGATAATAGTAGACATTCCTTTATCTCGCCGCCCCTGTAGCTCCGCCCCCTTTTCTCTTCACTTTCACCCCTCTTAATGTCTTCCCTTCATTACCACAATAAGTTGTGAGCTAGTGGGTCAGCAGAATCTGTCGCACGATGAATGTGTTGTCGGTTCAGACTCCCTGGGAAGTTCCAGCTGTTCGGGTCTTGTTCTTTTCTTCACTCCCTTGCTCGAAGCTCAACTGCCTACGGTGGCTTCCCGCTCTCTTTTTTGGGTGGGGTGGAGTGGTCGGGGAGCGTGGGGGGGGGTTCGGGGGGGGGGGGGACGGGGGGGTCGGTTGGCGGGGGATGCTCCACACATGCCACCGCTTGTACACAGATGCTCTAAGTCTTCAGAACGGCTCGGATCTCGCAGCATGTTTCCCGGACAGCGTCGTAACGAGGCATTTACTATCTTCAAAGCGACTGGCATGATGCAATTCAGTTAAGCTGCGGGCGGAAGTTCTGTATAATGACCAATTTCGCTTTGCAGCACTTATTCGTATCGACTTCATCATGCCTGTGTGCATCAATTGTATACAGGTAGACAGAATGCTATCTCATATATATCTATACAGTGCTATACAAAATTTGAATACATCTCCCCCATGTTGAGACGGGGTGGGGACATACTTTGGGATGGAGGGCGACTTGCACTACCAAACAATAAAGATATTGTTTTTTGATGGGTCCCTGGTCAGGTCCGACGTACAGGGCAATGAACAGGCAGAACACTGCTGCGGCGGTCAGCAGTATTTGAACCTACCAATTTCCTATCGAGGTGTTCCATTTCTGGACTATTTTGCTGCAATAGCTACCCACCTTCGCACCCGTTGGCAACAACGTTGGTCAACTCTGCTCGGTAAACAAACTTCATTCTATTAAACCGAGCATAGGTTACTGGCCGTCTTCTTGTCATCAGTGCCGAGGTTGGGAGACTACTCTCTCCCGCCTTCGCATTGGCCACACTCGTCTTATCATGGGTATCTCATGGAGAGGCACCTGTTCCTCTCTGTGAGCAGTGTCAAGTTCCAGTATCGATTAGCCACATTCTGTTAGACTGCCCTCTCTATCAACGAGCACGCAGAATTTACCTCCAACGTCGTCTTCGTTCTCCTACTCTCTCTTACCTTCCCTCTTGCTGATGGACCCTCCTTAATCCTGACTCTCTCATTGACTTCTTGACAACGACTGATTTACTCCACAAACTCTGATGATACTTTTCGCACTCCCCTCAGCCCTTTCTGGTTCAGTCTCTTGCTGCCCTTTACCCTTTCACCATCCACTGCCCCGCTGTTATCCGTAACCTGTTGCTCATCCATCTCCCTTTTGCCACCTGATGCCCTCGCTTCCTTCCTGCCCTGCAGCGCTGTATAGTCCTTGTGGCTTAGCGCTTCTTTTTTTGATTATAATAATAATCAAGAACTATTCAAATCATTTTCTTATTTAAATATTGACACGCGAAACCGCTGTGAATTCCCTCTTCCACAGATCTCCCTCAACATGCTAAAGTCGATGCATTGACAATAATTGCATTAAATATAGAGAATGACGAATATATAATTATGTTCTGCTAAATATCTTAAAAAGTAGCGGAAAGGAACAGCAGATAAATTTGAAGATAAAAAAATAACATGATGAGTAGACTACAAAATATTGTTATAACTAGATTAATACTGGTTACGAGTATCTCTGGCATTTCAGCTTGTATGGTCATCTCAGTCATAAGAAAACTGCCTGGTCCCAGACAGGGCCACGGGGGCGTTGACCCCCGAAACCCTCCATTTATGCTCCAGGTAAACAAAGAGCCAAACACTAGAGCACTGTATCTTAAATAATTAATATATGCTGAAGCCTTGAAACTGTACATTTTGTACCCCTGTGTAAATTAACTACTGTATTAGGAGATTCTAATATATGAAATTGCTCAATTCTGTAATATTTGATACAAGTAATTACTGATGGTTTCATGAAGTGTTTGTTGTGATGCAGAATATTAAGCGAGTGAATAAAAAATTAGTAGATGAGCTTAACGAAACAATATAACAAAAGACAATAACTAAAATAATTTTTAATTAAAACTTTTAAAATAATAAAAAAAAATGTACAGTAATATCTTAACTTAAAAGGGCATGATATTCGTGTTTCAGATTTCAGCTGAAAATGTGGAGAAAAGAGGTTGAAAAAATGTAAATTGATGCATAAAAAATGGAAGAATATAGAGTGAAGCGGAGAGTGTGTTATGAAGGGGGAAGGACCGCAGGAAAGAGAATCAGCCGAGCAGGAAAGTTTAATTAGGCGACCCACCAAGTTCTGGGTGAGGCTGTCTTGTGAGGAATGTCTAGGGGAGTGTCTAAGTTAGGAATATCTAAGGTGAGGAGTGTTTAGGTTAGGAGTGTCTAAATGAGGCTTGTCTGAGTGGGAAGTGTCTATGTAGGGAGTGTAAGTGAAGAGCGTCTAGGTGAGGAATATCTAGGAGAACGACGTATAGCTGAGGAGTATTTAGGGGAGGGGAGTCTAGGTGAGGAGTATAGGTGAATAGTGTCTAGGTGAATAGTATCTATTGAAGGGGCGTCTAGATGAGGAGTATATAGGAAAGAGACGTCTAGGTGAAGAGTGTCTAGGGGAGAGGCGTTTTAGTGAGAAATATCTAGGTGAGGAGTATCTATGTGAGCAGGTTCCAGGGGTGAAGGAGACTACGGAGCTTCAGATAAAAAGGTGTGTGTGTCTTGGATTTCGAGAAAGTATTACATGAGACGCCACGGCCCCTCTGACCTCCTACAATATCATCACTAAACTGCACCAGAACACGGCACCTTAAAACATCTTACTCATGCTAACCACACCACAGCTCCACGGCTTAGCACTGCACCACACCACAGCTCCACGGCTTAGCACTGCACCACACCACAGCTCCACGGCTTAGCACTGCACCACACCACAGCTCCACGGCTTAGCACTGCACCACACCACTGCCCCACACCACAGCTCCACGGCACAGCACTGCACCACACCACTGCACCACACCACTGCACCACACCACAGCTCCACGACACAGCACTGCACCACACCACAGCTCCACGGCACACCACTGCACCACACCACTGCACCACAGCACTGCACCACACCACTGCGCCACACCACAGCTTCACGACATAGCACTGCACCACACCACTGCACCACACCACAGCTCCACGGCACAGCACTGCACCACACCACAGCTCCACGGCACAGCACTGCACCACACCACTGCACCACACCACAGCACCACACCACAGCACCACGGCACAGCACTGCACCACACCACTGCACCACACCACAGCTCCACGGCACAGTACTGCACCACACCACAGCTCCACGGCACAGCACTGCACCACACCACAGCTCCACGGCACAGCACTGCACCACACCACTGCACCACACTAGCATCCCACAATCCAACCTCAAAACACCATCATAACTCAAGTTAACACGCGTAACACAACTCAGAAGCACACTATCGTTCAGTAACACAGTGATGCCGAGACCGTAACACAATGATGATAAAAGCACAGCAACTCAATGATGTCAAGATTACAACACAGTGATGCCAAGACTAAAACACAACGATACCAACACCATAACACAGTGATGCCAGGACTACAACACAACGATACCAAAACCACAACACAGTGATGCCAGGTCTACAACACAGTGATGCCAAGACCACAACACAACGATACCAAGACCACAACACAACGATACCAAGACCACAATAGTGTGCCAACACAGGTCCCCAGGGAGCTAGCTCCCTTTCTGTTAACCGCAGCAGAACACGCACCGACATCACAGCTTGGGAAATGGACTGCAATAACTTTGCTTTTATGCTTCCTGGACACCGAGAGTCTGAGGTCGAGGCCAAGAAAGGTCGATAATGACGTCACCACTCGATCTGACTTTACCAAGTCACATTTTTGTTGCTTTGTTCGTTCCAGTAGTCCTGTAACTTCAACAGACTGCCAAATATATTGAAGTCACATCTCTCCTGATGCCCTTCTACAATCGTTAAATCATTATAAGTCGCTAGATCTCTCCTGAAATTACCATATCTCGTCTGAAATTGCTAAATCACTCCTGATGTTCCCAAATTCCTCCCGACGTCTCTAAATATTTTCTAAAAGTCGTCATATCCCTCTTAATGTTTTGCAAAATCCGCCCTAAAGTTGCCAATTCTCTTCTAACGTCGCAGATCCCTCTTATAAGTTGCCTACTCTTCTTAAAATAACCAAATCAATCCCGAAATCGCTAAATCCTTCCTAATGTTGGCAAATCCGTCTTCAAGTCGCTAAATCCCTCTTCAAGTTGTAAAATCTTTCCTAAAGTCTATTATTTTTTTCTAAGATCGCCAAAGTCCTTCTTAAAATACCGAATTCCTTCTGAAATCGACTAATTCCTTCTGAGTCATCAAATTCCTATAGAAACCACCAAAACATCCACTGTAAAGGTAGGCCTAGTTGAATGTAATGTCAGCTTACTGTTAGTGATGATAAAAGGTGTAATTTTTAAAACTTGTTTTCTCTGCTTTTGCAGAAGAGGACACAAATGAAAACCCAGAAGTCAGTAATTATGCTAGTCAGGATTAAAATAAATTATGTAAGATCAAGGTCACTAGTGACATGGTCCTCAGAGAACTAGATAGTTTGAAACCAACAAGCCACTGAGCCATGACGAGCACTTTCCAAGGGTTCTAAATAAACGTAAAGAGGAACTTAGCAAACCAGTAGCTGTAGTCTCTTAACAGATTACTACAATTGGGTATCGTAATGGATAAGTGGAAAATGACAACTGTGATACCCATTAACAAGGCGGGAGATATTTTCTTTGCTTCAAATTATAGACCAATAGGCTTAACCTCATTTGTGAGAAAATTGATGAAATTAATAATTTGGGGATGCAGTTCGAGGCCTCTTTGAAAGATGTAATTTGATCAGTGAATTTGCTAATCTTTTTCTCTAAGGTTCTGGAGGCAGTAGACCAAGATAAATAATGCAATAGGCCTTTGAGTAAGGCCTTTGATAGCGTCCAACACAAGAGACTGAGGAAGAAAGTATCGGCACATGGTATAGGAGAAATTGTCTCTTGGAGCAATCAGAATGGAGACCAGTTACAAGTAGTGTGTCACAGGTTAGTGCGGGGTCCCTTTTGTTGCTCACAATCTACATAAATGACAGATGAATAAATTAATAGTGACATTAGTACATTTGCCGACGACACTAAAATAAGTCATTAGATAATTCTTAATGAGTACTCTAGAAAGCTACAGGATTACCTAGAGAGATTGATGAAGATTAGGAGTTTAAAGTAATCAGTCCCTCAGCCTGGAGACGATGCAGTCAGTCCATCAGTCTTGATAAAAATACAGCATATGCGCGGGAAAGGGGCATATATACTGCAGAGAGGTGAGGTGAAGCAGTCGTGAGGTGTCACAATGGACAAATCCATAGTAAGAAGTAAGGTTGTGCCTGTAGGTTTAGGCAAACGTAGAATTCCCCGTATCAAGATCCCAATATGCTCATTCTTCGCGTACATGTTGTGTTCTTATCAAGATTGATGGATTGAATGCATCTTCTCCAGGCTCAGGGACTGATTACCTCAAACTCTAATCTTCACTAGTTTTCTTCGTATTGGACTGATGAGCCCTATGTGTGGCGAAACGTTTCAACAGTAAAGAAACCCAAGTGTTGCACATGTGTGTAATTTATCAACTTGTCGGTTCTCTGAACTATTTGTCCACGTGACCTACATAGGCAGATGTTGTGGTCGGAGAAGTGGCAGATGCAGTTCAATGTGGACAAATGTAAAGCTCTTAACCTAGGATAAGAAAAGTACTATGGTACTTATAAGCTAAATAATATAGACCTTAGTCAAGTGAATGTGAAAAAGATTTAAGGAGTTCTGCTTAGCAGAAATTTAAAGCCAAAATAATAGTGAATAAGCGTTCGCAATAAAGCTGATGGGATTCTCACATTCATATCAAGAAGTATAATTTTTTTTTAATGAGTCCTAACGGTATACTTAAACTGTATATATCTTTGGTGAGGCCTCATTTAGATTATGTTGCACAGTTCTGGTCTCCATACTATAGAAATGCACTGAAAAATATACAGAGAAGGATAACGAAGTTGATCCCATGTATCAGAAACTTCTACGAAGCTAGGCTTAATGGTATTGAATTTGCATTCTCCTTTTTAGGAAGGATATAGTACTGGTTTGACAACAGTGGAGTGGAACAACTTCCTGGTAGCGTCACCGAGACGTGAGCTTTGGGTAGCTTTAAATATAGGTTGGACGGGTATGCAAGTATGAGATGTGAGTTGGACCTTTCTAGTATGGGTTATTAGGCCTGCTGCAGTGTTTCTTCGTTATTACGTTTTAATGTTCTTAATTCCTCTTAAGTCGCGAAATCTTCAAAAACTCATGTCGCGAAATCGTCCATGAAGTCGCCAAATTCCTGTTGAATTCGCCAGATCCTCCTTGAAGTCACGTTTGTGGTATCCTGTGTTGAAGTATGTATGATGGATCACTGCTGCGTTGCATCAGTGCCTTGGTGTTAGCATTCTTAAATCTGAAAATCGATACGTGCGTTGATTTTTTGTTCTCACGCTAGCGTGTTGAGACTTCAAACAATGGCGTGTGATGTTTCAGCAATGGCCTAACTCGGGATTAGTCCCCTTTTAAGGGATATCAGATTGTAGATTACTGAACGAGATCGACCAACGATAAGGTCAAGGTCCAGCCACTTTATGGCAAACCCCGGTCGGTGAAGGACTTAGGACAGCTCAAAAATGGCTCCCAGGTATTTTCACCCAGGGCCTTTTTTCTGTACAGGAATTTAGTGTATTTTTTAATTGGTTTTAACCCATGACGCCTGGGTTGCCTACAGGTCTAGTGCTCTGAAATCTTTAAATCCTTATTAAAAGGAAGGGACCTAGTTTGTGTTGACTTGTTATGGAATTTAACATGGTGTGAGTTTGTTTAGGGCAGAACATGATTAATTTTGTGTTTACGGGAGAGTGAGTCACTGGGGACATGTTATCATCTTACCGTATTTCAGGCCCTGTCCCGTTCTCCTACTGCTTTTTTCCAGATTTCCTCCTTCTTCTCGTTCTTCCTGCCTGTCTTTCCCTCTCATCTCTCTTTTCCTATTTCTTTCTAATTCTTATTTCTACTTCCTATCTGTCTCTCTTCTGGCTCTTTCCTTCCTGTAATACTCGAGTTTACTTCCCCGTAATGAAATAAAAATGTTTATAAATTAAAAAATTATGTTTTCCAGCGTGCAGTTACAAAACCAATGTTGTGAATCAGAGACGATCACTAAACAAAAATAGAAATAATTTACCCACAAATGAAGTTATGTTACTTGTATTCAAATTATCTACAAGGTTTTGGGCAAAAATTTAAAGCGTTTTAAAGATTTTTTTCAAGTGACGTTTGTTTTAGAAACCAGGAAAAAAAAAAGAGCAGAGACTTGCATATATTTAATATAAAGCTTCTTGAAGCTGGTGGCCATGATGGTAAAAAAACAAAAAGTATTTGCCACATTAAAATCCGGTTTGACAGAGACATTTTTACCATTTCCTGTTTTTCCCCCTCGTTTTCTTTCCGTTGTCTTGGTAGCAGTGATTCGTTGTCTGTATTTTTTTGTTTTGCTTAGACGGGACGGACGCTATGACTCATAGCCATTATGGTGGTGATGGTAGTGGTTGTGGTGGTGATGGTAGTAGTTGTGGTGGTGATGGTAGTGGTTGTGGTGGTGATGGTAGTGGTTATGGTGGTGAGGGTTTAGAAGTTGTGGTGGTGAGGGTAGTAATTGGGGGTGGTGATAGTATTTGTGGTGGTGATGGTAGTAGTTGTGGTGGTGGATGGTAGAGTTGGGGGTGGTGATGGTAGTAGTTGTGGTGGTGATGGTAGTAGTTGTTGGGGGGTGTTTGGTAGTGGTTGTGGTGGTGATGGTAGTAGTTGTGGTGATGGTAGTGGGGGGGTTGTGGGGGTGTGGTAGTTGGGTTATGGTGGTGATGGTAGTAGTTGTGGTGGTGAGGGTTTAGTATTTGTGGTGATGGTGTAGTTGTGGTGGTGATGGTAGTGGTTGTGGTGGTTATGGTAGTAGTTGTGGTGGGGGATGGTAGTAGTTGTGGAGGTTTGTTGGTAGTGGTTGTGGTGGTGATGGTAGTGGTTTGTGGTGGTGATGGTAGTGTTGTGGTGGTGAGGGTTTAGTAGTTGTGGTGGTGAGGGTTTAGTGGTTGTGGTGGTGATGGTAGTAGGTTGGGGGTTTTTGTGGTTGATGGTAGTAGTTGTGGTGGTGAGGGTTTAGTGGTTGTGGTGGTGAGGTAGTAGTTGTGGGGGTTTGATGGTAGTATTTTGTGGTGGTGATGGTAGTGTTGGGGTGGTGATGGTAGTGGTTGTGGTGGTGATGGTAGTATTTTGTGGTGGTGATATTTCTGGGTTGGGTGGTGGTGATGGGTAGTAGTTGTGGTGGTGATTGGTTTAGTGGTTGTGGTGGTGATGGTGTAGTTGTGGTGGTGATTGGTAGTGGTTGTGGTGGTGATGGTAGTAGTTGTGGTGGTGATGGTGTAATTGTGGTGGTGATGGTAGTAGTTGTGGTGGTGATGGTAGTGGTTGGGGTGGTGATGGTTTTAGTTATGGTGATGATGGTAGTAGTTGTGGTGTTGATGGTAGTAGTTGTGGGGTGGTGGCAGTGGTTGTGGTGGTGATGGTAGTAGTTGTGGTGGTGTGGTAGTGGGGTTGGGGTTTGGTGTTGGTAGTATTGATGTGGTCATGGTAGTAGTTGTGGTGGTGTTGGTAGTGGTTGTGGTGTGATGGTACTAGTTGGGTGGTGATGGTAGTAGTTGTGGTGGTGTTTGGTAGTGGGTGGTGATGGTAGTGGTTGTGGTGGTGATGGTAGTAGTTGTGGGGTGATGGTAGTAATTGTGGGGGTGATGGTTAGTAGTGTGGTGGTGATGGTAGTAGTTGTGGTGGTGATGGTTTAGTAGTGTGGTGGTGATGGTAGTAGTTGTGGTGGTGATGGTAGTTTTGTGGTGGTGATGGTAGTGGTTGTGGTGGTGAGGGTTTGTAGTTGTGGTGGTGAGGTAGTAGTTGTGGTGGTGATGGTAGGGTTGTGGTGGTGAGGGTAGTTGTGGTGGTGATGGTAGTAGTTGTGGTGATGGTAGTATTATGGTGGTGATGGTAGTGTTGTGGTGGTGTTGGTAGTAGTTGTGGTGGTGATGGTTTGGTGGTGATGGTAGTTGTGTGGTGGTGATGGTAGTAGGTGTGGTGGGTGATAGTAGTGGTTGTGGTGGTGTGGTTGGGGTGGTGATGGTAGTGTTGTGGTGGTGTTTGGTAGTGTTGTGGTGGTGATAGTAGTGGTTGTGGTGGTGAGGGTAGTTGTTGGGGTGGTGATGGTAGTAGTTGTGGTGGTGTGGTAGTAGTTTGTGGGGGTGATGGTAGTAGTTGTGGTGGTGATGGTAGTAGTTGTGGTGGCGATGGTAGTGGTTTTGGTGGGTGTGGTAGTGTTGTGGTGGTGTTGGTGGGTTTTTGGTGGTGATGGTGTAGTTGTGGTGATGGTAGTAGTTGTGGTGGTGATGGTAGTGTTGTGGTGGTGTTTGGTAGGGGTTGTGGTGGTGTGATAGTAGTTGTGGGTGGTGTGGTAGTAGTTGTGGTGGTGATGGTAGTGGTTGTGGGGGTGATGTAGTGGTTGTGGTGGTGAGGTAGTGGTTTTGTTTGGTTGAGGTAGTGGTTTGTAGTGGGTGGGTTGTGTTGTTGTGGTGTGGTAGTGGTGGTGGTGGTTAGTGGTGGTGAATGGAAAGTTGTTGCAGGGGTGTTTGGTAGTGGTTGTAGCGATGATGGTAGTGGTTGTGGGTCGTGATGGTAGGGTGTGGTGGTGATGGTGTGGTTGTGGTGGTGAGGGTAGTGGTTGTGGGGGTTTGTTGGTAGTGATTGTGGTGGTGATGGTAGCGGTTGTGGTGGTGATGGTAGGGGTTTGTGGTGGTGATGGTAGTAGTTTTTGGTGGTGATGTAGTGATTGTGGTGGTGATGGTAGTGGTTGTGGTGGCGATGGTAGTGGTTGTGGTGGTAATGGTAGTGGTTGTGGTGGTGATGGCAGTAGTTGTGGTGGTGATGGTAGTGGTATACAGTGTATATACAGCGAGAAGTGGGCTTCTCAGTGTATATACAGAGAGAGGTGGGCTTCTCAGTGTATATACAGGGAGAGGTGGGCTTCTCAGTGTATGTACAGGGATAGGTGGGCTTTTCAGTGTATATACAGCGAGAGGTGGGCTTCTCAGTGTATATACAGCGAGAGGTGGGCTTTTCAGTGTATATACAGGGATAGGTGGGCTTCTAAGTGTATTACAGGGATAGGTGGGCTTCTCAGTGTATATACAGGGATAGGTGGGCTTCTCAGTGTATATACAGGGATAGGTGGGCTTCTCAGTGTATATACAGGGATAGGTGGGCTTCTCAGTGTATATACGGGGAAGGGGTGGGCTTCTCAGTGTAAAATTCAGGATAGGGGGCTTCTCAGTGTATATACAGGGAGAGGTGGGCTTCTCAGTGTATATACAGGGAGAGGTGGGCTTCTCAGTGTATATACAGGGAGAGGTGGGCTTCTCAGTGTTATTTTATCAGGGAGGGGGCTTTTTCAGTGTATATACAGGGAAGGTGGGCTTCTCAGTGTATATACAGGAAGGTGGGCTTCTCGTGTATATACAGGGAGAGGTGGGCTTCTCTGTGTATATACAGGGAAGGTGGGCTTCTCGTGTAATACGGGGAAAGGGGTTTGGCTTCTCAGTGTATATACAGGGAGGGTGGGTTCTCAGTGATATACGGGGAGAGGTGGGCTTCTCAGTGTATATACAGGGAGAGGTGGGCTTCTCGGTGTAGATACGGGGAGAGGTGGGGCTTCTCGGTGTAATAAAAGGGAGAGGTGGGCTTCTCAGTGTATATACAGGGGAGGTGGGCTTCTCGTGTATATCCCGGGAGGGGTGGGCTTCTCAGTTATATACAGGAAGAGGTGGGCTTCTCAGTGTATATACAGGAGGGGGTGGGCTTCTCGTGTTATACAGGGAGAGGTGGGCTTCTCGGTGTATATACAGGAGAGGTGGGCTTCTCGGTGTATATCAGGAGAGGTGGGCTTCTCGGTGTAGATAAAAGGGAGAGGTGGGCTTCTCGTGTAATACAGGGAGAGGTGGGCTTCTCGGTGTATATAAAAGGAGAGGTGGGCTTCTCGGTGTATTATACAGGGAGGTGGGCTTCTCGGTGTATATACAGGGAGAGGTGGGCTTCTCGTGTATATACAGGGAGAGGTGGGCTTCTCGTGTAGTACAGGAGAGGTGGGCTTCTGTGTATATACAGAGAGGTTGGGCTTCTCGTGTATATACAGGGAGAGGTGGGCTTCTCGGTGTATATACAGGGAGAGGTGGGCTTCTCGGTGTAATACAGTGGAGGGGGCTTCTCGTGTATATACGGGGAGAGGTGGGCTTCTCGGTGTATATACAGGGAGAGGTGGGCTTCTCGGGGTATATACAGGAGAGGTGGGCTTTCGGTGTATATACAGGGAGAGGTGGGCTTCTCGGTGTTTTATACAGGGAGAGGTGGGCTTCTCGGTTGTTACATCAGGGAGAGGTGGGCTTCTCGGGGGAAATATACAGGAGAGGTGGGCTTCTCGGTGTATATACAGGGAGAGTGGGCTTTAGGTGTATATACAGGGAGGGGGCTTCCGTGTAATAAGGGAGAGGTGGGCTTCTCGGTGTATATACGGGGAGAGGTGGGCTTCTCGTTTTATATACAGGGAGAGGGGGGCTTCTCATGTATATACAGGGAGAGGTGGGGCTTCTCGGTGTATATACAGGGAGGGGGCTTCTCCGGTGTATATACAGGAAGAGGTGTGCTTCCGGTTGAAATAAATTTGGGGGAAAAAGGTGGGGCTTCCAGGGAATACAGGGAGAGGTGGGCTCCTCAAGTATATACAGGGAGAGGTGGGCTTCTCGGGTGTTATACAGGGAGAGGTGGGCTTCTCGGGTGTATATACGGGAGAGGTGGGCTTCTCAGTGTATATACAGGGAGAGGTGGGCTTCTCGGTGTATATACAGGGAGAGGTGGGCTTCTCGGTGTATATACAGGGAGAGGTGGGCTTCTCAATGTAGATACAGGGAGAGGTGGGCTTCTCGGTGTATATACAGGGAGAGGTGGGCTTCTCAGTGTAGATACAGGGAGAGGGGGGGCTTCTCAGGTATATAAGGGAGAGGTGGGCTTCTCAGTGTAATACAGGGAGAGGTGGGCTTCTCAGTGTATATACAGGGAGAGGGGGCTTCTCGTGTATATACAGGGAGAGGGTGGGCTTCTGGTTTTATATACAGGGAGAGGTGGGCTTCTCAGTGTATATAAGGGAGAGGTGGGCTTCTCGTGTATATACAGGGAGAGGTGGGCTTCTGGGTTTGTATATACAGGGAGAGGTGGGCTTCTCGGTGTAGATACAGGAAGAGGTGGGCTTCTCGGTGTATATACAGAGAGAGGTGGGCTTCTCGGTGTATATACAGGGAGAGGTGGGCTTCTCGGTGTATATACAGGGAGAGGTGGGCTTTCAGTGTAGATACAGGGAGAGGGGGTTCTCGTGTATATACAGGGAGAGGTGGGCTTCTCGGTGTATTTTACAGGGAGAGGTGGGCTTCTCGGTGTATATACAGGGAGAGGTGGGCTTCTCGGTGTATATACAGGGAGAGGTGGGCTTCTCAGTGTAGATACAGGGAGAGGTGGGCTTCTCAGTGTATATACAGGGAGAGGTGGGCTTCTCAGTGTATATACAGGGAGAGGTGGGCTTCTCAGTGTATATACAGGGAGAGGTGGGCTTCTCAGTGTATATACAGGGAGAGGTGGGCTTCTCAGTGTTATACAGGGAGAGGTGGGCTTCTCAGTGTATATACAGGGAGAGGTGGGCTTCTCGGTGTAGATACAAGGAGAGGTGGGCTTCTCGGTGTAGATACAGGGAGAGGTGGGCTTCTCGGTGTATATACAAGGAGAGGTGGGCTTCTCGGTGTATATACAGGGAGAGGTGGGTTCTCGGTGTTATACAGGGAGAGGTGGGCTTCTCGTTGTTTACAGGGAGAGGTGGGCTTCTAGTGTATATAAGGGAGAAGTGGGCTTCTCAGTGTAGATACAGGGAGAGGGGGCTTCTCAGTGTATATAAGGGAGAGGGGGGGCCTTTCGGTTTTGTATATACAGGGAGAGGTGGGCTTCTCGGTGTATATACAGGGAGAGGTGGGCTTCTCAGTGTATATACAGGGAGAGGTGGGCTTCTCAGTGTAGATACAGGGAGAGGTGGGCTTCTCGGTGTATATACAGGGAGAGGTGGGCTTCTCAGTGTATATACAGGGAGAGGTGGGCTTCTCAGTGTATATACAGGGAGAGGTGGGCTTCTCAGTGTATATACAGGGAGAGGTGGGCTTCTCGTGTTTTAATACAGGGAGAGGTGGGCTTCTCGGTGTATATACAGGGAGAGGTGGGCTTCTCGGTGTATATACAGGGAGAGGTGGGCTTCTCGGTGTATATACAGGGAGAGGTGGGCTTCTCGGTGTATATACAGGGAGAGGTGGGCTTCTCGGTGTATATACAGGGAGAGGTGGGCTTCTCGGTGTATATACAGGGAGAGGTGGGCTTCTCGGTGTATATACAGGGAGAGGTGGGCTTCTCGGTGTTTTATACAGGGAGAGGTGGCTTTTTCTAGTGTATTACAGGGAGGGGTTGGGCGTCTCGGTGTATATAAGGGAGAGGTGGGCTTCTCGGTGTTTTTTACAGGGAGAGGTGGGCTTCTCGGTGTATATACAGGGAGAGGTGGGCTTCTCAGTGTAGATACAGGGAGAGGTGGGCTTCTCAGTGTATATACAGGGAGAGGTGGGCTTCTCGGTGTATATACAGGGAGAGGTGGGCTTCTCGTGTATAGACGGGGAGAGGTGGGTTTTCTCAGTGTATATACGGGGAAAGGTGGGCTTCTCGGTGTATATACGGGAGGTGGGCTTTCGGTGTATATACAGGGAGAGGTGGGCTTCTCGGTGTACATACAGGAGAGGTGGGCTTTCTCGTGTTATACAGGGAGGGTGGGCTTCTCGGTGTATATACAGGGAGAGGTGGGCTTCTCAGTGTATATAAAAGGGAGGGTGGGCTTCTCGGTGTTTACAGGGAGGGGTTTGGCTTCTCGGTGTATATACAGGGAGAGGTGGGCTTCTCAGTGTATTATACAGGGAGAGGTGGCTTCTCGTGATATACAGGGAGAGGTGGGTTCTCAGTGTTATACAGGGAAAGTGGGCTTCTCGTGTATATACAGGAGAGGTGGGCTTCTCAGTGTATTACAGGGAGGGGGTGGGCTTCTCAGTGTATATACAGGGGAGGTGGGCTTTCAGTGTATATACAGGGAGAGGTGCGCTTCTCGTGTTATGCAGGGAGAGGTGGGCTTCTCAGTGTATATACAGGGAGAGGTGGGCTTCTCAGTGTAATTACGGGGAGAGGTGGGTTTTCTCAGTGAAATATACGGGGAGAGGTGGGCTTCTCAGTGTTTATACAGGGAGAGGTGGGCTTCTCAGTGTTATACGGGAGAGGTGGGCTTCTCAGTGTTATACAGGGAGAGGTGGCTTTCGGTGTATATACAGGGAGAGGTGGGCTTCCGGTGTATATACAGGGAGAGGTGGGCTTCTCGGTTGATACAGGGAGAGGTGGGCTTCTCAGTGTATATACAGGGAGAGGTGGGTTCCAGGGGTATATACAGGAAGGGGGGCCCTTCTCAGTTTTATATACAGGGAGAGGGGGGTTTTCTCGTGTATAAAACAGGGAGAGGTGGGCTTCTCGGTGTATATACAGGGAGAGGGGGCTTCTCGGTGTTTTATACAGGGAGAGGTGGGCTTCTCGGTGTAGATACGGGGGAGGGGTTTGGGCTTCTCAGTGTATATACAGGGAGGGGGTGGGTTCTCAGTGTATATACGGGGAGAGGGTGGGCTTCTCAGTGTATATACAGGGAGAGGTGGGCTTCTCGGTGTATATACGGGGGAGAGGTGGGCTTCTCGGTGTATATACAGGGAGAGGGGGCTTCTCGGTGTATATACAGGGAGAGGTGGGCTTCTCGGTGTATATACAGGGAGAGGTGGGCTTCTCGGTGTATATACAGGGAGAGGTGGGCTTCTCGGTGTATATACAGGGAGAGGTGGGCTTCTCGGTGTATATACAGGGAGAGGTGGGCTTCTCGGTGTATACAGGGAGGGTGGCTTCTCAGTGTATATACAGGGAGAGGTGGGCTTCTCGGTGTATATACAGGGAGAGGTGGGCTTCTCGGTGTATATACAGGGAGAGGTGGGCTTCTCAGTGTTATACGGGAAGGTGGGCTTCTCGGTGTAATACAGGGAGAGGTGGGCTTCTCGGTGTTACAGGGAGAGGTGGGCTTCTCAGTGTATATACAGGGAGAGGTGGGCTTCTCGGTGTAGATACACTGAAAATTTACTAAAAATCCCCATGTAAGGGATTGAAATATTTTTACTGGTTACTTAGGAAGTGAAGTGTAACTTTACTGGACGTACTGACAGTCTCTGTTGAGTGAGACTCGTTAGTCCGTTACTAGTAACACCTGAAGGTGTGTAATGTAGTTTTACCTGTAGGTGTTTACTGTAATTATAATAATTTACAACAAACTTCGAGCACAACAGTCACACAACTCACACTTATTAATAACTTCGTTTTTTACGCTCTTACAAGTGTTACTTCTGCACATTGTAAACAGACTAGTAAGTTAAATGTTTGTTGTTTTAAGGATAGGTTATTTGACTTTAATGAAACCTAAATAAGTCAATAACGCCTGGCAGAGGGGTTTGTGGTTTGTTTGGTTTAAATCCTGTCTACCACACGATTGTCATTGAAGCAGCATGTTACCTGTACGTCACCGTTCATGAGTACTTTAATTCCTAAAATAGGGATTAAAATAATAAGAGGATTTATATACCGTGATATATATGGTTCTTTATAACAAAGTATACCTTTCTTTTAATCCCTGTCCGGAAATTAATTTTCTTCTCTGGTGTGAACGGTTTATACAGGGCTTAATTATATTGTTAATACAGTTTAATTTCATGTTACATACAGTCTTAATGACATGTTACATACAGCTTAATTACTTCTTTTAAAACAGTTCTTAATTAATTGTTACATACGTCTTAAATTACATGTTACATACAGTCTTAAATTTCTTGGTTACTACAGTCTTAATTTCAGTGTTACATAAGTCTTAATTACATGTTCTACAGTCTTAATTACATTGTACATACGTCTTAATTACATGTTACATACGTCTTAATTACATTGGTTATATACAGCCCTTTAATTCTTTTTACATACGCCTTAATTACATTGTTACATACAGTCTTAATTACATTGTTACATACAGTCTTAATTACATTGTTACATACAGTCTTAATTACATTGTTACATACAGCCTTAATTACATTGTTACATACAGTCTTAATTACACTGTTACATACAGCCTTAATTACATTGTTACATACAGCCTTAATTACATTGTTATATACAGCCTTAATTACATTGTTACATACAGCCTTAATTACACTGTTACATACAGCCTTAATTACATTGTTACATACAGTCTTAATTACATTGTTACATACAGTCTTAATTACACTGTTACATACAGCCTTAATTACATTGTTACATACAGTCTTAATTACACTGTTACATACAGCCTTAATTACATTGTTACATACAGTCTTAATTACACTGTTACATACAGCTTAATTTTCATTGTTACATACAGTCTTAATTACATGTTACATAACCTTAATTACATTGTTACATACAGTCTTAATTACACTGTTTAATATACAGCCTTAATTACATTGTTACATACAGTCTTAATTACATGTTACATACAGCCCTTAAAATTTCATGTTACATACAGTCTTAATTTTCATGTTACATACAGTCTTAATTACATTTTTACATACAGTCTTAATAACTGTTAATACAGTCTTAATTACACTGTTACATACAGTCTTAATTACATTGTTACATACAGTCTTAATTACATTGTTACATACAGTCTTAATTACATTGTTACATACAGTCTTAATTACATTGTTACATACAGTCTTAATTACATTGTTACATACAGTCTTAATTACACTGTTACTATACAGTCTTATTACATTGTTACATTCAGTTTAATTACCTGTTACATACAGTCTTAATTACATTGTTACATACAGTCTTAAAATTTCACTGTTACTACAGTCTTAATTACATTGTACATTTCAGTCTTAATTACACGGGTTTCATACAGCCTTAATTTTCATTTTTTACATACAGCCTTAATTACATGTTACCTACAGCCTTAATTACATTTTTCATACGTTCTTAATTACACTGTTTTCACAGCTTAATTACCTGTTACATACAGCCTTAATTACATTGTTACATTTCAGTCTTAATTACACTGTTACATACAGTCTTAATTTCATTGTTACATACAGTCTTTAATTACACTGGGTTTCATTAGTCTTAATTACAGTTACATACAGTCTTAATTACATGTTACATACAGTCTTAATTACATTGTTACATACAGTCTTAATTACACTGTTACATACAGTCTTAATTACATTGTTACATACAGTCTTAATTACACTGTTACATACAGCCTTTATTACATTGGGTTTCATACAGTCTTAATTACACTTTTACATACAGCCTTATTACATTGTTACTAAGTCTTAATTACACTGTTACATACAGCCTTAATTACATGTTACATCAGTCTTAATTAACTGTACATACAGCCCTTTAAATTCCCTTGTTATATAGATTTAAATCAGTTAATACCGCCCTAAATTAAACCATTTTAAATACACTGAGAATTGGGGAATACACTGCATTTAAATCGTTTAATACACGTTTAATCGTTTAATTCAGAAATCAGTTCCTTAATAAAATGTTTTACTGTTCTACTTAAACTAAATTATTAATGTCTATAAAATTAATGTTTTAGAAATCCATAGATTAATATGTTCACAACGGTGGAAAGCTGTGTTGGGGGAGTTTGTGTTTGTGGGAGTGTAGGTTTGTGGGAAATGTTTTGGTGTTGTGGGGGAGTGTAGTGATTGTGGGAGTGTTGGGTGTTGTGGGGGAGTGTGGTGTTGTGGGGGAGTGTAGGTGTTGTGGGGGAGTGTGTGTGTTGTGGGGGTTGTAGGTGTTTGTGGGGGAGTGTAGGTGTTGTGGGGGAGTGTGGTTTTTGTGGGGGAATTTAAGGTGTTGTGGGGGGATGTAGGTGTTGTGGGGAGTGTAGGTGTGTGGGGGGTGTAGGTGTTGTGGGGGAGTGGTGTTGTTGGGGAGTGTGGGTGTTGTGGGGAAGTGTAGGTTTGTGGGGGAGTGTGGGTGTTGTGGGGGAGTGTGGGTGTTAGGGAGTGTGGTGTGTGTGGGGAGTGTAGGGTTTGTGGGGAGTGTTGGTTTTTGTGGGGAGTTTTAGGTGTTGTGGGGAGTGTGGGTGTTTTTTGGGGTGTGTAAAGGGGTTGTGGGGGAGTGTAGGTGTTTGTGGGGGAGTGTAGGTGTTGTGGGGGTGTAGGTTTGTGGGGGGAGTGTGGGTGTTGTGGGGGAGTGTGGGTGTTGTATGGGGGAGTGTGGGTTGTGGGGGGTTAGGTGTTGTGGGGAGTGTAGGTGTTGTGGGGGAGTGAGGTGTTGTGGGGAGTTGGGAGTTGTGGGCAATGTGGTGTTGGGGGGGATGTAGGTTGTTGTGGGGGTGTAGGTGTTGGGGGGAAGTGTAGGTGTTGTGGGGGGGTGTAGTGTGTTGTGGGGGGGTGTAGGTGTTGTGGGGGAAGTGTAGTGTTTGTGGGGGAGTGTGGGTGTTGGGGGGAGTGTAGGGGGTTGTGGGGGAGTGTAGGTGTTGGGTGGGAGTGCAGTGTGTTGTGGGGGAGTGTAGGTGTTGGGGGGAAGTGTAGGTGTTGTGGGGGAGTGTAGGTGTTGTGGGGGAATGTAGGTGTTGTGGGGGAGTGTATGTGTTGTGGGGAAGTGTAGGTGTTGTGGGGGAGTGTAGGTGTTGTGGGGAGAGTGTAGGTGTGTGGGGGAGGGGTGGGTGTTGTGGGGAGTGTAGGGTTGTGGGGGTGTGGGTGTGTGGGGGGTTTAGGTGTATGGGGGAGTGTAGGTGTTGGGGGAAGTGTAGGTGTTGTGGGGGAGTGTAGTGTTTGTGGGGGAGTGGTAGGTGTTTGTGGGGGAGTGTGGGTGTTGGGGGGAATGTAGGTGTTGGGGGTGTAGGTGTTTGGGGGAAAGTGTAGGTGTTGTGGGGGAGTGTAGGTGTTGTGGGGAGTGTAGGTGTTGTGGGGGAGTGTAGGTGTTGGGGGGGAAAGTGTAGGTGTTGTGGGAGTGTAGGTTTGGGGGGAGTGTAGTTTGTGGGGGAGATGTAGGTGTTTGTGGGGGAGTGGGGTGTTGTGGGGAGTTTTGGTGTTGGGGGGGAAGTGTAGTGTTGTGGGGGAGTTGTAGGTGTTGTGGGGGAGTGTGGGTGTTGGGGGGGAGTGTTGGTGTTGTGGGGGAGTGTGGGTTTTTGTGGGGGAGTGTAGGTGTTTGGGGGAGTGTGGGTGTTGTGGGGGGTTGTTGTGTTGTGGGGGGTGTGGGTGTTGTGGGGGAGTGTAGGTGTTGTGGGGGAGTGTAGGTGTTGGGGGGGGAGTGTGGGTTTGTTGTGGGGGAGTGTAGGTGTTGGGGGGAGGGTGGGTTTGTTGGGGGAAGTGTAGGTGTTGTGGGGGAGTGTAGGTGTTGTGGGGGAGTGTAGGTGTTGTGGGGGAGTGTAGGTGTTTTTGGGGGAGTGTAGGTGTTGTGGGGGAGTGTAGGTGTTGGGGGGAAGTGTAGGTGTTGTGGGGGATGTAGGTGTTGTGGGGGAGTGTGGGTGTTGTGGGGGAGTGTTGGTGTTTGGGGGAAGTGTAAGTGTTGTGGGTGAGTGTGGGTGTTGTGGGGGAGTGTAGGTGTTGTGGGGAGGGGGTTTTTAGTGTTGTGTGGGGGGGAGTGTGGGTTTTGTTTTTAGGGGGGAGGTAGGTGTTGTGGGGGAGTGTAGGTGTTGGGGTGAGTGTGGTGTTGTGGGGGAATTTGTGAGTGTTGGGGTGAGTGTGGGTGTTGTGGGGTGAGTGTAGGTGTTGTGGGGGAGTGTGGTTGTTGGGTGGTTTTAGGTGTTGTGGGGTGGTGTAGGTGTTGTGGGGGGAGTGTAGGTTTTGGGGTTTGGTGTAGGTGTGTGGACTGAGTTTTAGATGTTGTGGGGGAAGTGTGGGTGCTGGGTGTTGTGGGAAGGTGTTAGTGTGGGGTTTGCATGTACATTTCTTCATTCCTCATCGTCTTTCTCGTGTTGAAAGCTAATTAAGTCTTAATGGGGTAAACTACTGCTGGTCGTAAACTAGTTCTCTCTCTCTCTCTCTCTCTCTCTCTCTCTCTCTCTCTCTCTCTCTCTCTCTCTCTCTTTCTTTTTTACACAGGGTTTGACAAGGTTATTTAGGATCCCTAGCTTTATTGACAAGCTATATACAGGTTAAGGATTCCTAACTTTATTGACAAGCTAAAAGCTGTTACCTACATCAGCTCATTTGAAAGCATTTTTATTGTTATGAGACATACAAGTAGGGAACAGGATGAAGTTGGAGCCATCTGTGGGCCAGCATTTTCATTTGATCAACTGACTATCTCGTTGATATCATTATGCTGTACGAATGTGTTCCATACTCGAGTCATCCTGGGTATGTATGATCTCAGATGGAGTGATGTTCTGGAGAAGGGTACAGCCAGAGTGAAGTTGCTGCTTTCTGCCCGTCTTGTGGTATAAAAGCTTGTTTCACGCTGTCCTCGAAGTGGATCCAAGAGTGGTACTTTGACAATATTGGCCTTGTACATAACAGTAAGACGCTCTCTCTCTCTCTCTCTCTCTCTCTCTCTCTCTCTCTCTCTCTCTCTCTCTCTCTCTCTCTCTCTCTCTCTCTCTCTCTCTCTCTCTCTCTCTTCTACCACTGCGCTGTTCCTTCAGTTGCATCACCTACCATATACCACCATCTGAATATAATAGTCTTCCAGCATTTAACACTTCATATATTGTTCGTAAACTACTCCTGTACTCTTGTGAGTCTCACAATCTACCGCCATCATCATATTCATCACAAATCATAAGTCTAACTCGAGTTTTCTTAATTTTTTTTTTTTTTGCATTGTTTCCCCATCAACCGACTCACTAGTCGGCTAATGCGCAGGCGCCGCAGTGGAAATAAATAACTGACTTTTTTTGGGTTATCCTAGGTAATTTACATATATGCTACCATGTATGATAATTTGTGTAACTGTATTCTTGTGTACCTGTATTTAAATAAACTTACACTTGGTTGTACTGCTAGGTGGACAGTTGTTGCTAGAGTTGGTGGGCAGTTGTTGTTAGAGGTGGTGGACAGTTGTTGTTAGAGGTGGTGGACAGTTGTTGCAAGAGGTGGTGGACAGTTGTTGTAAGAGGTGGTGGACAGTTGTTGTAAGAGGTGGTGGACAGTTGTTGCAAGAGGTGGTGGACAGTTGTTGTAAGAGGTGGTGGACAGTTGTTGTAAGAGGTGGTGGACAGTTGTTGTTAGAGGTGGTGGACAGTTGTTGCAAGAGGTGGTGGACAGTTGTTGTAAGAGGTGGTGGACAGTTGTTGTTAGAGGTGGTGGACAGTTGTTGTAAGAGGTGGTGGACAGTTGTTGCAAGAGGTGGTGGACAGTTGTTGTAAGAGGTGGTGGACAGTTGTTGTTAGAGGTGGTGGACAGTTGTTGTTAGAGGTGGTGGACAGTTGTTGCAGAGTGGTGGACAGTTGTTGTTAGAGGTGGTGGGCAGTTGTTGTTAGAGGTGGTGGGCAGTTGTTGCTAGAGTTGGTGGGCAGTTGTTGTTAGAGGTGGTGGACAGTTGTTGTTAGAGTGGTGGACAGTTGTTGCAAGAGTGGTGGGCAGTTGTTGTTAGAGGTGGTGGACAGTTGTTGTAAGAGGTGGTGGGACAGTTGTTGTTAGAGGTGGTGGACAGTTGTTGTTAGAGGTGGTGGACAGTTGTTGTAAGAGGTGGTGGACAGTTGTTGTTAGAGGTGGTGGACAGTTGTTGTTAGAGGTGGTGGGCAGTTGTTGTTAGAGGTGGTGGACAGTTGTTGCTAGAGTTGGTGGGCAGTTGTTGTTAGAGGTGGTGGACAGTTGTTGTTAGAGGTGGTGGACAGTTGTTGTTAGAGGTGGTGGACAGTTGTTGTTAGAGGTGGTGGGCAGTTGTTGTTAGAGGTGGTGGGCAGTTGTTGCTAGAGTTGGTAGGCAGTTGTTGTTAGAGGTGGTGGACAGTTGTTGTTAGAGGTGGTGGGCAGTTGTTGTTAGAGGTGGTGGACAGTTGTTGTTAGAGGTGGTGGACAGTTGTTGTTAGAGGTGGTGGACAGTTGTTGTTAGAGGTGGTGGACAGTTGTTGTTAGAGGTGGTGGGCAGTTGTTGTTAGAGGTGGTGGGCAGTTGTTGTTAGAGGTGGTGGGCAATGGTTGTTAGAGGTGGTGGGCAGTGGTTGTAGAGGTGGAGGGCAGTGGTTGTTAGAGGTGGTGGGCAGTGTTGTTACAGGTGGTGGGCAGGTGTTGTTAGAGGTGGTGGGCAGTTGTTGTTATAGGTGGTGGGCAGTGGTTGTTAGAGGTGGTGGGCAGTGGTTGTTAGAGGTGGTGGGCAGTTGTTGTTAGAGGTGGTGGGCAATGGTTGTTAGAGGTGGTGGGCAGTGGTTGTTAGAGGTGGTGGGCAATGGTTGTTAGAGGTGGTGGGCAGTGGTTGTTAGAGGTGGAGGGCAGTGGTTGTTAGAGGTTGTGGGCAGTGGTTGTTACAGGTGGTGGGCAGTGGTTGTTAGAGGTGGTGGGCAGTTGTTGGTTATAGGTGGTGGGCAGTGGTTGTTAGAGGTGGTGGGCAGTGGTTGTTACAGGTGGTGGCAGTGGTTGTTAGAGGTGGTGGGCAGTTGTTGTTAGAGGTGGTGGGCAATGGTTGTTAGAGGTGGTGGGCAGTGGTTGTTAGAGGTGGTGGGCAATGGTTGTTAGAGGTGGTGGGCAGTGGTTGTTAGAGGTGGAGGGCAGTGGTTGTTAGAGGTGGTGGGCAGTGGTTTGTTACAGAGTGGTGGGCAGTGGTTGTTAGAGGTGGTGGGCAGTTGTTGTTATAGGTGGTGGGCAGTGGTTGTAGAGGTGGTGGGCAATGGTTGTTAGAGGTGGTGGGCAGTGTTGTTAGAGGTGGTGGGCAATGGTTGTTAGAGGTGGTGGGCAGTGGTTGTTAGAGGTGGAGGGCAGTGGTTGTTAGAGGTGGTGGGCAGTGGTTGTTACAGGTGGTGGGCAGTGGTTGTTAGAGGTGGTGGGCAGTTGTTATAGGTGGTGGGCAGTGGTTGTTAGAGGTGGTGGGCAGTGGTTGTTACAGGTGGTGGGCAGTGGTTGTTAGAGGTGGTGGGCAGTTGTTGTTAGAGGTGGTGGGCAATGGTTGTTAGAGGTGGTGGGCAGTGGTTGTTAGAGGTGGTGGGCAATGGTTGTTAGAGGTGGTGGGGCAGTGGTTGTTAGAGGTGGAGGGCAGTGGTTGTTAGAGGTGATGGGCAGTGGTTGTTACAGGTGGTGGGCAGTGGTTGTTAGAGGTGGTGGGCAGTTGTTGTTATAGGTGGTGGGCAGTGGTTGTTAGAGGTGGTGGGCAATGGTTGTTAGAGGTGGTGGGCAGTTGTTGTTAGAGGTGGTGGGCAATGGTTGTTAGAGGTGGTGGGCAGTGGTTGTTAGAGGTGGTGGGCAATGGTTGTTAGAGGTGGTGGGCAGTGGTTGTTAGAGGTGGAGGGCAGTGGTTGTTAGAGGTGGTGGGCAGTGGTTGTTACAGGTGGTGGGCAGTGGTTGTTAGAGGTGGTGGGCAGTTGTTGTTATAGGTGGTGGGCAGTGGTTGTTAGAGGTGGTGGGCAGTGGTTGTTACAGGTAGTGGGCAGTGGTTGTTAGAGGTGGTGGGCAGTGGTTGCTAGAGGTGGTGGGCAGTGGTTGTTAGAGGTGGTGGGCAGGGTTGTTAGAGGTGGTGGGCAATGGTTGTTAGAGGTGGTGGGCAGTGGTTGTTAGAGGTGGAGGGCAGTGGTTGTTAGAGGTGGTGGGCAGTGGTTGTTACAGGTGGTGGGCAGTGGTTGTTATAGGTGGTGGGCAGTGGTTGTTAGAGGTGGTGGGCAGTGGTTGTTACAGGTGGTGGGCAGTGGTTGTTAGAGGTGGTGGGCAGTTGTTGTTATAGGTGGTGGGCAGTGGTTGTTAGAGGTGGTGGGCATGGTTTGTTACAGGTGGTGGGCAGTGGTTGTTAGAGGTGGTGGGCAGTGGTTGCTAGAGGTGGTGGGCCAGTGGTTGTTAGAGGTGGTGGGCAGTGGTTGTTAGAGGTGGTGGGCAGTGGTTGTTAGAGGTGGTGGGCAGTGGTTGTTAGAGGTGGTGGGCAGTGGTTGTTAGAGGTGGTGGGCAGTGGTTGTTAGAGGTGGTGGGCAGTGGTTGTTAGAGGTGGTGGGCAGTGGTTGTTAGAGGTGGTGGGGCAGTGGTTGCTAGAGGTGGTGGGCAGTGGTTGTTAGAGGTGGTGGGCAGTGGTTGTTAGAGGTGGTGGGCAGTGGTTGTTAGAGGTGGTGGGCAGTGGTTGTTAGAGGTGGTGGGCAGTGGTTGTTAGAGGTGGTGGGCAGTGGTTGTTAGAGGTGGTGGGCAGTGGTTGTTAGAGGTGGTGGGCAGTGGTTGTTAGAGGTGGTGGGCAGTGGTTGTTAGAGGTGGTGGGCAGTGGTTGTTAGAGGGTGGTGGGCAGTGGTTGCTAGAGGGGTGGGCAGTGGTTGTTAGAGGTGGTGGGCAGTGGTTGCTAGAGGTGGTGGGCAGTGGTTGTTAGAGGTGGTGGGCAGTGGTTGTTAGAGGTGGTGGGCAGTGGTTGTTAGAGGTGGTGGGCAGTGGTTGTTAGAGGTGGTGGGCAGTGGTTGTTACAGGTGGTGGGCAGTGGTTGTTAGAGGTGGTGGGCAGTGGTTGCTAGAGGTGGTGGGCAGTGGTTGTTAGAGGTGGTGGGCAGTGGTTGTTAGAGGTGGTGGGCAGTGGTTGTTAGAGGTGGTGGGCAGTGTTGTTAGAGGTGGTGGGCAGTGGTTGTTAGAGGTGGTGGGCAGTGGTTGTTAGAGGTGGTGGCAGTGGTTGTTAGAGGTGGTGGGCAGTGGTTGTTAGAGGTGGTGGGCAGTGGTTGCTAGAGGTGGTGGGCGTGGTTGTTAGAGGTGGTGGGCAGTGGTTGTTAGAGGTGGTGGGCAGTGGTTGTTAGAGGTGGTGGGCATGGTTGTTAGAGGTGGTGGGCAGTGGTTGTTAGAGGTGGTGGGCAGTGGTTGTTAGAGGTGGTGGGCAATGGTTGTTAGAGGTGGTGGGCAGTGGTTGTTAGAGGTGGTGGGCAGTGGTTGTTAGAGGTGGGTGGGCAGTGGTTGTTAGAGGTGGTGGGCAGTGGTTGTTAGAGGTGGTGGGCAGTGGTTGCTAGAGGTGGTGGGCAGTGGTTGTTAGAGGTGGTGGGCAGTGGTTGCTAGAGGTGGTGGGCAGTGGTTGTTAGAGGTGGGGGGCAGTGGTTGTTAGAGGTGGTGGGCAGTGGTTGTTAGAGGTGGTGGGCAGTGGTTGTTAGAGGTGGTGGGCAGTGGTTGTTAGAGGTGGTGGGCAGTGGTTGCTAGAGGTGGTGGGCAGTGGTTGCTAGAGGTGGTGGGCAGTGGTTGCTAGAGGTGGTGGGACAGTGGTTGTTAGAGGTGGTGGGCAGTGGTTGTTAGAGGTGGTGGGCAGTGGTTGTTACAGGTGGTGGGCAGTGGTTGTTAGAGGTGGTGGGAAGTGGTTGTTAGAGGTGGTGGGAAGTGGTTGTTAGAGGTGGTGGGCAGTGGTTGCTAGAGGTGGTGGGCAGTGGTTGCTAGAGGTGGTGGGCAGTGGTTGCTAGAGGTGGTGGGCAGTGTGGTTGCTAGAGGTGTGGGCAGTGGTTGTTAGAGGTGGTGGGCAGTGGTTGTTAGAGGTGGTGGGCAGTGGTTGTTACAGGTGGTGGGCAGTGGTTGTTAGAGGTGGTGGGAAGTGGTTGTTAGAGGTGGTGGCAGTGGTTGTTAGAGGTGGTGGGCAGTGGTTGTAGAGGTGGTGGGCAGTGGTTGCTAGAGGTGGTGGGCAGTTGTTGTTAGAGGTGGTGGGCAGTGGTTGCTAGAGGTGGTGGGCAGTGGTTGTTAGAGGTGGTGGGCAGTGGTTGTTACAGGTGGTGGGCAGTGGTTGTTACAGGTGGTGGGCAGTGGTTGTTACAGGTGGTGGGCAGTGGTTGTTACAGGTGGTGGGCAGTGGTTGTCTTGGAAACATGTAAATTAAGACACATGTGCAACATCTGGGTATCTTAATAACCCCTCAAGGGAGGTTCCTTGACGCTGGTGAGGGGCTCTTGATCTAGGGAATTGGATCTGTGCTCCAGTTCCCTGAATTAAGCATGAATGCCTTCCATCCCCTCCCACATGCGCTGTATAATCCTACGGGTTTAGCGCTCCCTCATGATAATAATAATATTGCTAATAATAATAATAATCCTTATTGTAGACGTTTCACCATCTAGTGGCTTTATCAGTACAAATTCTAGGATATAATTTACAGAGTGTAGAACTATATATAACTATACTGCGGGCTAAGCCTGGGTGAGCCTCACAGAGAGAGAGGAGAGAGACGTGGGTTGAGTGGCTGGGTCGACTTTTGAAAATTGAGTGTACTTAAAGTAGTGGAGGATGAGGGCAGCAAGGTTGACCCGGCTCTTACTATGAGACAGGGATATGTGAGTAGTGTTTTCCTAAGGTGAACAAATATAAACTTTATTTTCAATATAAGTACGCAAGTTACCAGCACTGGTTAGCAGTTTGTTTATTGTCTTCAAGGTATAAACCATAATTGTGGGTCGTCTAGGACACGTGACTCTCACTTTAGAAAATGATGTCGCTGTCCATGTTTCATAACAGATGTCGCTGAAGTTCAGTACTTTCACACTGTGATTTAAATTAATCTGATGATTCGGTTGTGTCAGGTGTACTGGATGAACAGGCTGTGTCAGGTGTACTGGATGAACAGGCTGTGTCAGGTGTACTGGATGAACAGGTTGTGTCAGGTGTACTGGATGAACAGGTTGTGTCAGGTGTACTGGATGAACAGGTTGTGTCAAGGTGTACTGGGATGAACAGGTTGTGTCAAGTGTACTGGATGAACAGGTTGTCAGGTGTACTGGATGAACAGGTTGTGTCAAGTGTACTGGATGAACAGGTTGTGTCAGGTGTACTGGATGAACAGGTTGTGTCAGGTGTACTGGATGAACAGGTTGTGTCAGGTGTAATGGATGAACAGGTTGTGTCAGGTGTACTGGATGAACAGGTTGTGTCAGGTGTACTGGATGAACAGGTTGTGTCAGGTGTACTGGATGAACAGGCTGTGTCAGGTGTACTGGATGAACAGGTGTCAGGTGTACTGGATGAACAGGTTGTGTCAGGTGTACTGGATGAACAGGTTGTGTCAGGTGTACTGGATGAACATGTTGTGTCAGGTGTACTGGATGAACAGGTTGTGTCAGGTGGTGTATGGATGAACAGGTTGTGTCAGGTGTACTGGATGAACAGGTTGTGTCAGGTGTACTGGATGAACAGGTTGTGTCAAGTGTACTGGATGAACAGGTTGTGTCAGGTGTACTGGATGAAAAAGACTTTTGTCAGGTGTACTGGATGAACAGGCTGTGTCAGGTGTACTGGATGAACAGGTTGTCAGGTGTACTGGATGAACAGGCTGTGTCAGGTGTACTGGATGAACAGGTTGTGTCAGGTGTACTGGATGAACAGGTTGTGTCAGGTGTACTGGATGAACATGTTGTGGGGCAGGTGTACTGGATGAACAAGGTGTGTCAGGTGTACTGGATGAACAGGTTGTGTCAGGTGTAATGGATGAACAGGTTGTGTCAAGTGTACTGGATGAACAGGTTGTGTCAGGTGTACTGGATGAACAGGCTGTGTCAGGTGTACTGGATGAACAATTTGTGTCAAGTGTACTGGATGAACAGGTTGTGTCAGGTGTACTGGATGAACAGACTGTGTCAGGTGTACTGGATGAACAGGCTGTGTCAGGTGTACTGGATGAACAGGTTGTCAGGTGTACTGGATGAACAGGCTGTGTCAGGTGTACTGGATGAACAGGTTGTGTCAGGTGTACTGGTATGAACAGGTTGTGTCAGGTGTAATGGATGAACAGGTTGTGTCAAGTGTACTGGATGAACAGGTTGTGTCAAGTGTACTGGATGAACAGGTTGTCAGGTGTACTGGATGAACAGGTTGTGTCAAGTGTACTGGATGAACAGGTTGTGTCAGGTGTACTGGATGAACAAGTTGTGTCAGGTGTACTGGATGAACAGGTTGTGTCAGGTGTACTGGATGAACAGGTTGTGTCAGGTGTTAATGGATGAACAGGTTGTGTCAAGTGTACTGGATGAAAAAGGTTGTGTCAGGTGTACTGGATGAACAGGTTTTCAGGTGTACTGGATGAACAGGTTGTGTCAGTGTACTGGATGAACAGGCTGTGTCAGGTGTACTGGATGAACAGGTTGTGTCAAGTGTACTGGATGAACAGGTTGTGTCAGGTGTACTGGATGAACAAGTTGTGTCAGGTGTACTGGATGAACAGGTTGTCAGGTGTACTGGATGAACAGGTTGTGTCAGGTGTAATGGATGAACAGGTTGTGTCATGTGTACTGGATGAACAGGTTGTGTCAGATGTACTGGATGAACAGGTTGTGTCAGGTGTACTGGATGAACAGGTTGTGTCAGATGTACTGGATGAACAGGTTGTGTCAGGTGTACTGGATGAACAGGTTGTGTCAGATTTTACTGGATGAACAGGTTGTGTCAGGTGTACTGGATGAACAGGTTGTGTCAGGTGTACTGGATGAACAGGTTGTGTCAGATGTGCTGGATGAACAGGTTGTGTCAGGTGTACTGGATGAACATGTTGTGTCAGGTGTACTGGATGAACATGTTGTGTCAGGTGTACTGGATGAACATGTTGTGTCAGGTGTACTGGATGAACAGTGAGAGGTAAGCCGATGAATTGAGACACTTATGCAACACATGGGAATCTTTATTAAAGAAACGTTTCGCCACACAGTGGCTTCATCAGTCCAGTACAAAGTAGAAATGGGTAAGGAGAGGAGAGGAGAGGAGGAGTTCGAGGTAATCAGTCCCTCAACCTGGAATCAATGAGTTTAGTCCATCACTCTTGTAGGAAGTACAGTATAGGGCCAGAGAGGTGGCTTATATACTGCAGTGAGATGAGTCGAAGCAGGAGGAGGCGGGATCACAGTGGGACCTGCCACTAGTGTAAGTAGGTCGTCGTCCAAAGGTTGGACAAGCGTTGAAGTCTTTGTACCAAGATCCCATGATGTTGCAGTGTCTGACAGATGTGATGAATGGTTTTGAAAACAAGTTGAAGAATTGAGACACTTATGCAACACATGCAACAACAACAACAACAAACAACAACACAACAACAACAACAACAACCACCACAAAAACCAAACCCAAACCAAACCACCACCCACCACCACCACCACCACCACCACCACTCACCACCATCACCACACCCCCCCTCACCCTCCTCTCCAAACAATGTGCACCTCCCATACCATCAACCCACCCAATCAACCAACAAATCAGCCAGTCCCTTTCAACTCTCCCCAAAACCTTGCCTTTCTTCATCAGACATTTACAGCCACCATCACTACACTACACCAACACAACATCCCCCGAATCTCATCACGAATATGCAAATATATAGGAATGTGTCCGGGTAGGTTAGTGGGGGGAGAGGTTAGTTGATGTACGAGTCCACGTGTAGTGGTGGTAGCAGGTACATGCAGGTGTATACATAGATTTACAGGTGCAGATAAGATTGCTTTGTTAATGTGGCCTTAAATCCTATCGACCGGAGTTAAAATAAAGGTTACATGTAACTAAACTGAAGAGATAAGCAAAATACAGAGTATTTATTTTCTTTAATATTGAAAAAGAAAAATAGTACCAAGAGTGTAAGCAGAGTTGTGTAGATGTGAGTCACCAAGTCTTAGTCTTCCAGGGTATCCATCACTCATGTCATCATTATGGAACACTTCTTGAACTTTGGAATTAAATCATAATCGCAGCCCACAAAGCATACATTGTTCAGAGAACATTTTCCAGCGTGGTAGACGGGGAGTGTGAGAACACTCAACTTTTTTCTCCTTATATCAGCCCCTCTGATTATTATTTAATTCTAAAATTCAAGCAGTCATTAGCAGGGAAACGTTTTAGTTGCTCTGCAGTGCGGCGCGAAGTGCCGAAGATTAACCTCGGCGAATCTGTGTATATACATAGATATATACTTCGTGGTGTATATACTCTGTTCTATGATATCTTATTAGAACTGTTTTATTTCCGGAGCGTTCGATTACATTTTTGGACTCTTTATTAATCACAAGTTTATACTCAGCTGTACTACTCGCTAATCATTCATTCTTATCAACTTACGGTGTCTTGACTATTGGGAGCCACAAACCAAATACCATCCACAACATACTGTGACTCAAGAAATTAGCTTTCGAATAATAATCATCAGGTTATTGAGCAACACCCCCCCCCACCCTCCCACTATTTCAGTCTTGACCTAATCCTCTAAATTCACCCTACTATTATGCATATATTATTATAATTTAAAATATATCATAATCATTAAGAATTATTATATATATGTCAGTGCCGAATATGTAAAGTCAATTAACAGAACTCATTCAAATTAAGTCCTTATCTAAATTTTCTCTTTCGTTTAAGATATATTTTTTCATTATATTTATTAATATTTTTATTTCCGGACTTACAAAGAATCTTGGAAACTTACCTAACTTATTATAACAAGAACAATTTATTTTAGCCTTACACCACAAATATTTTTAGTTGTTTACAAAAATTTAATACTAAACAAACACAGTGAAATATATTTTTTCGTTTAGGTTCAGAATGATTTGGCGAATTATGCATACACCAAATTTCCGCTTGTCCTATATGGCAAGATAACGTTGCTAATTTAAGCCAAGATGGCAAGTTACCTCTATTCTGCAAATATATATATATATATATATATATATATATATATATATATATATATATATATATTATATATATATATATATATATATATATATATATATATATATATATAAAGAGTACGAACGTCAACCCAACGCTCCGACTCTTTTCTTGAGAGGTACACCAGAACACATAAACACAATACACAATTCAAGAAACGACTGTCGTTGACATACCACATGTTCGACTCAACCTGTCCAAGCACTCCATGATAATAAAGGGTCCTAAAATTTGACATTCCTTTCCAGAAAATGCTGAATGTTCCAGTGCGCCATCTGCTTCAAATTTCATTTTTTAAAAAGTACTTCCTTCATCCTGACCTAAATTCTACGTAGACTATGTTATTTATCAATACCATCCCTCTTTATCTAGTTCATATTAGCATCTATATTGTTATCACCATCACCAGTTTATATCCATAAGTCATAACCTCTAGAAACATTATAACAAATTGTCTCACATTAATAAACAAGACTGTTAAAATTAATATATGAGAGACTAAAATTAACACTCAAGTAAACTAGCTTGATCTTATAAATGTCTGTAGTAATAAGTTAATCTAAACACTGCCATAAATGCTCAGAATTACTATTCCTGTCTTAATTATATTACGTAATTTTATAGAAATAAAGATTATCATTAGTATCATGAATATATACTGTGGGTTGTGCAGTGAAAATTGTTTTGGGATGTTATGTGAGCGCTGCCATGACTGAGTAATATTATTACCAGTGATCATAACTGTGTGTTATGTTGCATGAAGCGTCCCCCTGGTGCTGCTTCCCACAACCTCACCCTCTCAATAATCCCTCTAGAACATTTTATCAAGTCAACACCAAATTTTATCCAGTATTACAAGAATGACGATGAGACAGACTGTTTCTTATTATTATTATTATTATTATTATTATTATTATTATTATTATTATTATTATTATTATTATTGGTGTTGTTGTTGTTCTCAGTATTTTTATTGATGTATTCAAAGGAAGGCGCTAAACCTACAGGAGTCACACTGTGCCTGGGGAATGGGAGGTAATCAGGATACGAGGAAGGGGTGGGTAGTTTAAATTCCTTGAATCAAGAACTTTTCACTAGCACCAAGGCATCTTCACTGAAGGGATGAGGCTCAGAGAGTCAGACTTTAATTAAGGTCGGCCTCTCACGATCCAGTCTTATTTATATAAGGAGGGATTCTCTCAGTTAAGATCACGTTTTCAGTAGTTATTTTTATTTAGGGAGATACCCACTTACAAGCATAGTCATTCAACTAATCTTTCAATCACTACCCTGAGATCCTGCTATATTCACCGTAAAGTCTGTTTCAGCCACAATTTTTTTCCCCTGTCTTTCTCCTCCGTACTCAATGGAGTGTGTTTTCCCTTTCCTAGTTTTCATAACCTTGTATTTACTAGGACTGAATTCCAGGAGCCACTTGTCTGATCAAACTTGAAGTTTACTCACATTATATTAAAGCCTTTCCCTGCCACTTTTTTTTTATCCTAATTAATTTTCTATAATTTGCTAACAGAGAGAGACACATGGGACTTTCCCGGGACGTCGGTCACATACAACTACAACTGCGCCGCCCTCAGGGAAGGTTCCTACATGCTGGTGAGGGGCTTGTAATCTAAGGAATTGGACCTGTGCTCCAGTTTTTTAATCGAATCTGAATGCCTTCCATTCCCCTGGGCGTATGGGTTTAGTGTTCCTCTAATGAATACAATGTAATACAAGAGTGCAGCTTGTTGTCTCTTATGCTACATTCACGTTACTGTCTTATAGAACTCACTAAGTTTGTGAGAGAGAATTGGCCGTCTTGAAGCCCGTGCTGATTATTACTATAACTACTTCTCCAGGCCTTTCATCGCTCTTCTGATTATCTTTTCCATTGCCTTATATAATGTGAACGTCAGTTATTGTGGCCTGTAATTTAACGCCACTCTTCTCTTCCCTCGTTTTTCAATATGGTGCTTACATTCGCTATCTTCCACATCTCTGACTATTTCCTTATTTCCAGTGAATTGTTGATTTTTAGTTAACGGTTCACACAGTTCTGCTCCCTCTCTCAGAACTCATGGTGATAAATTCTTCAGTCCCATTATCTTTGTATTATCCAGTTCATTCACTAGCTTTTGCAGTGCCCCTGACGCATGTGTACTCACCTAATTGTATTCACTTAACTGTGGTTGCAGGGGTCGATACTCAGCTCCTGGCCCCGCCTCTCCACTGGTCGCTACTAGGTCCTCTCTCTCCCTGCTCCATGAGCTTTATAATACCTCGTCTTAAAACTATGTATGGTTCCTGCCTCCACTACATCACTTGCCCGACTATTCCACTTCCTGACAATTCTATGAGTGAAGAAATACTTCCTAACATCCCTTTGACTCATCTGAGTCTTCAACTTCCAATTGTGACCCCTTGTTTCTGTGTCCCCTCTGGAACATTCTATCTCTGTCCACCTTATCTATTCCTCGCAGTATTTGTATGTCGTTATCATGTCTCCCCTAATCCTTCTGTCCTCCAGTGTCGTCAGGCCGATTTCCCCTAACCTTTCTTCGTCGGACATTCCCCTAAGATCTGGAACTAGCATTGCACTTTCTCTAATTTCTTGACGTGCTTGACCAAGTGTGGGTTCCAAACTGGTGCTGCATACTCCAGTATAGGCCTGACGTACACGGTGTACAGAGTCTTAGAGTCTTGAACGATTACTTAGTGAGGTATCGGAACGCTGTTCTCAGGTTTGCCAGGCACCCCCATATGCTGCAGCAGCTATCTGGTTGATGTGTGCTTCCGGAGACGTGCTCAGTGTTATACTCACCCCAAGATCTTTCTCCTTGAGTGAGGTTTACAGTCTTTGGCCGCCTAGCCTATACTCTGTCTGCGGTCTTCTTTGCCCTTCCCCGATCTTCATGACTTTGCATTTGTCAGAGTTAAATTCGAGGAGCCAGTTGCTGGACCACGCGTCCAGCCTGTCCAGGTCTCTTTGTACTCCTGCCTGATCCTTATCTGATTTAATTCTCCTCATTAACTTCACATCATCTGCGAACAGGGACACTTCTGAATCTATCCCTTCCAGCATGTCATTCACAAATACCAAAAATAGCACTGGTCCTTGGACTGCCCCCTGTGGGACCCCGCTCGTCACAGGCGCCCACTGTGATACCTCGTCACTTACCATGATTCATTGTTGCCTCCCTGTCAGGTATTCTCTGATCCATTGCAGTGCCTTTCCTGTTATACGTGCCTGATCCTCTAGCTATTGCACTAATCTCTTGTGGGGAACTGTGTCGAACGCCTTCTTGCAGTCCAAGAAAATGCAATCAACCCACCCCTTTGTGTTTATGTGTGTGTGTGTGTGTGTGTGTGTGTGTGTGTGTGTGTGTGTGTGTGTGTGTGTGTGTGTGTGTTTGCGTTGTTTGTTTTTGTGCGTGTACTTATTTATATATGTAGTTGTAGGGTCGAGTCTTAGCTCCTGGCCCAGCTTCTCAACTTGCCGCTTGTCAGGTTCACATTCTCTCCTAACCTCGTGGGTCGTATCATCGAGATCAGTCCACTTCCTGACCACCCTAAGGCTGAAGAAATACTTCCTGACATCCTTGTGATTCATCTGTCTTTAACTTTCAGCTGTGCCCCCTAGTACCTGTATCCCGTCTCTCAAACAACCTGTCTGTATGACCTGTCAATTCCTCTGAGTATTTTGTCTCTTGTTATCATGTTCCCTGGTCCTGCCTTTCAGGGTCTTTAGATTCAATTCTTTTAGTTTCTCCTCGTAGCTCATACTACTTAACTCTGCAACTAGTCTCTTTGCATACTTCGTACTTTCTTAGTATGGTTCCTCAGGCTTGGGTTCTTTACTTGTACTGCGTACTCTAAGCTGGGCCTGATATATTTTGTATAAAGCGCCCGAAATAACTGTTGAGATTCATGAAAGCCACTCTTTCAGATTTGCCAGGTGAGCATTGGCTGCAGAGGTTGATGTGAGTCTCTGGCAATATGCTAGGCACCATGCTGCAGCCTGTCCCTAGTCTATACTCCGTGTTTAGTCTTCTGGCCCCTTCCCCAATCTTCATAACCTTGTATTTACTGTGTGTGCGTGTGTGTGTGTGTGTGTGTGTGTGTGTGTGTGTGTGTGTGTGTGTGTACACGTTCCTAGGAGTGGTGAGGGCCGCGTTGCTATGGTAACGTGGCTTACACCCTCTCACTACCCTGCTTTTTCTTTCCATTTCTGCCTCTTTTTCTCATTCACTTTTCTCTTCCTTCCCTCTTTTCCACACTTCTCCCCTTCCACTTGCGGCTTCTGTTTGTAAATGGGCAGCAACCTATTTTCGCCTATGAAGAAAAGACACAAATGCAGTGTATATCTTTTACAGTGAAGTTTCGCTCTCTGGAGAGTGAAACGTTGCCAGAGTAAAGGTTTGCTCTGCTTCGTTTCTTCTTTAATATAGTCTTCAGTAGGCCTTTGTGTCCAGTTTGGCCTACCCATACACTTCTGTGGACAGACTCACAGATAGTTTTAATACTACCAAATAAAAGCATAAGAATGAAGGGAAGTGTTCACACCAGTCAACTTGTGTATGTCTCCAGCCATTATCACTCATATATTTGTCAGGTCATTGTTAAAAAAACCTTTTAGTGTATTTCTGTCCACGATAACACATTGTAACTTATACCACACTCGTGTGGCCCGGTGGCCTGGTGGCTAAAGCTCCCGCTTCACACACGGAGGGCCCGGGTTCGATTCCCGGCGGGTGGAAACATTTCGACACGTTTCCTTACACCTGTTGTCCTGTTCACCTAGCAGCAAATAGGTACCTGGGTGTTAGTCGACTGGTGTGGGTCGCATCCTGGGGGGACAAGATTGAGGACCCCAATGGAAATAAGTTAGACAGTCCTCGATGACGCACTGACTTTATTGGGTTATCCTGGGTGGCTAACCCTCCGGGGTTAAAAATCCGAACGAAATCTTATCTTATCTTACTTCTATTTTCTAAACAGTGTTTAAATATTTTCCAAAACTACAATTTTTCAGTTGTAAACCATTGTTTTAACTATTATCTTGGCTTCATATTTTCTGAACCTTATTGTTATACCTTCATCTTCAATTTCAGGCAAATTAAGACACTTCCTTGTCGTCGATTGGCTATTCATATATTTTTCTTCTCTCAAAAAGGCATGGAGTAAGAGGCGACATGATGTGAGGTTCCATGTGCTCACCTATATGTGGTTGCAGGGGTCGATTCATACCTGTGTGTGTAGTCACCTATTTGTACTCGCCTGTTTATGGTTGAAGGCGTCGATTTACAGCTCCTGGCCCCGCCTCTTTGTGTGTGTGTGTGTGTGTGTGTGTGTAAACTAAGCAATACCAAGATATAAAAAAGGGGAATGAACTAAAGTCGGATTCTAGAAGATTTTGTACAAGGGTCAGAGGTGGGACGTGGAGTAGCGAGTCTAAGGTATTTCCGCCGCTGGAGAAGGTCGAATTTCGGGATTCATGAAAACTTTTAAGTTTTCTTTAGACAACACCTTGAATAAGAATATACCGTATTTGCTCATTCGAGCAAACACGTTTCCTCTAAACGTATTTGCTTGGAATTCCTCCTTTCTGCAACATTGCAAGCTCTGATGATGTGTTGATTGCAACATGAAAGGCCTAGAACTATCATTCAACTCTCCCCGTGGTTGTTTTGCATGCATATATATATAATATATATATATATATATATATATATATATATATATATATTATATATATATATATTATCATATATATATATATATATATATATATATATATAATATATAATATATATAATCAAAAACAGCGCTGCGTCCTTGGCTAGTGCAGGGTTGTTATTGATCAATACCACTCGTTCGTGGTCACACTAATAAATATATATATATATATATATATATATATATATTATAAAATATATATATAATATTAATATATTATATATATTATATTTATATATATTTATTATATAAATATAATATATATATTATATAATATATAATATTATATAAATATATAATATATATATATATATATATTATATATATATATATATATAAAACAGATGTTTAGTAAGGTTTACATAAATGGGAGAGGTTTTTCGTCTATTGCAACTTAGCCAAACTTTTCAGTCAGGGAGTAAAAAATCATTCGTTTTTAATCATCGTTTAAGCCTCGTTGATTAACTCTGGAAGGTGAAGATTATGTATGCTGGTTCATTCTTTTCCTCTTGTCTGGTAATTCTACTTATCTTCTGACATATTCATTCTTTAGCTACGTGCAATCTTAATTTCGTGGTTTATTCCATTTTTTCATTTGTATTTTTCTTTTGTTCTGATTTATTACTCTTTGATTGGGTTTTTTTCCCTTATTGTTATTTTCTCCTTCATTCGTCATTATTATTCTAAAAGTAATTACGTTTATACTTTGTTTTCAAGTACAGTATATGTGTATTTATTTATCACTGTTCCTAAATGAATGTATTGTGTCCCCATTTGCTTAAGTTTATTCCTAAAATGTCTTACTTATTCTTCTTTCATTCTTTCCTTCCTCAGGTAAAGCGTGATCCTGCTTAACAGAGTTTACACTATGTGGGCGAGTTTATTCTCCCGTGGTCATCTTTATTACTCTGATCTGGTTTTTCCTCCGGGTTTATGACTTTCCTTTGCTAGGATTTATTTCTTATATTTTCTTTTGTCTTCTAGTTTTATTGAATTTTGTGAGGCGAGGCGTGTTTGCTGGCTCCTTGCCACCGACCCCACCAACAGTGGTTAATGGAAGCCACAAGCTGAGAGAGACGTATCGATGTGATTACAAATACCAGGAACTAGACACTGCATACCCAGACAGTGGTGGAGGGAACACTCTCCAGTAACACTCTCCAGTAACACACTCTCCAGTAACACACTCCAGTAACACATTCTCCAGTAACACATTCTCCAGTAACACACACTCTCTAGCAACACACACTCTCTAGTAACAAACACACTCTCCACTATCACACAATCTCTCCACTAACACTCTCTAGTAACACACTCTCCAGTAACACAAACTGTCTAGTAACACACACTCTCTAGTAACACACACTCTGGTAACACACACTCTCTAGTAACACTCACTCTCTAGTAACAAACACACTCTCCACTAACACACACTCTCTCCACTAACACACTCTAGTAACACACGCACTCTCCAGTAACACACTCTCTCTCAACTAACACACACACTTAGTGTCCCGTAGTTGATCGCTAGCGCAGTCAGCTCACACACTGAGGTCCGGAGTTCGAATCCCCGGTACGCCTGGAAAACATTAAGACGTATTTCCAGCAGACACCTGCTGTCCATGTTCACATATCAGTATAAAATGGGTACCTGGGTGTCAGTCGACTGGTGTCGGTCGCATCTTGGGACAAAATTGACTTATTTTGCCCGAAATTCTCTGCATAACAGGAGGCCTGGTCACAGACCGGGCCGCGGGGGCGTTGACCTCCGGAACTCTCTCCAGGTAATAACAAGCGACTTTTTATATAGAAGTATGTCACTGATGTTAGCTAGGTCTGTATACCTTGTACATGTACTTGTAGAAATAAAGATATTATATTATTATTATTATTATTAACACACTCCAGTAACACTCACACACACCAGTAACACTCACACACTCCAGTAACACTCACACACTCCAGTAACACTCCACACTCCAGTAACACTCACACACACCAGTTAACACTCACACACTCCAGTAACACTCACACACACCAGTAACACTCACACACACCAGTAACACTCACACACTCCAGTAACACTCACACACTCCAGTAACACTCACACACTCCAGTAACACTCACACACTCCAGTAAACACTCACACACACCAGTAACACTCACACACACCAGTAACACTCACACACACCAGTAACACTCACACACTCCAGTAACACTCACACACTCCAGTAACACTCACACACTCCAGTAACACTCACACACACCAGTAACACTCACACACTCCAGTAACACTCACACACTCAGTAACACTCACACACACCAGTAACACTCACACACTCCAGTAACACTCACACACTCCAGTAACACTCACACACACCAGTAACACTCACACACACCAGTAACACTCACACACTCCAGTAACACTCACACACTCCAGTAACACTCACACACACCAGTAACACTCACACACACCAGTAACACTCACACACACCAGTAACACTCACACACACCAGTAACACTCACACACTCCAGTAACACTCACACACTCCAGTAACACTCACACACTCCAGTAACACTCACACACACCAGTAACACTCACACACTCCAGTAACACTCACACACTCCAGTAACACTCACACACACCAGTAACACTCACACACTCCAGTAACACTCACACACACCAGTAAACACTCACACACTCCAGTAACACTCACACACACCAGTAACACTCACACACTCCAGTAACACTCACACACACCAGTAACACTCACACACACCAGTAACACTCACACACACCAGTAACACTCACACACACCAGTAACACTCACACAGTAACACTCACACACACCAGTAACACTCACACACACCAGTAACACTCACACACTCCAGTAACACTCACACACACCAGTAACACTCACACACACCAGTAACACTCACACACACCAGTAACACTCACACACACCAGTAACACTCACACACACCAGTAACACTCACACACACCAGTAACACTCACACACACCAGTAACACTCACACACACCAGTAACACTCACACACACCAGTAACACTCACACACACCAGTAACACTCACACACACCAGTAACACTCACACACACCAGTAACACTCACAACACTCCAGTAACACTCACACACACCAGTAACACTCACACACACCAGTAACACTCACACACACCAGTAACACTCACACACTCCAGTAACACTCACACACACCAGTAACCACTCACACACACCAGTACACTCACACACACCAGTAACACTCACACACTCCAGTAACACTCACACACTCCAGTAACACTCACACACACCAGTAACACTCACACACACCAGTAACACTCACACACTTTCCAGTAACACTCACACACACCAGTAACACTCACACACACCAGTAACACTCACACACTCAGTAACACTCACACACACCAGTAACACTCACACAACACCAGTAACACTCACACACACCAGTAACACTCACACACTCCAGTAACACTCACACACTCCAGTAACACTCACACACTCCAGTAACACTCACACACACCAGTAACACTCACACACACCAGTAACACTCACACACTCCAGTAACACTCACACACACCATAACACTCACACACACCAGTAACACTCACACACTCCAGTAACACTCACACATACCAATAACACTCACACACACCAGTAACACTCACACACTCAGTAACACTCACACACACCAGTAACACTCACACACACCAGTAACACTCACACACTCCAGTAACACTCACACACACCAGTAACACTCACACACTCCAGTAACACTCACACACACCAGTAACACTCACACACTCCAGTAACACTCACACACACCAGTAACACTCACACACACCAGTAACACTCACACACACCAGTAACACTCACACACACCAGTAACACTCACACACACAAGTAACACTCACACACACCAGTAACACTCACACACACCAGTAACACTCATACACACCAGTAACAACTCACACACACCAGTAACACTCACACACTCCAGTAACACTCACACACAACCAGTAACACTCACACACACCAGTAACACTCACACACACCAGTAACACTCACACACAACCAGTAACACTCACACACACCAGTAAACACTCACACACTCCAGTAACACTCACACACTCAGTAACACTCACCACACACCAGTAAACACTCACACACACCAGTAACACTCACACACTCAGTAACACTCACACACACCAGTAACACTCACACACACCAGTAACACTCACACACACCAGTAACACTCACACAACACCAGTAACACTCACACACACCAGTAACACTCACACACACCAGTAACACTCACACACTCCAGTAACACTCACACACACCAGTAACACACACACACCAGTAACACTCACACACACCAGTAACACTCACACACTCCAGTAACACTCACACACTCCAGTAACACTCACACACACCAGTAACACTCACACACACAGTAACACTCACACACTCCAGTAACAAACCACACACACACCATAACACTCACACACTCCAGTAAACACTCACACACACCAGTAACACTCACACACACCAGTAACACTCACACACACCAGTAACACTCACACACACCAGTAACACTCACACACACCAGTAACACTCACACACACCAGTAACACTCCACACACACCAGTAACACTCACACACACCAGTAACACTCACACACACCAGTAACACTCACACACTCCAGTAACACTCACACACACCAGTAACACTCACACACACCAGTAACACTCACACACACCAGTAACACTCACACACACCAGTAACACTCACACACACCAGTAACACTCACACACTCCAGTAACACTCACAAACTCCAGTAACACTCCACACACTCAGTAACACTCACACACACCAGTAACACTCACACACTCCAGTAACACTCACACACACCAGTAACACTCACACACCCAGTAACACCACACACTCCAGTAACACCACACACTCCAGTAACACTCACACACTCCAGTAAACACTCACACACTCCAGTAACACTCACACACACCAGTAACACTCACAACACCAGTAACACTCACACACACAGTAACACTCACACACTCCAGTAACACTCACACACTCCAGTAACACTCACACACTCCAGTAACACTCACACACTCCAGTAACACTCACACACTCCAGTAACACTCACACACACCAGTACACTCACACACACCAGTAACACTCACACCAGTAACACTCACACACACCAGTAACACTCACACACTCCAGTAACACTCACACACTCCAGTAACACTCACACACACCAGTAACACTCACACACACCAGTAACACTCACACACTCCAGTAACACTCACACACACCAGTAACACTCACACACCCAGTAACACTCACACACAACACCAGTAACACTCACACACTCCAGTAACACTCACACACTCCAGTAACACTCACACACTCACAGTAACACTCACACACCCAGTAACACTCACACACACCAGTAACACTCACACACACCAGTAACACTCACACACACCAGTAACACTCACACACTCCAGTAACACTCACACACACCAGTAACACTCCACAACACACCCAGTAACACTCAACACACCAGTAACACTCACACACACCAGTAACACTCACACACACCAGTAACACTCACAACACAACCAGTAACACTCACACACACCAGTAACACTCACACACACCAGTAACACTCACACACACCAGTAACACTCACACACTCCAGTAACACTCACACACAACCAGTAACACTCACACACACCAGTAACACTCACACACACCAGTAACACTCACACACTCCAGTAACACTCACACACACCAGTAACACTCACACACACCAGTAACACTCACACACACCAGTAACACTCACACACTCCAGTAACACTCACACACACCAGTAACACTCACACACACCAGTAACACTCACACACTCCAGTAAACACTCACACACTCCAGTAACACTCACACACACCATAACACTCACACACACCAGTAACACTCACACACTCCAGTAACACTCACACACACCAGTAAATCACACAACAACACACCAAGTAACACTCACACACACCAGTAACACTCACACACACCAGTAACACTCACACACTCCAGTAACACTCACACACTCCAGTAACACTCACACACACCAGTAACACTCACACACACCAGTAACACTCACACACTCCAGTAACACTCACACACACCAGTAACACTCACACACACCAGTAACACTCACACACTCCAGTAACACTCACACACACCAGTAACACTCACACACACCAGTAACACTCACACACTACCAGTAACACTCACACACACCAGTAACACTCACACACCCAGTAACACTCACACACCAGTAAACACTCACACACACCAGTAACACTCACACACCCAGTAACACTCACACACACCAGTAACACTCACACACACCAGTATACAACCTCCACACACACCAGTAACACTCACACACACCAGTAACACTCACACACATCCAGTAACACTCACACACACCAGTAACACTCACACACACTAACACTCACAACACACCAGTAACACTCACACACACCAGTAACACTCATCACACACCAGTAACACTCACAACACCAGTAACACTCACACACCCAGTAACACTCACACACACCAGTAACACTCACACACACCAGTAACACTCACACACACCAGTAACACTCACACACTCCAGTAACACTCACACACACCAGTACACACTCACACACACCAGTAACACTCACACACACCAGTAACACTCACACACACCAGTAACACTCACACACTACCATAACACTCACACACACCAGTAACACTCACACACACCAGTAACACTCCACACACTCCAGTAACACTCACACACACCAGTAACACTCAACACACACCAGTTAACACTACACACACACCAGTAACACTCACACACTCCAGTAACACTCACACACACCAGTAACACTCACACACACCAGTAACACTCACACACACCAGTAACACTCACACACTCAGTAACACTCACACACTCCAGTAACACTCACACACACCAGTAACACTCACACACCCAAAAAAAACACCAGTACACCCACTCACAACACTCCATAACACTCACACACACCAGTAACACTCACACACCCAGTAACACTCACACACTCCATACACACTCACACAACACCAGTAACACTCACACACACCAGTAACACTCACACACTCCAGTAACACTCACATCAACTCCAGTAACACTCACACACACCAGTAACACTCACACACTCCAGTAAACACTCACACACACCAGTAACACTCACACACTCCAGTAACACTCAACACACTCCAGTAACACTCACACACAACCAGTAACACTCACACACACCAGTAACAACACACACCCAGTAACACTCACACTCCAGTAACACTCCACACACTCCAGTAATCACTCACACACACCAGTAACACTCACACACTCCAGTAACACTCACACACACCAGTAACACTCACACACTCCAGTAACACTCTCACACACCAGTAACACTCACACACACCAGTAACACTCACACACTCCAGTAACACTCACACACTCCAGTAACACTCACACACACCAGTAACACTCACACACTCCAGTAACACTCACACACCCCAGTAACACTCCACACACTCCAGTAACACTCCACACACTCCAGTAACACTAACACACACCCAGTAACACTCACACACTCCAGTAACACCCTCACCTACACACCAGTAACACTCACACACTCCAGTAACACTCACACACACCAGTAACACTCACACACTCCAGTAACACTCACACACTCCAGTAACACTCACACACACCAGTAACACTCACACACACCAGTAACACTCACACACACCAGTAACACTCACACACACCAGTAACACTCACACACACCAGTAACACTCACACACACCAGTAACACTCACACACTCCAGTAACACTCACACACTCCAGTAACACTCACACACACCAGTAACACTCACACACTCCAGTAACACTCACACACTCCAGTAACTACTCCAACACTCCAGTAAACACTCACACACTCACAGTAACACTCACACACACCAGTAACACTCACACACACCCATAACACTCACACACTCCAGTAACACTCACACACACCAGTAACCTCACACACACCAGTAACACTCACACACCCAGTAAACACTCACACACACCAGTAACACTCACACACTCCAGTAACACTCACACACACCAGTAACACTCACACACACCAGTAACACTCACACACCAGTAACACTCACACACTCCAGTAACACTCACACACACCAGTAACACTCACACACACCAGTAACACTCACGACACCAGTACACTCAACACACCAGTAACACTCACACACACCAGTAACACTCACACACACCAGTAACACTCACACACACCAGTAACACATCACACACTCAGTAACACTCACACAACCCAGTAACACTCACACACACCAGTAACACTCCAACACCAGTAACACCACACACACCAGTAACACTCACACACACCAGTAAACACTCACACACACCAGTACACTCACACACACCAGTAACACTCACACACACCAGTAACACTCACACACACCAGTAACACTCCACACACCAGTAACACTCACACACACCAGTAACACTCACACACACCAGTAACACTCACACACACCCAGTAACACTCACACACACCAGTAACACTCACACACACCAGTAACACTCACACACTCCATAACACTCACACACACCAGTAACACTCACACACTCCAGTAACACTCACACACACCAGTAACACTCACACACACCAGTAACACTCACACACCAGTAACACTCACACAACACCAGTAGCACTCACACACCACAGTAACACTCACACACTCAGTAACACTCAAGACACACCAAGTAACACTCACACAGACCCGTAACACTCACACACACCAGTAACACTCACACACACCAGTAACACTCAACACACCAGTACAACTCACACACTCCAGTAACACTCACACACCCAGTAACACTCAACACATCAGTTTAACAAATCACACACACCAGTAACACTCACTCACTACCAGTAACCACTCACACACTCCAGTACTACGACAACATCCAGTACACTCACAACACACCAGTGTCACTCACACCCCAGTACACTCTCACACTCTGTAACCACTCACACACTCCCCAGTAACAACACAACATCAGCTAACACTTAAGGTCACACCTGTCTACACTTCATTTCACTTCAATAAACACTGGACACATCAAGATTACACCTTTAAGGGGCCTCAACACAACTTAAACACACAAGGGGAACCTTAAAAAGGGGAAAAACTAAACAACCTTTTTTTACACCTAAATCAGTACTAAAAAGTTAAATAAAATTAAATTTTTAAAAAAGAATTTCACTTTTTTTTTAAACAAAGGGGCACTCAAACCCAAAGTACATCATGGAACACTCGAGGTTTCAGGACCCCCACCCGGTTCCACCCTAGTTACCATTTTTTCAGGGGGGATCCTCTTGGCCCCCCTCAGTTTTTAACCCTCCCCTTTTCCCCCCCCAAGTTTAAA
>NC_069425.1:28545947-28566491 GCF_026875155.1 Cherax quadricarinatus
ACCCCCCCCAATAAGGAACCTTCCTTGAGGGGGGTTTTTGTCAGCTGTCAAAAGCTTGGGTTTGATTCAAGCAGCAAGGTTTTCCCCTGAAATGTGGTGGGGGCTAACGAGCAATGTGGCCTAACACCTGATTTCCCCTATAGTTCCCCTACCTTCTTGATTTCTTCAAAAGTAACTGTAAACAGAAATTTTCTCTTATTTAATGCAGCCAAGGAGCTGGATATGCTCTTGGGTGGATTCGAAAAGTCAGTTTTGTAGCTAAAAAAAGGTTTTTTTCCAGGTTTGACGGTATGCCACAAGAATTTTATAAGTTTTTCAATATTTTCGGTGTGGAAAAATTATATTTCACCACGTGTGTTAAAAATCATGAAGTGTAAAGTTTGGGTTTTTCATGGATGATGAGACGGAAGTGTGGAAGCTTGCCTGTAAAATTTTGACACCCTGGTGGAAAGACCAGTGGTAACAATACATTGTTCTTCAACCCTGGAGCGAAGTTTCTGTAGATATCTTCACGCTGGTCGCCCTGATTTTGATAATTTCCTGGTTTGAAACATCCTAACACAATTAGTCGCCCCGCGGTTGATCGCATATTCTTTAGCACAAGTTTCACGGTGGCTTTTTCATGGCTGTAGCCCTAAATCAACGATTTTCACCACGTGATTGCAACCTTTTTTCTTGATAGCTGCCCCTCGTATAAATCTGACAACCAATCTGTGGATATCGCAGAGATGTTCTTTTCCTTCTCTTTAATAAACAAAAATAAAATTATAAAGGATCTTCAACTCTCAGTACATTTCTCTGAAAACCCCCATTTGGCTGTGTTAATACAAGGCACTCCCTTTTTAGTTGGTTTTTTTTTAATTTCAAGACGAATATTAAACCATTCAATCCGGGTTTTGAGCATCGTGCCCTTGTAGATTGTTGTTCATCCTGATTCCGGTGGTTGTGTGGCAACAAAGCATTTATTGGTTATCTTTTAAACTTTTATTTATGTTTTTGATGTGTGAATCGGATCATTTAATACTGGTCATTTTGCTAAAAAAACAGTACCCCTCTAGGGACTGGTTTTTAGAGACTAATACCATCTAGGTTTGGGCTGAGAGGGCTAAAAACTCATTAAAGGTACTGGTCTGAGAGACAATACCCTAGGTAATGGTATGAGGACTAATACTCATTAGGTACTGGTCTGAGAGACTAATACTCATCTAGGTACTGGTTGAGAGAGGTACTATTCACAAGAGAGTACTTTTGAAATAGATGCACCTTTTTATATTTTGGGAAAAAGAGCAAAACTCGTATGGGCCATACAGTGCTCGGGAATCGGGAGGGTGGGGGAATCAGGGTTTTATCTTAGGGGAAGGGGAAGGGACTTTCATTTTCCCTTTGGTCAAGAACCTTTTCCAACTTAAGGCTCTTTTTTGACAAAAACATCCTGAGAATCGTTCCACATCCCTTTTATACAACTTTCCTAATATGAATTTAGTTTGGTTTGTCTCTGTAGAGTCTTCATTTTTATTTACTGTCAAATTCTTTACTTTGGAAAAATTGTGACTTAATCTTTTTATCCTCTTCTCCTTACCCCTTACACTTTCCCATTTTTTCATTGCCTTTTTCCCTTTTTCTCCCAGGTGGGGTTTTGCCCTACTGTTTTTTTCTGCTGGGATTTGGTCCCACCCCGTGGGCCTTACCTCTCTTGCGTACCTTTTTTCTTGTTTTTAGACTACCTCCTTTTCTACTACTTTTCTTCTTTAAGTCTCCCTTGACCCTTTTTCATACCCGCGCCCTTTTTATTTCACGTCACCAGTGTTGCACTACTTTTTCCATACTGCGTGGGTACCCTGCTATCTCGTTATTCTACTCCCGTCCCCCCCCCCTTTTCCTGTAATTCTGGCTTTCTTTCCCCTTTGCGCTTCTGTGTGATAGTTAATTGGGCCAAACCGACCCAAAACTCATAAGTTTGTCTCCTATGTGCGGTTATTTGTTATAATTTATTATATGATTTTCCCTCCAGTAAAAATAAAATAATTCAATTGTATAGTTTTTTAAAATCTTTAGTCGAGTTAAAAAAAAAAGAGTTAAGATAGAGCTCAATTTAAAGTAATCAAACAGTTTTGGAGAGTTTGCTGTTTCTGTTTTTATGGCTTCCCAGGGTTTATTGCCCCCTTTTCCTCCCCCCACCACGGTGTATTAACAACTTTCGTAATAAAATATTATGTTCAGAGTAAATGTAAAAAAGAAACTTTAATGTTAGAAAAAAAGGGTGAAAGAATTTAACAAGTTTTTTAAAAGTGTTTGGAAAAAAAAAGAGTATTCTACTTATTTTTTTTTTAATAAGATGAGACTAGCGTAAAAAAATGGTTGGCGCAGCTGGTTTAGGTCGCCCACTTGCCACTAGGTTCAACTAGTCTGTCCTTGAAGGCGCAATTGAATAGGGTCAGGGCCAACACAGATGTACCTCGAGGTTAACCTTTGAGATCATTTTCTTAAGTTACTTATGCATATTGTAGACTTTAGGTGCGTTGGTAGTAATGCCCTTTCATTAATTAATGGTACTGGTGCTTGGCAATTCGAGGCGCTTCGTGGAACGAATTTGTCTAATCATTATAATAGTAGTAAAAATGTTAGTATTTGCTTAGCTTTGATGACTCCATTAGTTAGATGTTTATATTTAAAGCCTATCGAGAGGACATATGTCATTAAAGCTGCAGTTCATAGTTACACTAACAACAAAAATACTGTACCTGAACCGCCAAAATGGGGATTCGAGTTAAACTCATTGTACTATATATACACCGAGATAAAAACCTGTCTGTAATACCGTCTTCAGTGAGATTTAGAAGACGTGTGAGTTGTCAGGGCTGGAAACTGAGGAGTGAAATAGTAGGTGCATTACTTTTAAATTTTTATTGCAAAGTATTCAAATGGACGCTGTTTGTTGAAGTTAGAACGAGTGGTTTGCTGGTTCCCTACAATTAGGTACCCCGTGCGACAGGAGTTGAGTGAGAAAAAGAAAAGAACAAAAAAAATGAAGGGGAAAGTTTTCTCTGTTCCACTGGTTTGGATTGTGAATGTTTAAATAACTTCTTTTGGGGTTTTTACAAATGCAAACTGAATAAAATGAAAATAATTTTTAACCATCACTTCTTCAAGCTATTTTTCCAGAAGTAATAGGTATAGAAGTACAAATATAGGAATGCGGAACACTGCATGGCCTTTTGGCCCTGCTGGCAAGACTAACTCACCCAACCCACTCATATATTTAAAGCTACCAAATTCTCGTTCCAGTGACACAACCGGGAGTTCTTTCCGTTTCCCTAAAAATTTTGTTTGCTAACCAGTACTCTGGCCCCCTGGTATCTACCTGGAGGGTATTCCGGGGTCAGCCCCCCCGGGGCTGGGGCCCATGACCCGCCCTCCCAGTGGATCGGGGCCTGATAAACGAGGTTGTTACTGCTGGCCCCCGTAGTAGCTGATCCGGTATGACTTTAGGTATCTGCCCAGCTCCCTCTTGAAGACAACCAGGGGTCTATGGAAATTTCCTTATGGTAGGGGGGGCTGTTGAATGTTTTGGGGCCTTGGACACTTTGTTTTTCTTAGTGCAAATGGTGCCCCTCTTTTCACTGGGGGTTTTCATCTTTTCCCAAAGTCTTTTTTTTTCATAAGGATGATTGCTGTGGCAGTTTAGGGACCAGTCCCTCTAAAATTTTCCAGGTGTAATTATGATGCTCTCTTTCGCTGCGTCCGTGAATAAGTAAAGGCCTTCAAGCGTTCCCAAGTAGTTAAGGTGTTTGGGGAAAACTTATATGTGCAGTTAAAGGTTCTCTGACATTCTTGATCTGAAATTTTCACCTGCCTTGAAGGAAATTTGTCAGTGTACAGCATATTCCAGCCTAGAGAGAACAAGTGATTTAAAAAGGATCATCACTGGTTTAGTCTCTTGTTTTGATGTTCACTTTAACCCATCCTATCAATTTTCCCTCGCAGAGTGATAGTCCCGTTGTGATCCCTTTACGGTGAGATCCTCAACATTACCACTCCGGTTTTTTCACATTACTTTTCCGCTTGTTTTGTATTAGAGTTTGTAGTTACTCGTCCTGTTTTTATTTCCTCCCGTTTTCCCTAAAGGGGGTAGTTGGAATTTTTCTTATTTTTAACATTATTTTTTCTCGTTTCCCCTTGGAAAACTTGGTTTATATCTTCTTGGGGCTTGCCGTTCCCAGTGGAGACACTTCGTGCAGATCCCGTATCGTTGCAAAAGTGATACAGTGGGATGGTTTTATCTTTTTTATGTTATATGAGGATGGGAACAGGGTTTTGGGGGGAGTATTGTGCCCTTTCGGAAACCCCTTCCTATGGCAGCTTTCCCATTTAAATCTGTTTTCCAACACTCTTTGTGTTCGATTGGGTTTTAAAATTTAAGATCCCTCTGCCGTTTCCAGTTATCCCTTTACACGCTTTTGTGTACTATTACACCATGATCAAGGCTAAATACCCGGTTCTTACTCCTTGTTGCTCTCTGTAAAAATGTCGAAACAGCCCGGGTATCCGGACTACGAAACTTTCCAGTTCCCTTCTGAAACAGCCAAGGGTTTAAAGAAATCCCTTTGTGTATGATGAGGGCCCGTTGAATACCTTGGGCCCTTTACACTTTTTGTATCGTCTCTCATAGCACCTCTGCTTTTCATGGGGGGGGGGGTTTTTTTAAAATGTTGGTGAGCCTCTTGGTTTTGTAGGAATGATTTCTGTGTGCGGATTTGGTTTTCCATTCCTCGGATTTTCTTTTTATAAAATTTATGAAATACTTTCTCGCCTTTTTTCTAAGGAGTAAGATTAAGAGACTTCAAACGATCCAATAATTTGGGTGTTTGACTGAAAATACGACGGAAAGGTTCTCTATTTCTCTACATTTTCAGTTTTGCATGCTTTAAAAGGGGGCGTTAGTTTACGCAGTATTCCACTAGAAAGCACAAGTTACTTAAGAGGACAATCAGGGTCTGTCACCCCTTGTTTGGAAAATTCTCGTTATTCTCATATCTTTTCTTTGTGGCTGTGATAATGACTTATTTTTATTCTTGAAAGAAAGGATCTTGACTTACCATCCGAAAGCCCTTCACATTGTTTTCGTTCTGGCTTATAATCGTTTGGTCTTATAATCTGTTCTAGCTTTTATTTCCTCTTTTTTCTTTTATAGGAAACAAATTTTTTCCCCTCATTAATTTTTGGTTTCGGGAGCCCCTCAGTGGTGCTATTTCTTTCAGTTTTAAATAACGCTACAAAAATAAGGTGTAGGGGATATGTCCCTATCCACACTCCATAGGATGTGTGGATAGGGACATTCCTGATCCACACATCCTATAGGATGGGGACGGGAAAAAAGGAAAGGGGGGGCGAAATACTAGTTTGGGGGGAACAGAATTTTTCACTGTGGCATCCCCTATTTTGTTTATTTTGCTTTTGCTTTGCTTATTAAAAAGTTAAAAACCTAATACCCCGTTTCCGTATTCCTTTTTGCATTCATCTTATTCCTATTACACCATATGCCTTTTTGAAGACTTTTGCAAAATCTGTATTTTCCATATGCATTTCTGTTTTTTTTGTAGTGCATTCAAGCTCATGTCGTAGTAGTCCAGTAGTTGTGAGAGGCAGGAGCGACCTGCTGTAAACATACGCTGCTCTGGGTTGTGCAATCGTGAATCTATATGGTTAGCGATCTTGCTTTTTAAAACCCCTTTCAAAATTTTATAATGTGGGTTGTTAAAGGCCATCAGTTTATAGTTCTTTGCTATTGCTTTGCTACTACCTTTTTCTATGTGGAGCTATATCTGTTGTTTATAATGACTGTGCGATGACTGTGTCTAGGCTCCTCCTTCATTGAATATTAAAGGCATGTGATGAGGGTTTCTTACTGTTCGTGATGAATACGGAATTCCAAGAGTCTGGGCCCGGGGTAGAGTGCATGGGCATCTTGTCAGTAGCTATTTTGAGGTCAAGTTAGGGTTATGTTAGAAATTTTTAAAGAGTTTGACAAGGTTTTGGGTCTCGTTTTGTGAAACATTTGTTCAAGTTTGTTACGTTTAAGGCCTACTTATTACACATTTGTCCTCTTCGCTTTCGGGCTGAGTGGACGCACTGCGCAAACAGCTCTTGCTTTCTCTGGTGCGCAACTTCCTGTTTTCACCAAGATGGCTGCCAGCTACCGCAGGAGGAGCAACACCGTGTGTGTTGACCTTGTTAAAGGGGCAATATACCCCACGAATGCCCCTGTATTATTACCAACGATTATACGGGAAAACTTTGGCATTGATGTTGAAGACTTACACGGAATAGCACTGAAGGGATCATCACGAATCTTCATAAAGTTCTGCACAGTGGAGGCATATGAAAGGACGGTGACCCCAGTACCAGGAGAAAAAACATCATGTATCATCTGGTCTGGAGGTACGCCTGGGGATGCCTCAAAGTACTACACCTGGGGGGAGGATCCGCAACGTTCCTTTCGAGGCAGACGATGTAGATATCAGAGAGACATTTCAAAGATATGGTGAGGTGCATGACATTACTTAGTTCGATGGACGGAGGGGATCTATGAAGGGTTGCCGGCTGGATCTTACCCCGTCAAGATGTCTTTAAGAAGACCTATTCCATCGTATGTTGTCCTGGAGGATTTTAGGAAAACAGCTGTACGTGACCAAACGCGGGACAACGAAAGCCCGTGTCGCCTGTGCGGCGCTTTTGACCACATGGCGGCCGGATGTGGTAGAGCAGCAGCGCCGCGGCCTTGGGACCCGGCGAGTAGCCAGGAGTCTCAGGCGGAACCTTTACCGAAGAATTTGAGTGTGGCAGGCAAAGGTAATTGGGCGGACGAAGTGGAGGGCGTGTTGGAGAATTGTGTGACACTACCAGTGGCTTCGGATATTCCCCCGCAAGCGGGCCCGGGGAGTTGAGCAGCAGCCTGTGGGGGTGGGAGGGGACCGGTGCTCCACAGGAGTTATCTACGCCCCTACAGGAGATGATTAAGTCTTTCCTGGACGTGCCTGCGGAGGAAAACCCCAGCTACAGACAGGAGCATTCTGACGGTTGAGAAGGACTTGATTGAGCAGATTCCAGAGCCTCTGGGGTCAGAGCCTGGCATGTTGCAGTTGATACAGGTTGGAACTGAGGTGCACAAGGGCAATGGAAATACTAAATATGGAAATTGAGGGCACATTAGAAAGAGGGCTGGAGGCTCGTCGGATGAGGAGGTTATAACACCAGCTCAGCGTACAGGGACGAAGACGTGGGCAGGAGTGATTAAGAAAGGGCGGAGTAGTGTACAGGGGGGGAGGGGGTACAGGCGGGAAAGAGTGTACGAGAAAAGACAGAAGCAGCAAAAAGGGGAACAGACAGGACACAGAGACATAGAGGAAAGCCACCCTTTCTGAATCTTTAAGTGTCTAACGTTTAAACGTGAATGGCCTTAGAGCTGACGGAAAACGAGTATGGTTGGAGGATGTTTTGCGGCGTTTTAATATTGATGTGTGTTTTATTCAAGAACACAATTTCAAGTATGGCAGAGATTTGAGGCTGAACGGTTTTGGATGTATGTTGGTAGTTCAGGGAAATTAAAGGGTGGGGTGGCAGTGGCAGTGAGGGAGTCCAGCCCATTCCACATGCTCAAGTGGGAAGAGGGAGGGGAGGGGAGGGTGGTGAGGGTGGAAGGGATATGGGGCCGAGATTAGAGTATGTTTTCTGGGATATATATGCCGGCAGATAGTAACATACGGGTTAAGGTGAATTTTGTAAGGGAGGTTTTGCTTTTCTACAGCGGGGTTTCCCAAATGGTTTCTAAATAGGTTGGGGATTGGAATTGTGTAATCAGGAAAAAAGGATGTGGAACCGAGAGGGGCAGGGTTTTGTGCTTGGGGTATTGGGGGATTTGTTGAGGGAATGCAGGGGTTTATGACATAGTCAGGGGCGATGGGTGGAAAGTAGAGCACACGTTTCTGCGGGGGGTTATGCTGCCAGGTTGGATCGTATATATATAACTCGAGATATAACAGTAAGAACGTGTAATGACGATAGATTTAGGTTTTTCGGACCATCGTGCCGTTTTGGCAGAGATGGCATGGGAAGGGATGGTTTCGTAGGTATGTGGGTTATTGGAAAATGAATGTGAGGTACTCCAGGGAGAGGAGGAGGGGTTGTTTTTTAGGGAATGGTGGAAGCAACTATGGGAGGCTCGCAACGAAGAGGAGGATGTTTTGGAATTGGGGGAGAAGCACGCTAAATTGCAGATTAGGGACTATTACCAGCATAGAGGAAGGGATGAGGCGAGGTGGGGGTTTATGGTTTACAGAAATATTTAGAGGGGCAGCTAAATGATTGTTATGAAGGGGGAGGGGGGGCTAGACATGGAGAAATAGAGGTTTTAAGGGGAAGATTGAGGGATATACAAACTCTCGTTTTGATGCGATACGTGTGAGGGAAGGTTTAGAGGAGGTTCTATGGGGTGACAAACCGTCAGGATGTGTTTTGAGGAGATTTAGGAATAGGCAACAGATGACCACGATTATGGGATTAGAGGTGTTTTTAAAGGGGTGGGGGATATAGGGTGGGGCAGGTACTTAGTACCACCGATGGAATGAGCAATTATGCTGATTTTTGGGTTAGGGAGAATTTTAAGCAGAGGGAGGGTGGAGAGAGGGAGGGAGAGTTTTCTGGGAGAAGGAATTCAAAGGTTTTTTAGGGGAGGGGAGAGGGCGGTAATAGAGGGAAAGATCAGTGAGGAGGAGGTGGAGGAGGCGATAATGGGCTTGAGTGGGGGAAAAAAAGCGCCGGGCATTGATGGAAATTCCAAATTTATTTCTATATTACACATTGGATTGTATGAAGGGATGTCTGGCCCGGTTGTTTAACTGTATGAAGGAAAGAGGAGTGTTGGGGAATCGCAGGGCAGGGGGGTAGTATTTTTGGGTCTATAAGGGGGGGGGGGGGAAGACCTTGGGTGCTTTTAGGGCGATCTCCCTCATGTGTGCAGATTATAAAGTTTTTGCGAAGGTTTTAGGTAACCGTATGAAAAAGGTGCTTGACCGAGTCCTACATAGAGGACAGTGTGGAATTCCAGTCGAAGTATGCGTGAGGGGGATGGAAGAATTAAGGATTTTGTGGAGGGTAGACAACGGGGGGGGATCTTGGGGATTGATTGGATGCAGGCTTATGACAGTGTAGATAGACATATGTTGTGGTGTATTTTGAAAAAACAGGGTTTTGGTGATGAGATGGTGCGCTGGGCGACTACTTTGTATACGCCTGCAACGGTCAGGGTTCAGGTTAATGGGAAGTTAGGGTTGCCAGTGCAGATGGGGATGGGTTTGCGACAGGGTTGCCCCTTGTCTCAAATCCTCTTTGCATGCATGCAGGACCCTTTTTATAGGCTTATAGAGGAAGGTATTGTGGGAACAGGGAGAGGTGGGTCCTGGAGATTGGTATTGTGGGGTATGTGGATGACACCACAGTTTTGGTTGGAGGGGAAATAGGATTGGGGAATGTGGGGCGTATAATAGAGATTTTTGGTGGGGCGACAGGGATGAGGGTTAATGGAGCAAAATCAAAGTTATTAGAAGTAGGCACGAGGGTGGGGGGGGGTTGGGGGGGGAACAGTATGGGTGGAACGTATGGATAGAATAAGATATGTGGGGTTTTTTGTATATGGCGGACGCTGGGAGGCACAGAGAATAAATTCCAAAGAAGTAGTGAGTAGAGCGATGGGTAGGATGTGCGGGTGGGGGCTGGGGATATAACATTGCAGCAGAGGGTGGTGGTAGTAAATACACTTGTGTACAGTAAAGTGTGGGGCGTGGCAAAATATATCCCCTGAGGTCTGTGATATTCAGGGAAATGGAGAGGGTGGTTTTGAGGTATGTGTGGGGTTTTTGGGAAGCCATGCTACGGAAAGGAGGTGGGGGGACGATGGGCGTGCGGCAGGGTGGGGGTGGGGTCTTATACCCTTTTGGGCACACGAGTGAAGGCAGTGTATGTGAAGCAGCGATACTTGAGGGTGGAGGGGAGAGGGGTAGAAGGGGGGGAGAGGTCATGAAGGATGTGCGAAAATGGTGGAAGGGAAAGGAACTACTGGAGTGTGAAGATATGGTGCGAAATTTGTTGGCAGTAAGGGAAGCAAAAAAAGTAAGGGTAAGTAGGCTTGGGAGGATAGGTAGGGAGGGTTTCAGTGATACAGGGCGTAGCTACATACCCAATGTATGATTGGAGGGGCATTTTGGGGAAAACTTTCGGAAGCTCAATTAAAGCCAAGGTTCGTGAAGTGGTTTATAGATTCTTTATGGGAATTCTAGCTACAAGGTCAGTGTTTTATAGAATGGGGTTTTGTAGGTGCTGGCACTTGTTTGCATTTGAGGAAGAGGAGACGGCTTTTCATGCCATATATTTTTTGTGAAACCTTGGGTTTTGTAAGGGCTTGGGTTTGCGAGAGTTCTGGGTATAGTGGCGGGAGGGGCAAGAAACATTTCGACTTTTAGGGCTTTGCATTTCGATGGGGGGAGGGGTTTCCAAGGAATTCGGAGGGCCCGTGATGTATATAGTGGCAGATTTTTTGTATGTGTCTTGGTGCATGCGGGAGGTGGGGGGTTGAATATAGGGTGCGGGCGCTTGCGGCGAGTGTGTTCGTACAGTATGCAGAATAGGCTACTATATGGGAGGTTGTGGGTTTAAAAAGTTTTCCCTTTGGGTTATCGTAATCTATCGGTAGGTGTAATGTTAGGGTTGGGTTTTAGTTTAGAGCTGGATTGGGCTGATTCTCCCTAAACTGGCATTTTTGTTCTTTTTTGAGATTAGTGGAGGATGGAAGGTGGAATAAAAGTGTGTGGAGTGGAGCATATGGGTGTAAAGTCGTTAGGAAAGGGGGGGGGGCGTAGGGGGGGGGGTGAACTGGTTGACATTTGGTTGAGGGCAGGGGTTTTATGACTTTCGAAAGTCAGGTACGAACTTGAGCATGGAAGGGAACGTGAGTTTTTTGTTTTTTTTTTAATACAGATAGCATGGGGGGCAGGGGATGGCAGGGGGTGGCTTTCTGAAGTGTCTTTTGCCAGGTTGGTTTTGTTCATGATTGAGGTAGTACTGCCCGGTACATTGTTTTATTAGGAGCCATAAGTTTTTAAATTTTGTAACTTAGTGCATGACAGAGTAAGTCTGATATTGCTCTGGAACATTGTTTAAATGGCTTTAGATTTAAAGGCATAATAATCTATAAGTTTGCATGGAAGTGTATATACTAGACTTAGTACTGAATCTAACATTGTATAAAACTTTTATATTTAGCATAAGATGTTTTTTGACGTTTTTGTATTGTGTAAAAGTTATTGTTTTGGGCCATTTATTTGAAAAAATTTTCATATTTTGTTAGTTGTTTGTTAGTTTTTGTTATTTATAACTTTCTAAATGTAAAATTAGTTTAAAAGCTAAGATCTGTTTTGTTTGTATGTACTAACTGTCAAAAAAAATAACATGATTCTTTTTGAAATTTAGGTTATACACTTTTGTCATGTATGTGTATATATGTACATTGTTTCAGGCTAAGTACATGAAAAGGGGGGGGTTACCACTATTATGTGGCTGCAAGGGTTTATCATCCTGCACATTGAAAGGGATTGAGAGAGAGATACTATAGTGTAAGGGTTTAGTTCAATGGATTAGGTATATTTTGTGGTGAGATTATAAATTGTGTAAGTTTTGTTTTCTTGTCTTTTGACAAAAACAGTTTTTATGTCTATATTTTGGTACCATGTAAGTTTTCAATAAAATATAAAAAAAAAAAAAAAAGTAGCTATTTTGAGGTCAAGTTAGGGTTATGTTAGAAATTTTTAAAGAGTTTGACAAGGTTTTGGGTCTCGTTTTGTGAAACATTTGTTCAAGTTTGTTACGTTTAAGGCCTACTTATTACAAGAGGTTTATTTAAGGCAGCAAGCCACTTAGATACTTAGTATACTTCGCAAATAATCCGCACATAGGAGAAAGAAACTTATGACGACGTTTTGGTCCCACTTGGACCATTAATTAGTCACACTAACACACGAAGATAAGGGAGCCAATATATATACGAGAAGAGGACAGGGGCGGGACAAAGAGAGGAGGAAGCAAGAAGAAAGTGGAGATAGTAGTGGTAGAGTAATGCTGGAGTGGAAGTAGTAGTGGTAGTAAAAGGTATGGGGAGTGGCAATTGCACATGAGAAAGTGGAGTGAAGCGAGGCAATAGTAGTAGTAGTAGTAGTAGTAGTAGTAGTAGTAGTAGTAGTAGCAGTAGCAGTCAGTACACTATCCATTAAGATAGGGATTGAACTCAGTGTCTGTTCTCTAAGATACACACCTGTAGTCGGATATATACTGTCGTTATTTTGAGCAATTGATTTGTTTTATAGTGTGAGATAATAATATAGAATAATTCTGTTTTATGTAAAGATATATACACTAATGCTTATTGTTAAAATTCATCGTCAATCCCAGATTATTCATGTTGGGCTGTACAACAAAAATAGTACAATTTAAAGTTGCTGTCATAAAATCTGACTTTCTCGTTTCATGTTTTGAAAACATTAAAAAAATATTGCTAACATTCATTAACAGGAAAAATGTTAGGTATCAGTACTTTTTATGTTTGGGTGTGTATGGTGAGTGGAGGTTTGGAGGAGGTGGATCACACACATGCTGGGGTGGATAACAAAACCTAGTCCATGAAGCGGACTGCGGCCACCATTGATTCCTGGAAACATTGTCCAGTCATCAGCGTAGGACATCACAGACGTGCAGGGAGGGAGGTCCACGGGGGAATTGGTTAGCATGATTTTTTTTTCTTTTTTCTCTTTTTTCTTTTACACGGGCTTATTTTTTATACAGCCGCAGTGTGCGGTTACGTTATTCTATACATGATGGGAACATCCGCAGTGTGCGGCTACTATATTTTATAAGAAAGCTGCACGGTGAAAACAAAAGCTATTCCCCTCGCTTCCCCGTCATAGCCAATCACACAAGATGAAGAGTGAAATATATCAAGCTGAGGTGAGAGACATCAGAAGGGCGAGGAAGACAGCGTGAACTAAGGCAGTATGGAAACAGTATCAATGTGATCTTATAAAAATTTGTTTCATTTTAGACGGGTTTACTTTTACAGGGTTTTACCATTTTTGATAATGAGGATATCGTCGAGATATAAAAAAAAATTACAGATTAACGGTGTGAACATTAGGAATCGAATCAGGAGGTTCAGTTTTTGGGTGTGTCTCTGTTTACAGGACGAAATTGATAAAGGCAAGGTACCTTGAGTTGCAACAAATAACTGACAAGGCTGTCAATAAACCCTGCCATATTCTTTATAAATGTCGCTGCAGGTGTTTATACTTAACTGTCATCACTCTATCCTAATCTGTGTAAATATCAGTGTAGTTGTAAACACGGCTTTTAATCACTGTCCTATTGTGTAAATGTCGTTGCAGGTGTCATAATAAACACAGTCACCGTCCTGTCGTGTTGTGTAAAAGTCGTTGCAGGTGTCACCACCCTGTCGTGCTCTATGTAAATGTTGTTGCAGGTGTCATACTAAGGTCAGTCACCACCTTGTCCCTTTTTTAAGTGGTCTTTTGCAGATTCGCATTAGGCTCTATAATTATCATTGATCGTGTAAAAAATTGGTACAGGTGTAAATCTAGACTGTTAACACCCTCTCCTGTATGTCAATGTTAGTGCAAGTATCGTACTTCCTCTGTCACCACCTTCTGTTCTGTAAATGTCACGCATTTCAGCTGGGTAAACTCACTTTTCTACATCGACTTTCACCTAACCTACTCTGACTTTGTCTGGTGTGTGTGTGTGTATTTTGTATGTGTATGTGTATGTGTGTGTGTGTATGTGTATGTGTAATGTGTATGGTGTATGTGTGTGTGTGTGTGGGGTGTTTTGTGTGTGTGTGTGTGTGTTCTAGAAACTTAGTATAAAATACAATACCCTCGCTTGTTGCTTCTTACCAATGTTTAAAATTGTTCACTAAGGTGAGAACTTGTTTCAGAATGTATGTTCTCATGTTAGTGTACTTAAAAAGCCTTATTTGTATGTTTCAATTTAAATAGATTCAGACGAATGTGTTGCTACGTGTTTTTTCTTCGTAATTACTTCTGTGGTGGTTGTGAGGTCATGGGTTTTGTGCGAACTTTAAATGTCGAACCAGAAGTTTATTCTTTCATTAAATTCTGTTAGAGTACAGTAGTTCTCATTATATCGTAATATTACTAATGAAGTGTTTTCCCATTCAACTTTCAACGTACCATTCCGACAATCATCCACTTACAGTAAGACAAGTTCTTAATTACATTAAGACTCAAAAAACGTTAATTATATCTATACTCTAAATTTCATTAGGATTACCTTGCAGTGAAACTGAGTTATATCTAGCGGTCTGGACAATAATGTATATTTCACTCGAGTCTATGTAATTCTGTCGTAGATGAGCGTAAAGCATCTTATGTGCTACAGTTTCATTTTTATTTTGTAGTTAATGACGAAATCTTAAGCTTTATCTATGAGGTTCTGTAACAATACCAGGTATACATAAGTGTTAATGTGTGAGCTGTGGATATATTAATAAAAAACTCAATCATATATATCTCCCTCATATACTAGATTTTGTTATGGTAAAAAGTACCCAACTCCGTAGCCTAGTGGTGAGAGTCGCACCTCTCACCACTTGGGCCAGGGGTTCGAAACCCGGACGAACTACAATAAAAAGATTGTAGGCTAGTGGTGAGGGAGGTGCGACTCTCACCACTGGTGTCCGGGGGTACAAGAACCAGAGGCCCTACTACGATAACGGAGTACGATAACTGGACACACTATTAAAAAATTATGATAAAAAGACGTTTGTCTATCTGGAGTGTCCAGAGGATCAACGTCCTTTGCGGCCCGGTTCCAGACCAGGCCTCCCGGTGGATGACCTGATCAACCAGGCTGTTAGTGCTAGCCGCATGACGTCCAACGTATGCACCACGGCCCAGCTGATCAGGATCTGACCTGAGAAACATAAAGACATCCAAGGGTCTGTTCTTAATCTTCTTTATATATGGAGGGTATTGAAAAGTCTTGGTTCCTTCACACTTATCAAGTTTTCCCTTAGTGTACTTATTGTTTAGTATGTGAAGATTTGGGACCAATCCCTATAACAGTTTTCCGAGTGTAGATTATAATATATCTTTCTCACCTATGTTCCAAGGTGTTCTGATCGAAGAATTTTAAATGTCCCCAGTAATTTAAGTGCCTGACTAGGTATATGAAAGCAGTGAAGGGTTATTGCACGTTTTCCCTGCCAGTATTTCAACCTGGAGAAAACATGTTACTTGAGGAACATCATCATTGGCTTAACTTCTCTTGTTTTGAAGAGACTAATTATTCAGGCTATTATTTTCCTTGCGGTTGAAATTGTGACACTATTGTGATCCTTGAAGGTGAGAATTTCTGACATAATCACTCATAAGTCTCACATTAGTCTTATGCTCTACTGATTATTATTATAATCATAACCAAGAGCTAAACCCACAAATGTCATACATCGCTGCTATGCTCTATTGAGTGGTTGAGTTTGTTTTATAGTATTCCGTTCTAGTCTTTCCTCAGTCTTTCCGTAACGGAGTAGATGAAATTTGTTCTCACGGAACATTACATTGTTGTCTGTGGTACACTTGAAGACTTTTAATTATATCAGCTGGAAGGTTTGCTGTATCCTCAATGGATGCCACTCTAGTACAGATTCTAGTATTGTCTGTAAAGGATGGTACGTTGCTATGATTTATGGCCCTGTCTGTATCGGATATGAAAATGAAAAAGAGAACAGAAGCAAGTACTGTGCATAGGGATACGGTTTTTCACTATCGCAGTCTCTGATTTCACTTTGTTCACTATTACACATTGAGTTATATTCATTAGAAAATTAAAAGTCCATCTACCCACTTCTCCAGTTATTCTTTTGCACACATTTTGTTGCCTTTTACATCATGATCACACTTGTCAAAGGCTTTTTCAAGTCTGTGTGTGCTATAACTGCATTTTGTTTGTCTTCCACTGCGTCCAAGACCATGTCGTAATGGTCAAGCAGTTGCGAGAGACAGGAGCGACCTGCTCTAAACCCATGCTGCTCTGGTTTTGTGAAATGTTGATATTTCCATATAATTAGCAGTCTTTCTTCTTAAGACTCTCAAATGTTTTGATAATGTGGGATGTCAGCGCTATCGATCTACAGTTTTTTTGCAATTGCTCTGATGCCACTCTTGTGGAGCGGAGCTGTCAGTGTTTTTTTAAGGACTGCAGGATGATATTTATGTCCAGGCTCCTCCATAGGATATTCGAGGCATTAGGAAGTGGTTCTTTTAGTTTTTATGAATATGGAGTTCCGGTTGTTAAATTTCGATGTGGGTGGGAGTACTGTTGGTGTATATCAATGTTGCATTAACTGTTTAATATTTTGCATAAGTAAACCAACTTGGATACCCATCCAACCTGACCATAGTTTGGTCAGGTTGGATATTTGTTAATATTTCTATTTCAGAAGTTTCTTAATCTAGTAAAAAATATTTCATACCGATTCCACTACTGTTGTATACATGCAAGACCACTTTTAATAATTACTCCTCAACATTTGGGTCACTTACAAACTGTCTCAACTGATTTATATCCTTTGTCAAATGGCCATTAAACACGGCTTGGAACAGTTTAAATTTCAGACTAATTGCCATGATGGCAACAATCCTCTGCCACTTTCATTCTTAGGAATAATAAATTGTGACATATTTTAACGAGTGGTCAATAAAGTGAATTCTGACTAATAAATTCTTCTGGAAAGGCAGAACTCACAAGTAAACAAATCTAGGGATGATTTATTCCTTATCATAGATCTTGCTGGCCTCAAATAGCTATTTCATGTTACGCGGGTATGTACCCTACTTACACTAACCCTCAGTCCTTCCCGGCCTTTGTAATCATTGAGATAATAATATAATCTTGCCAACCCAAGAAATTTTCTCGTGTGATTCCTTATAACTATAAATAAATAATTATATTATATATATAAATATATATATATATATATATATATATATATATATATATATATTATATATTATATATATATGTTCGTGCCGAATAGGCAGAACTTGCCATCTTGGCTTAAATAGCAACGCTCATCTTGCCATATAGGACAAGTGAAAATTTGTGTATGCAATAATTTCGCCAAAGTCATTCTGAACTTAACTAAAAAAATATAATTCACTGTGTTTGTTTATTATTAAATTATTGTAAACAAATCTAAAATAATATTTAGTTGGGTTAGGCTAAATAAATTGCGCTTGTTATAATAAGGTTAGATAAGTTTTCTAAGTTCCTTTTGGTGCAAAATTATAAATTTTTACATCAACATTAATGAAAAAAAAATATCTTTAAACGTATAAGAGAAATTTTTAGAAAGGACTTTTATTTTAAATGAGTTCTTGCTAATTGATCAGTTTTACATATTCGGCACGCACATATATATTATATATATATATATATATATATATATATTTTATATATATATATATATATATTAAAGCAACATAGTGATTAAGAACATAAAGGCACAATACCGAAACGTTGTGGTAAGCTCCTCTCTCCTATGTGCGGGTTATTTGTATATAGTAATTAAGACCCGTGTCTGGACACTTATTTCCTGGCGAGAAATCACCACCAAAAAAAGAGAAAGACTAATGAGCTAAACTGGTTGTTTCTAAAGATAATAATCTAAAGTTATCTAACTTAAAAATTGTGAAGAAGATAAAATACTGTATTACAATTTGCTTTATAATTATTGACTTATTCGTTGTTATAACATATGTTTTACATAACATATGTTTTACATATGTTATTGGATTAAATTACTCTCATTTATGAGGTCACTTAAGCCTGAAATATTAAAAGTTTGCTTTGTTATTTACGTGTATTTCTTTCTTTCAATTTATCTGTAGTTTATCATTTTAAACCTATAACCATCCAACATCCGATCTATTTTCTTGCATAGCTACATAATTCACCCCATTGGAAGCGTATTGATATTGATAGATTAATTTTATTGTTACTAGTGCTCTCTCTCTCTCTCTCTCTCTCTCTCTCTCTCTCTCTCTCTCTCTCTCTCTCTCTCTCTCTCTCTCTCTCTCTCTCTCTCTCTCGTTAAAATATATGTGCTTACAACTGTAACTCATCATTATTCTATTTTCCATATTTTTAACCGCTAGTCTGCCATTATTTGTTCATCAGTTGAGTGAAGTGTTTGAGAGGTGTGTGTACGGCACCATCTCTCACACACAAACTTCCTCTCATTCCACGCTTGTTGAAGAACATGAAGGGTGAAGTTTATGTTGTCATATATATTCTGTCTGAATATTATTACAATTTTCTTTTATTTGCACCTTTCCTTTTCCCTATCCTCTTCCTTCTCTTCCTGTTTTTTGTCTTCTTCCTTTTCCTCTTCCCCTTCCTCCTCTTTGTCTTCTTTCTCCTCCTCCTCTTACTCCTAATTATTATCATTACCATTATTATCAGTTTCCGTTATATAACACATTGGTAACAGGGTAGCAGCCCAGTGCTGACGTATCCTGTTATGCTAATATATGCAGTGCTTCGAACAAGGGTTCCCAACCTTGTCTATGCCCCACACATCTAGGAAATGTTTAATGTTGCACCTCCTACAAAAGTAATATCACATGTTATAACAGGTGAAGTCAGATTTGCAATTTTTGAATCATAAATTGAACCAAATACATGTACAGTACCGCGAGTGAACAAATTGAACTTTGTGTCGCATCCCCTGAAATGCCATCTCGCACCCCTGGTTGGGAACTCCTGGCTTAGAACATAGACGGTGAAGACAAGAACAAAGTTCATCAAGAAATAAGACAGTGACGGGAAGAGATGACACGCACAGACATCTGGAAACATTTGCAGTGTCAGAGTAGTAGACAAGTGTCACATGTTAGTGACAGTGAAAACCAATAATATTGCACTGCTAACAAAAAGATACGTCCAGATTAATTCAACAATAGGTTAAAACATGGGTCCAAGAGCTGAATTTCAAAACCTGCAAACTAGGTAATTACACACACACAAAGCACTCCAGGCACACCTTCGTAAGCCACTTAACACACTTTTCTCCCTCTTTTCATACGCCTATCACTTAAGAGTGCCCTAGTTGTTTAAAATAAGTAGGTTAAAGTGCTTAGTTTAAGCCACTGTGAGGAGTTTTAAAGCCTGTGTAGTCTACGATGTACTGAAGTGGTTTGTTTATGGTTCCATGTTTTCTTCATCCCATCTCAAGTAAATTTTGCCTGAAACTGTTGAGCAAGTGGTTTAAACTGGCGAATTTTAAGTTTAAAAAGTTGGGCGAAGAATTTTAAGTTAGTGTTCGAAATAAAAGCTGAAAGGGAGACTTCTCTTTTATACTTTAGCGCTTTATTATGAATAATAATAATATTATTATTATTATTATTTATTATTATTATTTTTTTATACATTTATCACATGCAATCATGTAACCCGTTCAGTTAAATAAATAAATCGTTGCTTAATCATCAGTACCTTAGTACTCACCTATATGAGGTTGCATGGGTCGATTCACAGCTCCTGGCCAAGCCTCTTCGTTGGTCGCTATTAGGTCCACTCTCTCCCTACTCTAAGAGGCTTATCGTACCTCTTCTTAAAGCTATGAATGGATCCTGTCTCTACTACTTCACATTCCAGATTGTTCCAATTCCTGACAACTCTAATGCTGAAGAAATACTTCGTCACATTTTCCTATATCTCATCTGATTTTTTCAACCTTCAGTTGTTTTCCTTCGTTCCGGTATCCCATCTCTGAAACAGGTCAGGTTAGTTAAGGTTCGTCAAGGAAAAGGACAAGTATTTCCTGACGATGATGACCTGATTTCCAGATGATGACACGCCATTCGAGCTTTCGGTTATCTGACCGAGGCCTTCCGCTGCCTTACAGTCCACCCCTTTAAAATTTTGATCATTGTAATAACCATCTCTCTAAAACAGTAAAACAGTCTGGCCCTGTCCACCTTGTCAATTCCTCTTAGTATATTATACGCTGTTATCATTGTCCCTCCTGTCCACTAGTGTCATCAGGTTGAGTTCCCGTGTGTGTGTGTGCATGTGTGTGGTGTGTGTGTGATGTGTGGGGTGTGTGTGTGTGTGTGGATTAAGAAATACTAGTTTCGAGGACAGACTTTAAACCACTGGGATATATTCTCTTTGAATGACTGAGGATCCAGAGCCACGAGTGCGGTCACTGAGGATCAGTACTAAGATTACACTGTCTCCATATGACAGTGACCTCGTGGGGGATCGAGTCTTTTGGTGGCAATGTAACAGTAATACATTATGAACCCGCTAAACCTGTATATTTTTAATAAAAACCCGACCCGGTGGGTTAAGGGTTTTTAAGTTATCTTTCCAAAAGGACTAAAGGGGCGGCCGGGGGAAGTA
>NC_069425.1:28566991-28579491 GCF_026875155.1 Cherax quadricarinatus
CGGGCACCCACTCTCCTCCTCATAATCTTCTCCATGACTTTGCATACTTTACACATCAGTGAAATGGTCTATAGTTTAGTGCATTGTTTCTGTTTCATTTCTGAAAATAGGGGCTACATTTGCTGTCTTCCATATTTCGGGTAGTTGCCCAGTGTTAGTTACCATTTTGTCCTAGGCACATGTCGATTAGACACTAGGCCTGTTGTTGTTTTGTGTGTGTGAGTGTGAGTGTGAGTGTGTGTGTGTGTGTGTGTGTGTGTGTGTGTGTGTGTGTGTGTGTGTGTGTGTGTGTGTGTGTGTGTGTGTGGGGTAGGTGTGTGTGTGTGTGTGTGTTGGTGTGTGTGTGTGTGTGTGTGTGTGGTAGGTGTGTGTGTGTGTGTGTGTGTGTGTGTGTGTGTGTGTGTGTGTGTGTGTGTGTGTGTGTGTGGTGTGTGTGTGTGTGTGTGTGTGGTAGGTGTGTGTGTGGTAGGTGTGTGTATGTAAACCTTTACACTGTATCAAAGTACACAGTACTTTCGCCACTCAGCCAGATATGTGTGTTTGTGTACTCACCTAATTGTGGTTGCAGGGGTTGATTCATAGCTCCTGCCCCCGCCTCTTCACTGGTCGCTACTAGGTCACTCTTCCTGCTCCACGACCTTTATCATACCTCTTCTTAAAACTATGTATGGATCCTGCCTCCACAGCATCACTTCCCAGACTGTTCCACTTTCTGACAACTCTGTGACTGAAGAAATACTTTCTAACATCTCTGTGATTCATCTGAGTCTTCAACTTCCAACTGTGAACCTTGTTGCTGTGTCCCATCTCTGGAACATCCTGTCTCTGTCCACCTTGTCGATTCCTCTCAGTATTTTATATGTCGTTATCATATCCCCCCTATCTCTCCTGTCCTACAGTGTCGTCAGGTCGATTTTCTTTAACCTCTCGTCGTAGGACATGCCCCTTAGCTTCGGGACCAGTCTTGTTGCAAACCTTTGCATTTTCCTTACGTGCTTGGCTAGGTGTGGGTTCCAAACTGGTGCTGCATACTCCAATATAGGCCTGACGTGTACAGTGTTCTGAATGATTCATTATTAAGATGTTGGAATGATGTTCTTAGGTTTGCTAGGCGCCCGTATGCTGCAGCAGTTATTTGGTTGATGTGTTGATGTGCGCCTCAGATGTGCCTTGTGTTACACTCACCCCAAGATCCTTTTCCTTGAGTGAGGTTTGTAGTCTTTGGCCCCCCTAGACTGTACTCCGTCTGCGGTCTTCTTTGCCCTTCCCCAATCTTCATGACTTAGCATTTGGTTGGGTTGAACTCCAGGAGCCAGTTTCTGGACCAGGCCTGCAGCCTGTCCAGATCCCTTTGTAGTTCTGCCTGGTCCTCGTCCGAATGAATTCTTCTCATCAGCTTCACATCATCTGCAAACGGGACACCTCTGAATCTATTCCTTCCGTCATGTCGTTCACAAATACCAGGAACAGTACCGGTCCTAAGACTGACCCCTGTGGAACCCCGCTCGTCACAGGCGCCCACTCTGACACCTCGCCACGTACCATGACTCACTGTTGTCTTCCTGACAGGTATTCCCTGATCCATTGCGGTACCTTCCCTATTATCCCTGTCTGGTCCTCCAGCTTTTGCACTAATCTCTTGTGTGGGACTGTGTCAAACGCCTTTTTACAGTCCAAGAAAATGGACTGTGTGTGTATGTTTGTGTATATACTCCTATTGTGGATGCAGGGGTTAAGTCTTAGCTCCTGGACCCTCTAAACTTGCTTTGGAATCTATCTCCACTTCGTCTAGGTAATTCCTCTTTCTTGCCACCCTGAGATTGAAGAAATATTTCCTGACATCCCTGTGACTCATCTATGTCTAACTTTCAGCTGTGCCCCCGAGTTCCTGTTTCCCGCCTCTAAAACAACCTGTCTCTGTCTTATCGATTCCCTGAGTATTTATATGTTGTTATCATGTCCAGGTAGGTAGATGTCTCTCTGGGTCCTTCTGTCCTCCAGGGTTTTTAAATTCGTTTAGCTTCTTTTCGTAGCTCATACTCCTTAGCTCTGGAACTAGTCTTGTTGCGTACTTCTATACTTTTTCCAGTTTCTTAATATACTTCCTCAGGTGTGGTGCTACGTGCTTTAAGATCGACCTGGCATACGATACATAAAGCGCCCGGAATGACTTTGTTGAGATTCCTGGTCACTCTCATATTTGCCAGGTGAGCATTGGGTGCAGAGGTTATTCGGTTAATGTGAGTCTCTGGTGAATTACTAGGCACTATGCTTACTCCCAGGTCCTTCTCTTTGAGGTTTGCAGCCTCTGTCCCCCCAGGTCTATTCTCCGTGGTTATTTTTCTGGCCCTTTCACAAGGTTTCATAACCTTGCATTTGCTGGGGTTAAACTCAAGCAGCCACTTATCTGATCAATTCTCAGTCTCACTTTCCCCTTAGTTAATCTTTGATTCACTGGAGTACGTTCCCTGTTATTCCTGCCACTTCTCAACATTTTACCTCAGCGTGTGTGTGTGTGTGTGTGTATATATATATATATATATATATATATATATATATATATATATATATATTATATATATATATATATATATATATATATATATATATATATCTTGGTAACCCGAATTTCTGCCATAATTCGTTCCAGAAGGCTTTTCGAGTGCCGAACAAATTATATATTTAAGTCTTTTCTAAAATTTTCTCTTACATGTTTAAAGATACATTTTTTTTATTTAGGTTAATGTAAAAATTAACAATTTTGTACCAAAAGAACCTTAGAAAACTTACCTAACCTTATTATAACAAGCTCAATTTAATTTAGCCTAATCCAGCTAAAAATATTTTAGGTAAGTTTACATTAATTTAATAATAAAGAAACAAAATGAAATATATATATTTTTTTCGTTAGGTTCAGAATGAGTTTTGCGAAATTATTGTATACACAATTTTTCACTTGCCGTATTGGCCAAGAAGAGCGTTGCTATTTAAGCCAAAATCGCAAGTTTTACCTATTCGGCACGACATATATATATACTCAGCATCAGAGTACACAGTACTTGATCCACAACGCCAGACTCCAGACTGGTGTTGTAGACTGTGAACTGAGAAGTAACATTTTAAATAATTTCGTATATACATGTATATATACTTACACTACACACACACACACACACAACTCACCCCACAAACTATTCTACCCAAGAATAGTTTGTGGGGTGAGTTGTGCAAAGGACCTATCCAAGTTGGGTCGGCGCGCGTCAGGTGTTTAACCGTTGTGGGATCTGATAGTGAGGTGCTGGCCAGACCCCTTATATAGCTTCCTTGGATGCTTTACTTTCATAGTTCCTTGATAATGTGAGTAGTCACGAAAGCGCTTGGAATTTCTCTATTCTTTCAGAGTGGTTGTTTTGCATATTCTGAAATCACCTGTTTACTGTGATCTTATTGCACACACACACACACACACACACACACACACACACACATATATATATATATATATATATATATATATATATATATATATATATATATATATATATATATATATATATATATATAATTTAAAGTTATAAAATCGAGAACAACACAGAGTGAGTATTAAAGATTTAAGACTCTCATTTGACTAATGGGTCGATGTACAAATGGGAAGGTATTCATCTGTGGCTGTGTGTGCCATTGAGAGCAGTGTCAAGTGAGTTTCCCCGCTCGATTCAGCTTGTTAAAAGACTGTGTAAGTTGAGCTTTACAAGCACCTGCTGGTTGCCAGGTTTTCCCTGGCTTGTGAAGCTGATTTTATTCGAGTCTGTGAGAAAAGACATACAGGTTAATATTTATTATGTATATTTAGTACTAGTGCCTTAAATATTATTATATCATAGAGAAGCGTTAAATATATATAAGGGGTCACACAGCACCTGGGGAATGGGAGGCCATCAGGTTTGATCCGAGGAAGGGAAGAATAGGTCCAGTTCCTTAGCTTAAGTGCCATTCACCATTCGTTGGTGTGTTATGTCACTATGTACTCACTGATTTATTTCGAATTATTTGTTACGAGAATGGAATTCCATCAAATATGCTTATTACAGTTAACCCTCTCTTGCGCTGAGCGAGAAAAAAGCCTCTAAAAACCTGGGAAAATTTAATTAAATAAAAAGTTTGGATCATTAAGGAAGGGTTAAAATGTGGAAGGTCGGCGCTATCTCCGTTTTCTGGCCTTTGATAAGGTGCAGCTCTGGCAAGATTATTCACAGCAATTTTCTGACGATAATTGGAGATGTGATCCGTTGTGACCTCGCCAGAAATGAGAAGAATAGAAAAAGTGTACTTGCTTGGCATCTTGAACTGCGTACGGTATTTTTAAAGGGTTTTGTTTTTATTCTTTTGTGGCAGTGGAGGACACGTTGCTTGTGTTTATAAACAATAGTCCCATTTAGCTTGTGTGTGTGTGTGTGTGTGTGTGTGTGTGTGTGTGTGTGTATGTGTGTGTGTGTAAAACGGCAAAGTTCTACTTGGTTTTTGTACCTGTAAGCAAGCGAAGTATAACGTTGTTCGTATTTGTTAATAAAGGAAAGTACCATATGGTTTGATTTATAAAATGTGCTGACGACCAAACATGATAACTGATGCGTGATCCAATATCTTTGTAAAACATTATTCGATACACTTGCTTATGTTCTATTATTCATAAACACAAAGTTTGTAAAACTTTCATTATTTACAAATGCAAATCATGTAAAACTTTGTTTACAAATAAAACTCAAGTGAGATTCTGCTTGTTTACAAATACGAACCACGTGGGACTTTGCTTGTATTGTGTTTTTTGGTGGAATTTGTAATTGTATTTTGTTTGATACATAATACGAGCAAACTGCAAAATTCATTATTAATGTGAAAAAATCACATGTCATCTTGTGAAGATTTCTGCTTGTTAAAGAGGAACACGTGAGTACTTGCTGATTGTGTTATATTGTCAATCGATTTGTATTGGAATAACAGGAAAGAATTCATTAATTGTAAATAATCAAGGTTTTGGAAGGAGCAGGAATAAGAGAGAGAGAGTATGTTGAGGGTTAAAGTCACAGAGTATTGGAAAAATGTAATTTTATTGACATAATAAAGAGATGAGGGTCTTAGGCCGAGATAATATGATGAAGAGGAGGGGAAATGGGACAGGAATAAATGTTTCTTTGACTACTACATGATGGTCTGCAGTGATGAAAAAGGCAGGGGATGCATCTGTGTTCCTCCTGTTGACTGTTACTATGTCTGCTGATGAAGGTCTGCGGAGTGCCTCTCTTTGTACATGGCAACTCTCTCTCTCTCTCTTCTCCTGTTCTGTCTTCTTCTTCTTCTGCTCTCTCTCTCTCTCTCTCTCTCTCTCTCTCTCTCTCTATCTCTCTCTCCTCTCTCTCTCTCTCCTCTCTTCTCTCTCTCTCTCTCTCTCTCTCCTCTCTCCCCTCTCTCTCTCTCTCTCTCTGTCTCTCTCCTCTGTCTCTCTCTCTCTCTCTCTCTCTCTCTCTCTCTCTCTCTCTGCTCTCTCTCTCTCTCTCTCCCCTCTCTCTCTCTCTCTCTCTCTCTCTCTCTCTCTCTCTCTCTCTCTGTCTCTGTCTCTCTCTCTATGTCTCTCTCTCTCTGCCCTTTCTCTCTCTCTGTCTCTCTCTCTCCTCTCTCTCTCTCTCTCTCTCTCTCTCTCTCTCCTCTTCTCTCTCTCTCTCTCTCTCTCTCTCTCTCTCCTCCTCTCTCCTCTTCTCTCTCTCCTCTCTCTTTTGAGACACAGGTTTGACAAGGTTAGGTTAAAGATCCCTAGTTTTATTGACAAGCTATTTACAAGTTAAGGATTCCTACTTTATTGGCAAGCTAAGAGCTGTTACCTACATCAGCTCATTTGAAAGCATTTTTATTGTTATGAAACATACAAGTAAGGAACAGGATGAAGTTGGAGCCATCTGTGGGCCAGCATTTTTCATTTGATCAACTGACTTTATCTCGTTGGCATCATAATGTTTTACGAATGTGTTCCAGACTCGAGTCATCCTGGGGATAAATGATCTTAGATGAAGTGATGTTCTGGAGAATGGTACAGCTAGAGGGAAGTTGCTGCTTTCTGCCCGTCTTGTGGTGTAGAAGCTTGCTTCTCGCTGTCCTCGAAGTGGAGTCAAGTGTGGTACTTTGACAATGTTGGCCTTGTACGTAACAGTAACGTCACCCATATCCCTCCTGTGTTGAAGGCTCTGCTGAAATGACAGGGGGGGGGGCAGGCAAACCAAGAAAGTGGAGCATACTCAAGGTGTGAGCATACTTGTGCCTCATACAGAATCTTGCAACCCCTACTGTCAAGCAGATGCAAGATACGTCGAAGTACTGTAAGCTTCCTAGGAGGCTGCCTTGTTTGCAAGATTTACAACGTGGTTCTTTATGGTCAGTTTGGAATCAGATTTCACCCCAAGGATATCAACTTCTTCCCCAGGTACCAACACTCTCCCATTCATACTTACTACTGCTCCGGCATTACCATCATGGTGTATTCTCAGGTGCAAATGTTACTTGCCATCGGTTTCCCCAGCTGATAAAGCTTTTAGCTGATGGTTGATTTAGCTTAGAGCAGCTGGCATTTCTTCTGTTGGATAAGTAAATGTCAGAGTACAGTCGTCTGCATATGCATGGGATTCTGAGATGAGATGAAGAAGGTCATTGAAGCAGACATTCCATAGCAATGGTCTTAGCACACTTCCTTGTGGAACACTTGCCCCAATAGGGTGTCTTGCCGATTCTGTTCCATTGAGAACTACTCTTAGAGAGCTACCATGAAGGTAATCACTGAGGAGACGTAGCGTAGAGTCTGCAATTTCCAGTGCTTGCGTTTTGCCAAGAGGCCCTGGTGCCACAGAGTAACCTTTCCTGAAGCCATATTGACGGTCACAAAGTAGTGAGTGGTAGTCAAAAAACTGTCATTTGTCTTGAGATTATTGTCTTAAGGATCTTGTCAGTGATTGACAGGAGTGACACTGGTCTGTAGTTGCTGATTTCTGCTCTGCTTTTCTTTTTGTGAACAGGGACTACATTTGCCTCTCTCCAAAGAGAAGGCCATTTACACTGTACTAGGCAGTGCTGAAAGATGCGGGTTAGAGGTGCTGCTAGCTGGTCTGCACATCTTCTCAACAATCTTGGGCTCAACTTGTCTGGGCCCACAGCCTTTTGTTGGTCAAGCGATTTAAGAAGGAAATGCACCTCCTCCTGCCTTATTGTCACCACTGACACTCTTGACACAGTTCTTGTAGCTGGATTAGGAACTTGAATTTTGGGAGCAAAGTGTTCAGCAAAGAGGTCCGCTTTCTCTTGACTACTAGTAGAGGTGTTCCCATCCTGTTGATTTAGAGGTGGAATGAGTTCATCAGGCAGATAACCTTGCCTGTCCTTGACCAGCGACCACCAGGTTTTGGAGCCTGCCATACCTGATGCTAGCTTTCTTTTTGTGTCCACCTCCCATTTAGCGATAGCCTACTTTTGAACTTCACCCATATGCCTGTGCAAGTTCCTGTTATAGGTGGTAGGATGTCTCTTATACCTTCGTCATGCCTTGTACTTAGCAATAGCAGCCTCTCTACAACGAAAGCCAAACCAAGGCTGATCTGTAGGCTTCGTCACATACTGCTCCCTCCCTCCCTCCCTCTCTCTCTCTCTCTCTCTCTCTCTCTCTCTCTCTCTCTCTCTCTCTCTCTCTCTCTCTCTCTCTCTCTCTCTCTCTCTCTCTCTCTCTCTCTCTCTCTCTCTCTCTCTCTCTCTCTCTCTCTCTCTCTCTATGTTTGACAAAGGGAGAGAAAAGTAATAATAATAAAACAGAAAAAGATAATGTTGAAAGAATCATCGATAACATAACACCGTCAGTATTGTGTCTTTATAATTTTCCTCCCAAGCTTCTTACTCTTCTTACATTGCTTGTTCCTGCTCTTCCTTGTTCTGATGTTGCTTGTTCCTGCTCTTCCTTGTTCTGATGTTGCTTGTTCCTGCTCTTCCTTGTTCTGATGTTGCTTGTTCCTGCTCTTCCTTGTTCTGATGTTGCTTGTTCCTGCTCTTCCTTGTTCTGATGTTGCTTGTTCCTGCTCTTCCTTGTTCTGATGTTGCTTGTTCCTGCTCTTCCTTGTTCTGATGTTGCTTGTTCCTGCTCTTCCTTGTTCTGATGTTGCTTGTTCCTGCTCTTCCTTGTTCTGATGTTGCTTGTTCCTGCTCTTCCTTGTTCTGATGTTGCTTGTTCCTGCTCTTCCTTGTTCTGATGTTGCTTGTTCCTGCTCTTCCTTGTTCTGATGTTGCTTGTTCCTGCTCTTCCTTGTTCTGATGTTGCTTGTTCCTGCTCTTCCTTGTTCTGATGTTGCTTGTTCCTGCTCTTCCTTGTTCTGATGTTGCTTGTTCCTGCTCTTCCTTGTTCTGATGTTGCTTGTTCCTGCTCTTCCTTGTTCTGATGTTGCTTGTTCCTGCTCTTCCTTGTTCTGATGTTGCTTGTTCCTGCTCTTCCTTGTTCTGATGTTGCTTGTTCCTGCTCTTCCTTGTTCTGATGTTGCTTGTTCCTGCTCTTCCTTGTTCTGATGCTGCTTGTTTCTGCTCTTCCTTGTTCTGATGTTGCTTGTTCCTGCTCTTCCTTGTTCTGATGCTGCTTGTTTCTGCTCTTCCTTGTTCTGATGTTGCTTGTTCCTGCTCTTCCTTGTTCTGATGCTGCTTGTTTCTGCTCTTCCTTGTTCTGATGCTGCTTGTTCCTGCTCTTCCTTGTTCTAATGTTGCTTGTTCCTGCTCTTCTTCCTTATCCTCGTGTTGCGTGCTCGTCTTCCTCATCCTCCTGCATCTTGTACCTGCTCTTCATCCTTATCCTCCTCCTGTTTCTTGTTCTTGCTTTTCTGTCCCTTTATTTCCTGCTTCTGTCTTCACTCCTCTTCTCTTACGGCCCTTGTTTCTGCTCATCTCATCATCACCATCCTTCCCATCTCCCCTAATTTACTGTCTGTCTCCTGCCCACCCTCTTCCCTCATCTTCCTCCCGGCAAAGCACAAACGAACAGATGGAAATTAAAGCTGAATTGAAATCTTTGACTGGATCGCAAAATAATAAATGGCAGAAGGGGGCAAGGCAGGACGCTTAATTATCTGGTTTATGGCTAAAAAGTATATTTTATCTTCCAGACTTCTCTGTCTTTTATTATATATATATTTTTATCACTGTATGTGCAACCCTCTGTCTCTCTCTCTCTCTCTCTCTTTTACACAGGGTTTGACAAGGTTAGGTTAAGGATCCCTAGCTTTATTGACAAGCTATTTACAGGTTAAGGATTCCTAACTTTAGTGGCAAGCTAAGAGCTGTTACCTACACCAGCTCATTTGAAAGCACTTTATTGTTATGAAACACAGGTATTTTTATTGTTATGAGACATACAAGTAAGGAACAGGATGAAGCTGGAGTCATCTGTGGGCCAGCATTTTCATTTGATCAACTGACTTTATCTCGTTGACATCATAATGCTGTACGAATGTGTTCCAGACTCAAGTCATCCTGGGGATAAATGATCTCAGATGGAGTGATGTTCTGGAGAAGGGTACAGCCAGGGAGAAATTGCTGCTTTCTGCCCGTCTTGTGTTATAGAAGCTTGCTTCTCGTTGTCCTCGAAGTGGAGCCAAGTGTGGTACTTGGACAATATTGGCCTTGTACATAATAGTAACGTCACTCACATCCCTCCTGTGTTGAAGGCTCTGCTGAAATGACAGATCTATCCAGGATGGGTCCAGGCGAGAGATGAGACGTCTTGCTCTGTTCTCTACTCTGTCAAGCAGTCGCAGATGAGAGGGGGGGGCAGGCAAACCAAGAAAGTGGAGCATACTCAAGGTGTGAGTGTACTTGTGCCTCATACAGAATCTTGCAACTCCTACTGTCAAGCAGATGTGAGATACGGCAAAGTGCTGTAAGCTTCCTGGCTGCCTTGTTTGCAAGATTTACAACGTGGTTCTTCATGGTCAGTTTGGAGTCAAATTTCACCCCAAGGATATCAACTTCTTCCCCAGGTACCAGCACCTTCCCATTCATACTTACTACTGCACCAGCATTGCCATCATGGTGCCTAGAGATCATCATCTCTTGCCTTTTCTCAGGTGCAAATGTTACCTGGAGTTACTTGCCATCTGTTTCCCCAAGCTGATATAGCTCTTAGCTGGTGATTGATGTAGCTTAGAGCAGCTGGCATTTCTTGTCTTGGATAAGTGAATGTCAGTGTACAGTCGTCTGCATATGCATGGGATTCTGGGATAAGATAAAGGTCATCGAAGTAGACATTCCGTAATAATGGTCCCAGCACGCTTCCTTGTGGAACACTTGCCCCAGTAGGATGTCTTGCTGATTCCGTTCCGTTGAGAACTACTCTTAGAGATCTACTATGAAGGTAATCACCGAGGAGACATAGCGTAGAGCCTACAATTCCCAGTGCTTGAAGTTTTGTTAAGAGGCGCTGGTGCTACACCCGATCGAAAGCACCAGCAATGTCCAGCATTCTCTCTCTCTCTCTCTCTCTCTCTCTCTCTCTCTCTCTCTCTCTCTCTCTCTCTCTCTCTCTCTCTCTCTCTCTCTCTCTCTCTCTCTCTCTCTCTCTCTCTCTCTGCCTCTCTCTCTCTGTCTTTCTCAGATGAATTGCATAATTTGTTTTTGTAGTTATTTACGAGTCGTATTGTTTACATCTGATGTTTTTTCTTTTAAACATTTGATATATTTTAATATTTTTATGTGTACTTTGTTTAACATAATCTTTATTTACTAGAAAATATCCATTCAAGAAAGAATTCTAAAGAGTAGATTAAAATTGCAAACACCGTGTTTTCCAGAGCAACAAGCAAGCACTGATTTGGTCACTGTTACACACATTCATTGCAATACTGTGGACACTTTGCAAGCACAGTTTTTATAAATATATTCACACGCGTCACTGGGTCTTCTGCGGTTCCCTTTTATTCTTTTGCTCTTATTTTACATTTATTTACTTGTGATAGGAAAAATTTCCCTTGGTCTATATTTGTTTCATGTTTACGAAGTGAAGTTTATTAGCGTTAGCTTTGTTTGTTCGTTATCGGTGTGTGTGTGTGTGTGTGTGTGTGTGTGTGTGTGTGTGTGTGTACTCACCTAGTTGAGGTTGCAGGGGTCGAGTCCAAGCTCCTGGCCCCGCCTCATCACTGGTCGCTACTACTGTGTGTGTGTGTGTGTGTGTGTGTGTGTGTGTGTGTGTGTGTGTGTGTGTGTGTGTGTGTGTGTGTGTGTGTGTGTGTGTGTGTGTGTGTGAGTGTGCGTGTGTGTGTGGTAGGAGTGAGGGAGGAGTCTCGCTCTCAAACCGCCAGCACCTGTGTAACCTTCACAAGGTCAGTGGCTACACTTTTATTGAATTATCACGTGAGACCAGCAGCCTTGTTCTGCATCAACCTGGTTTAGGTCTAGCACCACCATTAAGACTATTTCCAGATGAAAAAAAAAAATCTTTATGTAGAGTTCATGCTAGGAAGGGAGAGTCTTGGGGAGCGAGGAGGCAAAACACAAATAATTATTTTTTGTTTATCACGTGAGGTTATGTTTCTGGGTTCCTTAATGTTTCATGCCACCATTAATTCTCGGCTCAATAATGTTTCATCTTACACGATAGTGTTTTTTTTATGTTTGTGTAGATTCCTTTTCTTCGCGTCAGGCCAGTCTTTTTTTATTGCAGTTGTGGATTTTTTTTTTGTTTTTATTATTATTCGGCTGGATGGTAGTGATAAAAAAAAAGTTGGATATGTTTTATGTCGGCTTGTGTGGGTGTTTGGTGAAGCATGAACGATTTTATTGTCGCCAGTGACGTCTTTATAGAATGGAAACAGTTGGGGATAATAATAAATGTTCAACCACCCTGGAAAAACTATGAATATTTTGTTCCCTTGGACCACCAACATACTGAACTAAGGTTACCTCTGCACCACTGACAAGAACTGTAACCTACAACTCTTGCTGAGTCCATAAGCTTGTGACAGGGCCCATCCGCCCTGCTAGACACATCAAAGTCAGTGGGACCTGACAGGGTGTCGTCACCATATATTCTGCGAGAGGAAGTAGATCACTATCTGAACCACTAGATGTGATCTGCAACAGGTCAGTGAACACGGGACAATTGCCGAAGAACTGGAAAACAGCGAACGTAGTACATATAATATTTAAGAAAGAAGATAGGCAGAATGCATTGAACTACAGGATCACAAGGATCACAACAATGCCACGATCACAACTGCGAAGAAAATAATAGGATGGATAATGAGATCGTTCAGAACAAGAAATGCCAAGCCAATGATGATCCTTTTTAAATCATTTGTTCTCTCTAGGTTGAAATACTACTGTACATTAACATCTCTGTTCAAAGCAGGTGAAATTGCAGATCTGGAGAGTGCACAGAGAACCCTTACTACACATGTAAGTTCCATCAAACACCTCAACTACTGGATACGCTTGGA
>NC_069425.1:28584491-28634491 GCF_026875155.1 Cherax quadricarinatus
TACCGACAAGTTGGTTTAGAAAGACACGTAAGCAAACACTATAACATATTTATTAGAAAACGTTTCGGTCCTGGGACCTTGATCACTTCTAACATACAGAGGTAGAAAGACATTATATATATATAGGCGGAGAGTGAGATGTGACGCACGTGACCTGAGGAATGTCATAAGAACCTCTGTATGTTAGAAGTGATCAAGGTCCAGGACCGAAACGTTTTCTAATAAATATGTTATAGTGTTTGCTTACGTGTCTTTCTAAACCATATAGTGCGTATATCCAGTGTTCTTGCCTTACTGAGCCAGTATTACTGTTAAAAAAATTTGCCAGTTCCTCTTTTGTAACTGTGGATGCTTAGTTATAACTTGCTAATGTAATGCGTGTGTGAGAGAGAGAGAGAGAGAGGAAGAGGGGGAGAGAGAAAGGGAAAGGGAGAAGGATGAAGGCAAAGCACCAGGAAATTAAAGGCAGCCCCCACGGGATGAAGAATGAGATTATACACCGGAATGACGCACGATCTCTTGTCATATCTGTGTTGTGTTGTGCTTGCCAGTGTTCACTCCTCTCTGTACGGCCTTAATATTTTGTGAGTTATTTAATTCCTCTTGGTGATGATGGTTTGGTAAATGTCATTGTTGATTTCTATATTATTATTTTATTTATACTGCTGAGTTTATTATTGTTTTGCTTTTGTTAATTATCATTAGTTTTTGTATATTATTATTATTATTATTATTATTATTATTATTATTAGAGTCAGTTTATTCTCGAGTGATCCCTATTCTTCCCCTTTCCTCTCCTTTCTTTTACTCTTTCTCTTTCCATCCCGCTCTCCTCTCATTTACCATCTTTCCACTTTTACTCCTGTTATCTCCCTTTACATCTCCTATTTCTTTCTCATAATCTTCCATCTCGCTCTCTCTCTCTCTCTCTCTCTCTGCTGTTGCTGTTGAGGAAGGGAATGGTGTTGTTTGCTGCTTTATGCGCTGTTAGTTGTGATGGTGGTAGTGGTGATACTGCTGATGCTGCTGTCGTTGCTGATAGTTGTACTGCTGTTGTGGTAGTGGTGGTGCTCCTGCTGTTAGAGGTGGTGGTAGGGATGTTACTGCTGTTGCTGGTGGTGTCGATGTTTGTGCTCGTGTTGCTGCTGTTTGTGCTGCTCCTGTTACTGCTGTTGATGTTGACGCTGCTAATGGTGGTGGTGGTTGTGCCGGTGTTGATGCTGTTGCTGTTGTTATTGACTCTGCTGCTGGTGCAAGGGTGGTGCTGCTGCTGGTGATTCTGATGGTGGTAGCACTTTTAGTTGTGGGGGTGTTGCTGCTGCAGTTACTACCGATTTTATTAGTACTGCTGCTGCTGCTGATGATGATGATGTGGCTTATTCTGATGGTGACGCTTATTCTGATAGTAGTACTGCTGCTGGTACTGCCAAGGCTACTGGAGCTGGCGTTGCTAGTCGTGGTAGTAGTGCTGCTATTATTCTGTTGCTGGTACTGCTGCTTCTGTTACCGCTACAGCTGTTGGTGATGATTCTACTGGAAAGGAAGGGTCTGTGGGCCTAATATGGGAGGGAGCACAGCAAGGGAGAGGAAAGATAAGTCGCCCTCGAGCCCAGATGATCACCCGAACGTCAGATTTATCCTCTCTGTTAGTCCTTCTCCTCCATCTGTCACTCAGGAAGACTCAATTTTGGTCGAGATATTTTCGTTGTGAAGGTTCTTTTTTCTTCTTCGTTGTCTGTTATTTTCACCTGAGACTTTTTTTCGTGTTTCTTTTACTGTGAGATTTTTAAGTAAGCAAGATAAATCATGTTATTAAGCCCCTTCAGTTTACAAATGCACGTATGTATGATAATTGTACTTATGTGTACCTATACCTAAATAAATTTACTAAAAGTCCTGAATGGCTGAGTCCAAACATAACACCAGTCATACTCACGGGGGCAGTGGATTGATGACCTGTTTCTTTGAGGATATACATGAGAAGGCTCCGAGATTAGCAGCTCATTGATCTCTGATCACTGGGCATCACTCAGGAAAGTGACAGTAGTGAGAAGAAACTCAGATGGGGAAAAATAATGGCTAGTGCTTCAAAAGAAAAGTACTAGAGCTTACATTAGAGACAATGACGTATCACCTAACTCTCTTGATCAGCTTCTTGAAGAGTTAAATAAGCCAAAATGTGCTGTGAATGTCGATAATTATTAATAAAACACAGAAAAAGTTAATCTGTACTATAATGAAAAGTGAAACAGTATTAGATGAATCAGAAAAGGAGTGCGTTATGGAGAAGGAATGTTTCCAGTGTAAACAAAGAGTTCTAAAAAACTTTGTACGTAAGAAGAATTACCAACAGACCTCCGACTGTCTTCGAAAGGACACCTGAGTAAGTTCCTGATCAGCTGGGCTGTGGTGCCTACGTTGGAATGTATGTGGCTTGCACTAACAGGATGATTGATCAGGCCATTAACTGAGAAACCTAGTCTGAGACCAGGCAGCAGAGACGGTGACCCTGGAACTATCTACAGGTAAATTACAGATAAACCAGAAGAAGGCCACCACAGTGGCACATCTGGTCCCCCAGCTGCAGAATTAATGGAGGGACGAACCCAGGAATCATCATGGACGTCTCTACCAGATGGTATTAGGGAGATGCAAAATCATCTACATGAAAGAGAAGATATAATCAGTGGTGCGCGACAAAGAGAAGATATAAATGATACGCCAATTAGAGATGGAGGATAATTTTTGCCCTTAGTCTATTGAGCAGCGCCAATCATCCTGTGAGTGACCATACTGCCATAAAAATAGTAGTGTATATCACCCAAAGTACTTGATATGCTATTTTCGTATACAAATATATATATATATATTATATATATATATATATTATATTATATATATATATATATATATATATATATATATATATATATATATATATATATTATATATCTTGCCGAATATGTAAAACTGGTCATTAGCAAGAACTCATTTAAAATTAAGTCTTTTCTGAATTTTCTCTTATACGTTTAAAGATATATTTTTTCATTAACGTTAATGTAAAAAATTTTAATTTTGCACCAAAAGAATCTTAGAAAACTTATCTAACCTTATTATAACAAGAGCAATTTATTTTAGCCTAACCCAACTAAATATTTTTAAAACTTTTACAATTTTTAGTACTAAACAACACAAGCAAATATATTTTTTTCTTGGTTCAAATGATTTGGCGAAATTTTTGCATACAAAAAATTTCCTTGTCCTTTATGGAAAGATGAGCTTTGCTATTTAAGCCAAGTTGGCAGTTTGCTATTCGGCAGCTTTAAAATAATTCATACATACATACATCATTGACAAGATTTTATTATGTTTTTTAAAAATATAGACCTGGTGTTGCACCAACCAAAGATGAACATGATTAGGCAATGGGTTGGGTTGCAAATTTATTTCACCACAGGATCAGTGTCACCCCTTAATAAATTATATATTTTTTTGGGAATGCTCTATAAATATTTTTTGTGGGGTTTTTTCGTTTTATAGATTTATTTTTTCGCCCTGTTTTTTTTTCTTTGTCCCTTGAATTCCTGGTCCTGGGGTTACCCTGTCCCCGGTCGCCCCAACACGCCCTCACTCCTTGTTGGGTATTTCATTTAGTCTTTCTCTTAGCCGTTTTTTTCCTCTCTTTTTTTTAGTTACTCCCCTTTGTATATTTCCTTCATTACTAAGATATTTTCCCTTCCCCTCAAAAATATATTTTTTTTCCTGTATTTCCTTCCTCCTAAGTAATTTCCTTCCCTTTTGATGTAATTTCCTCCCTAAGATATATTTCTTTCCCTTTTGATGTATTTCCCTTCCCCCCCAAAATATTTCCTTCCTTTAGATTATTTTTCCTTCCCCCTAAGATATATTTCTTTCCCTTTTTTTCCTTCCCTTTAGATGATTCCTTCTCCCAAGATATATTAATTTCCTCTTTAAGACTCTGTTTCTCCCCTGGGGCCATTTTCTTTGTTTACCCTTTTACCAAGCTTCACTTCATTACTTTTTTTTTTTAACCAAAAACTTTTTTTTATTTTCCCTTTTCAGACTCAGTTGCTCTTGCCCTTTTACTATGTCTTGAAAAACTTTTTTTTTTTTCCGCTACGGCGGTCTTGTAAATTCCCGATACGTTTTCCAGGGCATACTCTCTCTCCTGCCTTGGGGGGTCTTCGCACTTTTTTAATCTCACGTCTTCCTTTCTTAGTTTCGGCTTTTGAGTGCCTGAGCAGCCTGGCCTTTACTACTTTTCCCATGAATCTGCCGATGCCATTTCCCCTTTAAAAACAATGTGTGTCCCACTTTTGGCTCTTTGTTCGCTTCCCAGGGTTTAGCAGTAAAAAAATCGCCTCGTTTGAGTCAAGCAGGAAAAATTCTTGTCGAAAACTTTTCCCCGCATTCCTTTCCCCTGTCCCTAGCCCGCTCCCCCCCCCACACTCGCAAACCATACGCCCCACACGCATACGAAACGCCCCGTTCGTCATGCACTGCAGAGTTTAGTGTACAAGACTGTCACCGTCTAAAAACATAAGAAAAAAAAAGAAAGGAAAAATGCGGAGGGCCCGTTGGCCCATACTAGGCAGGTCCTTTACAATTCATTCCCAAACAAAAAAATTTGCCCAACCCAATTTTAAATGCCACCCAAGAAATAGGCTCTGATGTGAAACCCCCACTCAACAAACCCCAACCCCCTCCCACTCATGTAATTATCCAACCTAAATTTGAAACAAACCAAAGTCCCAGCCTCAATAACCCAACTAGTAGATTTTTCCCACTCACAACTACCCTATTTCCAAACCAATACTTTCCTATGTCCTTTCTAAATCTAAACTTATCTAATTTAAATCCATTACTGGGGGTTTTCTCTCTTGGAGAGACATCATCAAGACCTTATTAATATCCCCTTTATTAATACCAAACTTCCACTTTTTACACTTCGATCAGGTCCCCCCTCTTTTCTTCGTCTAACAAGTGAATGTAACTTAAGAGTCTTCAATCTTTCTTCATAAGGAAGATTTCTAATCCCTATGTATTTTTTTAGTCATCCTACGCTGAATGTTTTCAGAATTTATGTCCTTTCCCTGAAATATGGAGACCAGAACTGAGCTGCATAATCTAGGTGAGGCCTTACTAATGATGTATAAAGCTGCGTATGACCTTTGGATTTTCTGTTGCTTACACTTTTTGATATAAAAACCCAGTAATCTATTTGCCTTATTTACTACGCTTAGGCATTGCTGTCTTGTTAGGTAAGACACATATGCAACAGTTAGACAACTTTATTCCGAAACGTTTCGCCTACACAGTAGGCTTCTTCAGTCGAATACAGAAAGTAGGCAGGAACAGTAGAGATGTGAAGACGATGTAATCAGTCCATCACCCTTGAAGTCGTAGAATTTGAGGTTGTCAGTCCCTCGGCCTGGAGAAGTTTTTGTTCCATAGTCAGGAACTATCATAGTTCCTGACTATAGAACTGAACTTCTCCAGGCCCAGGGGCTGACAACCTCAAATTCTACGACTTCAAGGGTGATGGACTGATTACATCGTCTTCACATCTCTACTGTTCCTGCCTACTTCTGTATTCGATGAGAAGCCTACTGTGTAGGCGAAAAGTTCGGGTAAAGTTGTCTAACTGTTGCATATGTGTCTTACCTAACAAACCCGTCGGTATTGTATACCATTTTGATGTTTTATTTCTGTCTTTGGGTTTTAAGGTTGCTGCTCACCATAACCCCCAAGTCCTTTTCGCAATCTGTATGGCTAAGTTCTACATCATTTAACTTATAAGTACTAGGGTTATGGCACTCCCAAGCTTCAGAACCTTTGCAATTTATTACATTGAACTGCATCTGCCACTTTTCTGACAAGAATTTGAGCTTGTTTAAATCCTCCTGAAGTTCCATATATCTACGTTTGAATCAATTATCCTACCCATCTTTGTGTCATCGGGGAATTTGCTCATATCACTAGTATTCCCTCATCAAGATCATTGATATATATTATAAACAAAAGGGCCCCAAAGATTTAACCTTTGTGGAACCCCAACTTGTTACAGATCCCCATCGGTTTTAAACCCCCCTTTTAGGGAACTCTTGTTTCCCTTGTCATGAGCCATGACCGACCCACGGGGAGCATTTTTTCCCCCAAGGCCATGACCCCACTTTTTTTAAACAGTCTATGGTGGGGAACTTTTAAAAGCTTTCCCAAAACTTCCCAAAACACGGTAAATTTTTAGTGATTCGGGCTTGCCAGTGCTTCCAACTTTCCCGCACTTGTCAACATTCCCAGTGACCCGGGCCCCGTCAAAGTTTTCACAACCCCACGCCCCTCAATAATTCTGCCGCGTGTTTTTACTAACATCAGTTCGCCACATAAACGTTTTGGGAAAAGTTGATTTTCGGGTGCATCCATAAAACCTTTTTCAGTTTTTGGGTGTTTTTATTTTAACACATCGTAAGTGGGGAATTTTTTGGGACCAAATTTAAAATATAAAACAAAAGAACAAAAGAACAAAGGGAACACGGGCAGCGGGCCAAACGGGCCCATCGAGGCAGGCCCAAAGCCCCCTACGGGTTTAAAAACCAATGCCCCCCAACCTAGTCGGGTCGGGTTCACATTGACTTAAGGGGGAACCGGCAACCGCCCTGGTACCCACAAGCTATCAGGCCCAACTCACACCCACCCACTCCACTCATGTATTTACCAAAACCTTTTTTTTTAAAAGCTAACAACGTTCGGCCCTTTTTAAAAACTGTGCTTGGGGGGTTTTTTTCCATTTCACCCACAACTTATTACCAAACCAGTATTTTCCTAAACTCCTTCCGGGAATTAAATTTTTTAAAAATTTAAAACCTTTTGCTACGGTTCCCCGTCTAGGCTAGGTATTTTGGCACACTATTTACATCCCCTTTATTTATTCCTGTCTTCCATTTAACACCCCCAAAAATATCCCCCCCAATTTTTTACGTCTTTTTTAGAGAGTGCAGATTAGGGGGCCCCTTTGTCTTTTTCATAGGGAAAGGGTTTTGATGATAAAAATTTTGACACATATGGAAAATTGATTGTGTCAATTTATCAACATGGGCGGGCCCCTGAACCAAGAGTTTGGGATAGTTCTAATTTATCAAAATGTCGGTTTTTTCGAACCAAATTTATTACAAAGGGTTTTTGATACAGGGATTTAAATTTGTTTCCCCCTTTGTTTCAATTTTTCCCGGGCATTTAAAATTCCATTCTGTAATACGGGGACCAAAACGTGTGCCCTAAACTAAAAAGGGCCCCAAAACCCAAAGGGTGATAGATTTTAAGAACAACCTGAGGGCTCCCATTTTTTTATCTTCTTGATATAAACCAAAGGGTTCTATTTGCTTCATTGCGAACACTTATGCAATGTTGTCAGGTTTCAGTTTTCTGCTAACCAAACTCCTAAAAACTTTTTCCCCAATCCAAAAATTAAGATCTACATTATTTAAATTTTTAGGCATGGTTTTGTCCTGTCCAACATTTGAACTTTGCCCTTTGTCTATATTAAACTGCATCGGCCACTTCCCGACCACTGCATCGCTATTCAAATTTCCTGGAGTGCTCTAATTTTCTCTCAAATGAATTCGACGGCCCCATTTTGGGGTCATCGGAAAAATTGCGAATTTGCTCTTTAGGGCCTCATCTATTTATATTAATTTGAACAGCAGGGGGCCCAACACTGACCCCTGTGGAACACCGCTCGTGACACTTCCCCACTCTGATTTCTCCCCATTTATGCAAACTCTCTGCTGCCTATTTGTCAACCATGCCTCTATCCAGGAAAAAATTTCTCCTCCTATTCCATGTGCCTTAATTTTCCTCAATAGTCTCTGATGTGGGACCCTGTCAAAAGCCTTACTGAAGTCCATATACACAATATCATGTTGATAAATTAGACACATGTGCAACTCTTGGGTATCTTTATTGCGGAAACGTTTCGCCATATTCATTACCATGATCTACCTCCTCAAATACCGTAGTGAAAAAAGTTAATAAATTCGTAAGGCAGGAACGCCCATTTGTAAAACCATGCTGAGATTCGTTGATTAATTTATGCTTTTCAAGGTGGCTACGATCTGCCTCGGCAATTATTGATTCCATAAATTTTCCCACTATGGAGGTTAGGCTGATTGGTCTATAGTTCGAAGCTAAGGACCTGTCACCTGCTTTGAAAATAGATATCACATTTGCCATTTTCCACTTATCTGGCACCATGCCAGTTTGTAGTGATATGTTGAAAAGATTAGCCAAAGGTTTGCTAAGCTCCTCTTTACATTCCTTTAGAACCCTTGCATACAGTTCATCAGGGCCTGGGGATGAACTCAGCTACGGTCCACACTATGAATAACCTTCAAAAGTACTGTTTAGTTTAATAAATTAGACACATGTGCAACACTTGGGTATAAATTAGACACATGTGCAACTCTTGGGTATCTTTATTGAGGAAACGTTTCGCCACACAGTGGCTTCATCAGTCCATACAAAGGAGAATCTTGAAGAACAGGAGGAGAATGAGGTAATCAGTCCCTCAACCTTGAGTCGATGTGGTCAGTCCATCAATCTTCTATTCAAGTCCATCAATCTTCTATTCAAGATTGATGGACTGACCACATCGACTCAAGGTTGAGGGACTGATTACCTCATTCTCCTCCTGTTCTTCAAGATTCTCCTTTGTATGGACTGATGAAGCCACTGTGTGGCGAAACGTTTCCTCAATAAAGATACCCAAGAGTTGCACATGTGTCTAATTTATCAACGTGTCGGTTCTGTGAACCATTCATCTACAACACTTGGGTATCTTATTGTTGAAGCGTTTCGCCACACAGTGGCTTCATCAGTCTAATACAAAGGAGAATGGTGAAGATCAGGAGTTTGAAGTAATCAGTCCCTCAGCCTGATAAAGCCACTGTGTGGCGAAACGTTTCCACAACAAAGATACCCAAGTGTCTAGGTAGATAGACACATAGGCAACATTTAGGCAACTTTATTCCGAAACGTTTCGCCTACACAGTAGGCTTCTTCAGTCGAGTACAGAAAGTAGGCAGGAGCAGTAGAGATGTGAAGACGATGTAATCAGTCCATCACTCTTGAAGTCGTAGTAGAAATACTACAAATGGTATACAATGGTATATAATGGTATACAAATGGTATACAATACCTGTCGGTATTGTATACCATTTGATAATCACCCAAGTGTCTAATTTATCAACTTGTCGGTTTTCTAGACCATTTATCTACATTCACTGTTTAGCTTGCTCATCACTGACCGCAGGCAAAAAAAGTTATAATTAGAGCAATTAGCCTTATTAATAACGTTTTCAATTAATTAGTCGGTATTTTTATTAATTTTATAATTAGTGTAATTTATTACCATAAACATTATAGATTTTTTTTACATATTTCCCCGGCAAAATCTATCAAACTGTCAACTTTAACAGAAAAAATTATTACCTAGAATCCTAGATGAATATTGATTTTCTGATTTAAAAAAATTGCCTGGCTCAATTAGTGCTTTTGATTTTTTTAGTATTTATCTCTAAATTTTCATTTCATATTAATTCTCGACAGAGCTTCTTAACAATTAAGCTGGTTAAAAAAAACAGTCTGGGTAATTAAATATATTTCATTACCGGTATTGATGATTAGCCAAAACGAAAAATTAATTGAATAATAAATGTATTCTGGTCGTAAGTGACACCAACCAGTGTGGGCAAAGACACTCGTGTGCAATTCAGGATAGTTATTGAAGGCTGGGTTGGGTAAGATTTGTCAGGAAACAGGACAAGTGCCTCCTGACGCGGGTCTTAGTCACATGATGACCCACCGTTGGAGCTTTTGGTCAACTGACCGAGGCATTCCTCTGGCTTACCGGTCCACCCCTTTTAAAAATTATAATTATTTGTGTAGTTACTAAATGAAACGTTTCGCGCCACGAGTGACTGCATCAATCCTGATTAGGACTGCTGAAGCCTCTCGTGGCGAAACGTTTCTTTCAATAAATGTGCTGAACTGTGCACAAGTATCTTTATCCAATGACTTATGATTATCCTCAGTGTGACAGTTCTGTAGTGTGTGGGGAAAATAGATTTGTATGGTGTTGAGTTGTGATAACTTGGTATGGTGTAGACAGTCTTGTATGAGTAGCTTTGCTACATAGTTCACCTAAATATGTTAATTGGGCAATTTTTCAATCATTACAGATAAAAATTAAGAACGTTTGAAATAAATCAGTTTTTTTTTTTTCAAATGTGGGAAGTTGGTAAGTAGTTGACATACATAAGAAGAACATAAGAAAGAAGAAATTGAGACACTGGAGCAGGCCTACTGACCCATGCGAAGCAGGTCCATGTCCCCCCCCCGGATAAGCCCAATTGCCCACCTAGTCAGGTCACTTTCACTTAAGGAAGGAGCACGACATCAGATTTAGTAGCACAAGCTAGTCAGGTCCAACTCACACCCACCCACACCCACTCATGTATTTATTTAACCTATTTTTAAAACTACACAGTGAGTTTGTTCCACTCATCCACAACTCTATTACCAAACCAGTGCTTTCCTATATCCTTCCTGAATCTGAATTTTTCCAACTTGAAACCATTGCTGCGAATCCTGTCTTGGCTGGAAATTTTCAGCACGCTATTTATATCCCCTTTATTTATTCCTGTTTTCCATTTATACACCTCGATTATATACCCCTAATTCTACGCCTTTCGAGAGAGTGCAGATTCAGGGACCTCAGTCTATCCCCATAGAGAAGATTTCTGATACATGGGATCAACTTTGTCATCCTCCTCTGTACGTTTTCCAGAGCATTCATATCCATTCTGTAATACGGTGACCAGAATTGTGCAGCATAATCTAAATGAGGCCTAACCAAGGATATATAGAGTTGAAGAACAACCTGACTTCTATTATTTATACTTCTATATATGAAGCCAAGGATTCTGTTAGCTTTATTGCGAACACTAATGACTGTTATCTTGGTTTTAGATTACTGCTAAGCAGAACTTCTAAATCCTTTTCGTAATCAGTAGTATAAGATCTAGATCATTTAGTTTATATGTGGCATGGTTATTTTCCTGTCCAACATTTATAACTTTGCATTTGTCTATATTAAACTGCGTCTGCCGCTTCTCCAACCATTGCATCAGTCTATTCAAATCATCCTGGAGTGCTCTAGTGTCCTCATTAGAATGAATTGGACGGCCTATTTTGGTGTCATCAGCAAATTTGCTTATGTCGCTATTTATTCCCTCATCTATGTCGTTTATGTAAATTGTGAACAACAACGGGCCCAACACTGGCTCCTGCGGAACACCGCTTGTGACGTGCCCCCATTCTGATTTCTTCCCATTTATGCAAACTCTCTGCTGCCTAATTTGTCACCCATGCCTCTACCCAGGAAATTTTTTTTCTTCCTATTCCGTGTGCTTTAAGTTTCCTCAATAGCCTCTGATGTGGAACTCTATCGAAAGCCTTACTGAAGTCCATATACACAATATCATATTCATTACCATGATCTACCTCCTCAAACACCTTAGTGAAAAAAGTTAGTAAATTCGTAAGACAGGAACGCCCCTTTGTAAAACCGTGTTGAGATTCATTAATCAATTTATGCCTATCAAGATGGCTACGAATTGCTTCGGCAATTATTGATTCCATAAATTTTCCCACTATGGAGGTAAGGTCTGTAGTTCGAAGCTAAGGACCTATCACCTGCCTTGTAAATAGGTATTACATTTGCCATTACAAACTATGCCAGTTTGTAGTGATATGTTGAAAAGATAGATTATCCAAAGGTATGCTAAGTTCCTCTTTAGATTCCTTGAACACCCTTGCAACAGTACATCAGGGCCTGGGGATTTGTTAGGTTTCAATTTCTCTGTTTGCCTGAGGACCATGTCACTAGTTACCGCAATCGTGCATAGTTTAATATCGTCCTATTCTCCATACTCTGTTATTTCAGGAATTTCGCTAGTATTTTTCTGGGTAAAAACTGAGAGGAAGTAATTATTGAAAATTTCACATATATCCTTATCACTGTCAGTGATCTGCCCTGAGTTACTCTTAAGTGGGCCTGTCTTGTCCCTAATCTTACTTCTGTATACCTGAAAGAACCCTTTTGGGTTAGTCTTCGAATCCCTTGCGACCTTAGCCTCATAATCCCTTTTTTATTTTCTTATTCCTTTTTTTATTTCTCTCTTTAATTGAATATATTGATTTCTTAACTGCCCATCCCCTCTTTAGATACGCCTATATATGCCTCTCTTTTGACCAATGAGATGTTTTAATCTATTGTTCATCCATTTGGGATCATTTTTGTTAGATCTATTTTCTCTACACAGAACAAAAGTTGTCTGGGCAGCTAGAACTATGCTCTGAAAAACGTCATATTGGCAACCAAGATCACCTACCTGACCCATAGTCATGTCATCCCAATTTAGCCCACCCAGGTAATCTCTCAACCCCATGAAATCGGCCAAGCGAAAGTCTGGGACAGAGATTTGATTGCGGTTATCTGGGTAATTCCATGATATATTGAAACTAAGTGATTTGTGATCACTTTCCCCAAGCTCATCATTAACCTCAAGATTATTAATAATACACTCTGAGGACCAGAACATACTTAACACTATTTACTCAGTGTCAGAAGTTTGTCTCACATTAATTACCCACAGCGTGTCACGTGTCCCACAGAATAATCCTGAGACATTTCTCACTCAAGGCGAATAAATATTAGAAGTATAAAATAAATGCGCACGTTATTGAGTTGTTGTTATTATTATTATTATTATTATTATTATTATTTATTATTATATTATTATTATTATTATTATTATTATTATTAAAGACAAGCGTACAAGTCTCACACAGGATGCATTATGGAACTGACTCACAACTAATAATATATAAAACCTATAACGTCACCTGCTGTTGATATTTTTTATCAAAAATTTACCTGATAATGCTTTTTATCAAATATATTTGTCGGTCAGTTGAAGGCGAGGGGTGAGAGGGACTGCCGGCCGTGTTTGTGTACACTCTGGTGAGAGGGACTCTGGACCGTGTTTTGTAATGGTGAGGGGGGACTTGGCCGTTTTTTGGGTAATTTCTGGTGAGAGGGGCCTTGGGGGCCGTTTTTTGGGTGTACACCCTACCAGAAGTCTACCTGGATGGTATTCCGGGGATCAACGCCCCCGCGGCCCGATTCACGACCAGTTTCCGGTGGTTCAGGGCCTGATCAACCAGGCTGTTACTGCTGGCCGCACGTAGTCTAACGTACAATCCACAGCCCGGCTGATCCGGCACCAGCTTTAAGTATCTGTCCAGCTCCTTCTTGAAGGCAGCCAGGGGCCTATTGGTAATTCCTCTTATGCATGGTGGGAGGCTGTTGAACAGTCTTGGGCCCCGGACGCTTATGATGTTTTCTCTTAGTATACCAATGGCACCTCTACTTTTCATTGGGGGTATTTCGCACCGCCTGCCCAGTTTTTATTTCGTAGGGAGTGATTTCTGTGTGCAGATTCGGGACCATTCCTTCTAGGGTTCCCTGGTGAGAGGGACTCTGGACCGTTTGTGTAGACCCTGGTGAGAGGGACTCTGGACCGTGTTTGTGTAGACCCTGGTGAGAGGGACTCTGGACCGTGTTTGTGTAGACCCTGGTGAGAGGGACTCTGGCCCGGGTGTTTGTTGTAGAGGCTCTGGTGAGCCCCGGGAAAAACTCTGGACCGTGTTTGTGTAGACCCTGGTGAGAGGGACTCTGGACCGTGTTTGTGTAGACCCTGGTGAGAGGGACTCTGGACCGTGTTTGTGTAGACTCTGGTGAGAGGGACTCTGGCCCGTGTTTTGTGTCCGGGGAAACCCGGGGTTTCCCGGGGAGAGAGACTCGGGAAACCTTTGTTTGTGTAGACCCTGGTGAGAGGGACTCAGGACCGTGTTTGTGTAGACCCTGGTGAGAGGGACTCAGGACCGTGTTTGTGTACACCTGGGTGAAGCAGGGGCTATTTGTCCCTACGCGGATGTCACATATCACTGAGATGAGAACTATTATAGGTGGCGTCCTGTCAAGTTTATCTTCAATCAAGGCAGGTATGAGCGAGGCACGCGACGTGGTGCTCCGCGTGTTCTGTTAATCTCTGACATTTGGTTATTAAACCATTACTTAACTTTATCTTTCATATACCTTTGATGGGTTTCGAGAGGTTTCCTACTCTCGGTCCCAGTCCTGGGCCAGCCTTGTCTGGTCATTCATGTTGTTACTGCTGGCGGCATGCTTGGCTCACCAATTAATCACCCGCTGGTTGATCCGTCATCTGGTGGGGGTACTTGTTCAGTTTCTCTCCGGGGCAGTGTCAGATTTTAACATATTAACACTTAAAATTATATTAAATTTATTATCTATTTTTCACAAAGTTTTATTATTATAATTTAAGCGCTAAACCATGTGGGCCATTTTTTCACAAGAGAAATCTTGCAAGTGCAATTGTTGGTGGGGAGGGGCCGTCTTGTTTCTGGGCCCACTTCTTAAACTTCTTAGACGCAATTATTGGTTTCTGGCCCGTAATCCGCATACCACACTCCTCATACCATTCCCCTCCCTCATACCATCCATCACATTCATATCCATTTCCCCCACTCCTATCATATCCATCATTTCCACTCCATATACCATCCACTTCCATCATACCTCCCTCCCTCCATCATCCCATCCAAATCCATATACCATCCACTCCATCATACCATCCACTCCATCATACCATCCACTTCATCCATTCCCAACTAACTTTTTCCTTTAAAATTTCTGTGACTCATCTGGCCTTTTTTATTTTAGCTTTCCCATATATATTTCCGTTATCTTGATCCTCTTGTTTAAAACTATCAGTCCCTTTTCTGTCTTATTTAGGGCCACTAATATCCAATACACAGTAATAATGTCCTGCCTAGCCCTTTCCCCTTCAAGTGTCATCAGGTCACTTTATTTATTCCCAGTTCTTATTGCACACGTCACGCAATGCAATTATGTAGTCTGGTTGCGCACCCCTATATATATTTTTTAATCGTTTGAAGTTGCTTATCTAGGGGGACTCCAGCTTGGTTCTAATATTGACAAGTTGTGTTTGTATACAGAATTCTAAAAAAAAGAATAATCTTTATTGATGTTCCTAAAGGTTATTCCCAGATTTTCTGCTTGCGTCAGTAGTTGATTGTTATGATTGATGCTCTCGTGGGGTAAAAATGTACAGTGTGATGGTCACTGCTAGATCATTCTTTCTTTCATACTTGTAGTTTGTATCCTGCTTATCTGGTCTTACATCTCTTTTGCCGTAGTGCATGGCTGGTCAAGGACCGGGCCGCGCGGGGGCGTTGACCCCGGAACACCCTCCAGGTAGCCTTCCTCTCTCTTTTCCTCCATCCTTCCACTACCCTGCCACATTTTCCTCACCCCTCATCTTATTCATGCTTCACCCTTTATAATTTTCTCTCCTCATCCTTCATTTCTTCCTCCCTCAATCTCCCCTACCTCCCACACTCTCCCACCCTCCTTCCCTCCCTCACTACCCCCTTCCACCCTTCCGTCCCTCTCTTGCTGTCACTATGACAGGTCCCGGGAGCCACTTAAACCTTTCCTTCATCAATTATTTACTTCCTTCACTGCCAGCTGGGACGGCACAGCTGCTTCGTACCTCCTTTTCCCCCACCTGTCTTGTGGTGGGGAAGATGGACAAGGGTTAGAAAGACAGATGAGGTAAAAGGAAGCATAGGAGACAGGTGGACAGGTGGCATAAAATGTGGAAAAGAAGTCGGAACGTTGGGGGAGATATGGAAGTTGAAAGAAGAAAGAAAGGATCAGTGATGAGTAAGAGGGAGAATAGGGAAAGAGAAGGTTAAGGAAAGGAACGATGAAAGAGTATAGGAGAGTGAAATGAGGGAGGATGAAGCGGAAGTAGCAGTAGCTGGGTTAGTGGTGCTAGTAAGGATGATTATAATACACTTACTAGTGGTTGTGTCCATGGCAGCGTCATAGGAGGCGGCGGCGGCGGCGGCAGAGAAGGCGGCAGTGGCGGCAGAAGAGGCGTCGGCGACGGCTATTATTATTATTATTATTATTATTATTATTATTATTATTATTATTATTATTGTTATTATGGTGGTGTTGGTAGTGTGAGGTAATACATGTGGTAGCAGAAAGTTGTAGAAAATTGGGACTTGTGTTACTTATGCTTGTTACTATACAATCCAAGTGGTCTATTAGCCTTATTACCAGCACTTGGGTATTGCTCTCTTGTCTTCGGATTTCTTCTAATCATGACTCTTAAATCATTTTTTCGCATGCTGAGTACCTGGGCTGTTTTCATTCCCAGAGTTTGAGACTTGCACTGGTCTGCATTTGTAACTGGTTCCCATTGTGACTTCACACCATTTACTCAAACTGTTGTTTATCAGTCTGCCATGTATCCATCCTCTTTTTCTCCAGTACGGAGCCTGGCCAAGGCCGGGCTCCGTGAGTAGAAAAGCTCTCGAAACTTGTCATAGGTATACGCTACTACTCCCTTCAACAGCCTCTTGTATGTGACTCTCTAAAACCTTGTTAGATGCTTATCATAGTCCACCGGTAAATTTTTTAGGCAATTTTCAGCAAATTACTCAAATTATGCTTATCAAGGTAACTTGATAAGTATAATTTGATTGTATCTGCTATTACTGATTTTAATAATGTATCCACTATCAAATGAGACTCATTGGACGTTTAAAATTTGACAGCAGGGACCTATACCTTGCTTAGTTGACTGACCATCTTCCACATCTCTGACGCGATACCTGGCCTCAGTGATGTACTGACGTGACTAGCTGGCTACCCACATTATTATGATAATCATAACTAAGCACTAAACCCACAAGGGTCATACAGCAGCTAGCCAGCCAGATTAGCGAGTTCCTTTCCTGGAGAACACTCGAAAACATTTCGTTGAAGTGCGGTGACTTAATTTTCTGCAATTGGTCTATTGTTTTGAGAACCATTTCTTTTGTTTACCTTAATATTACAGACTTTTTTTTTTTACTACTCCTCGAATCAATATTAATTTCTAGGATTTCGTTTGGTTCTAATTGCTTGAAAGCAGAGAGGAAATAAATTGTTAAATATTAACACATCCTTTCATAATCAGTAAGTTGCCCTGGTTAGTTTTAATCGATGTGTCCTTTTCCCTTAATCTTTCATACTAGTATCTGAAAAAAAACTTTCAGAGTTGTTTTAATTCCTTGTAACTTTAATTTCATTAATTCGTTAACATTCCTAAATTCCGTGTTTTACCTGTTATTTTTTATAAGCATTTAATGTCAATGCCTTGGTTTCTCCCACATGAAAAGAGGTTTTAGAATTACTCGAAAGTTCCCCAGTCTTTCTAATAACATGTTAATTTTTCCACTATAAATCTACCTTGTCCATATTACTATCACATTTGCTTTGTCTGTTTCGTAAAGTGAAGTCCAGGATCTTTCTTTAATTCATGGTATAAACGTAACAAATCTTTAAATACATTTATGTTGTAGAAGACTGAGCTTGCTCTAGACTTCTACAACATAATTGTTTTGCAACACAATTGTCCTTAAAGATTTGTTAAAGTTATACTTGAATTAAGGAAATATCCTGATTCACCTTACGAAAAGAGACAAAGCAAATGCGATAATAATTAAGGACAAGTGTAGATTTTAGTGGGAAAAATGACATATTAGGAAAAGGGGGGAACTTACGTACCTCTTTAGTTTCCTGATCCATTTAGGGTTTCATGTGCGATTCATGACGTAGTTGAGACACTGGTGATATAGGTGGGTGGTGGAATCAGGGTAGAGGGCCAGAAGTAGAAGTATTGATTCTATTAGTTGTGCAAGTTGATGGGCGCAGCAATTCCATTTTATGACCCATTTTGTAAATAGTTATCTATCACAGTATTCATTATCCACATATCCAGCGTGATAGTGTTTTTCAGTCATATATAAGTTCGGGTTTAATATGTATACTTGTTTGAGATGTTGCTACTGACTGATTTCGTATGTTGTCTTCGTCAGGAACTTCCATAATTGTAGATTCCTGGAATTTCATCTTATCTTGTGAGGGAAAACAGATAAGAAATATTTAAAAATTCGATAAATACCTAGTGAATGGCAGAGAGCATCCATAGTTCCTTTGTATAAAGGCAAAGGGGACAAAAGAGAGTTAAAAAATTATAGGGGAATAAGTCTGTTGAGTATACCTGGTAAAGTGTATGGTAGAGTTATTATTGAAAGAATTAAAAGTAAGACGGAGAATAGGATAGCAGATGAACAAGTCGGCTTTAGGAAAGGTAGGGGGTGTGTGGACCAGGTGTTTACAGTGAAACATATAAGTGAACAGTATTTAGATAAGGCTAAAGAGGTTTTTGTGGCATTTATGGATTTGGAAAAGGCGTATGACAGGGTGGATAGGGGGGCAATGTGGCAGATGTTGCAAGTATATGGTATAGGAGGGAGGTTACTGAAAGCAGTGAAGAGTTTTTACGAGGATAGTGAGACTCAGGTTAGAGTATGTAGGAGAGAGCGAGATTATTTCCCAGTAAAAGTAGGCCTTAGACTAGGATGTGTGATGTTACCGTGGTTGTTTAATATATTTATAGATGGGGTTGTAAGAGAAGTGAATGCGAGGGTCACTCTGAAGGAGGGGTGTTAATGTTGCAGTTTTATAACTGTAGTGTACAGCACCCCTCTGGCAAGACAGTGATGGAGTCAATGATGATGAATGTTTTTCTTTTTCGGGCCACCCTGCCTTGGTGGGAATCGGCTGATGTGTTAATAAAAAAAATTATGTTTTATCAGTAAGCTACCCACAAACCATTTGACAAGGTACCCATCGAATTGCTGGTCAAAATAAAAACACAGTTGCTGGAAGTCAAGAGTGTAGTGGACCCGGGAACGTTTCTTGGTTCAATCCTCTTCATAATTAATTAGATTTAAGCGGACCAGTTTCCTGCTTACTTCTAATCTCTTATACCTGAATGAATCCTTTAGGATTGGTCTTAGATTACTTTGTAACTTTAATTTCATTTGATTGATTGGCTTTTTATGGTTTTTTTTTCCTCTTTCTCTTATTGTGAAGATTTCTGTTGGAGCAATACTAACATAATGTCGTCCTTATCAGTGCTATCAGTACAGAGGTGTTATAGGGTTCACTGGAGAAACAATGGCATCAAGGAAACAACTGTAGACTGTTTTGGAGGCGTTATATTGGTAATCATGGCAGAGCCCAGCCTGTCCGTCTGCCCGTCTGGTAAGCTTGCTTAAGTCTGAGGGCGAGGACTATGGCCTAGGGTGCCTGGTTCAAACGGGAGGTCACTTGACTCAAGGCTCGTCCAGGGAGCCTTCCTATAAATGTTGCTGAGACATAAATAGTACACAAATAATACTGTTGCCAGAGGCATCAATTAATGAATCACCACTGCGGTATTGAATCCCTCTGTGTTGATTCTCAGTATTAAACTAGAAATGTTTGAATTACTCTATTTCTGTATTTTAAAACAGGGATTAATCCTATACCCTGGATCTTCCCACTACGATATAAACCTCCTAATAGACCCTATTTCCCTATGTCACATAGATCCAGTTAAATTCTGACATAGCTCCTCCCCCATCACTTACACATAGGCCCCTTTTTCAACGTCAAATAGGCCTTAAACCCTGACAAACAAACCACATCACCCCCACCCCCCACCCACTCTCACAGACTCGTCTACCCTCTATCCCATACACAAAAAGCATCCCCCTATTTTCTAGTCTTCACCATTCCCCTTTAAGCACCTAAATTTAGGAAACTTGTGTATATTGGGCCATCTGGTGTTCAAGATGGTGTACATGTGCTGTAACAAGGGAGGACGGGTGTACTTAGTGTGACTGGGAATGGTTTTTTTTTTTAAGCCTGTGGATAGTTGAATGCGAGGAATGGCGGCACTTGGGGTGGGAAGAAATTGAAGGAGTGAGGAAAATAGAAGAATGGAAGAGGAGAGGGTGAAAAGTAAAGAGATGACAGTAACGGAGGGTGGAGAATAAATAGAGAGAGCAGAAAATAAACAGGAGGGTGGAATAAATAAGAGATAGGTAGAGACCGAAAGAAAGGGAATGTGTGCGTGATCACCTATTAATGTGTGGTGTAGCTCGGCTTCAGCTCCTGAGTTCAGTTTCTCGAGGTTTGATGGTGTGATATAGCAAGTGTCATTACTAACTGTTTTGAGTCTATATCTAGTAGATTTAAGTAAGTATTAGTTCTGTCTGAAGTACGTCTCTCTTCGTGGCTCCACTTTCTACCCTTATATTAAAGAATTGTATATCTCTGTAACACATTTTTGTTTATAGTATTTTGCATGTCATGATCATGTCTATCCTGATTCTTCGCTTCGGTACCTTAAGCATTAGTTGATTTTATATTATTACATTCATACAGAGGGATTACCTGATATTTATAATTGTTACACTACTCTCATCAGAATTTATTGCCGGAAGGTAAAGGCTTAATATTCCTGAAAATGATTGTACTAACATTAGGAAATAAGTTCATGTCTGCCAGTAATAAAGTTTAGATAATTTGTGAAGTTGTGTTGGTCTTGCTGGTGCATTGTTATCTCCGGTCTCAGTATTAACTTGTATTGTCGGATGAGGAATCACTGAAGATGGTTGTTAGTGATTAAAAGGATGCACGAGGAACTACCGTATTTTCCGGCATATAAGGCGCACGAGCAGTACCAGTATTGTAACTTTGTTACTATAACGAACTGCTGATCTCACCTTCAACATGTAAGGTGACCCTGGACCCTCACCTTCAACATGTAAGGTGACCCTGGATCCTCACCTTCAACATGTAAGGTGACCCTGGATCCTCACCTTCAACATGTAAGGTGACCCTGGACCCTCACCTTCAACATGTAAGGTGACCCTGGATCCTCACCTTCAACATGTAAGGTGACCCTGGATCCTCACCTTCAACATGTAAGGTGACCCTGGACCCTCACCTGCAACATGTAAGGTGACCCTGGATCCTCACCTTCAACATGTAAGGTGACCCTGGACCCTCACCTCCAACATGTAAGGTGACCCTGGACCCTCACCTTCAACATGTAAGGTGACCCTGGACCCTCACCTTCAACATGTAAGGTGACCCTGGACCCTCACCTTCAACATGTAAGGTGGCCCTGGACCCTCACCTGCAACATGTAAGGTGACCCTGAACCCTCACCTTCAACATGTAAGGTGGCCCTGGACCCTCACCTGCAACATGTAAGGTGACCCTGGACCCTCACCTGCAACATGTAAGGTGACCCTGGACCCTCACCTTCAACATGTGTACGAATGGTATATAATACCGACAAGATGAGATTAAGACACATGTGCAACATCTGGGTATCTTTATTGTAGACGTTTCGCCATCCAGTGGCTTTATCAATACAAATTCTAGGACATAACTTGAAGACAGTAGAACTATGTACAGAAGATGAGGTAATCAGTCCCTCAACCTAGGAGTAGGTGCGAAGAGCACCATAGTCGTGGAGATTCTGAAGCAGAAGAAAGGATCCTGGCGCTTATATAGTAACGTCAGGTGTAGCAGACGAGGGCATAGTCACTGGTAGGCGGGATTCCCCAGTGGAAGTAGGTCCTTCCCAAAGAGATGGGTTAGTTGTAGTAGTAGTTGTCGTAGTCGTGAAGGTTATGTACATGTCCTCAGAATGTACATAGGGTTAGCCTGACCTGAGACCGGACCGCGGGGGCGATTATATATATATTTATTTATTATTATCACACTGGCCGATTCCCACCAAGGCAGGGTGGCCCGAAAAAGAAAAACTTTCACCATCATTCACTCCATCACTGTCTTGCCAGAAGGGTGCTTTACACTACAGTTTTTAAACTGCAACATTAACACCCCTCCTTCAGAGTGCAGGCACTGTACTTCCCATCTCCAGGACTCAAGTCCGGCCTGCCGGTTTCCCTGAACCCCTTCATAAATGTTACTTTGCTCACACTCCAACAGCACGTCAAGTATTAAAAAACATTCGTCTCCATTCACTCCTATCAAACACGCTCACGCACGCCTGCTGGAAGTCCAAGCCCCTCGCACACAAAACCTCCTTTACCCCATCCCTCCAACCTTTCCTAGGCCGACCCCTACCCCGCCTTCCTTCCACTACAGACTGATACACTCTTGAAGCCATTCTGTTTCGCTCCTTTCTCTCTACATGTCCGAACCACCTCAACAACCCTTCCTCAGCCCTCTGGACAACAGTTTTGGTAATCCCGCACCTCCTCCTAACTTCCAAACTACGAATTCTCTGCATTATATTCACACCACACATTGCCCTCAGACATGACATCTCCACTGCCTCCAGCCTTCTCCTTGCTGCAACATTCATCACCCATGCTTCACACCCATATAAGAGTATTGGTAAAACTATACTCTAATACATTCCCCTCTTTGCCTCCAAGGACAAAGTTCTTTGTCTCCACAGACTCCTAAGTGCACCACTCACCCTTTTCCCCTCATCAATTCTATGATTCACCTCATCCTTCATAGACCCATCCGCTGACACGTCAACTCCCAAATATCTGAATACATTCACCTCCTCCATACTCTCTCCCTCCAATCTGATATCAAATCTTTCATCACCTAATATTTTTGTTATCCTCATAACCTTACTCTTTCCTGTATTCACTTTTAATTTTCTTCTTTTGCACACCCTACCAAATTCATCCACCAATCTTTGCAACTTCTCTTCAGAATCTCCCAAGAGCACAGTGTCATCAGCAAAGAGCAACTGTGACAACTCCCACTTCATGTGTGATTCTTTATCTTTTAACTCCACGCCTCTTGTCAAGACCCTCGCATTTACTTCTCTTACAACCCCATCTATAAATATATTAAACAACCACGGTGACATCACACATCCTTGTCTAAGGCCTACTTTTACTGGGAAATAATTTCCCTCTTTCCTATGTACTCTAACTTGAGCCTCACTATCCTCGTAAAAACTCTTCACTGCTTTCAGTAACCTACCTCCTACACCATACACCTGCAACATCTGCCACATTGCCCCCCTATCCACCCTGTCATACGCCTTTTCCAAATCCATAAATGCCACAAAGACCTCTTTAGCCTTATCTAAATACTGTTCACTTATATGTTTCACTGTAAACACCTGGTCCACACACCCCCTACCTTTCCTAAAGCCTCCTTGTTCATCTGCTATCCTATTCTCCGTCTTACTTTTAATTCTTTCAATAATAACTCTACCATACACTTTACCAGGTATACTCAACAGACTTATCCCCCTATAATTTTTGCACTCTCTTTTGTCCCCTTTGCCTTTATACAAAGGAACTATGCATGCTCTCCGCCAATCCCTAGGTACCTTACCCTCTTCCATACATTTATTAAATAATTGCACCAACCACTCCAAAACTATATCCCCACCTGCTTTTAACATTTCTATCTTTATCCCATCAATCCCGGCTGCCTTACCCCCTTTCATTTTACCTACTGCCTCACGAACTTCCCCCACACTCACAACTGGCTCTTCCTCACTCCTACAAGATGTTATTCCTCCTTGCCATATACACGAAATCACAGCTTCCCTATCTTCATCAACATTTAACAATTCCTCAAAATATTCCCTCCATCTTCTCAATACCTCTAACTCTCCATTAATAACTCTCCTCTCCTATTTTTAGCTGACAAATCCATTTGTTCTTTAGGCTTCCTTAACTTGTTAATCTCACTCCAAAACTTTTTCTTATTTTCAACAAAATTTGTTGATAACATCTCACCCACTCTCTCATTTGCTCTCTTTTTACATTTCTTCACCACTCTCTTAACCTCTCTCTTTTTCTCCATATACTCTTCCCTCCTTGCATCACTTCTACTTTGTAAAAACTTCTCATATGCTAACTTTTTCTCCCTTACTACTCTCTTTACATCATCATTCCACCAATCGCTCCTCTTCCCTCCTGCACCCACTTTCCTGTAACCACAAACTTCTGCTGAACACTCTAACACTACATTTTTAAACCTACCCCATACCTCTTCGACCCCATTGCCTATGCTCTCATTAGCCCATCTATCCTCCAATAGCTGTTTATATCTTTCCCTAACTGCCTCCTCTTTTAGTTTATAAACCTTCACCTCTCTCTTCCCTGATGCTTCTATTCTCCTTGTATCCCATCTACCTTTTACTCTCAGTGTAGCTACAACTAGAAAGTGATCTGATATATCTGTGGCCCCTCTATAAACATGTACATCCTGAAGTCTACTCAACAGTCTTTTATCTACCAATACATAATCCAACAAACTACTGTCATTTCGCCCTACATCATATCTTGTATACTTATTTATCCTCTTTTTCTTAAAATATGTATTACCTATAACTAAACCCCTTTCTATACAAAGTTCAATCAAAGGGCTCCCATTATCATTTACACCTGGCACCCCAAACTTACCTACCACACCCTCTCTAAAAGTTTCTCCTACTTTAGCATTCAGGTCCCCTACCACAATTACTCTCTCACTTGGTTCAAAGGCTCCTATACATTCACTTAACATCTCCCAAAATCTCTCTCTCTCCTCTGCATTCCTCTCTTCTCCAGGTGCATACACGCTTATTATGACCCACTTCTCGCATCCAACCTTTACTTTAATCCACATAATTCTTGCATTTACACATTCATATTCTCTTTTCTCCTTCCATAACTGATCATTCAACATTACTGCTACCCCTTCCTTTGCTCTAACTCTCTCAGATACTCCAGATTTAATCCCATTTATTTCCCCCACCGAAACTCCCCTACCCCCTTCAGCTTTGTTTCGCTTAGGGCCAGGACATCCAACTTCTTTTCATTCATAACATCAGCAATCATCTGTTTCTTGTCATCTGCACTACATGCACGCACATTCAAGCATCCCAGTTTTATAAAGTTTTTCTTCTTCTCTTTTTAGTAAATGTCTACAGGAGAAGGGGTTACTAGCCCATTGCTCCCGGCATTTTAGTCGCCTCATACGACACGCATGGCTTACGGAGGAAAGATTCTTTTCCACTTCCCCATGGACAATAGAAGAAATAAAGAAGAACAAGAGCTATTTAGAAAAAGGAGAAAAACCTAGATGTATGTATATATATATGCATGTGCGTGTCTGTGAAGTGTGACCAAAGTGTAAGTAGGAGTAGCAAGATATCCCTGTTATCTAGCGTGTTTATGAGACAGAAAAAGACACCAGCAATCCTACCATCATGCAAAACAGTTACAGGTTTCTGTTTCACAGTCATCTGGCAGGACGGTAGTACTTCCCTGGGTGGTTGCTGTCTACCAACCTACTACATATAATATATATATATATATATATATATATATATATATATATATATATATATATATTCTCCCTGAATCTGTAAAATATGCTGTATATACTGCAATATTTATTTTCGCATGGCTGTTTATGTTTGGTACCTGTTGGCTTATTTATTTGTTCGGCATATATTTATTTTTTACCGTAAAGTTCTCTCTCTCTCTCTCTCTCTCTCTCTCTCTCTCTCTCTCTCTCTCTCTCTCTCTCTCTCTCTCTCTCTCTCTCTCTCTCTCTCTCTCTCTCTCTCTCTCTCTCTCTCTCTCTCTCTCTCTCTCGCCCATCATTCACCAGTGAGTTATGGTTCTGCCTTCGAATCACTGATAGAAAGCCGAAGGATCAGATTCTTTGAAATCAAGGCAAGATGTATTTCCCTTTCTGACAGGGATAAATTTCCCTCCTGGCAGGGATTAATGCCCTCAACTGGGATTATGTCTCTCCTGGCAGGGATTATATCGGTTATGAAGGGAACTAATCCCCTCATAAGAGTGATTTACTCCCATGTAGAACTACTCTCATTTGTAGAGTTTAATCCGCCTCCTGACAGGAATTAATCTCATAGCAGGAATTTCTCTCTTCGGGTAGGGATTAATTTCCCTCTTAGCAGGGATTAATCTGCATTTTAGCAGGGATTTATCTCTTTCTAAAGCTCGGCACTGGATAAATTCATGGAATTGTCGTGTTTCTGTGTAGTAGGTTGACAGTAATCATCCATGGAGGCGCTACAGCCCTTTTACATCAGAGTGAAGCGGACGCTCGTTAAACATTTTGCACTCTGGCAGGATTACCGGTCTTTTCTGTCTCGGGAACATGTAAGATGACAGGTAAATCTTACAAGCCTCTACTCACATTTAGTTTACATTTTACTTTCCTGTGCGCTTCTTAATAGTTCCTAATCCTGTCGTGAGTTTCTTTCCAGTGTGGCAGGTCTGGTTTGAGGCCCTGGATCACTATACGAGTATTTAAAACCTGTCTACTACACGAGGCCTTTTAAAGTGTCTTGACCACACTAGAGTTAAAGCTGCATGTCACCTGTTCACCACCAGTCTATTATTATTAGTGTTATTATCATGGGGGAGCGCTAAACCCGTACCCGTAGGGATTATACAGCTTATGTGGGGGAGGGGATATGGAAGGAATTCGAGCTCACGTCAGGGAACTGGAGCGCAGATCCTATTCCCTTGATTAAGAGCCCCTCACCAGCGTCAAGAAACGTCCCTTGAGAGGACCACAAGTCAAGAGTAATTTTATCCCTGATAATAACATCTAAAACATGTGTGCTTATGTTTGGTGCTAAGAGTGCTAAGAAGCAGGATTGCAAATCACCTGGATTCCCAAAATCTGCACAATCCAGGGCAACATGGGTTCAGGGCAGGTCGCTCCTGCCTCTCACAACTACTGGATCACTATGATATGGCCTTGGATGCACCGGAAGAAAATCAGAATGCAGATGTAATATACACAGACTTTGCAAAAGCATTTGACAAATGCGATCATGGCGTAATAGCCCATAAAATACGTGCTAAAGGAATAACTGGGAAAGTGGGGAGATGGATCTTCAACTTCCTAACAAATCGAACACAAAGAGTAGTGGTCAACAGAGTTAAATCGGAGGCTGCCATAGTGAAGAGCTCTGTTCCTCAAGGCACAGTACTCGCCCCCATCTTATTCTCCTCATATCAGACATAGACAGAGATATACACCACAGCACCGTATCATCCTTTGCGGATGATACTAGGATCTGCATGAGGCTGTCATCTGCTGAGGACGCGGTTAACCTCCAAGAAGATATAAACAAAGTTTTCCAGTGGGCAACGGTAAACAATGTGATGTTCAACGAGGACAAATTCCAACTACTCCGTTATGGAAAACTGGAGGAGATAATAACTAGAACAGAGTATACTACAAACTCTGGCCATACAATAGAGCGGAAAAATAATGTAAGGGGCTTAGGAGTAGTAATGTCTGAGGATCTCACTTTCAAGGATCACAACAGTGCCACGATCGCACGTGCAAAGAAAATGATAGGATGGATAATGAGAACGTTCAAAACGAGAGATGCCAAGCCAATGATGATCCTTTTCAAATCACTTGTTCTCTCTAGGCTGGAATACTGCTGTACATTAACATCTCCATTCAAAGCAGGTGAAATCGCAGATCTAGAGAGTGTACAGAGATCCTTTACTGCACGTATAAGTTCTGTCAAGCACCTTAACTACTGGGAACGCTTGGTAGCACTTGACTTGTACTCGTTGGAACGCAGGAGGGAGAGATATATCATAATCTACACTTGGAAAATCCTAGAAGGAATGGTCCCAAATCTGCACACAGAAATCACTCCCTACGAAAGTAAAAGACTGGGCAGGCGATGCAAAATGCCCCCAATAAAAAGTAGGGGCGCCATTGGTACACTAAGGGAAAACACCATAAGTGTCCGGGGCCCAAGACTGTTCAGCAGCCTCCCATCAAGCATTAGGGGAATTGCCAATAAACCCCTGGCTGCCTTCAAGAGAGAGCTGGTCAAATACCTAAAGTCAGTGCCGGATCAGCCGGGCTGTGGCTTGTACGTTGGACTGCGTGCGGCCAGCAGTAACAGCCTAGTTGATCAGGCCCTGAACCATCGGGAAGCCTGGTCATGGACCGGGCCGCGGGGGCGTTGATCCCCGGAATAACCTCCAGGTACCCTCCAGGTGGTACTTGTTGTCTTAGTCACTTGTTGTTTTAGTCACTTGTTGTCTTAGTCACTTGTTGTCTTAGTCACTTGTTGTCTTAGTCACTTGTTGTCTTAGTCACTTGTTGTCTCAGTCACTTGTTGTCTTAGTCACTTGTTGTCTTAGTCACTTATTGTTTTAGTCACTTGTTGTCTTAGTCACTTGTTGTCTTAGTCACTTGTTGTCTTAGTCACTTATTGTTTTAGTCACTTGTTGTCTTAATCACTTGTTGTCTTAGTCACTTGTTGTCTTAGTCACTTGTTGTCTTAATCACTTGTTGTCTTAGTCACTTGTTGTCTTAGTCACTTGTTGTCTTAGTCACTTGCTGTCTTAGTCACTTGCTGTCTTAGTCACTTGCTGTCTTAGTCACTTGCTGCCTTAGTCACTTGCTGTCTTAGTCACTTGCTGTCTTAGTCACTTGCTGTCTTAGTCACTTGCTGTCTTAGTCACTTGCTGTCTTAGTCACTTGCTGTCTTAGTCGCTTGCTGTCTTAGTCACTTGCTGTCTTAGTCACTTGCTGTCTTAATCACTTGCTGTCTTAGTCACTTGCTGCCTTAGTCACTTGCTGTCTTAGTCACTTGCTGCCTTAGTCACTTGCTGTCTTAGTCACTTGCTGCCTTAGTCACTTGCTGTCTTAGTCACTTGCTGTCTTAGTCACTTGCTGTCTTAGTCGCTTGCTGTCTTAGTCACTTGCTGTCTTAGTCACTTGCTGTCTTAATCACTTGCTGTCTTAGTCACTTGTTGTCTTAGTCACTTGCTGTCTTAGTCACTTGCTGTCTTAGTCACTTGCTGTCTTAGTCACTTGCTGCCTTAGTCACTTGCTGTCTTAGTCACTTGCTGTCTTAGTCACTTGCTGTCTTAATCACTTGCTGTCTTAATCACTTCCTGTCTTAGTCACTTGCTGTCTTAGTCACTTGTTGTCTTAGTCACTTGCTGCTTTAGTCACTTGCTGTCTTAATCACTTGCTGTCTTAGTCACTTGCTGCTTTAGTCACTTGTTGTCTTAGTCACTTGCTGTCTTAGTCACTTGTTGTCTTAATCACTTGCTGTCTTAGTCACTTGTTGTCTTAGTCACTTGCTGTCTTAGTCACTTGTTGTCTTAGTCACTTGTTGTCTTAGTCACTTGTTGTCTTAGTCACTTGTTGTCTTGGTCACTTGCTGCTTTAGTCACTTGTTGTCTTAGTCACTTGCTGTCTTAGTCACTTGTTGTCTTAATCACTTGTTGTCTTAGTCACTTGCTGTCTTAGTCACTTGTTGTCTTAGTCACTTGTTGTCTTAGTCACTTGCTGTCTTAGTCACTTGTTGTCTTAGTCACTTGTTGTCTTAGTCACTTGTTGTCTTAGTCACTTGTTGTCTTAGCCCATTTGTTGTCTCAGTCACTTGTTGTCTTAGTCACTTGCTGTCTTAGTCACTTGCTGTCTTAGTCACTTGTTGTCTTAGTCACTTGTTGTCTTAGTCACTTGTTGTCTCAGTCACTTGTTGTCTTAGTCACTTGCTGTCTTAGTCACTTGCTGTCTTAGTCACTTGCTGTCTTAGTCACTTGTTGTCTTAGTCACTTGCTGTCTTAGTCACTTGTTGTCTTAGTCACTTGCTGTCTTAGTCACTTGCTGTCTTAGTCACTTGTTGTCTTAGTCACTTGTTGTCTTAGTCACTTGCCTGGGCTAAACAGTATTTATTTGTTTTTTATCTTAATTTCCAGTATTAAAATTTTATCATATGGGTTGTAACGAATTATCTTTCATTTTCTCACTGTTCACTTCTTGAAGTAATGTGAATCACTAGTCTGTGGAAATAGGGAATGAGGTGTGGAGGAAAAGAAAGAAGGTAAAAGGGAAGGGAGGGAATAAGAAGTGGAAAGGGATATAAAGGAGGGAAGGGAAGAGGAAGGTGGGTACGATGGAAGGAAAGAGGTAGGTAGGTAGGATGGAAGGAAAGAGGTAGGTAGGTAGGATGGAAGGAGAGAGGTAGGTAGGTAGGATGGACGGAGAGAGGTAGGTAGGTGGATGGAAGGAGAGAGGTAGGTAGGTAGGATGGACGGAGAGAGGTAGGTAGGTAGGATGGAAGGAGAGAGGTTGGTAGGTAGGATTGGACGGAGAGAGGTAGGTAGGTAGGATGGAGGAGAGAGGTAGGTAGGTAGGATGGAAGGAAAGAGGTAGGTAGGTAGGATGGAAGGAAAGCTGTAGGTAGGTAGGATGGAAGGAGAGAGGTAGGTAGGTAGGATGGAAGGAAAGAGGTAGGTAGGTAGGATGGAAGGAGAGAGGTAGGTAGGTAGGATGGAAGGAAAGAGGTACCTGGAGTTTACCTGGAGAGAGTTTTCGGGGTCAACGCCCCGCGGCCCGGTCTGTGACCAGGCCTCCTGGTGGATCAGCGCCTGATCAACCAGGCTGTTGCTGCTGGCTGCACGCAAACCAACGTACGAGCCACAGCCCGGCTGATCAGGAACTGACTTTAGGTGCTTGTCCAGTGCCAGCTTGAAGACTGCCAGGGGTCTGTTGGTAATCCCCCTTATGTGTGCTGGGAGGCAGTTGAACAGTCTCGGGCCCCTGACACTTATTGTATGGTCTCTTAACGTGCTAGTGACACCCCTGCTTTTCATTGGGGGGATGGTGCATCGTCTGCCAAGTCTTTTGCTTTCGTAGTGAGTGATTTTCTGTGCAAGTTCGGTACTAGTCCCTCTAGGATTTTCCAGGTGTATATAATCATGTATCTCTCCCTCCTGCGTTCCAGGGAATACAGGTTTAGAAACCTCAAGCGCTCCCAGTAATTGAGGTTTTTTATCTCCGTTATGCGCGCCGGAAAGTTCTCTGTACATTTTCTAGGTCGGCAATTTCACCTGCCTTGAAAGGTGCTGTTAGAGTGCAGCAATATTCCAGCCTAGATAGAACAAGTGACCTGAAGAGTGTCATCATGGGCTTGGCCTCCCTAGTTTTGAAGGTTCTCATTATCCATCCTGTCATTTTTCTAGCAGATGCGATTGATACAATGTTATGGTCCTTGAAGGTGAGATCCTCCGACATAATCACTCCCAGGTCTTTGACGTTGGTGTTTCGCTCTATTTGTGGCCAGAATTTGTTTTGTACTCTGATGAAATTTAATTTCCTCATGTTTACCATATCTGAGTAATTGAAATTTCTCATCGTTGAACTTCATATTGTTTTCTGCAGCCCACTGAAAGATTTGGTTGATGTCCGCCTGGAGCCTTGCAGTGTCTGCAATGGAGACACTGTCATGCAGATTCGGGTGTCATCTGCAAAGGAAGACACGGTGCTGTGGCTGACATCCTTGTCTATGTCGGATATGAGGATGAGGAACAAGATGGGAGCTAGTACTGTGCCTTGTGGAACAGAGCTTTTCACCGTAGCTGCCTCGGACTTTACTCTGTTGACGACTACTCTCTGTGTTCTGTTAGTGAGGAAATTATAGATCCATCGACCAACTTTTCCTGTTATTCCTTTAGCGCGCATTTTGTGCGTTTATTACGCCATGGTCACACTTGTCGAAGGCTTTTGCAAAGTCTGTATATATTACATCTGCATTCTTTTTGTCTTCTAGTGCATTTAGGACCTTGTCGTAGTGATCCAGTAGTTGAGACAGACAGGAGCGACTTTTTCTAAACCCATGTTGCCCTGGGTTGTGTAACTGATGGGTTTCTAGATGGGTGGTGATCTTGCTTCTTAGGACCCTTTCAAAGTTTTTTTATGATATGGGATGTTAGTGCTATTGGTCTGTAGTTCTTTGCTGTTGCTTTACTGCCCCCTTTGTGGAGTGGGGCTATGTCTGTTGTTTTTAGTAACTGAGGGACGACCCCCGTGCCCATGCTCCCTCTCCATAGGATGGAAAAGGCTCGTGATAGGGGCTTCTTGCAGTTCTTGATGAACACAGAGTTCCATGAGTCTGGCCCTGGGGCAGAGTGCATGGGCATGTCATTTATCGCCTGTTCGAAGTCATTTGGCGTCAGGATAACATCGGATAGGCTTGTGTTAATCAAATTTTGTGGCTCTCTCATAAAAAATTCATTTTGATCTTCGACTCTCAGTCTGGTTAGCGGCTTGCTAAAAACTGAGTCATATTGGGACTTGAGTAGCTCACTCATTTCCTTGCTGTCATCTGTGTAGGACCCATCTTGTTTAAGTAGGGGCCCAATACTGGACGTTGTTCTCGATTTTGATTTGGCATAGGAGAAGAAATACTTTGGGTTTTTTTCGATTTCATTTATGGCTTTTAGTTCTTCCCGCGATGGAAGGATGGAAGGAAAGAGGTAGGTAGGTAGGATGGAAGGAGAGAGGTAGGTAGGTAGGATGGAAGGAGAGAGATAGGTAGGTAGGATGGAAGGAAAGAGGTAGGTAGGTAGGATGGAAGGAGAGAGGTAGGTAGGTAGGATGGAAGGAGAGAGATAGGTAGGTAGGATGGAAGGAAAGAGGTAGGTAGGTAGGATGGAAGGAGAGAGGTAGGTAGGTAGGATGGAAGGAGAGAGGTAGGTAGGTAGGATGGAAGGAGAGAGGTAGGTAGGTAGGATGGAAGGAAAGAGGTAGGTAGGTAGGATGGAAGGAAAGAGGTAGGTAGGTAGGATGGAAGGAAAGAGGTAGGTAGGTAGGATGGAAGGAGAGAGGTAGGTAGGTAGGATGAAGGAATGAGGTAGGTAGGTAGGATGGAAGGAAAGAGGTAGGTAGGTAGGATGGAAAGAAACAGGTAGGCAGGTAGGATGGAAGGAGAGAGGTAGTCGGAGGATGAAGGTAAGGAAGTAGATAAAAGAGTGGAGGTAGGAAGGAAGGTAGGGAAGAAGGTAAAAATTAGACAGGGAGGGAGGGGGGGGGGAGAGAGCAGCAGAGGGAGGGTGGTGGGGAGAGAGAAAGGGTGGGGGGAGAGAGAGTGGATGAGGAAAGGGCAGAAGGGAAGAAAAACGTTCAAATAGGCTCCTGGGAACACACACAGGTGCACATCCACCTTTTTTTGTGTGTTTGTGTTGTGTTGTGTTACGCAGTGGTGTTTTTTCCTGTTTGGCTTGTATGCTGTGTTTGTGTGTGTATTTGGTTGTGTTTGTAGCTATCGACTTACAGCTCCTGGACTCGCCTGTTAACTATTATTGGCCAGCTTTACTGATGCCTGGCCTCCACGTCCCGATCATACCTACACTTGTAACTGCGTAGGGTGTTTATCTTCACCCCTTCGGTTTGTTCCACATGCCACCCACCCGCTGCACCCAGAGGCTGAAAAATTACTTCCTAACGCCCGTGAATCATCTGTGTCTATATATGCCATCTGTACCCTGATTCCCTCTCCTTGCATCTTAATCTGCCTCTCTCTATACACTAGATAATCTACGTTATATCCCTCTTGACTCTCTCCCAGTACTGTTACATTATGTTCCTTAACTCTCCTAACAATACATCCTCTTCCTCCATTCCAGTTCCACCTCCTCTTCCCTCAGTACTTCATCGTATTCCTATCTTGGTCATCTTTTGTTTGACTGAGGATTGTAAACTACTCTTATTGTTACCTTACGTCCTTCCACTACTGGTGTCCTGACTGCCTAGTCTCAAAAAAAAAAAATAAAACATACTACGGACGGTGATTGAACCCGCAATCAGAGTCTCAAAACTCCAGACCGTCGCGGGTTCTATCCCCGTCCGTGGCATGATTTGTTTGCAATCGTGTCATTACGATTTCGTGAGTCATGTAGTCTCTAAAGCCTGTGGTGTAAAGGTCGTTCATCTCTTCAAATTGTTGTATATCTCTAATCAGTAGTGTCACCTCTACCCACTACGTTTTTCTCTCTTCTTATTATGTGACATCTCTCAGGAAATATAATATTTGTTATATCCAGAAGCTACGTTTTCTCTATGGGCATTATATATGGTTTTGCTTGGGATATTCTCATATTTTCATGGCTTTCGTTTGTAATGTTGTTTCGTGCATATTCACCACCAAACTTTTATTTTTTTATTTATCTCATTTTAATTCATCTAATTCCTGTCTAGTATGGGTGAGTGGGTGGAGGGAGAGCTCTGGTATGATTTTGGGATCATTCCTCCTGGGGAGAAGTCTCTCCTCGGGGTGGCTGGGGAGGGTCACTTCTATAATTGAATAACTTGAAAGGGTGTAGGGGGCGCGGGTGGGTTGGCTAGGTATAGGAAGTACATGTATTCAAGTTGGCATGGAGTGGGGTGGTGGTGGTGGGTGGTGGTGGTGGTGGTGTGTGGTGTGTGTGTGTGTGTGTGTGTGTGTGTGTGTGTGTTGTGTGTGTGTGTGTGTGGTGTGTGTGTGTGTGTGTGTGTGTTGTGTGTGTGTGTGTGTGTGTGTGGTTCTGTTGTGACGGTGGTTGTGATAGGTGTGATGTTGTGTTGGGTAGTGGTTGTCTCAGAGTGTGTTAATTTGTATATAATATGGAGGTGTTATTTGAGTGTTTGTGTTGCTTAAGCGGTGGTGAGAGCTGTGATGGTGGAAACAGTTGTGCTGTTAATGAAAGTGTTAGTGATTGTGGTGATGGGTGATAGCACTGAAGGTGATTGTGGTGATGGGTGTTAGCACTGAAGGTGATTGTGGTGATGGGTGTTAGCACTGAAGGTGATTGTGGTGATGGGTATTAGCACTGAAGGTGATTGTGGTGATGGGTGATAGCACTGAAGGTGAGTGTGGTGATGGGTGTTAGCACTGAAGGTGATTGTGGTGATGGGTGTTAACACTGAAGGTGATTGTGGGGATTGGTATTAGCACTGAAGGTGATTGTGGTGATGGGTGTTAACACTGAAGGTGATTGTGGTGATGGGTGTTAGCACTGAAGGTGATTGTGGTGATGGGTGTTTGCACTGAAGGTGATTGTGGTGATGGGTGATAGCACTGAAAGTGATTGTGGTGATGGGTGTTAGCACTGAAGGTGATTGTGGTGATGGGTGTTAACAGTGAAGGTGATTGTGGTGATGGGTGTTAACACTGAAGGTGATTGTGGTGATGGGTGTTAGCACTGAAGGTGATTGTGGTGATGGGTGTTAGCACTGAAGGTGATTGTGGTGATGGGTGTTAGCACTGAAGGTGATTGTGGTGATGGATGTTAACAATGAGGGTGATTGTGGTGATGGATGTTAACAATGAGGGTGATTGTGGTGATGGATGTTAACAATGAGGGTGATTGTGGTGATGGGTGTTAACACTGAAGGTGATTGTGGTGATGGGTGTTAACACTGAAGGTGATTGTGGTGATGGGTGTTAACACTGAAGGTGATTGGGATGGTTGACTGCTGTGTGGTGGTGGTGTTAAGTGTGATGCAGGTGGGTATGTGTTGGTTACCTGGAGGTTACCTGGAGGTTATTCCGGGGATCAACGCCCCCGCGGCCCGGTCCATGACCAGGCCTCCCGGTGGATCAGGGCCTGATCAACCAGGCTGTTACTGCTGGCCGCACGTAGTCCAACGTACGAGCCACAGCCCGGCTGATCCGGCGCTGACTTTAGGTATCTGTCCAGCTCTCTCTTGAAGGCAGCCAGGGGTTTATTGGCAATTCCCCTAATGCTTGATGGGAGTCTGTTGAACAGTCTTGGGCCCCGGACACTTATGGTGGTGGTGTAAATTGTGATGGCGGTAGTGTATGTGGTGGCGGCGGTGATGGTGGTGGTTGAAGTGGTGTAAGTGATGATAGAAATGTTAATAAGTATGGTGGAAGTGATGTTGAAAATAGTACCATCTTGGAGGTGGTACTGATGTCTTGCGCGCGACCACCAGTGTTAAGAAAGTCACTGAAAATGTACTGTAACTACTATTTTTTAAGTTGGTTTTACCTGTGGATGATAATCGCTTAAATTTATTAAACCAATGACAGATAACAGTCATTTACAATTATTTAGGTAAAAGACACAAATGCAACTAATGTGACACCTTATTGTGGTACAGAGTGAGGTACAGACACCTCACCTTGTATTGTTTGTAACAGCTTGACGAAGCTCCTGCAGAGCGAAACGTTGCCACAATAAAATGTCACATTAGTTGCACGTGTGTCCTTTTGCATGTTGCTGGTAATTCTACCAACATTATTACAATTATTTAACACTTTAGATTTGACGAATAAGTTTAAAATTAAGCGTCACTGTGTGTAGGGGTTTCAGTATAAGTAATATAGCAAACGTTCATTAAGGCTTATTAACCAACTTATTTTATCATAAGAGTAGTAGTGTTATGTTTGAGTTGTGTATCCCGCTGTCTCGTTAATGCTCTGTAGATTTTACAATACATCACGGTGTCTCCCTTTACCCACCATGTTTCAGCTCGACTGTAACAGAAACGAGTGGAGGGAGAGAGTTTTCTGCTGTACTAACCTCACTTCTTCTGTCTAGACGGAAGCAGTGATGGAGAGTAGTTTAGGTTATCTGGAGTATCTTGGTGTCCACCGTAAGATCTTCGGTCTTCTGTCTTATTTCACATCTTTTTTTCCATACCACCTCGTCATTCACCTTTCTCCTCTTTTTTGTCCCGTTTTTTCCCGTCTTCATGACCCCCTTTCCCCCACTCCTATTCTCCCTTCTCAACTCCCACTCCTCATCATTTCATTTTCCTGTTTTTCTCACCAACTCTCAGTACCCTCTTTCCCTACATCCCCTACTTCTTGCTTCTCCCCATCTTCCCACTTCAATCCTTCCTTCTGGGCATTGCTCACTCCCTCCCATCCTCTCCCTTTTCTTCTCCTCTCCCCATCCCTCTCCACCCCTAGCCCTAGCCAGGCACCAGGGGTGGGGGTGCCCTCATATACGTGTCCAATTCCACGGGTTAACGACCGCTCGTTACATGCCAACCCGCCTGTCATCCCTGGTGGAGGGGGTGAGGTTCTTGTACTAGAATGGACGAGGGAGGCTAGATGGTCACAGGAGACGTAGTGGATAGATCAGACGAAGGAGTTGTAAAGGGTGGGGTAATAAAAGAAAGGATGGTAAAGGGAGTAGTAAAAGAGGAGGTAGTAAAAAGTGAGGTAGTAAAAGGGAGGTAGTTAAATAAGAGGTAGTAACAAGAGGTGATAATAGAAGAAACGGTAAAGAAGGAGATAGTAAAGATTTAATAAAGCGTGAGGTAGATGGATAAAATTTGACACACGTGTTTTACATCTGAACTACCAGGAGCTCTTGAAGTCCCTTCAACTATATTCCTTGGAACATAAGCGAGAAAGATGCGTCATAAAATCAGTTCGTATTAAAACAAAAGACTTGGCAAGCAGTGCAGCGTAGCTGCCATAAAATGTAGGGGCACAACGAGTGCACTAAGAAAAAACTCGATGAATGCCATAAGTCCCCGAATTGTCACCGTCCAAACTTTGTGCATAAAGGAAACACCAACAAACCTCTCACTTCGTTCAAGAGGAAACCTGACAAGTTCCTGAAATCAGTTCCTGATCAGCCGATCTGTGGTTCATAAGTTGAACTTCATGCAGCCGGCAGTCACAGTCTGGTTGATTAGACCCTAAGTGTCTTCCATTTATATATTATCAGACATCTCTTCTTTTCTTTTTGTTTCAAAGGCAACAGTCAAATGCTCTGAGGTGTTCCCAATAGTTTACACGTTTTATTATTTCTGTGCTGGCAGTATAGAACCTCTGTACATTTTCCAGCTTCACTGCTTCTATCTTGGAAGCACAGACCAATATTCAACTCTTGAGAGCACAAATTATTTGAAAAATACCATCGTTGGTATTGTTTCTGTTGTTTTAAAAGTTTTCATAATCTACTTTATAATTCTCCAGGTATTTGCTGTATTTGCATGATTGTGTTTTCTAAACGACAGATCCACTGACATAGTTATTCCTGAGTCTTCTACGTGTTCTTTACGCTCTGTAATATGGTGTTCTTGTGTTCTGTATTGTGTGCTCGTTTTGAGTTCTTCAATCCTCCCATAACTAAGTAGTTAAAATTTGTCACCATTGAACATTATGTTATTGTCATTTGCCCATTAGAAGACTGTGCTAATGTCTGTTTAGATTTTTCCTGTCTATGAGGATGAGAAACACTAATGGTGTCAGAACCGCGCCTTGGGATACTGAACTTTTTTCTTTGCTGAGATTGGACTTTAGTTTTGTTTGCTACCACTCTGTGATTTGTTTGTTAGAAATTTTAATATTCATTTCCCTACTTTTCCTATTGCTCTATGATCGCATTCATTTAATGATTTTGCAAAATTCGTGTAGATTAAATCAGCATTTTGTTTTCCTTCTAAGGCTTCCGTAATTTTGTTGTGATGATCTAATAGTTGTGAGAGACAGGATCTTCTTGATCTAAAGTCATGACTTGAGTTACGTAGCTCTCAAGTCATCATGACTTTATTATGTATGCTGTTAGTGTTACTGATATGTAATGGTTTTGTTTATTGTTCTGCCAGCCCCTTTGTGACGAGGGGATATGTCTACATTTTTTAAAGACTCTGTTTTCACCTAAATCTAAGCTCCTTCTCCAAAGAACACTAAGTATTCTACGTATTTATTTACAAATAACGCATTTCATGAATCAGGTTCCGGTGCTGCGTTTACCTGGAGACCTGGAGAGAGTTCCGGGGGTCAACGCCCCCGCGGTCCGGTCTACGACCAGGCCTCATGGCATGAGTGGGAATCTTGCTTATTTTCCTTACGAAATTTTAAGGCTATGTGTTAATGTCAGAAACATAGTTTATATTATTATTATAATCAAAAAGAAGCGCTAAGCCACAAGGGCTATACAGCAACATAGTTTATAGAGTGGGCTGAAATTATGAAAAACCTATCTATATCTTCTACTCACATGGAGTCGATGGGCTCACTGAACATTGATTCACAATGCGCTTCCAGGATATCGTTCATTTCTTTGTTGCCATCTATGTATGAATCTCCTTTGAGTAGAGGAGTTTAAGATCAAGAGAGAAAGAGGGCACAGTGAATCAAGAAAGCACAAGTGCAGTGAATGAGGAAGGAGAAAAACAAGAGAGAGGAATGGAAGAGTTGTAAAGAAAGGAAGTAGGTTTCGGGGGAAGAGGTGTTAGTGCTCTCTTTGTACTCCCCATCCCCCTCCTTCCCCTACCTCTAGATTACGGAGGCCGAGAGGAATATACGTTTACCATCAGTGCTGGCCGTGTGTACACATATAATGCTGTTATTAAAGGCAAATTACTACACCTGAAGCGGTGAATGGACATGTTTAATTGTTTCCGAACAAATTATTGGAACGTGAATTTTAATATTGTTGAAATGAGAGCACTTAAAGAGTCTACGGTGTATACAGACGACCAGGGATGCTGCTAAAATGAGAGCATAACTCCATTATTGTACATTCAATTACAAACATTCTGTGAATATTCTAATTATCTGCTTATATTCTGAGTTTAAAATAACTCGACTTACTAATGCACTTTTTATCTGTGGGATGATTTGCTCACTGAGAGTCTGAAATGTATATGGTTATATTTACACATATGTTTCTATATGTATTGCTAATGAACAATATTCTTGAAGCAATGGTTTATAATGAAGTTGAGAGAAGGAATGAACTTGCAAACTCTTAATGCTTGAATAGTATTTCATCATTTCTTCCAACTTTTCCACGCTGCAGATCATGGATTTTTTTTAGAGTTGACCCCTAGCCAACCTCTTGGTCCTAGGGACACCTACAAAGTCAGTTAATTAATAGGTGAAGTCCGGAACGGAACCAGTGTCAATGCTCAACTGAAGATTAAACGTAAACTCTCAACTCTGTGGTCATACAGGCATTGAAAAAACATTATTAGACCAGAGACTGTTAATGTCAACTTTACACCACAGACATCATCATACAGACGCCAGGATGAAGAAATTTTCAGGTTTCCGATCCCTTTTTGCTCAGCAAATCGATAATTTGACCTTTACAGTTGTTGACATACACACCTCTCCTACGGTCCTCACTTTCACAATACATTCAAAGTTTCCTTGTATTCTTCTTAAACTGGAATAAACTTGGTTTTCAAGAGAAAAGTTGTCGTAATGAAGTGCCCTTTCTATCTCTATATTTGTTTGGCACCATTTTTCCCTTTAATTAATACTGGGATGCATTCATTTACTTTCGACCGCTATCTGCTGGGCATAGGTGGAGAAATTCTTGAAATATATTGAAAGAAAAAGAAAAAGAAAGGAACGAAAGGGAGAGATGTGAGGTATATAGACAGAAAAAAGGAGAGAGAAAGAGACGGACACAAACATATATTAAATATTACACTCTGGTAAAACGATATGTAAATACGCAGACCAGATAATCAGGGGTAAACTTTGTATCAACGTTTGTGCGCAATTATCGAATATTCAGAAAAAATATTGCTCAATACATCTTACTGAATCCCTGACGCTTAGCATCTTTTGAGAATACGAGGCAACAGTATCGAAAAGCAATGCTCCAACCCACTAATGGCAGAGAAGAGAAGAGGCGGCGCGGCCAGGCAGTTGTTTTGGGGTTTAAGGTTTATCGACTGCACGTGGGTCATTATGGAAGCATTTCACTTATACACTAACATCAATAAATCTTTAATACCAAAAACGAATTAAAATAAACCTTTGGTGTACACTGACAGGTACATATTTCTTGGTGCATATTCACTGAGTACACACCTCTCGGTATATATAAACTCAGAGATACACTCATCAGTGTATATACACTGAAAGGGTTACACCTCTTGGTGTATATACACTGAGAGGTACACATCTCGGTGTATATGCTCTGTACAGAATGGAAAACTAGTGTTGTGATGCCCTCCATAAAATATAATAACGAATAACTACCTTAATTGCCTCCGCTCAACAGAAAGAAGAGAGAGAGAGGTTCTTGTAATCGCTTTCCTGCTGTGTATAGAATTTCTGTGAGCGTAATTCCTATCCTCACTTTTATCTTCTTCGTGAGTGAGCTATAATACTTTAAAAAATATGTATTCATTCTTCTGATTCGAGACTAAATGATGACTTAGAGCGACATTGTACATAAAGTGAAAAATTCAGTTTTTCTGATCAGCTCAAAACGCATTGATTCGCAAGACCATCTGTCAAAGAATAAATACAAATATCTGCAAACACACAGTGCTCACAGTAATGTAAACACACAGTGCTCACAGTAATGTAAACAAACAATACTCACAGTTAGTACTGTGATGCTCTTGAGTTACTCTTCCTCGTCATTCACTTCTCTAATAATAAAAATCGGCTGAAGGGATATATATATATATATATATATATATATATATATATATATATATATATATATATATATATATATATATATATATATATATATATATTCAAGCAATAAGATCACAGTAAACAGGTGATTTCAGAATATGCAAAACAACCACTGTGAAAGAATAATGAAATTCCAAGCGCTTTCGTGACTCACGAAAGCGTTTGGAATTTCATTATTCTTTCACAGTGGTTGTTTTGCATATATATTCATATGCATATTCATTACATAAGTGCGGTCAATAGATCTTAAACCTAGCAAGAGTCGATATACAGAGTACTTACATCGAAAAGTATCTCTCAGTGTATATGTAATTAGATTCTACTCAATTTCACACGTTAGGCATTAAAGTATCTAATAATACCTGGAGAATTGAGGCTTTAAGGATCCTCGTGTGGTCGATGCATCCAAAAGAGGCCATTGAGTACCATCCGCCATTACGAAAAAAAAGTCACGGAATTGCACAGATGTCTGAAGAAAAATATTTTCAATTTGCACAAAAGCTGGTGACGGTTTTGTAGATATATACAGATATTCACAGCGACTATTGGGTTGTTTTGCTAACTTAACATAAAGATGAGGCAAAAGAAAAACTTTTGGGTAACATCATTTTATGGCATATATAATGAAACGTACAGTCAGAAAAGTTATTGGAAAAGACTAGAATGACTAGAATAGCACAACCAAGTTCCCGACCAGTCCATTAGAGGAGCATAAAATCAGCGTTCTTCATTGGTCAACACAGTTCCCTGACCTTACTCCAAAAATTAAAAATATGTGTATATTCACCTGTATGTGTGGCTGCAGGGGTCGTGTGTGTGTGTGTGTGTGTGTGTGTGTGTCTAGTAGAACATGACGTGAAGAAGAACTCGCCTGATAAAGGTGAGCCAGCAGAGCCTTGAGGAGCTGGAGAGGTTTTGGAGTGGTCGAATATCCCCTCGAGAGGCTGATGAACCTATTGAAAATTATGAGTATATTCATGAGGATGAGCTAAACCCGTAAGGGTGATATAGCACTCAGGCAACTGGAGAAGTGTGAGTAATTAGGTTTGAGGAAGGGGAGGGTAGCTCCAGTTTCATGGATCAAGAACCGTTCACAGTAATAAGACACCTTCTGTGAAAGGATTGAAATGAAAAGATAAAGTTCCTTATCAAAGACCTCATAAATACTGATGGACAGGGATCAGGCCGTGATCCACCGGGAGGCCTGGCCATGGACCTGGCCACGGGGGCGTTGATCCCCGAAATACCCTCCAGGTAGGTAGACAGGTAAGCAAAACTGTTCTTCCAGTATGTATGTTCCAGGAAAGTATATGTAGCGATATTTTACTTTTTAATGGCATTTATCCCTTCTTTCAATGAGAGTGCTGTGATCCAGAGGAAAAAATGCCTGCAGCATTCTGGGCACACCGCCGGGAAGTTGAAGTATATATTTATACTTCAACTTCTCTTTTTTAGTAAATGTCTACAGGAGAAGGGGTTACTAGCCCATTGCTCCCGGCATTTTAGTCGCCTCATACGACACGCATGGCTTACGGAGGAAAGATTCTTTTCCACTTCCCCATGGACAATAGAAGAAATAAAGAAGAACAAGAGCTATTTAGAAAAAGGAGAAAAACCTAGATGTATGTATATATATATGCATGTGCGTGTCTGTGAAGTGTGACCAAAGTGTAAGTAGGAGTAGCAAGATATCCCTGTTATCTAGCGTGTTTATGAGACAGAAAAAGACACCAGCAATCCTACCATCATGCAAAACAGTTACAGGTTTCTGTTTCACAGTCATCTGGCAGGACGGTAGTACTTCCCTGGGTGGTTGCTGTCTACCAACCTACTACCTACTCTGAAGGAGGGGTGTTAATGTTGCAGTTTAAAAACTGTAGTGTAAAGCACCCTTCTGGCAAGACAGTGATGGAGTGAATGATGGTGAAAGTTTTTCTTTTTCGGGCCACCCTGCCTTGGTGGGAATAGGCCAGTGTGATAATAATAAATATATATATATATATATATAATATATATATATATATATATATATATATATATATATATATATATATATATATATATATATATATATATAATGTCGTGCCGAATAGGCAGAACTTGCGATCTTGGCTTAAATAGCAACGCTCATCTTGCCATATAGGACAAGTGAAAATTTGTGTATGCAATAATTTCGCCAAAATCATTCTGAACCTAACGAAAAAAAAATATTTCATTGTGTTTGTTTAGTATTAAATTATTGTAAACAAATCTAAAATATATTTAGTTGGGTTAGGCTAAAATAAATTATTCTTGTTATAATAAGGTTAGGTAAGTTTTCTAAGATTCTTTTGGTGCAAAATTAAAAATGTTTACATTAACATTAATGAAAAAAATATATCTTTAAACGTATTAGAGAAAATTTCAGAAAGGACTTAATTTTAAATGAGTTCTTGTTAATTGACCAATTTTACATATTCGGCACGACATATATATATATATATATATATATATATAAATATATATATATATATATATATATATATATAAGTTTTTCTTCTTCTCTTTTTTAGTTAATGTCTACAGGAGAAGGAGTTACTAGCCCATTGCTCCCGGCATTTTAGTCGCCTCATACGACACGCATGGCTTACAGAGGAAAGATTCTTTTCCACTTCCCCATGTGTGTGTGTGTATATATGTATATGCAAGAATCGCGAACAAGCGATATAAGATGCAAAACAACTACAAGGGGAGTTGAATAATATCTCTAGCCTTTTCGTGTTGCAATCAACACATCATCAGGAGCTTGGAAAGTTGCATAAATGAGTAAGAAATCTCAAGCAGATTCGTTCAGAGGGAAGCTTGCTAAGACTTTATCAGGAAGCTCATGATGATGTGTTGATTGCAACATACAAGGCCTAGAGCTATTATCCAACTCTTGTGGTTGTTTTTCATATAATATTCACGTGCATATTCTTGCTAAACTAACTTTTAATAATTTATATACACTGAAGGTACTGTATAAATTAGTTTACAGGCTACTATAATTAAAACGTACATGAACCATTAATTATGAAACATTTTAAATGAAGTTCTCGAGGAAATGAGCAATTTATTTTTTATTGATGCTAGAACAAGATGGCTGGTCGAGATCATAGTTCTTAGTGCAATAATTTACAAAGATCAAGAAAGCCAATTTGTGTTTTAATTGTAAAATTGACTTTTATTTGTCACTTCGCGTACGTGTTAGCTGTGTGGGTGAATCTTTTAAAGTTTACGTCAGGTTTTTTGACAAGATTTACTGCGCTGTGCGGCATGGGGTCTTGACTTAGGATCCTAAGCTTTAATTTACCGGCAGGGAAGAAGTGTTTAAATTTACGAATAAAAAGACCCTGGTCATTCTGCCTTTGGGAACGTATAAATTTTTTAAAGTGAAGTTTCCATATTTAAGTTTCGATGTAATAAAATTTTGATGGTAATAAATTCATTGAATTTTTACTCCTAGAGGCGTTTGTCCATGTAAAGGCTGTTGTGTCCACCTAGTGGGTGTTTGTCCCCCTAGTAAAGGCTTTTGTGTCCCCAGTGAGGCGTTGTGTCCACCTAGTGAGGGGTTGTTTCCACCATGAGCGTTGTGTCCCCTAGTGAGGCTTTTGGGCCCACCTAGGGGGGTTGTTTTTTCCACCTAGTGAAGTGTTGTTCCCCCTAGTGACTTTTTGTGTCCACCTAGTGAGGTTTGTCCCCCACTAGTGAGGCTGTTTGTCCCCTAGTGAAGCTGTTGTGTCCCCCTAGTGAAGTGTTGTGTCCCCCTGTGGGGTTTTTGGTTTTCCACCTAGTGAGGTGTTGTGTCACCTAGTGGGGGTGTTGGTCCCCCTGTGGGGCTGTTGGTCCCCCTGTGGCTTTTTGTGCCCACCTGTGGGGCTGTTGTGTCCCCCTAGTGGGTGTTTTCCCCTAGTGAAAGCTGTTGTGCCCCCTGTGAGCTTTGTGCCACCTAGGAGGTGTTGTTCCCCCTGGGAAAGCTTTTGTGCCCACCAGTGAAGCTTTTGTGTCCACAAGTGAGGCGTTTGCCCACCTGTAAAGCTGTTGTGTCCCCTTGTGAAGCTTTTGGTCCCCTGTGGGGCTGTTGTGTCCACCTAGTGGCGTTGTTCCCCCCTAGTGAAGCTGTTGTGTCCACCTAGTGGCTTTTGGGGATTTTTCCATAGGAGGCTGTTGTGTCCCCCTAGGAAGTGTTTGTCCCCTAGTGAGGCTGTTGTGCCCCCTATAAAGCGTTGTGTCCCCTAGTGAAGTTTTGTAAACTAGTGAAGTGTTGTGTCCACCTGTAAGCTTTGTGCCCACTAGTAAGCGTTGTGTCCACGTGAAGCTTTTGGTCCCCTGTGAAGCGTTGGTCACCAGTGGTGTTTGTCCCTAGTAAAGCTGTTGTGTCCACCTGTGGGCTGTTGTGTCCACCTAGTGAAGCTTGTTCCCCCTAGTGAGCTTTTGTTCCCCCTAGTGAGGGGGGTTGTGTCCAACCTGGAAGCTGTTGTGCCACCTAGTAAAGTGTTGGTCCACCTGTGGGGCTGTTGTTCCAAGTGAACTGTTTGCCACCTAGTGAGCTGTTGTGTCACCTATAAAGCTGTTGTGTCCACTAGTGAAGCTGTTGTGTCCATTATAAAGTTTTGTTCCCCCTTTATAAAGCTTTTTGTGTCCACCTAGTGGGTGTTGTGTCCCCTAGTGGGGCTGTTGTGTCCCCCATTAAATTTGTGTCCCCCTAGTGAGGCTTTGTTAACCTAGTGAGCGTTTGTCCCCCTGTAAAAGGTTTGGTCCATTAGTGAAGCTGTTTCCACCTAGTGGGGGTGTTGTGTCCACCTAGTGAAGCGTTGTGTCCCTTAAAGCTGTTTGTCCACCTATAAAGCTTTTGGTCCACTTAGTGAAGAGTTGTGCCCCATAGTGAGGCTGTTGTGCCCCACCTAGTGAAGCTGTTTTTCACTTAGTAAAGCTGTTTTGTCCACCTATAAACTTTTTGTGTCCCCCTAGTGAAGCTGTTGTTCCACCTAGGAGGCTGTTGGCCCCACCTGTAAACTGTTGTGTCCCCCTGTGAGGTTTTGGTCCACCTGTGAGGTTTTTGTGTCCCCCTGTGAAGTTTTTGTCCCCTTTGGGAACTGTTTGTCCCCTAGTAAGCCGTTTGTTCCATTTATGAACGGTTGTGTCCCCCTAGTGAAGCTGTTTTTTTCCCCCCAAAGTAAAAGCTGTTGGTCCACCTATGAGGCTGTTGTGTCCACCTAGTAAATTTGTGCCCCCTTGGGGCTGTTGTGTCCACTTAGTAAAGGTTTGCCCATTTAGTAAGCTGTTTTTTCACTAGTAAAGCGTTGTGTCCACTATGAGGCTGTTGTGTCCCCCTAGTGAGGTGTGTTCCCCCTGGAGGCTGTTGTTTTCACTAGTAAAGGCTGTTGTGTCCCCCTAGGGGGCTGTTGTGTCCCCCTAGTGAGGTGTTGGCCCACCTGGGAAAGTGTTGTTACCTAGTGAAGTGTTGTGTCCCCCTAGTGAGGCTTTGTGCCCCTAGTAAAGCTGTTGGTCCACCTAGTGAAGCTGTTGTGTCCATTTAGTGAAGGTTGTGTCCACCTGTAAAAGGCTGTTGTGTCCACTTAGGAAGTGTTGTTTCCCCCTATAAAGCTTTTGTGTCCACCTAGTGAACTTTTGTTCCCCCTAGTGGCTGTTGTGCCCCTTGTGAAGCTGTTGTGCCCCTAGTAAAGCTGTTTGTCCCCTAGTGAAGTGTTGGTCCACCTAGGAGTGTTGTGTCCCCCTTGAGGCTGTTGTGTACCTAGTGAAGCTGTTGTGTCCCTAGTAAGCTGTTGTGTCCACTTTTGAGCTGTTGTGTCCCCCTGGAGCTGTTTGTCCCCTTGAGGCTTTTTTTTCCCTAGTGGGGGGTGTTGTGCCCACCTAGTGAGGCTGTTGTGTCCCCCTATTGAAGCTGTTGTGTCCATAGTGAAGCTGTTGTTCCCTTAGTGAAGTGTTTGTCCACTTAGTGAAGTGTTTGCCCCACCTAGTGGGCTTTGTGTACCTAGGAAAGCTTTGTGTCCACCTATTAAGTTTTGTGCCCACCTAGTGAGGTGTTGTGTCCCCCTAGTGAAGTTTTGTGCCCACTAGTGAAGCTTTTTGTGTCCATTTGTGAGCTGTTGTGTCCATAGGAAGCTGTTGTGCCCCTAGTGAAGCTGTTTTCCACCTAGTGAGGCTTTTGTGCCCACTGTAAAGCTGTTTGTCCACTAGGGGTTTGTGTCCCCCGTGAGGCTGTTGTGTCCCCTATTTTTAAAATTTCTTTGGTCCACCTATGAAGCTTTTGTGTCCACTGTGAGGCTGTTGGTCCACCAGTGAAGCTGTTTGTCCCCCTAGTGAAGTGTTTTGTCCCCCTAGTAGTGTTGTGTACCTATAAGCGTTGTGCCCACCTAGTGAAGTGTTTGTCCACTGTGGGGCTTTTGTGTCACTTATGAAAAAAAAGTCAAAAACCTGACGGGAAATACAAAAAAACCCGCACTAAAAGAGGGAGTTTACCGACGTTTCGGTCCAACTTTCTATTTACAAAGTAAAACCTGTAAATGTTTCCAAGTCGACCGAAAACGTGTCGTAAGCCCCTTTTCGTGTGGGGTTTTTGTGTACCCACCTAGTGAAAACCTCCTTTTGTTATTATTTTTTGATTGATTTTAAAAAAAAAGTTTACTGTTTTTTGCAGTAAAGTGATTTTAATGGACTTTTAAAAATTCTTTTTTTGAAAACTTTCTTGAAAGAAATGGAACCAAGCTCATTACTATCAGGGGTTTTTTATTTTTTTCCTCATGTTGTAATTTATTTTATTATTAACTACCTAAGTAAATTTTATTCACAAAAAGAAACTTTCGAGAACAAAAAATTTTTGAAAAATAAAAAAATAATTGTTTCTGTTTTAAATAAATTTTTTAAAGGAGAATAACATCTATTGTCGTTATGGTAAAAGTAATGACGCACATGATTATTTATTTTCAAATATTAAGAAAGGGTTTATTAAAAACGTGTTAAAAACCCTTTTTACTGGTAGTTAGGTTGGAAAAACAAGAGTTTCCGACGAGGATTTAGTTTTAATGACCCCCCGCTGGAGCTTTTGGTCATTGCCCCAGGCCTTCCACTGGTTACCGGGCCCCCCCTTTTAAAAAATTTTTAGATTATTCCCACCCTGCTACCCTTTATGAGGGGCTGTCAGATAGTTGCTGATCCCCCTTTTTGTGTTGTTGGTATTTATTTCCATCATGTCTTTTTATAGAAATCCCTATTAGGGGCCCATGACTGTATGCGTCACGGGAAGCAGCGTGAGGACGGCCCCCTTCCTATCGACGGATAGACAAAACAGGCGACAGGCGGCCCCGGGGTCCCCCTCTCCCTTTTTCACAGCTGACAATTACTTACCCTCCAAAAAGTGTTCTCATTCAACCTAAAAATTCCCCACGAACCCCCCCGACAAATTGGGGCAGGGGCCGGGATTGAACTCTTGGATAGTCAAGGGCCCTCTGGCTAACTCCCTAGGTTGTTTTATTCTGGGAAAAAGGGTTCGTGGTGCATGGTCTTAAGAATGAAAAAGGGTACTGGGAAATAATGTTCGGAAGTGCTTCAAAAAACCCTATATTGCTAAAGCTTCTTGCTCGTTACTGTAAATTACGTTAGCCCTTGTAAGGATTTATAGCAAATGCAACTGGGTTGTTTGCATCATCTTCTGAGCTGTACGGCACTTCCAAAAAGAATAGCATCAGTTGCAAAAAGAGGGCTTAGAAAAATCTGGGGAATTTTAAAATGGGAGGGGACTTGGGTTTTTTTTTAGTGTCTGGATGCTTTTCTTGACGGGAAGGGCCAAAATGGAGCCCTTTTTTTAAGCAATTTGTTTTGGGGCTGCTATTGAAGAAAAAAATTTGCAATGAAAAATCTGTTAAAAACCCGCTAGACCCCAAAGGGTCTACGCATCAGCCCGTTTTGGGGGATGGAAAATTTAATACTGCCGTTACTTTATTGAAATCGAACCCCCCAGGGGTGATACTGACAAGAAACTTAATTTCTGATCTAAAATTGACATTTGGACAGTTTGATCTTTAAAATTTGGGTTTTTAAGTTACCAAGTACTTATAGTCTTTTTTAGGGTGTATCCACCTCTTCGGGCATGACGATTACTCATCTAGAAAACTTTCAAAAATTTAAAAAAGGTCATGGTCTAAAATGATAGGGGGGCTTTTTAAACCAAAAAAAATTGGGGGAATGATAAAGACCTGTGGGAGAGAGAAAGCGTTTAACTCTGGCTGTCCTTGAAGGGGACTTGCCCAAACCTTTTAACAAGTCCGGTCGAGAAGACTTTGTTATCTCCCATATTTGCTAAAAAAATCACCCGTAAGAAAATGGGGAGCTCTGGAATAGTTTTTTTTATTTAACTTCCCAAGTCAACACCGGGCGCCAAGTACCTCCCTTTTAGGCACTAGGAAAGGGGGCATTCCAGGGTGAATTTAGGTGCAAAAACTCCATCATGGCATTTGATTGATCATTCTTCTGCGACAGCAATTTTGGGGGAATAGGGATTTGTATCAGGGATTTAAAATAGGCTATAAGGTTTTTAAATGGAATGTGGGGGCAATAATTTTTGTTTAACCCCTTTCTAACCCGGAGGGCTTT
>NC_069425.1:28639491-28649491 GCF_026875155.1 Cherax quadricarinatus
TTCATTAAAGCCATTTGTAACCTTTTCAATACCAGACAAGAATATTTCAGTCCCAAAAACAGGGATTAAACTTCCCAAGTGAGAAAATACACCTCTCTCTCTCTCTCTCTCTCTCTCTCTCTCTCTCTCTCTCTCTCTCTCTCTCTCTCTCTCTCTCTCTCTCTCTCTCTCTCTCTCTCTCTCTCTCTCTTTCAACTAAATTTACTCGTTTTTTCCAATTTATTGTTTGATCTTCAATTTTTTTTTATTCTTACAAATTATTTTCATTGTTCTTGCTCTTTTTTATATATATTTCTTAACGCCTTTAAATATTTTCTTATTTAATTTATTAGCCTTTTATGAATAATTGGCAAATTATAAATGCCTTTGGTGCCAACTTTCTTTCATTTACCGCTGCTTTACTTATGTGCACCAATTATTTATCTCCTGTTGTGAAGCTACCCTGGGATACGTACTCTCGTGCACGTACCATGGGATACGTACTCTCGTGCACGTACAATGGGGCACGTAGCCATGCACGTACCCTGGGACACGTAGTCAAGCACTTACCCTGGGACACGTAGTCAAGCACGTACCCTGTAGCACGTAGTCATGCACGTACCCTGTAGCACGTAGTCAAGCACGTACCCTGTGGCACGTACCCTGGGGCACGTACCCTCCTGTAACCATACCTTTATTGCTTAAATTCACACCGCACTTTGGCATCCTAATCACATTTGAATATCGGTATCTTTCTTTTTCTCGATTTTTTCCGAATATTGTATTTTACGAATAAAGATGCATCCGAACACAGATTCTACTGTATACCCGACTTGTCACTATCGTATATACCCGACTTGTCACTATCATATATACCCGACTTGTCACTATCATATATACCCGACTTGTCACTATCATATATACCCGACTTGTCACTATCATATATACCCGACTTGTCACTATCATATATACCCGACTTGTCACTATCATATATACCCTACTTGTCACTATCATATATACCCAACTTGTCACTATCATATATACCCGACTTGTCACTATCATATATACCCAACTTGTCACTATCATATATACCCGACTTGTCACTATCATATATACCCGACTTGTCACTATCATATATACCCGACTTGTCACTATCATATATACCCGACTTGTCACTATCATGGACTGTCGTAACTAACAGTGTGTCAGTTGTTAACACTGTCAGGAAGACATGTAAACAGAGTGTCCCGTCATGTCAGGTTGACATGTAAACAAGAGCATCGCTGGTGCAGGGTTGTTGCAAGTGACCTTCTCACCTGCAACACCATAACACACTGACAATCATTTTCTGTTCAAGTTTTTATAACAGTTGTATAGTGAACCTTCATAGATGGTGAACTGATGCCGCTGAAGGCCTCTTGATCCAGGTTATTTGAGCTATCCTTCCCCTGATAAATTAGACACATGTGCAACACTTACGCATGTTTACTGCGGAAACGTTTCGCCACACACTGGCTTCATCAGTCCAGTGCAAAGAAGCATAGTGATGATTAGAAAGGGTTTCAGGTAATGAGTCCCTCAGCCTGGAGTCAATGTAATCAGTCCATGAATCAAGATTGATTACATTGACTCCAGGCTGAGGGACTGATTACCTCAAACCCTTTCTGAACTTTACTATGTTTCTTTGGTATAAGGCCTGGTCACAGACCGGGCCGCGGGGGTGTTGATCCCCGGAACTCTCTCCAGGTAAACTCCAGGTAATTGGACTGATGAAGCCAGCACTGTGTAGCGAATCGTTTCCACAACAAAGATACCCAAATTATTGCACGTGTTTAATTTATCAACTTGTTGGTTTTCTGAATCATTTATCTCTGTCCTTCTCTTTCCTGCATCGAACATGATTACCTCCCATTTCCCTGCGTCAGTATGACCCCCTACGGATTTAGCGTTTTCCTATGTATACGTAAATAAGACACTCATTGAGGGTTACAGCATTTTGTCGTGAAGACATTTTTCTCATCAGGAACTTCGTCAGATGTTAAAGTCTCTGGTGGAAGAAAAGTTCTCAGTAAAATGCCATGACCCACATTGTCTTACGTATATATTATATCTACTCTACTACTGTATTACCTTTATTAATGAATATAATAATAATAATATTAATAATAATAATAATAATAATAATAATAATTACATACTGATATGTATGGTGGATAACTTAAAATAATTCATATTTATTCATTTTTATTTTAACTCTAGTATTAAATCATAGTAATATCTGTGTCTTGTGATTTATAAATAATATTGTAGTTTTTATTTGGGTGGGAACGATTGATGAATTTCACTGAATTTTAATGAGTTAATAAATTTAAATTAAGCAGGTAATTTTGGTGTTAGCAATAAACACTGCACAACGTTATTACAAAAATGTACTTAAAACAATATTCGTGTTCAAACAATATTTTTTTTTTTATGGAAAAATCGACTTCAATACATCTATCTTAGCATCATGTACCCAGTGACTAGATGTTCAGCCTGCATGTAATGCTGTAATATAATTGGTTTAAAAAACCGACATGTTGAGGAATGAGACACTTGTGCAACAAGACACTTGTGCAACAAGACACTTGTGCAACAAGACACTTGTGCAACAAGACACTTGTGCAACAAGACACTTGTGCAACAAGTATCTTGAGGTAAGAAGGGAAAGACAGAGCCTGACCAGCACTTCGTACGGTGACGATGTGCGCACTGTTAAAGCATGAAGCGAAATATTTTGACCAACATGGAGCAGGAGCGCCTTGCTGTTACTGTGATCAGAAACATAGTGGGAGATGTAGGATGTTGAGTGAAAAACTTAGCCCATTGTGTAGTTTGAGACGTAGTATTCTTCTACATGCACTGCACCTGCTGTAATATATTATTACGAATACAATTAACTTTTAAAAAATTTGTATATAATAATCTCAGGAGCTTTCCATAATCTTTGAAATATTATGAATATAAATGTGGACTGGCACCTTCCACTCACCGCTATTAATAATGTATCCGGTAAAATTTGCATTTCATCTTAAAATTTTGAGTTTAGTGAGCGTGTTGCGGATGATGTGATGTGTGGTGATAGTGGTGGTGATGGTGTTATGTATGGTGGTGTAATATGTGGTGGTAATGATGGTGTAGTAATGTGTGCTAAGAGAAGGGAAGAAGATGGCAAGGTACTGTGCATACATACGCTTGCTGACATGTGCACCCGCACTTTAATTAAGCGTCACCTACAATAATGTAAGCTTATGTGGCTTTAAGTTTTTATCAATTACACGTCAATCATCACGGCTGTAGAATCACATGTACCCTAACATCAAAAATACTTTAATCCCTAAATTAGTGATTAAAGTAAATCTCGGGGTATGTAACCACGTATATACATCTCTCTTTGTATTTACCTTGTGTGTAGGATTTACGAGGTGTGAGGGCCATTTACCACGACTGGGAGACTAACGAGGGTCTGGGATGAAGCTTATGAGGTGGTCCACCATTACTTACCTGCTTCTGGGTAAACACCGATTCTCTTCGCAGAAAAGGGTGAGAGAAAGCGTGGATGTGCACCTGTGGGTTGGACTGTGTACGTGGGTGGATGTGTGCGTACGTGTTTGTGTGCGTATCTGTTACTGTGTGGAGAAGAATGTGTGTGTACTTGAATCTGCCGTTTTTCGTGGTTGTCTTAACATTTATGTGATAATGAGAAAAACCAGGCAATGAATTTAGTATGGATATATAAGTGAGTGCAGTTATTTGCAAATACACCCAATAATCACATTTGTAACATAACTTTGCTTATTTAAAGAAAAGTTGCATTACAAACTACTCCGTTATGGAAAACTGGAGGAAATAATAACTAGGACTGAGTATACTACAAACTCCAATCACACAATAGAGCGGAAAAGTAATGTGAAGGACCTGGGCGTGGTAATGTTCGAAGACCTCACTTTCAAGGACCACAACAATGACACTATCACATTTGCGAGGAAACTGATAGGATGGATAATGAGAACACTCAAGACAAGAGATGCTAAGCTAATGATGATCCTTTTTAAATCATTTATTCTCTCTAGGCTGGAATACTGCTGTACATTAACATCCCCATTCAAGGCAGGTGAAATTGCAGAACTAGAGAATGTACAGAGAACCTTTACTGCACTTATAAGTTCCATCAAACACCTTAACTACTGGGAGCGCCTGGAAGCACTTGACTTGTATTCAGTAGAGCGCAGGCGACAGAGATACATCATAATCTACACCTGGAAGATTCTGGAGGGACTGGTCCCTAATATGCACACAGCAATCACTCCATACGAAAGCAAAAGACTTGGCAGGCGATGCAACATACCCCCAGTGAAAAGTAGAGGCGTCACTGGTACACTAAGAGAAAACACAATAACTGTCCGGGGCCCAAGACTGTTCAACAGCCTCCCACCAGCAATAAGGGGCATTACCAGTAGACCCCTGGTTGTCTTCAAGAGGGAGTTGGACAGATACCTAAAGACGGTGCCGGATCATCCGGGCTGTGGTTAGTACGTTGGATTGCGTGCGACCAGCAGTAACAGCCTCGTTGATCAGGCCCTGATCCATCGGGAGGCCTGGTCGTGGACCGGGCCGCGGGGGCGTTGATCCCAGGAATGCCCTCCAGGTAGGTAGGTACCACTATTTTGTGTTAGGGCCGCCTGAAAAAGATCTTTCCCTCTAAGAAAGCCAGTTAACTAAAGTTATGCAAAAATTGTATACCAATTTATAACTTTGTACCAAAAACTAACCTAACAGGAGGCCTGGTCACAGACCGGGCCGCGGGGGCGTTGACCCCCGGAACTCTCTCCAGGTAAACTCCAGGTAAACAACCTAACCCATTGCTAAAATTCATGCAAAATAAAATTATTTAATTTAACTAATCTCTCTTAAGAATTTGCAAAACTTTTACTGTTATCTTTGGGCGAGGAATTAGTTTTCAAGCGACGCCTTTGGCGTATATTCAGGCAATAAATATAAAAAAAATTTATACGCATTTAAATGTTTCCCACCATTATTACTAATGTTTACTAACTTTAAAGTAGCCTAAATAAGTATAAAATTGTATTAACACTGACCAAGAAAGTTTTCCGAGCATTCTGAAGTACACTGCCTTAAATATGACCTGAAATCAATTTTGGTGACGTCAGTTCACCCACATAAAGTAAAAATAAACGTGAGGGAAGAATAACCGCCAACTACATGAAAAGATTTTCCTTGCAACTTTCCTGTCATTGTTGCTTCTGACCTACTAATACGGGCGATACCGCAAGTACTCTTGAAATAACAAAAATAACACAGTTATAACACTAAAGCAGAACATTCAGACATATTTATAGTTTTTCATTTCTTCATTTTTGTGTTTGAAAGATGAAATGCCATAAGATATAGCACATAACTCTACTTACTAAGTTAATTGTCCACCACACCAGAGCTCGGTCATGTTTACATCCTGAGTTTAGGCGGTCGCAATTTCCCAGTCAGAAAATCCGGCGTCTGCGTGCACGTTACAAGACCTGCTGACTGGCAGTTTGTAGCTCACACAGTCAGTAACCCGTAGTGACCTTCTCAGGGTGTGCGCACACAAACACATTCACTGCTGACTAGCCAGTGCTGAGGTCAGCTTCCTCTCCTTATGGTGAGTAATGGTTGATGAACCACACTAACATGTTCCTTCACCAGGTACCTCAACAGGTTTATATTCCCTTTATTTATCCCTGTTTTTCCATTTGTACACTTCAATCACATCTTCCCTAATTTTACGCCTTTCCGTCGAGTGCAGGTTCAGTACCTTCATTTTCATAGTAAAGGTTTAATACATGGAATCAATTTCGTCACTCTATATTTTTAAGCGCATTTACATCCGTTCTGTAATACAGAGACCAGAACTGAGCAGCGTAATCAAAACGAGGCCTTACCACAGATATATAAAGTCAGGGATACTTCGACTTAGGGCCTTATTATTTATATCTCTTGATATGAAGCCAAGAATTCTGTTAGCTCTTTTACAAACTTACGCTATTCTCTTGTCGTTAAATTTCTGCTAATCTTTTTCACATTCGGTTTACCTAACATCTATACGCATCTGCCATTTCGACGACAACATCACCGTGTGCATCCTATAGCTTTCTCGTGTCTTCAAATTTACCTTACGCGCTATTTTAGTGTTATTGCGCAAACTTATGTTGCTTATCGGTCAGTCATGACTTGATCCATGAGATAATTTCTCCTATGCAGTGTGCTACAATTTTTTTTTTTACCAGTCTCCTGTGTGGAACTATCCAAAAGCCTTTTACTATATTGCACTCTTTATCTTGGTAGTCTACTGCCTCAAATATCATACGCTAGCTTTACTGCTGGAAAATTTTCAAATATAATAGAGAGAATGTTTTTAGTTTTATATGAAAAACAAAATTGCAACATTTCTCAGGCAGTGTCATTTGCTGTCATTTCATAAATGTTGCACAAGTTTCAACGTCACCTTGGTCTGACTACACCTCCCATTAACAACTTCTAGTGAAATATAAAATTACAAAGATTGCAGCTGTGTATAAAAAAAATTATGAGAAAACCCGTGACTGGTCGAGCCGTTACTTATTTAGTCTTCTCCCGTTCTTGTTGTTATAGTCAAAAATTGAACCATTATAAGGGGGTGATGATCATAATGTTGGTAAATGGTTCTTTATCCAAAGATTTATATCTATACTTCCCTTTAGAACAAAGCTTGTTACCTCAGCTTAGAAACTGAGGGACTGACCACCTCAAAACTAAGTCTACCAGGGTGATGGACTGATTACATCGTTTATACATCTCCACTGTCTCCTCTGTACTCGACTGAAGAAGAGCACGGTAGTCGTGAAGACTACGGTGTTCTTCACACCACCTCGAAGACTAAGGGACTGATTACCTCATTTTTTGTATATAGTTCTACTGTCTTCAAATTATGTCCTAGAATTTGTACTGATAAAGCCACTGGATGGTGAAATGTCTACAGTAAAAGATACCCAGATGTTGCACATGTGTCTTAATTTTCATCTTGTCGGTAATGTATACCATTTTTGTTTGACTGAAGAAGCCTACAGTGTAGGCGAAACGTTTCGGAATAAAGTTGCCTAACTGTTGCACATGTCTTACTTGGCTGTAAGAAACGCTGACCCTGAGCCAACTGAGTGACTGTCCCTAATATACACGCAGAAATCACTCCATACGATGCAACATACCTCCAGTGAAAAGTAGGGGCGTCACTGGTACACTAAGAGAAAACGCAATAAGTGTCCGGGGCCCAAGACTGTTCAACAGCCTCCCACCAGCAATAAGGGGCATTACCAGTAGACCCCTGGTTGTCTTCAAGAGAGAGCTGGACAGATGCCTAAAGTCGGTGCCGGATCAGCCGTACGTTGGACTGCGTGCGGCCAGCAGTAACAGCCTCGTTTATCAGGCCCTGATCCATCAGGAGGGCTGGTCGTGGACCGGGCCGCGGGGGCGTTGATCCCCGGAATACCCTCCAGGTAGACTCGACATTAATTAACCTCTTCATTATTCTTTCATTTATAACTCATCGATTTCAAAGTCTTGTGCTTCTTTGGAAGATCTTAACAGGTGGAACAGAAATACCTGGCTATGTTCTGTATGACTTACCAGGATACCTACTTCACATGTGTTGTAGATGAGTGAAAGAAACTGCTAAGTAATGTCTTTTAAACGAATTACTTAATCTATCCAACTTGACTTTAAAACGCACCTTAAAGATATGTTAAATTTTAAAGATATACTAGTAGAAATGGTTGGGTGTGAGATATCTTTTGACGCCATACACATTCTCTGCTAATACCACCCCTCAAGGGAGGCTCCTTGACGCTGGTGAGGGGCTCTAGATCTAGGGAATTGGATCTGTGCTCCAGTTTCCTGAATTAAGCCTGAATACCTTCCACATCCCTCCACAGGCGCTGTATAATCCTACGGGCTTAGCGCTTCCCACTTGATTATAATAATAATCTGATAATACCAGGATGTCACAACACCCCTCTGCGTCCACACATTTTTTCAGTGATAATTAATTATTCATATTTACGTGGTTTATAATTGATTATTCAGTTTTACAGGACGATTAATTAATTATTCAGCAGTTTATGGAGCCTCTAGGCCTAGGGTATTACGTGGCAGGCCTTGTTTACTTCACCAAGGAGTCGTTAATCTGTTTTCGTGCGTGATAGAGACTAACGGACGTAAGGAGTAGCATTCTACAGGAATGATATGAACTTCAGACAAAAACGCAGTAATGGCTGACTTTAGGAGTATTTGGAGGAGCCTGGATAGTTTCGGTATGGGCATCGATACAATGATAAAATTTCTGAAAATTCATTGAGATAACAAAAGAGAATGACAGGAATAGTCTATAGTAATGACTGATACGAGTGTATATATATATATATATATATATATATATATATATATATATATATATATATATATATATATGTCGTGCCGAATAGGCAGAACTTGCCATCTTGGCTTAAATAGCAACGCTCATCTTGCCATATAGGACAAGTGAAAATTTGTGTATGCAATATTTTCGTCAAATTTATTCTGAACCTAACGAAAAAATATATTTCACTGTGTTTGTTTAGTATTAAATTATTGTAAACAAATCTAAAATATATTTAGTTGGGTTAAGCTAAAATAAATTGCACTTGTTATAATAAGGTTAGGTAAGTTTTCTAAGATTCTTTTGGTGCAAAACTAAAATTTTTTACATTAACATTAATGAAAAAAATCTATCTTTAAACGTACAAGAGAAAATTTTAGAAAGGACTTAATTTTAAACGAGTTCTTGCTAATTGACCAGTTTTACATATTCGGCACGACATATATATATATATATATATATATATATATATATATATATATATATATATATATATATATATATATATATATATATATATATATATATATTTAACAAGTCGGCCGTCTCCCACCGAGGCAGGGTGACCCAAAAAGAAAGAAAATCCCCAAAAAAGAAAATACTTTCATCATCATTCAACACTTTCACCTAACTCACACATAATCACTGTTTTTGCAGAGGTGCTCAGAACACAACAGTTTAGAAGCATATACGTATAAAGATACACAACATATCCCTCCAAACTGCTAATATCCCGAACCCCTCCTTTAGAGTGCAGGCATTGTACTTCCCATTTCCAGGACTCAAGTCCGGCTATATAAAAATAACCAGTTTCCCTGAATCCCTTCACTAAATATTACCCTGCTCACACTCCAACAGATCGTCAGGTCCCAAGTATCATTCGTCTCCATTCACTCCTATCGAACACGCTCATGCACGCCTGCTGGAAGTCCAAGCCCCTCGCCCAAAAAACCTCCCTTACCCCTTCCAACCTTTTCGAGGGCGACCCCTACCCCGCCTTCCTTCTCCTACAGATTTAAATGCTCTCCATGTCATTCTACTTTGATCCATTCTCTCTAAATGACCAAACCACCTCAACAACCCCTCTTCAGCCCTCTGACTAATACTTTTATTAACTGCACACCTTTTCCTAATTTCCACACTCCGAATTTTCTGCATAATATTTGCACCACACATTGCCCTTAGACAGGACATCTCCACTGCCTCCAACTGCCTCCTCGCTGCAGCATTTACCACCCAAGCTTCACACCCATATAAGAGTGTTGGTACTGCTATACTTTCATACATTCCCTTGTTTGCCTATATAGATAACGTTTTTTTTTTGACTCCACATATACCTCAACGCACCACTCACCTTTTTTCCCTCATCAATTCTATGATTAACCTCATCCTTCATAAATCCATCCGCCGACACGTCAACTCCCAAGTATCTGAAAACATTCACTTCTTCCATACTCCTCCCCAATTTGATATCCAATTTTTCTTTATCTAAATCATTTGATACCCTCATCACCTTACTCTTTTCTATGTTCACTT
>NC_069425.1:28654491-28866991 GCF_026875155.1 Cherax quadricarinatus
CCGAGCAGCTGGCAAGACAGCATCTCTCTTTACCATATTAAAGGCATTTCTAAAATCAAGTTTGACTACGGCCTTGTCTTCTGGTAGGTCCCTGATGTAGGCCCTTGCCGCATGAGCTGCAGCTTCACTGCCTTGAGAGACCCCAAAGCCCAGTTGGTGTGGCTGGAGTAAACTGGCAGCTTCTAGGCGAATGTTTCTTACTGCTGCTTTGGCAACGAGACGGCGAAGAGTGTTTCCAACCGCACTGGGTCTGATTCCCCCATCCTTCTTCAACGCACACAGTGAGGCTTCAAAAAAGAAAGGTTTAATTTCTTCTTGGATTCGCCCAGCCAGGCAGTTGTTGACGAAAGTTGTTAACTCGGTGAGAAGTGATGCAGATGCACCGAGCACTGGATTTACCATCTCCTTGAGGTGCTGAGGTCGAATTCCAGTGTAATCTCCTGCAGATCCTGCAGGAAATGACACAATCGCCTTATTGACTTCCGATTCAGGCAAAATTAATTGTTCAGTGATGGGGTCTTCCTCAGGGTTGTTGTTGATGGCTATGGTGTCCCTGGTTGGATGCTTGTCTCTTAGTGCCTGGGCTGTGGTCTCATCTTTGGGGGCTACAGTGTCGTCACTTGTAATTATTCGGATTGCTCCCACTGTGTTACCTTCTTCAATTTTTTTTGCTAACCTGTGCGCAAATTTTCTCGTTTTCAGTGGGACTTTTCTTGGGTCTACCTTTGTGATTCCTGCAATGGTGGGGCAGAGGGACACAATTATCCGTTCTTGGGTAGTTGCGCACTGCCTTGATAACTGACGTGGTTAGCAATTTGCCTCGTCTCTCAGGAATTGCAAGGCAGACATTGCCGAACATATATATATAAATATATATATATATATATATATATATATATATATATATATATATATATATATATATATATATATTAATATATATATATATATATATATCGTGGTGCCGAATAGGTCAGAGTAGCAACAACTCGTTTAAAATTAAGTTCTTTCTAAAATTTTCTCTTATACGTTTAAAGATATATTTTTTTTTCATTTATGTTAACCTAAAAATTAATAATTTTGTACTAAAAGAACCTTAGAAAATTTACCTAACCTTATTATAAAAAGCGCAATATAATTTAGCCTAATCCAACTATATATATTTTAGAAAAGTTTACGATAATTTAATAATAAACAAACACAATGAAAAATATTTTTTCGTTAGGTTTAGAATGATTTTTGCGAAATTATTGCATACACAAATTTTCGTTTGCCTTATTCGGCAAGAAGAGCGTTGCTGTTTAAGCCAAAATCGGAAGTTTTACCTATTCGGCACGACATTATATATATATATATATATATATATATATATATATATATATTATATATATATATATATATATATATATATATAATATATATATATATATATTAAAACCTATCTACGAGCACTAGAGTCAACAGTATTTGAAAGTTGATGTCACTAAATTTAGAGTATAAAACACCACAAAAAAGGAGACATTTTATAAAACATGTCACATCTCACCTTCAATAGACTATCCGCTTTTGGTCTCTGAATTATATTAAAGATAAACTGGAAAAGATGCAGATAAGAGCAACAAAGTTCAAATTTTCATTAAGAAACAAACCATGTAAATTTAACTCTGAATTACGACCCATAACATTTAACATTTTATTTCGTTAGGAAACAAAGTTTACGAGATCTCATCCAAATAATTAAGATACAAAGAAAAAAAATAACGACCAAAAAACGAAAAAAAAAACACGAAGAACTACTAGAAGTGAGAAGTTATTTAATAATGTAAAACAACAGTATTAAAAATTCAAGGCAAGAGATAAATACAAATGTGAGCAAAGCTTTTCGCATATATACACTGATACAGACTGTCCTCTGAAGCTGTACATGTAAAAGCAACTGGATAGACAAGCACTTTGTAAAGAAAAATTCAACTATCTATCAATATATCTCTCTCTCTCTCTCTCTCTCTCTCTCTCTCTCTCTCTCTCTCTCTCTGTATATATATATATATGGAGTGTAAGCAGGGTAATATTTAGTGAAGGGATTCAGGGAAACCGGTTATTTTCATATAGTCGGACTTGAGTCCTGGAAATGGGAAGTACAATGCCTGCACTTTAAAGGAGGGGTTTGTGATATTGGCAGTTTGGAGGGATATGTTGTGTATCTTTATATGTGTATGCTTCTAAACTGTTGTATTCTGAGCACCTCTGCAAAAACAGTGATAATGTGTAAGTGTGGTGCAAGTGTTGAATGATGCTGAAAGTATTTTCTTTTTGGGGATTTTCTTTCTTTTTTTGGGTCACCCTGCCTCGGTGGGAGACGGCCGACTTGTTGAAATATATATATATATATATATATATATATATATATATATATATATATATATATATATATATATATATATATGCTGGAGCAGACTATGGCCATTAGTGATATAAATTCGTGAATTACTCATGATTACCAGTGAGTCGTACATAATCTAGAGCATAGTAGTTATAGTACTCCTTCCTTTCTCTACTCTTCTATATTCCTTCTCTACCACCCCACAATTTCCTTCCCATCACTACTACCTTTCCACTCTCCCACATGTCCCCAGCTCCGTAATAACAAGACCAATGTAAATGTCAGCCTTGGGATCATCATACTCTTGACACGACGTGCAGACGGGTCTCCCTCACCCTCACTCTCCATCTCTCACTAAACTTTGTTTTTCTTTAGGAATAATGTGTGTGAGTTTTCCTGTTATAATAACACAGAAATGAAGGAGCACTACAGTATGCCTACTGGCCCTTGCTAGGCAGATCCAGTTCACACCCACTTATGTACCCGTCCAACCTGTACCTAAAGCTGCCCAAAGTTATTGCGTCAAGACGCTACCTGGGAGTTTGTTCCTGTCATTCACAATTCTATTGTCAAAACAGTACTTCTCTATATCCTTTATGAAACTAAATGTATCCAACTTTAGTTCGCTGTTGCGAGCGTCCTGTCTCGGTTAGGTATTTGCAACACGCTGTTCATATCCTCTTTATTTATTCCTGTTTTCCATTCGTACAATTCAACCACATCTTCCCATAATCTATTTCTCGCCAGAGAAACAAAAAATTATATTAGCTATATTGCGAACACTTATGCGCTGTTGTCTTTAAATTTCTGCTAACCTAAATCTTTTTCGCATTGAGAGTGATTAAGAGCTACACTATTTAGCTTATAAACAGTTTCAAAGACGTTCCCATCAAATATGTGTTTGCATTCACTGGAATGGTTAACAGAGAGGGAAGGGAGGTGACAACGTCTTCTATGATTTTTATTTAACATGTTCATTGCCAGTCAGTGCGGTCACTAACCATTCATTTAATACTAAGTGATGAATGTTTTTAACAATCATTGGTATAAAGTTATTAATTTATTTTCGGATTTATCTGTTCAATGATTTCAAAAAATATGGAAAGGTTATGTTAGGTAAGATTCGTCAAGAAACAGGCCAGTTGTTTCCTGACGCAGATCTTAGTCATATGATGACCCGCTGCTGGAGTTTTTGGTTATCTGACCGAGGCATTCCGCTAGCTCACAGGTCCAACCCCTTTAAAATAAAGTATATAATATGGGAAGCCTAATGCTCTGCTGTTTATGTGACAGCCTTCCACACTTCAAGCTCCATAAATCTAAATCATAAAGCGAAAAACATAAAAGCTAGACTAAGGACGCCAGTATTATCATTATTGGCTCTGGAAAAGATTCTCCTTAAAAAATATTCGCCCCATACGAATTTTGCAGTATTGAACTGCAGTGTTGTATGACAAACGTTGATGATACATCGGGTAAAATAAAAAAAAAGTGCCACTATATATGTAGCGCGGGTGTGTGAGATAGACAAGGGTAGAGATGATAGAGGGGAAAGAAAGGGCGAGGGGAGAACTGAATACGCCATGGTTGAAGGGAAGACTGAGAAGTGGATGGCGTTGGTACGTGTGGTTGAAAATGTTTGCAGTGGTTCAAGAGAGGAGAAAGCAAGAATGGTCTTTGATCCTGAATTGGTTGAAAAGAACGAGTGTATGTGTAGTTTTAGTGATAGAAGAGAGAAAAAGGAGCATGATTCACAACAATAAAAATGTAATGGAAATTTTATGTATATCATTTAGAGGATATGAAAAAAGAAAATAAAGAAAAAATTAAGGGTGCGTTGGGGGATGATAGTGTAGGTGGTGGAGTAAGAGTGGCAAGTGTTTGTCTGTCATAGTGGCTGGGATGAGAGGTGAGGGGTGGAAATGGGAGAAATTGGTGGTGTCAGTAAAGATAAGAGGACTTGACGCGTATGGTCCAGCCGGCCTGCTGCAGCAATCCTTTTATTGTGTTGTTGGAGGGTGTTGCAGTGAAGCTAGGATTGTGGTGTTGATGCTGATGCAGGGGTGCTGGTGGGTACTAGAAGGGTTTATGTGAAGGTGGAGATGTGTATTGGAGCTGTGGTGGTGAGATGGTGTTGGGTGATAGGGATGGAGGAGGGAGGGATGAGGTGGATCATACACTGAGACGGACACCAAGTTGGTCATTGTCAACACTTGTGTGTGTCAGTGTTGATACATGATGCTGGCTGCCGCCTCATTCTCTTCTACTGCACACACACACCATGAATGGCGCCACCACACGCCCTCCCTCACCAAGAATGGCGCCTCCATCACAGAAAGCGCCTACACGTTGCCAAAGTATACACATTTATGTTTATTCTTTAAAAGTTTCGTGTTTTAAGCAGTTTCATCACAATTTATACACTTTATATTTTATGCTGCTTCCATGAAGTTTAAATTTACAACCTGGGATTCCACACTTTCTAGCATACATGACGTTTCGTTTATACCCTTTAAATTTCCAGGAGAAAAGGGAAGAATATTTGGCACCTTTATATTGCAGTGCCCCCTTATGATCAGTTCCATTTTCTTTATCACCACGTTGCCCAAGTTATGAATATTGCTAACATAACTTATTCTTTGACTATTCCTTCTGGTGTGTTCATGTTTTCCTGTATGCATTCGTTTTACTCCTTGTATATTGTAATGGTAGTCTGCGTTTTTCCTTAACTTTGTTTCCAGAACGCGTGTTGATTACTAACAATTGTGAAGCAAGTATGTAAAATCCTTTGGTATTTATTGTATTTTATTAAGCTTGCAGCTTAAGGTCTGAAATGTGTAAATTTTATAGACTTCAAGCATGACTAAGCATGAGGCCACTAATATTAGCATGGTAGGTGGGAAGTACAGTGCTTGTACTCTGAAGGAGAGGTGTTAATAAGTAGCAGTGTTATAAATTCAGTGTAGGCGCTCCTCTGGCATAAGTGTCTCAGTCTTCAACTTGTCAGTTTTCAGAATCATTATCACATCCGATGATGAAATTGTTTCTTCTTTTTCGGGTCACCTGGCCTTGGTGGGTAACGGCCGATGTGTTAATAAAAACATTTTTATTATACTAATAATACAAGAATGAGGAATACACAGTTATTGGTACATTACCACTTATCCAACGTTACTGGGAAGAGAATAATACAATTTGAGTTATTATAATAACGTATTCTACAATTATGAGAAACTGGAATACAAAATATATTTGTGAAAGGTACACATATACATAGCTGGCTGTAGTTCGGTTATAAACCTCCACACTTTCGCTGTTGGTCCAGCCACGTCCCAGGTCTGTCCCCCTTCTGTCTGTCTCGTCACCTGGGTCCTTCGCACCCGTTGCAGAAGCTTCACCGTTAGAAATAGGTCTCACTAGACTTTGCAGTATTTCTTGCAATTTGGCAGACACACACACACACACGATAAATCCAAATGCAAAGTATTTGGTCACTGTTTCATAGTCCACCACTACTGCCACCCACTACCACTACCACCACCACCCACTACTGTCAGTAGTGTTACTGCTTCCCTATGTGATATACTTGTGTAGTTATCCACAGCATGTTAGTACTGTGTACTGCTGTGCTCATAGTAACCGTTACTGATTTACCTCCCTGCGTGAATCACTGACTGTTATATCACTGACCGTTATGTGACTCACTGCTGACCTAGCATGATGTTTGAATGCCGCCGTCGCCCTCCGGGCACCATATGGCAGTTCAAATCGAGATGTTAGAGAGGAGGCAGGTCAGGCTATGGCGCTCCTTATTTTACCGTTAATATAAGTTACCAAGCCACCCATCGTGTTTATTCCCTAATCCGTGACTGAACCCCATTCGACACTACCACCACCACCCACTACCACAACCACCAACTACCACAACCACTTCTACCACCAACACTGCCACTACTACCATCATTACCACCACCATCATTACCATTACCACTACCACCACCATCATTACCACCACCACCATCGTTACCACTACCACCACACGCAGGCCTGTCCTGTACAATTATATCATAACGACCACTTATCTCATCAGTCTAATATTAATAGTGGACCTTGCTCATTAGCATTTATGCACGCCACTTTAACTCTTAATGACTTTCACTTTGGTTCGTGTTCCATGGAGTGTTTTGTCCGGGCTGCGGGACGAATTATTAAAAATTACTAAGTCGCTGAAAGTTTAAATAAAAACAACCTGCGAAGGTTGCCCGAGTTGCCAGATGGTGTCATCAAAATTCTCGTGTAAATGCTGGCGTTATTTGTTGCTCTTATTTGCTTATTTATGAATAAGTATTTGTTATGTTTAGTGGTTGATTTACTAGATTTAAAACCAGCTGAGTACAGAAGGGTGATTTAAGGCTGTAACTTTCATCAGCCAAGAATACTTTAATACCCTAAATAAATTAAGTTAAATGCTCACTTTATATATATATATATATATATATATTATATATATATATATATATATATAATATATATATATATATATTATATATATGTCGTGCCGAATATGTAAAACTGGTCAATTAGCAAGAACTCATTTAAAATTAAGACCTTTCTGAAATTTTCACTTATACGTTTAAAGATAAATTTTTTTCATTAAAGTTGATATAAAAATTTATAATTTTGCACCAAAAGGAACTTAGAAAACTTACCTAACCTTATTATAACAAGAATAATTTATTTTAGCCTTACCCAACTAAATATATTTTAGATTTGTTTACAATAATTTAATACTAAACAAACACAGGGAAATACATTTTTTTCGTTAGGTTCAGAATTATTTTGGCGAAATTATTGCATACACAAATTTTCGCTTGTCCTATATGGCAAGATGAGCGTTGCTATTTAAGCCAAGATCGCAAGTTCTGCCTATTCGGCACGACATATATATATATATATATATATATATATATATATATATATATATATATATATATATATATATATATATATATATACACTGATATACACACTACTCGATGTATATAACCTTGGATTTGATATAGACTTGTATGAAAAAATATGTATTTTTTTTTAATTCTGGTGGGAAAAATCGTGTTTCTGTATATGCAGAGGTGAAAATAAATTTCATATATGTGCACAAATAAATATTACCTGAAAACTAATTGTTTATCTTTATTACTCTTTACATACAGTAAATAAAATAAAAGATAAAGGTTTTTACTGTTTAAATTTAAACCACGGTCAATGGCAGGTCAAAAATGACCCTTAAGAGAGAGCTCATATTAATATATTTGTATAATGCCTGTTTTAGCCTAGCTACATATTTTTTTAAAAGATACTAAAGTGACCGCCACGAATTCAAGAGTTACCGTTTTGTTATGACGGAGAAATAAGTGGGTGGTAAATGTTACATATGAAGGTGGTAAGTTACACAGTGTATAATTACTGTGAATGTCTTCTCTACCAACCTTCCACTCACTGTCCGCGAGAACTGTGGTGCTGGAGGTGCAGCAGAAGGCTTAGACGTCAATTCCACCTATTCAGGCCTTCTACCATTCTCTCCCCCCTCAAGGAAGATTCTTGATGTTGGTGAGGGGCTCTTGATTTAGGGAATTGGATCTGTGGTCCAGTTCCCCGAATTATGCCTGAATGCCTTCCACATCCCCCCCCAGGCGCTGTATAATCCTCCGGGTTTAGCGCTCCCCCCTTGATTATAATAATACCATTCTCTCCTACCCTTCACTCCTTTTCTTGCTCTCTACTCGTTTCCTACCCTTTACTTTTCTCTCTTTCACTCCATTCCTCTCTTACTCTTCACTCCACCCTTACCCTCCAATCTTTTCCTCTCCGAACGCCCGTTCCTAGTGAGCTTGCCAAGACATATTTAGACACGTTCTGTACAACTCCATGCAGCTCCTTAATGGTCGAGGAGAGGTACGTTAATTATTCCGTGTCCTGCCAAGGAAAGATAGGTCTATCCTAAATGGCTGTGCCCTCCCAAGGAGACACAGAGCTAAAATAAGAACACAAGGAACTGAGCACTCCCTTTCCTCCAAATAAGAACACAAAAAAGGAGGAACACTGCAGCAGGCCTATAGACCCATACTAGGCATGTTGTTCTCAAACCCAAACCCTCTTACAAAAATATTCACTCAACCCAGGAATAAACTTTGTTAACCCTACTATGACATGTTGTGCAAATCCCACTCAACTCGAACCCTACTCACTCATGTATTTATTCAACCTATATTTGAAGCTACCCAAGGTTTTAGCTTTAGTAACCTTATTAGGCAGACTGTTCCACTCATCGACTACTCTGTTTCCAAACCGGTACTTTTTACATCCTTTTCTGAACCTAAATTTATCCAGTTGAATCCATTATTTCGAGTACTTTCTTGAAGGGATATCCTCAGAACCTTATTTTTTCCTTTATTTATGCCATCTTCCACTTATACAATCCAGTCATGTCTCCCATCATACTACGCCTTACAAGAGAATGTAGGTTAAGGACTATGTCCTGCCAAAGAGAGATAGAGCTATCCTTTGTGGTTGTGTCCTGCCGGAGAGAGATGGGTAATCCTGTATCCTGACAAGTTGTCGCTGAGAGGTTATCTTGTCTTGTCAAGGTGCCAGAGGTTGATTGGTTATCCTATCCTATATACAAGATTTATCTTACTAGAGAGTGTACAGAGATCCTTTACTGCACGTATGAGTTCTGTCAAGCACCTTAACTACTGGGAACGCTTGGAAGCACTTGACTTGTACTCGTTGGAACGCAGGAGGGAGAGATATATCATAATCTACACTTGGAAAATCTTTGAAGGAATGGTCCCAAATCTGCACACAGAAATCACTCCCTACGAAAGTAAAAGACTGGGCAGGCGATGCAAAATGCCCCCAATAAAAAGTAGTGTCCGGGGCCCAAGACTGTTCAACAGCCTCCCATCAAGCATTAGGGGAATTACCAATAAACCCCTGGCTGCCTTCAAGAGAGAGCTGGGCAGATACCTAAAGTCAGTGCCGGATCAGCCGGGCTGTGGCTCGTACGTTGGACTGCGTGCGGCCAGCAGTAACAGCCTAGTTGATCAGGCCCTGATCCATCGGGAGGCCTGGTCATGGACCGGGCCGCGGGGGTGTTGATCCCCGGAATAACCTCCAGGTAACCTCCAGGTACTTTACTATGCCTATTATTAGATAATATCCCATCCTCCTTTTACATTGTTAGTTTTTTATAAGCATTATCCAGGGCCATTTGCCATTTTCTGAACGTTCCCAGTGTACAGGAAATCATTTTGTCTTAGATTAAGTTTTTTAACCACAGAAAAGCAGATTTAAATAATGGGAGCTACATGTCGGGCTACCGGGTGTCTCGGCGAAATGAGTAACATTAATATATGAACGCTGTGACCACTAACACACGTGTGACCTGTCCTAACAGGCAGTGAACCTGCATTTCCCCTTCCTCACCCTTCTTTCTTCCTTTTTTTTTTACCCCCTCAATGCAGGTTCCTTGATGCTGGTGAAGGGCTCTTGATCTAGGGAATTGGATGTGCTTCAGTTCCCTGAATTGAGTCTGAATACCTTCCATCCCCTCCCCACAGGCGCTGTATAATCCTAAGGATTTAGCGCTCCCCTATGATTATAATAATAATTCTTTTTTATCACGATTCGTCGTCCTCACTATTTCTCAGTTTGCCTTCACCCTCCCCTCCCCCTCCCCTCCCCTCCCCTCCCCTCCCCTCCCCCTCCCCTCCCCTCCCCCTCCCTCCCCTCCCCCTCCCCTCCCCCTCCCCTCCCCCTCCCCCCTCCCCCCTCATTATTCAACTGAAATGTTTACCTTAAGAACAAGAACGTAATAAATTATTTTCTGTTGCAGTTAGTATCATATCTCTTAAGTTTTGAACGAAAGCGAAAGGAAAAAGAAGCGCTAAAAAAAAATTGAAAGTCGTTCTTAAAACGAGTTTCTTGACACCCAGCCTTGTTTTATGCTTTCTTCTTTCCAATTTAACTTAAACTGACATTTTGTTGTCAAGATTCTTTTTCATTACTTAAAGAGGGTCGCTATGCTATTTTTATTTTTTCCCCTCAAGGGAGGTTCCTTGACGCTGGTGAGGGGCTCTTGATCTAGGGAATTGGATCTGTGCTCCAGTTCCCTGAATTGAGCCTGAATGTCTTCCATCCCCCCACATGCGCTGTGTAATCCTACGGGTTTAACGCTCCATGATTCTAATAATAATAATAATAATTTTATTTTTAGAGACGCTCATTAGGAGAGTGTTTGTCTTCACGTGTAACTGTACATCCCATGACCCGGAGATAAATGGTATAAAATACCAACACGATGGAAAAAAAGAGACAAATATCCAAAAGTCCACTGTGTGAGCGAAACGTTGTCAAAAAATATCGCATTATACTGCATTTGTCTTGTATTCCATTCCTTGAACTGTCCGCACTGCAGAAAGTGTTATTTTATGGTTGGAAACTTATTAGGTTTGAAGCCTATCGACTACACGACTGTCACTGAGGGCGCATGTAACCTGTAGACCACCAGACAAAGGTATATAATTCTTAAAAATATACGTCTCTCGGTGTATAATTAATTATACAGAGATAACAAGTGAAAGCTGTCATGTATTTTATCCTTTATCAAATGAAAACAAGCATACTTATCAAATGAAAATAACACACATATTAAGTTTATTTTATTTAGACGTTTCCCAGTTTCTTGGCTGGAAAAAAGTATTACTGTTGATGTAATTTTCTCTTCATTCCATTACGAAAGATATATGGAAGCTTTTGGAATTCCTGTAGGAATTGTTTCGGCTTTTAATGGCTCATTCTCGTCTGCGTCTAGTGGCATTTATTTACATTGTCACTTGGTGAAAAGGGAATATGTTGTGCTGTTTGTAGTCTAGCATGTCTTTGATGTGGTAGCTGTCTATAGCCTAACATGGATTTAATGTGCTGTCTCTAGCCTAGTATGTCTTTGATGTGGCGTCTATAGCCTAGTATGTCTGATGTGGCGTCTTTAGCCTAGTATGTTTTTAACGTTGCGTCTGTAGCCTAGTATGTCTTTTGATGTTGCGTCTGTAGCCTAGTATGTCTTTGATGGACGTCTATAGTCTAGTATGTCTTTGATATGGCGTCTATAGCCTAGTATATCTTAGATGTTGCGTCTGTAGCCTAGTATGTCTTTGATGTGGCGTCTTTAGCCTAATATGTCTTTGATGTGGCGTCTGTAGCCTAGTATGTCTTTGATGTGGCGTCTTTAGCCTAGTATGTCTTTGATGTGGCGTCTGTAGCCTAGTATGTCTTTGATGTTGCGTCTGTAGCCTAGTATGTCTTTGATGTGGCGTCTGTAGCCTAGTATATCTTTGATGTTGCGTCTGTAGCCTAGTATGTCTTTGATGTGGCGTCTGTAGCCTAGTATATCTTTGATGTTGCGTCTGTAGCCTAGTATGTCTTTGATGTGGCGTCTGTAGCCTAGTATATCTTTGATGTTGCGTCTGTAGCCTAGTATGTCTTTGATGTGGCGTCTGTAACCTAGTATATCTTTGATGTTGCGTCTGTAGCCTAGTATGTCTTTGATGTGGCGTCTGTAGCCTAGTATATCTTTGATGTTGCGTCTGTAGCCTAGTATGTCTTTGATGTGGCGTCTTTAGCCTAGTATGTCTTTGATGTGGCGTCTTTAGCCTAGTATGTCTTTGATGTTGCGTCTGTAGCCTGGTATGTCTTTTGATGTTGCGTCTGTAGCCTAGTTTGTCTTTGATGTGGCGTCTGTAGCCTAGTATGTCTTTGATGTTGCGTCTTTAGCCTAGTATGTCTTTGATGTTGCGTCTGTAGCCTAGTTTGTCTTTGATGTGGCGTCTGTAGCCTAGTATGTCTTTGATGTTGCGTCTTTGCCTAGTATGTCTTTGATGTTGCGTCTGTAGCCTAGTTTGTCTTTGATGTGGCGTCTGTAGCCTAGTATGTCTTTGATGTTGCGTCTTTAGCCTAGTATGTCTTTGATGTTGCGTCTTTAGCCTAGTATGTCTTTGATGTTGCGTCTTTAGCCTAGTATGTCTTTGATGTTGCGTCTTTAGCCTAGTATGTCTTTGATGTGGCATCTGTAGCCTAGTATGTCTTTGATGTGGCGTCTATAGCCTAGTATGTCTTTGATGGGTGTCTATAGCCTAGTATGTCTGATGTGGCGTCTATAGCCTAGTATATCTTTGATGTTGCGTCTGTAGCCTAGTATGTCTTTGATGTGGCGTCTGTAGCCTAGTATATCTTTTATGTGGCGTCTGTAGCCTAGTATGTCTTTGATGTGGCGTCTGTAGCCTAGTATGTCTTTGATGTGGCGTCTGTAGCCTAGTATATCTTTGATGTGGCGTCTGTAGCCTAGTATGTCTTTGATGTGGCGTCTGTAGCCTAGTATGTCTTTGATGTTGCGTCTGTAGCCTAGTATATCTTTGATGTGGCGTCTGTAGCCTAGTATGTCTTTGATGTGGCGTCTGTAGCCTAGTATGTCTTTGATGTGGCGTCTGTAGCCTAGTATGTCTTTGATGTGGCGTCTTTAGCCTAGTATGTCTTTGATGTGGCATCTGTAGCCTAGTATGTCTTTGATGTGGCGTCTATAGCCTAGTATGTCTTTGATGGGTGTCTATAGCCTAGTATGTCTTTGATGTGGCGTCTATAGCCTAGTATATCTTTGATGTTGCGTCTGTAGCCTAGTATGTCTTTGATGTGGCGTCTGTAGCCTAGTATATCTTTGATGTGGCGTCTGTAGCCTAGTATATCTTTGATGTTGCGTCTGTAGCCTAGTATGTCTTTGATGTGGCGTCTGTAGCCTAGTATATCTTTGATGTGGCGTCTGTAGCCTAGTATGTCTTTGATGTTGTGATACTGTTTGTATCCCAGTATATCTGACGTTGCGATGCTGTTCGTAACCTAAAATGTCTGTAGAAAATCCTGAACTGAATATCTAAAGCCGATCAGATTAGGCATTCTTGAGTTATGAGCTAAAGAAAAAACGAAATCTGTAAAAGAAAACATACCTATCAACCACTTAAAGGTCGCTCTTCTGAAATACCTTAAAATGTATTATATATGAAATACATCTCTATATGCATAATCAACCTAAACTACACTATATGGATATAATTCGAATTATTACAGAGAAATAATCTTGCGCACTATTATGTTGCGTGTGCTCTAAGTGCTCTATAGAGAAGTATATTGAATTGCCGCCTCAATCAGTACGCGCTGTTTTGATGTACAGAGATTTGCCACATTAACAAGGCTGTGACGGACATGTGGGACAGCCTGCGGGCCGCCAACAGTAACAGTTGGGTTGAATGGGCAATCAAGGGAAATTTCCGACCTCAGACGGGGCTGCGAAGGTAAAAAAAAACTCGAAACTGGTCATGGGTACAGCGCTCTGGTAAGGCTATGACGCCTAAATTTACCACGAGAGAGTTTAAAAAAAAAAGACGAATCATTTAAAGGGTTGTAAAAATTTTTAAAGGACCAAGCATAAAAAGAGTGAAGGCGTAACAAAACCTCATTTAACTTAGGTCAGGATAACACTTCGTATATTTGAAAAAGACAGTTGCAGAGAGGAACTTTATATAGATGTTTCGCCTAAAGAACAGACTTTTCCTGTCAATGACTGAAGAAGTCTGTTCCACAACGAAACGTCTCAATTGTGTACTCTCCTATTTGTACACACTTATATATGGTTGCAGGGGTCGAGTCGTAGCTCCTGGCTCTGCCTCTTCGCTGGTCGTTATTAGGTTCACTCTCCTTGCTCCATGAACTCTATCGTACCTCTTCTTAAAGTTGTGTATGGATCCTGCCTCCACTACATCACTCCAGATTGTTCACTTCCTGACAACTCTATGACTGAAGAAATACTCTCTAAAATCCCTATGACTCATCTAAGTTTTCAACTTCCAGTTGTGACCCCTTATTGTTGTGCCCCATCTCTAAAACGTTCTGTCACTCTCCACTTTGTCAATTCCTCTTAGTATTTTACATGTTATCATGTTACTCCTATCCCTCCTGCCCTCCAGTGCCGTCAGGTTGATTTTCCTTAACCTCTCCTCGTAGGACATACCGCTCAGCTCCGGGACTAGTCTTGTTGCAGACCTTTGCACTTTCTCTAATTTCTTTACGTGCTTGACCAGGTGTGGGTTCAATAGTGGTGCTGCATACCCCAATATGGGCCTGACGTACACAGTGTACAGTGTCTCTCACCACTTATCGGCTTTGTGCCATTTGTCTCCACTTCGCATTTCTTTTGTACTGTGCTTTCTCTCCTCAGCTCCAGTGTTTTATACACTTTTGCTATATTTTTAATTAAAGTTTTGTTATATTTTTAAATTGTTAAAGTTGTTAAAATTGTTGATGTTATTGAAGTTTTTTTATTTATTCTTAGTAGGTGACTGACCTGCGTACTAACGACACTGTGCATGCAATGGTTAGATGTTATCGCTTACTAACCCTCTAAATGTTGTTCCTTGTGTTTTTAGGTCACATAAGTAGATCCTAACTGCATCACACAAATCTTTTTCCGATTTTCTCTGTTACAATCTTTTAAAAATATTCGTTTTTTATTTTTAAGTTATAGAATCGTCTTAACTGCGCTGTTTAATAACGAGATCTTTTTTTCTGATCTGTAATATTAACTGAAATACCCAAATTTATTATTCTTGAGCTAAAAAGCCAACCTGTACTATTGACATACCGAGTCGTATGCCCACTAGTCTATCGATAATGTTACTTCATGACTAATCGCAGCCGAGCGGAAGAAACATCGAATATATGCTTTTTTTTTCACAAGAATGCAAGGTATACTAGATGGAGTATAAACAGTAGATGAATGTTATCCTGTATAACACCAACCCTTGCCCACCCAGCCAGTCATGTTGTAGCTATGGTCATCTATTGCACTGCTTCTCCTTTCTCCACTACAATGATGTTGGTGAGGGGCTCTTGATTTAGGGAATTGGATCTGTGCTCCAGTTCCCCGAATTAAGCCTGAATGCCTTCCACATCCCCCCCAGGCGCTGTATAATCCTCCGGGTTTAGCGCTTCCCCTTTGATTATAATAATAATCCACTACAATGACAATTTGAAACTAGATGTACCCAGTATCCGTAATCCCAGACCCGTCTACCTCAGTGGAAACGATATGAACTGGACAGAATGCGGAATAAGTTTGTAATGCAGTTAAGTATTGAATATCTGAAGCAAATCAGAGGGTATATTCACAAATTTTCACACGGAAACTACGCGGTAAAGTCCTCCCTTCAATATCATAACTGTTGCTTCTACTACTGCTTACGTTGGGAAATGGGTTGTTTGTATGAAATAGATGTATCTAGAAAATCAAATTTAATTAATTCGTCTGCTTGTAGTTTGTTATACCCATCCTGTGGGCGGTAGTCAAAAGATTACAGGGGTACATAATGGGTCCAGGAACTGGATCCCAAAGTTATGATAGCTGAACTAGTTACAAAGGTAATGAACTCCAGGTAGATCTGGTCACAATCATGGCAAGTTACAAAGGTAATGAATCAGCCTCACTCCTATACATGGTTCCAGTCATGAACAAAGAGGCACATTTTAACAAGTGACATAATGCTATTAGTAGTCTATAGGCTAAATCTAGGCATAAAATCAGTGCTTCTAGTTTTGTTTCAGTCTTGAGTTATCTCTTGACCTCGGTCAGTTCTTTACTAACCATTGCTAGCTCTCTGCTGTCCTCTGTCAGTTCGCTCTAGATCTGGGAATACATAGTTGATGCTTGGACGATTGACAGATATCTTCCATGACCCAAAGAAACCTTGTCACCCATTCCTTACGGAGGTGCGTTGATTTCGTGAGGGCTCTTAACCAAGGAACTAAACTTATCCTCACAATAACTCACGAAATCGTAATGACACGATTGCAAACAAACTATACCACAGGTGGGGATAGAACTCGCGATCAGAAAGTCATAAAACTCCAACGACGGGCTAACGCGTCTTTCTGGAGTTTCCATGAGTGATCACGGGTTCTATCCCGCCGGGGGATGGTTTATCCCTTTTAAATTTCTTGGTTTCGAACCTGAATTCTCCATTCCCCAGGCTTGTGCCACTGCAAAGGTTTAACGCTTTCCCCTTGGGATTAAGAATGTAAGATTCATAAATGTCCACGGAAATTTTTTAAAAACAAAAAAAAAATTTAAGAATAAAGGGGACACTGCAGTAGCCCATTAGCTCATTCTATGCGTTGTTCACACCCCCACCTTCTTCACTTGTTAAAGCTTCATAGGAGTGTTTACATAGATCGTAACTTTGATGATAGAGATAGGGGACAAATTAAATTTTGTTTTCCTGGTGCAAGAGAGTTCTTTGGATGGGATAAGCAAATATCCGTGTATAAGTGGAACATATTCCTTTTATGTGTCCAAGTGTACGAGGAAAAAATTATCAGACTAGAGCGAAATTGCTAATAAATTTGGGGGCTAATTCAGGGCAACTCATCCTCAAAATAATTATTATTTTCTAGTAGTTTATATATATAATGCAAAAAATCAGTATTATCTTACCTCCGCTCATCAAAGCCAGTTCTTTTCTATTTTTATATTTACATCCCCAGGTTTGCAGCTCACAACAGTCGACTAAAAAGCAGTAACTACTTACTGTTTAGGTGGACAGGGGCAGTATGTGAAAGGAAGCATGCCCAGCGTTTCTACCCATGCCGGGGATCGAACCACACTCAATATAATGAGTGAGTGCGCTGTAAAACCGAGCACGGAAACTATTATATTCAGTATGATCTTCAGTTGACACAAAACAGTTAGTTATTTTAAGTAAAGTTAGGTTAGGTTGCTTTAACTTTAATTAGTTTTAAAGCTTTTTTTATGTGTTTAAAATTTTTAGTATCCAAATTACTAATTCGAAAATGGCGCAGTTGATACACTCACGTTGCTATTTCACTTTTGGAAAAAAAAGCTTGTTATGTGCCATTCAAGGACGGACCGTGCAGATATTAAATAACGGCATGAATACCTGCAACATATGACATTCTGCAAAAGATAATAGTAAAAATAAATAACTCCCCCAGGGCTACTGGAAATAACTGCTGGCTCAGTAATTATTGCGATAAAACCCAGTTGTGAGACTTACTCACCCTGTAACACTTCAGACAGTAACCAAGGGTGGCCTCCTCAGGAAATAGTGATAGAAAAAGAAAATAATACAGACAAACATAAACACTTATTATATAAAAAATATAAAATATAAACATTTAAATTATGAAATATTATCCTACTTTAAAGAAATAAAAATGAAAAAATAATGATACCCTGAATTCAATGTAATTGTATATGGTGTTTGGGTTGTTGACACTTTTGAAATCGTATCCTTTGCTGATTGGGGGGGGTCCCAGGGTTGGGACCACCACTGGCAGTTCTCACAGATTACGCCGTGAGTAGTTTTCCGATGAAGGAAAGCAGTTCTTAACCACTGCAATGAATGGGGTTACGTCGCAATTCTACAGGTGCAACAGGTAATTAATCCAAAGGGACGTCTCCAGGACGTTAGCCTTCTCCTGTTCTTCTCGTTGATTGACAGGTGACCCTCACTTCTCCAAGAGTAGTTTTGGGGAGCTGTGAGTCATGATTTACTGTTTACCAAGCCCCACACGTCACCTTCGGGGGGGAAGAGGGAGGGGAAGGGATAGCGGGAACTAGACTGACCCTCCCTTTAAACAAGCAGCCGGCAGTCAAACTATCACTTAGGGGTGGGGGAGAAAAAGGCCGGAATAGCGGGAGCTTGACTTCCCCTCCCTTTTAACTATTTAGCCGGCAATGAAACTATTGTTTACTATATAACTCCCTCTCTATTCCTATCTATTGAACTTTTCCCTCACATCCCCCATTCCAAGACTTATAGTCAAGGAGTATAAGAAGAATAGGCGAGGAAAAAGTTCTAACATGTGGAAGTCGTGAAAGGCAACAAATCTTCTACTGACTGTCACGACTTAACCAGTCAGAGAAATAATTGGATGAACCATTGATATACACAATAGGAACTTAAAACCCTGGGGGTAAATTTGTCCACCTCAAGAGGCACTGTGGTTTCCCTTAAAAGTTTCTAGGTATATCAAAGGTTTGTGGTCCTTTCTAAAATGAATTCTTTTCCCAGCAAATAAAATTTTAAGTTTGGAGATCCCCCCACACAAGGGCTAAACATTCCTTTTCTATTGTGGAGTATCTTATTTCTGCAGGAAGGAGTTTCCGGCTTAGGAAGCATACAGGGAAGGGAGTACCTCATGGTATTGTAGTAACACTGCACCTAAGCCAGTTTTGGAGGCATCAGTTCTCAAACAAAATGTTTTTTTAAATATCTGGAATCTTAAGTTATAGGGTCTTTTCGAAAAGATACTTTTAGTCTCATTAAACTTTTTCCCGGCTACGTCGGAAAGTTCAAGAGGTTCCTTCACAGATTTTTTAAGGAAGTCTGATAAGATGCCTGTAAGATCAAGTAAGGTTGGGGGGTAAACCGTGCATAAAAATTTACAGAACCAAGAAAGCTACGCATGAGCTTCTGGTTTTGGGGAATTTAAATTCTAATAAAGCTTTGATCTTACTGGGGAGAGGCTGCAAGTGTTATTAGAAAGTAAGTCCAAGATATCTAATCTTGTTATACCCAACGAAGCATTTCTTTGGCTTGGCAGTGAGGCCATGTGAGCGTAACCTACGCAAAACTGATGTTAGTGTTTGGATATGTTCGCCCCACGTAGATGTCATTACGTAAATGTTATCAAAATAAAACTGAAACATTTGGCATATTACCCAAGACCTTTCTCATCAGTCTCATGTAGGTAGCACAGGCAGTTACCAAACCGAAGGGAATAGTTCTATACTGCATCAGTCCTTGGTGTGTAGGAAAAGCGGTGTACTGCTTAGAAGAAGGATCTAACTTTACCTGATGATATGCCTGCGCAATATCAATCTCTGAAAAAAAGGGAAAGAGTCAAAAAAATTTGTGTAGATTGCTATCTATTAAGGGCATAGGCTCAGCATCCCACCGAGTTATAGCATTAAGGCCTCTGAAGTCAATAGCAAGTCTATACGAATTATCCGCCTTCTTAACCATGACTATTGGTGAGCAATATGAAGATACTGAAGGTTCAATGATCTTTAGTTTTAATAATTTGTTCTACCTCTCTGTCAAATGCATCCCTAAGGTGAACGGGAACGGGGTATAATTTTCGTTTGATAGGATTGTCCGTCACTAAGTCAATTTTATGGATACCGTGGGGGTTAACACCTGGAATATCAGTAAAAACGTCTGAAAAGTTACTCACACATTGAAGTAGTTCATGTCTCTTATGGTCATCCAAAGATTCATTAATATTAATGGTGGTGGCGTCCGAGTGGTCAAGAGTCACCAAGTCATGTAGTTTTTCATCATGTCTAAGTTAGAGGTGTCAATTACGCACACCTTACATCTTCAGTTGTCGTATCAAGTTCGTGGGGAAAAAACTAAGTCAAAGTTATTAAGGAAATTTAACAATTTCTTCGGTAATATTTCTTAAGGATGTTGATATGATAAAGCTTAGGTTTCCCTTGACTTCTATGAGGTAGTCACTTTCCCACAGATTTTTAAAAACTTTATATGGACCTTTCCATGATACTAATAATTTATTTGACTTGATAGGCCCAAAATACCAGAACTTCATCTCCTACTTTAAAACTTCTCCTCTGACTTTGGAGTCAAAATAGGTTTTGTACTGGTCCATTGACAACTTAGGTTTTTCGAAAACTATGTAAGAGGGCTTCTCAAGTTTGGATCTAAGGTCAAGGGAAAACTGGTAAGAAGAATGAACCTCAGCACTCACCTCCTCATTAGTCATAATCATGAAGGATGGACGTGGACCTCTGGCCTGTCTACCATAGAGAAGTTCAAAAGGTGAAAACCCCAAAGAGTCACTGGGAACTTCCCTCATGCAAACAAAGCACAGGTAGGTAACGATGCCACTCCTTAGGTTTAAGGGAGCAAAGTTTCCTTAAAATGGACTTGAGAATCGAATGCTGGCGCTCAATCCCCCCATTACAGCTGGGATGATAGGGTGTGGTGAAGAGAGGCTTCACTCCCAGAAGTTTGGTATAGATGTTGCATTTAAGTCAGATGTGAATTGCGTCCAGCGTCAGACAAAATTTCTCTAGGGATGCCCACTCTGGAGAAGATGGACAAAAAAGGGGGTTCAGCCACCTCTGTATAGTTATGGGCTTTAAGGGGATGGCTTCAGGGAACTCGAAGCATAATCAACTAATGTTAATATATTTTCTATGTCCCCCAGATGAAAGTGGAGATAAAGGACCAACGATGTCAATAGCTACTCTTTCAAACGGTACCGTAAAGATAGGCATTTTGACCATAGGTACTCGCCTGGTACCTCGGGAGGATGACAGTTGCAAACTTTTCACGATCTACAATAGGGAGGACATCTGAGGACATTTTTGGCCAAAAATAGCTTTCCCTAATTTTATTTAAGGTTTTACGATGCGAGAAATGTCCGGCCACTGGCAGGTCATGAGCCATTTTAAGAACGTCTCTCTGCATTGACTTGGAACAACTAAGATGGAATAGTCTATCTCATCTGAATTTAATTTGAATACTGACTTGTACAAGATATCTTTTATATTCAAATTTATATGAAAAGTTTTTCGTTTGGATAACTTGATTTTGTTTAGCAGATTAAAGGCAATTCTGAAGAGAAGGCAATTACGTTTTAACTTGACAAAGGAGTCCTTTTGATATATCTAAAGGCTTAAAGTCAGGGAAAATCAAAGGATGGACAGTAGGAGAAGCCAGGGGTTTGGTCTGAGCCCTAGTCAAGACATTTATGGTATCGGAGGTGATTTTCTTCACTTTCACTAACAAGTGAACCCGGGGATCCTACTACCTCGCTTTCGAGAGGGATCATCACTGGTTTTTAATCCCCCATGAATCTCACGAGACATTGTCTCATCTGAACTTTCGAGGGACTTCTCTGACTCTACAGAAAAAGGATCTGAAACACCTATGTCCATCTTTGGTGATGAAAGGTCAACTCAGAAGGAAGAATGGCACCTTTTACATTACCTATTAGTACGGAGCAAGAAGTGATGGGAGCTATACGGCTTCAGACCAACCTGGCACCATTTAGACCTAATGTAACAACGGATGGTAGGAAAAGTTTTGTACAGCCCAAGTAGTCTGAAAGTATAGCAGAGGAATGAGTTTCTTTAAGATTAGGGAACAGCTTATCAGAAATGACTATACATGGCATCCAGTGTCTCCGTAAAATGGTAGATTTCATAAGTCCATTAACTGTTCCCGAACAGAAGGGTGCTTGGTCATTACAGTCTTTAAAACTCTTCCAACTTTTTGGACCCTTTTTAGAAGGACAATCTGGACGTTTATGTCCCTTAACACCACACAAATGACAAACAGAATAAAAGAAGTCATTTTACTTTCCATTAGAGGCTTTGATTTCTTTTAAAGGGCCCGAAAGAACCCTTGCCCTTAGGGTTCGATCCCTTTAGGTCCCTTTTTAGGGGAATTGTGAGCCTCAGCATACAGGTCAGCAGCCTCAGAACGTCCTCAGCTTTAATCAGGTTACGTTCTCTGATGAATGTTCGTACTGATGGGGAAGAGCTGTCAGAACTGGTCAGCAAACCCTGAAGTCCCCTAAGGATTCATAACTGTGATCAATTCCTGAACTCTCTATCCAAAAGTCGAACAAAACGAAAGAGTTTTTACCTGTAACTGCTGAAAGTTCTGGCCAGGCTGTAAGTTTGGGATACCTGAAATCTTTCCTGTAAGAATTTGTGGTTTTTTGATATGCTTTAAGGATTGCCTTCTCCAGAGGTTTTAATTACATATATCCTGCGACAAAGTTGCATAGATATTCAAAGCAGTACCAGAAAATAAAATACCCAACCTAGTAGCCCAGGTGTCAGCAGGCCATCACAGAGGGTAGCGGTATTTTCAAACCTGTGAAGGGAGGTAAATTAGGTGTTGGAATATGTGCACTAGCTGCATGATGTTCAATTACTCCTTCCTTAATTGTTGTTGTGTAAAAGTTAACTTTTTATTCTGTAAATTTAAGGCGAGATTTTTTGAGCTCACGATCCTTTTCTCTCTCTATTAACTCGTGTTCTTTTATCCTTTGCTTTCCTCAAGTTCCTTAATTTAAATTGTTCCTCAGTACCTTAGCTCTTCCTCACGTATCTTAGCCTGTTCCTCACGTTCCCTAGCTCTTTCTTCACGATCAAGTCTATCACGCTCTTTTTGGTCTTTTCGCTCTCTTTCTAACTGTCCCTTTTTCGGATTTCTCTCTCAATTCTCTCTCTCTCCTTTTTCTCTTCTCTTTCCCAAATTTTCTCTCTCTCCTTATTCTCTTCTCTTTCCCTTTCTGCTGTCTCTCTTCTCTCTCAATTCTCTCTCTTTTAAGTCTTTCCTGGGTCTTAGCACTAAGAAAGATTCTAAATTTTTCCCTGTTTTTCCTAACTTACTTCCAGCATTCATCCAAAACTGGTATTCCTCCATGCTTGCAAGAATAAAATTAAACTATGAGGGGAAATGAAACGGGTATTAAAGAAAACGGAGGGTTCAATTCCTGCTCCGCTCAAACTGTAAATAAACCAGAGGGCTCGATCCCTGCTTCAATTAAACAACTTGTATTAATTAAAACGAAGGGTTCTATGCCGGCTCCTGACCAAACAGTAAGTAGAATGGGGTCACTTGACCATCCAATCTTCTCGCCAACAAATCAAGAGTGTCCTATGACAGTTCCCCTTTATATAATAAAGAGCTCAATGAAACAAGTTGTCACTGGAAAATCTCGGGTCCCTAGAGTCTAATCCTCCAAAGTGTTTCAAGCTCACACACAATTAGGTGGCAGAATTAAATATTATATCCTGCCTGACTTGACTTACAATAAATTGAGACTATAACAATCACCAAATTTTAATACCTGTACTGTAGTCCTACCAAAGAGAATGATTATCATGGCTGGTGGTAACCGTCTGTGGTATGCGGCATTGAAGTTCCAATGGAAAATTCGAGATGGAGTTGAATCTTGATTCAGTTTGAGTTGATCCTAGCAAGGTCGCCACTTGTGAAGGCTTACTCAGCCCTGTAACAACTTCAGACAGTATTACCAAGGCTGGCTCCTCCTCAGGAAAATTAGTGAATAGAAAAAGAAATAATAACAGACAAACATAAACACTTTATTATATAGAAAATATAAAATATAAAACACTTAAATATGAAATATTAATCCTACATTAAAGAAAATGAAAAATGAAAAATATAAATGATAACTGAATTCAACGCTAATATGTATATGGGTGTCTGGTGTTGGTGACACTGTTGAAATCGTAGCCTTTGCTGATGGGGGGGGGGGTCGCAGGTGTTGGTGACCACCACTGGCTAGTTCTTCACAGATTATCGCCGTGAGTAGCATCCTGATGACAGGAAAGCAGGTTCTTTACCGCTGCAATGAAGTGGGGTTACGTCCTGCAATTTCATACAGGTGCACAGGTAATTAGATCCAAAATGGGACGTCTCCAGGACGTTAGTCTATCTCCTGTTCTTCTCGTTGATTGACAGGTGACCCTCACTGTCATCCAAGAGTAGTGTTGGGAGCTGTGAGTCGAGAGATTTACTGTTTGACCAGAGCCCCCACACGTCACCTTTCGGGGGGGGGGGAAGAGGGAGGGGAAGGGATAGCAGGAGCTAGACTGACCCTACCTTAACAAGCAGCCGGCAGTCAAACTATCACTTTAGGGGTGGGGGAGAAAAGGCCTGAATAGCGGGAGCTTGACTTCCCCTACCTTAACTAGTAGCCGGCAATGAAACTATTGTTACTATATACTCCCTCTCTATTCCTATCTATTGAACTTTTCCCTCACACCAGTTAAAATTTATTGGCAATGAAGCTTATTTTTCTACGAAATCGTGATGTAAAGAATGAGGTAAAATTTTTAATAGTGGAAGTCAAAACTTTGGCTGGATCAGTGAAAGTGGCAGTCACTGTTTCTGTTTGGAGCTTTAAACTAGTTGATAACACTGACTCACGAAATCGTAATGACACGATCGCAAACAAATCACGGTACGGGTGGGGATGAACTCGCGGCAAGTTGAGTCGTGAAACTCCAGGCCAGTGCGTAAGCTACTGTGCCGGCTGGCTACAGTAAGATTCATCCAGCTAGGTATATTTATACACCATAGGGAGGTTAGCTTGGGTCCCACTGTGACCCATCTAATGCAAAATCACTAATATTGATCATAGTCGGGAGCTGTATGACCCAACGGATTTAAAGCTTCCCATGGTGATATTTTCCCAGTGGGGGGACTTAGAAAAACCGTAGGCAATTTGCCCTGAAAAATTCCGTGGGGGGGGGGGGAAAGGGCCAGGGGGGTGGCCCCTGGTCAGATGCCCAAAAAAGCCCGCCGGGTGAGTTTTTCATGGGGGATTGGACCCGTGTGGGAAAAACATTGCCTTTTTTCCTGCAAACCTAATTTTCTACCTCCCCATGTGATATCAGGCGAAAAAACCCCCAATTCACTATTGTTGTGTAGGGTACTGAGTTAAAAGTCGTTTTGGCCTTTTTTGAAAAGCTGGGGTGAGCCTGTTTTAAAAGTGCTATCGTAGTTTTTTTAAATTAAATATTACGGGACTGTGATTGCGCAAAAAAATTTTTATTGTGTTTAAAGAGAGGGAGGGAGGGGGGAGAGCTGGGAAAGGGGGGCATAAGCGAAGTTAGCTTTTCATGGGGGCTGAGCAACATTTCCCATTTTTTATTTTTTGGGGGCTAAAAACCGTTTTTGCCTCTTTATATACTAAATTTTAATTCCCTAATTTGTAGAAATTTTACTATGGCAGGAGCCAAGCCCAAAATTCACGGAATTAACAGCGAAGTATATCTCGCTGAAATTTTTGCAACAGTCAAAATCCCTTATACATTGCACTTCGAGGGTTTTATACAACCTAATATTTGGAATTTTTTCACATGTGCTCTTGTTATATAATGACATTTTTAATACTTTGAATATTTCTGAGTGGCAATCAAAGAATCCCATTTTTTATTGTAAAACAAATCCATTCACTAGTGCCGATGTAATATATCCAACCACGCCAACATATCACAAGCTGGAAGTCTAATATATAAATACGCAGTCAGTCTCTCAAATAACAAGTTTATTTACTAACTTGTTACTCATGTGACCTGATATATCTACATATGTTAACTTAGTCACTTTACCTACTCTGTTTTTCTTTTTTTTCGCGTTTTATTTCTTAAGTCATTGTTTCAACAATGAGTCTTGCCAAGAAAGATTTTAAAGACAAATTTCCAGTATTACATAACTAAGAAACCGTAAAGCAGAAAATATATTTTCCGCAGTCAGTGCTGAGTCTCAATGTCTTGAGTTTACTGATCTCATAAAGAGTTTCTATTATGTCTAGATAAAATGTTAGTCATTTGCTGCAGAAAAAAAAGGAAGTGAATGGGATGATATATGAAAGCCCTATTCAGTTTTTGGGATTAAATCTTCAGGGTTTCAGGAGCCTCATATGTACAAAAAAAAATTTACTGTATTAACAGTATAACTAGAATGGTATTCCTTAGCAAAAATTGGAGCACATTACTTTCCTTTGTCTGATCAGATTTTTTTTTTTTTTTGTAATTTACCTTTTTCTCTGATGCATGTTTCCTTGTTTACTCAGCTTCAATAATGTCTATAGACGTACCAGCTGATATATAAACTTCCTACGTAGGGAAATAAAATACGAAATAAATGATAAATTTATGTTAAAAAAACAGAGAAACAGTAACGTGTACAAGTGAACGGTTGGGGAAGCAGACAGGAAACTCTTACCCAGAGGAGCGACATGTTTTAATAAGAGGACTGCAGGGCTGGTCAGGTCAATACAAGAGGCGCCTTGGGGCTGCTTCGGGCCCAGCGCTCCCTTCTCCCGCTCTGCATATTTTCCTGTCTCTGGCTCCACCGTCTGCCGTTTTGAGGTTAATCGTTGCAGGCTAAGATTATGAGTCTGCTCTATTAATATCGACGCTATTAAATGCTTATTATTTCTAGGGGGTTTCACATTTTCTAAAGTGTAAGTTTAGACTTCTAATATTGCATGAATGGTTGTTAATGCCTAATAAAGTTATCAATGATGAATAAGACACATGTGCAACACTTGGATGTCTTTAGTACCGAAACGTTTCGCCTACACAACAAGCTTCTTCAGTCAAATATAGGAGGATGCAAACCTGGAGACAGAAGTTTTGAATTGTCAGTAGCTTTACTTGTCCATATTGTGTACCACCAGTAATATAAAAGTTATTATTATTATCATCATCATCATTATTATTGTTGTCAAAACTATAGTTTTTGAATATTCCCTGTTTACCTACCTACATTTTTTCACTGTAAACTGTGGAGGCATAGACTCAGTGTAATATTAATACTACCTTTGTCACCTGGCGCACCATCTGCTACTCCAGTATCACCTCGACCAAACTTCTTGACAACTTGCCACTTCCTAGTTATTTACATGGCAAGTAGCAGCTCAGGTCAAGAAAAATAATGGATAAATGCACAAAGTTGCTATGCAGCAAAGTCTCTCTTTAATGACTTCTCAAGACTGCTTAAGATGCTATTTTTTTTCCTTCAGCATTTGGAGGCGTCAAAATGTCTGTGGGTTTGATCGGCACATACTATAATTTAGAAATGGATACTCGGTAATTTGAGTGTTGTCCCAGGAAATAGCCAATTTTCATGCAATCCGACCATTTATTTTCACGACCTAAGGTCAGACCTGAAGGGCACTGGTAATTATATTTGTGCAGTGATTAATTAAGCTAAATGTCTATAAAGCTTAAATGTGGGTTAAATGGCCTCCCTTGCGAGTGTAACTAACTTATTCTGTTTACGTAAACTAGATTTATTGATATTGCAGAGTTAATTATTTCCCTACAGACAGAAACATCATCCTTAAGACAGAAACATCATTAATTTGCTATTTTGAAAAGAATAATTATGATTATAAGTATTTCAACTTATGTGTGATCACGATTTTTCATAAAAAATAAAGTAAATTAAAAAAAATATTTGTGTATGAGTTTGTTGTCAAGAACTAAATAAAAAATCAGAATATTATACATTCATTCCTATAACATTATCATCCATTCATGGTGAATGTGTGTTAGGGCATTTTAGCTGTAACACTCCACGGATCGACACTATGCCTAACCCTTCTAGGGTAGGGTAGGTGCCTGAGCCCGAGCCTTTAGCTCATAAGACTGTCATTCCCATTTGCCCCCTTGGGGCGGGGATGGCAGACCAGAGAGGCCTAGCTTGTGGCTAGGCCTGGGGACAGTTGGTCCCAAAGATGAGGAGGTACTTGTGCCTCCTCCCATGGGAGACTTAGGTCTCAGACACTCCCTAAAGAGGGAGCCAAGGCCGGGCCACCACTTGGACAAGGCCCGGGCCGGGAGAATACCGGCGAATCTTTAATAATAATAATAACACTCCACGCCCACGAATATCAACTCCTTATTGGCATATTTTCATTATTCATTGAGCAGTTTTCATTTACTAAAGAACATTTTAATAGGACAAGTTATCTTAACATAGAATTCTTCTTGTTAGGTCAAAAGATCGATGGGAAGAATGGGGAAGGGGAAGGACTGAGGAAAGGATAGAGCAGTGAAAAGAGCTGTGGGACGAGAAGAGAGAAACTTCTAAAAGGTTTACAAGTGAGGTTACGGGTTACTGACTCGTCACATCAAGTTACAGTGACAAACGGATGTACATACCGTGTCTGTTTTGAGATTTTTTTCAGCTTGAAAGCCTTTGTGATGTTTATTGCCTGATGTGCCCTTAAGTGTAGTAACCAACAAGGTGATAAACTATATATACCATTCCACAGGTTTCCCAAGCATTTACATTAGATAATAATAATAATAATAATAATAATAATAATAATAATAATAATAATAATAGCAGTTTCCTGTAACCTGTTCTGGTCCAACTTTGATTTCTGAAAACACTTTGTGACATTCAACAATCACGTGATAAAGTTGTCTGTTTTGAAGTTTTTGTCAAGTATTATTATTATTATTATAATCAAGGGGGAAGCGCTAAACCCGGAGGATTATACAGCGCCTAGGGGGGGGGGATGTGGAAGACATTCAGGCTTAATTCGGGGAACTGGAGCACAGATCCAATTCCCTAAATCAAGAGCCCCTCACCAACATCAAGGAACCTTCCTTGAGGGGAAGTTTTTGTCAAGCTGTCAAAAGCTTCGGTTGATTCAAAGCAGCAAGCAGCTTTCCCTGCACTGTTGTGGGGGCATAACGAGCAATGCTGGCCTAACACCTGACTTCCTGATAGCTTCACATACCTTCTTGATTTCTTCAGAAGTAACTGTAAACAGAAGATTTTACTCTTATTTAATGCAGCCAAGGAGCTGGCACATGCTCCTTGGGTGGATTCGAAAAGTCAGTATTCGTAGCTATGAAAACAGGTTCTTTTCCAGGTTTGACTGGTATGCCACAAGAATTTTATAAGTTTTTCACATATTTTCGAGTGTAGGAAAATTATATTTCACCACGTAGTGATATAAATCATGAAGTGTAAAGTTTAGAGGTGATTCATGGATGATGAGACGTGAAGTGTGGAAGCTATGCACTGTCACATTTGACAGCCTGGTGGAACAGACCAGCTGGTAACAAGTACATTGTTCTTCAACCCTCGGAGCTGAAGTTTCTGTAGATATCTTTCACGCTGGTCGCCCTGATTATGACTAATTTCACTGGTTTGAAACATCCGTAACCACATGTAGATCGTCGCGGTTGATCGCATATGTCTATTAGCACAAGTTCTCACGGCTGGACGTTTTACATGGCTGTAAGACTAAATCAAGTGACTTCAGCCACGTGTTTGCAACACTTTTCTTGATAGCTGACCCGTCGTATGAATCTGACAACCAAATCTGTGGTATATCGCAGAGATGTATCTTTTCCTTTCTATTAAAAAAAAAACTAAAATTATAAAACTTAAAAACCTCATATCATTCTCTGTAAAGCCCCATTTGGCTGTGTTAATACAATGGCACCTGCCTTTTAGTTGGTTTATTATATTCTCAAGACGAATATTCAACCATTCAACTCCTGGTTGAGCATCGTGCCCTTGTAGATTGTTGTTCATCTCTGAGTTCCGGTGGTTGTGATGGCAACTAAGACAGTTATCTGGTTATCTCTGTAACTATATAGTTATTGATTTTGATGTGTGAATCGGATCATTATAATACTGGTCATTTAAGTCTAAAAAGCAGATACCCATCTAGGTACTGGTCTGAGAGACTAATACTCATCTAGGTACTGGTCTGAGAGACTAATACTCATCTAGGTACTGGTCTGAGAGACTAATACTCATCTAGGTACTGGTATGAGAGACTAATACTCATCTAGGTACTGGTCTGAGAGACTAATACTCATCTAGGTACTGGTCTGAGAGAGGATACTATTCACATAGAGAGATACTTTCGAAATAGATGCACCTTGTTATATTCATGGAAAAGAGCTAAACTCGTATGGGCCATACAGTGCTCGGGAATCGGGAGGGCTGGGGTAATCAGGTTTGATCTTAGGAAGGAGAAGGTACTTTCATTTCCTTGGTCAAGAACCTTTACCAATCTTAAGGCTCTTTTTTGACAGGAAACATCCTGAGAATCAGTTCCACATCCCTTATACACAACTTTCCTAATATGAATCTTAGTCTTGGCTTTGTCTCTGTAGATGTCTTCATTTCTTATTATACTGTCAAATTCTCTATACTTCGGAACACTTGTGACTTAATCTTTATATCCTCTTCTCCTTACCTCTTACACTTTCCTATATTTTCATTGCCTTTCCTGTCTTCTGCCTAGGTGGGTTCTGCCCTATTCTGTTTTTTCCTGCTGGGATTTGGTCCTACCCTCGTGGGCCATTACCTCTCTTGCAGTACTCTTTTTTCTTGTTTTTAGACTACCTCCTCTATTCTACTACTATCTCTTCTTTAAGTCTCCACCATCTGACCCTGTTTTCACTACCACTGCGCCCTTCTTGTTGTCACGTCACCAGTGTTGCACTACATTTTCCACTACTGCTGCGGCTACCACTGCTATCTCGTTATTCTACTCCCGTCCCCGCCCCCTTCTCATGTATATTCTGGCTTTCTTCCCTTCGCGCTTCTGTGTGACTAGTTAATGGTCCAAGCCGACCCAAAACATCATAAGTTTGTCTCCTATGTGCAGGTTATTTGTATATAATTCATTATATGATTTTCCCTCCAGTAAACTAAAATAATTCACATTGTATAGTTTATTAAAAACATTAGTCGAGTTAAAAAGAAAGAGTTAAGATAGAGCTCAATTTAACGTAGATACAATACAGTTTAGGAGAGTTTGCTGTTCTCTGTTGTCTACTGGCTTCCCCAGGTTCATTGCCCCTTGTCCTCCCCTCACCACTGGTGTATTAACAACGATTACATGTAATAAAATATTATGTTCAGAGTAAATGTGAAAAATGAGAACTTGAATGTTAGAAAATGGGTGAATGAATTTAACGTAAGTTGTTAAATGTGTTGTGGAAAAATAAGAGTATTCTACATGATTTTTTTTTTTAATAATGATGATGACTAGCGTAAGAAAATGGTTGGCGCAGCTGGTGAGGTCGCCCACTTGCCACTAGTGTTCAACTAGTCTGTCCTTGAAGGCGCAATTGAATAGGGTCAGGGCCAACACAGATGTAACCTCGAGGTTAACCTTTGAGATCATTTTCTTAAGTTACTTATGCATATTGTAGACTTTAGGTGCGTTGGTAGTAATGTCTTTCATTAATTAGTGGTACTGGTGCTTGGCAATTCGAGGCGCTTCGTGGAACGAATTTGTCTAATCATTATAATAGTAGTAAAAATGTTAGTATTTGCTTAGCTTAGATGACTCCAGTTAGTTAGATGTTTATATTTAAAGCCTATCGAGAGGACATATGTCATTAAAGCTGCAGTTCATAGTTACACTAACAACAAAAATACTGTACCTGAACCGCCAAAATGGGGATTCGAGTTAACTCATTGTACTATATATACACCGAGATATAAACCTGTCCTGTAAATACCGTCTTCAGTGAGATTTAGAAGACAGTGTGAGTTGTCATGCTGGCCAACTGAGGAGTGAAATAGTAGGTAGCATTACTGAGCAGATTATAAGATTGTATTGTAAATCTTATTGTCAAAGTATCTCGAATGAGACGCTTGCTCTGTTGAGGTTAGAACAGAGTGGTTCTGCTGGTTCCCTACAATATAGGTGATCCCGTGCGACAGGAGTTGTAGTGAGATTAACGTAAGAACAAAATAATGAAGGTAAGTGTTTACTCTGTAGTCCACTGGTCTTGGATTAGTGAATGTTTCAATAACATTCGTTGGATCTTACTAATGCAAACTGAATAAAATGAAAACACATTAACCATCACTTGCTTCATAGCTATTTTTCCAGAAGTACATAGGTATAAGAAAGTACGAATATAGGAATGCAGGAACACTGCAGTAGGCCTTTTGGCCCATGCTAGGCAAGACTAACTCACCCAACCACACTCATATATTTAAAGCTACCAGAAGTTCTCGCTCCAGTGACACAACCTGGGAGTTCTTTCCGCTTACCTACAACTTTGTTGCTAACCAGTACTCCTGGCCTCCTGGTGGATCTACCTGGAGGGTATTCCGGGGATCAGCGCCCCCGCGGCTCGGTCCATGACCCGCCCTCCCAGTGGATCAGGGCCTGATCAACGAGGTTGTTACTGCTGGCCGCACGTAGTCCAGCTGATCCGGTACTGACTTTAGGTATCTGTCCAGCTCCCTCTTGAAGACAACCAGGGGTCTATTGGTAAGTCCCCTTATGGCTAGTGGGAGGCTGTTGAATAGTCTTGGGCCTTGGACACTTATTGTGTTTTCTCTTAGTGCACTAATGGTGCCCCTACTTTTCACTGGGGGTATGTTGCATCGTTTGCCAAGTCTTTTGCTTTCATAAGGAGTGATTGCTGTGTGCAGATTAGGGACCAGTCCCTCTAGAATTTTCCTGGTGTAGATTATGATGCATCTCATTCGCCTGCGCTCCAGTGAGTATAAGTCAAGCGCTTCCAAGCGTTCCAAGTAGTTAAGGTGTTTGATGGAACTTATATGTGCAGTAAAGGTTCTCTGTACATTCTCTAGATCTGCAATTTCACCTGCCTTGAATGGAAATGTCAGTGTACAGCAGTATTCCAGCCTAGAGAGAACAGTGATTTAAAAAGGATCATCACTGGCTTAGCATCTCTTGTCTTGAATGTTCACATTATCCATCCTATCAATTTCCTCGCAGATGTGATAGTACCACTGTTGTGATCCTTGACGGTGAGATCCTCAGACATTACCACTCTCAGGTTCTTCACATTACTTTTCCGCTCTGTTGTGTGATTAGAGTTTGTAGTATACTCAGTCCTAGTTATTATTTCCTCCAGTTTTCCATAACGGAGTAGTTGGAATTTGTCTTCATTGAACATCATATTGTTCTCCGTTTCCCATTGGAAAACTTGGTTTATATCTTCTTGGAGCTTGCCGTGTCCTCAGTGGATGAAACTCTCGTGCAGATCCTAGTATCGTCTGCAAAAGATGATACAGCGGTATGGTTTATATCTTTGTCTATGTCTGATATGAGGATGAGGAACAGGATAGGGGCGAGTACTGTGCCTTGCGGAACAGCTCTTCACTATGGCAGCTTCCGATTTAACTCTGTTTACCACTACTCTTTGTGTTCGATTGGTGATAAGTTGAAGATCCATCTGCCCACTTTGCCAATTATCCCTTTAGCACGCATTTTGTGTACTATTACACCATGATCAAGGCCTAAATACCCAGGTTCTTACTCCTTGTTGCTCTCTGTCAAATGTACGAAACAGCCCGGGTGATCCTGCACTACAGAAACTTATCCAGTTACCTTCTGAAGACAGCCAAGGGTTTATAAGTAATCCCTCTTGTGTATGATGAGAGGCCGTTGAATACTCTTGGGCCCTTTACACTTATTGTATCGTCTCTCATAGCACCTCTGCTTTTCATGGGGGAGGGGGTATTTTGAAATGTCTGTTGAGCCTCTTGGTTTTGTAGGAAGTGATTTCTGTGTGCGGATTTGGTTCAGTTCCTCTAGGATTTTCGTTTTATAAATTATGAAATACCTTTCTCGCCTTCTTTCTAAGGAGTACAGATTAAGAGACTTCAAACGATCCCAATAATTTAGGTGTTTGACTGAACATATACGAGCAGTGAAGGTTCTCTGTACATTCTCTACATTTTCAGTTTTGCATGCTTTCAAAGGGGCTGTTAGTTTACAGCAGTATTCCAGCCTAGAAAGCACAAGTGACTTAGAGAGGACCATCACTGGTCTGTCATCCCTTGTTTTGGAAATTCTCGTTATTCATCATATCATTTTCTTTGTGGCTGTGATAATGACTCTATTTTTATTCTTGAAAGTAAGATCCTCTGACATTACCATCCGTAAGCCCTTCACATTAGTTTTCGTTCTGGTCTTATAATCGTTTGGTCTTATAATCTGTTCTAGCTTTTATTTCCTCAATTTTCTCTTATAGGAGTAACTGAAATTTTCCCCTCATTAAATATCATATTGGTTTCTGGAGCCCCTCAGTGGATGCTATTCTCTTTCAGATTCTAATAACGTCTACAAAAGATAAGGTGCTATGGGATATGTCCCTATCCACACATCCTATAGGATGTGTGGATCAGGAAAAGGAAGGGGGCGAGTACTATGCTTTGGGGAACAGAATTTTTCACTGTGGCATCCTCTGATTTTGTTTATTATTGCTTATTGCATTATGTTTATTAGAAAGTTAAAAATCCTAATACCCAGTTGTCCAGCTATTCCTTTTTGCATTCATCTTATTCGCTATTACACCATGATCGCACTTCTTGAAGACTTTTGCAAAATCTGTATATATTCCATATGCATTTCTGTTTGTTTTGTAGTGCATTCAAGCTCATGTCGTAGTAGTCCAGTAGTTGTGAGAGGCAGGAGCGACCTGCTGTAAACATATGCTGCTCTGGGTTGTGCAATTGTGAATCCATATGGTTAGCGATCTTGCTTTTTAAAACCCTTTCAAAGATTTTTATAATGTGGGTTGTTAAGGCCATCAGTTTATAGTTCTTTGCTATTGCTTTGCTACTACCTTTTTCTATGTGGAGCTATATCTGTTGTTTATAATGACTGTGCGATGACTGTGTCTAGGCTCCTCCTTCATTGAATATTAAAGGCATGCGATGAGGGTTTCTTACTGTTCGTGATGAATACGGAATTCCAAGAGTCTGGGCCCGGGGTAGAGTGCATGGGCATCTTGTCAGTAGCTATTTTGAGGTCAAGTTAGGGTTACGTTAGAAATTTTTAAAGAGTTTGACAAGATTTTGGGTCTCGTTTTGTGAAACATTTGTTCAAGTTTGTTACGTTTAAGGCCTACTTATTACAAGAGGTTTATTTACGGCAGCAAGCCACTTAGATACTTAGTATACTTCGCAAATAATCCGCACATAGGAGAAAGAAACTTATGACGACGTTTTGGTCCCACTTGGACCATTAATTAGTCACACTAACACACGAAGATAAGGGAGCCAATATATATACGAGAAGAGGACAGGGGCGGGACAAAGAGAGGAGGAAGCAAGAAGAAAGTGGAGATAGTAGTGGTAGAGTAATGCTGGAGTGGAAGTAGTAGTGGTAGTAAAAGGTAGGGGGAGTGGCAATTGCACAGGAGAAAGTGGAGTGAAGCGAGGCAATAGTAGTAGTAGTAGTAGTAGCAGTAGCAGTCAGTACACTATCCATTAAGATAGGGATTGAACTCAGTGTCTTTTCTCTAAGATACACACCTGTAGTCGCATATATACTGTCGTTATTTTGAGCAATTGATTTGTTTTATAGTGTGAGATAATATAGAATAATTCTGTTTTATGTAAAGATATATACACTAATGCTTATTGTTAAAATTCATCGTCAATCCCAGATTATTCATGTTGGGCTGTACAACAAAAATAGTACAATTTAAAGTTGCTGTCATAAAATCTGACTTTCTCGTTTCATGTTTTGAAAACATTAAAAAAATATTGCTAACATTCATTAACAGGAAAAATGTTAGGTATCAGTACTTTTTATGTTTGGGTGTGTATGGTGAGTGGAGGTTTGGAGGAGGTGGATCACACACATGCTGGGGTGGATAACAAAACCTAGTCCATGAAGCGGACTGCGGCCACCATTGATTCCTGGAAACATTGTCCAGTCATCAGCGTAGGACATCACAGACGTGCAGGGAGGGAGGTCCACGGGGGAATTGTTTAGCATGATTTTTTTTTCTTTTTTCTCTTTTTTCTTTTACACGGGCTTATTTTTTATACAGCCGCAGTGTGCGGTTACGTTATTCTATACATGATGGGAACATCCGCAGTGTGCGGCTACTATATTTTATAAGAAAGCTGCACGGTGAAAACAAAAGCTATTCCCCTCGCTTCCCCGTCATAGCCAATCACACAAGATGAAGAGTGAAATATATCAAGCTGAGGTGAGAGACATCAGAAGGGCGAGGAAGACAGCGTGAACTAAGGCAGTATGGAAACAGTATCAATGTGATCTTATAAAAATTTTGTTTCATTTTAGACGAGGTTACGTTACAGGGGATTTACCATTTTTGATAATGAGGATATCGTCGAGATATAAAAAAAAATTACAGATTAACGGTGTGAACATTAGGAATCGAATCAGGGAGGTTCAGTTGGGTGTCGTCTCTGTTTACAGGACGAAATTGATAAAGGCAAGGTGTCCTTGAGTTGCAACAAATAACTGACAAGGCTATCATCACCCTGCCATATTCTTTATAAATGTCGCTGCAGGTGTTATACTTAACTGTCATCATTCTATCCTAATCTGTGTAAATATCAGTGCAGTTGTCACACGGCTGTAATCACTGTCCTATTGTGTAAATGTCGTTGCAGGTGTCATAATAAACACAGTCACCGTCCTGTCGTGTTGTGTAAAAGTCGTTGCAGGTGTCACCACCCTGTCGTGCTCTATGTAAATGTTGTTGCAGGTGTCATACTAAGGTCAGTCACCACCTTGTCCTCTGTAAGTGTCGTTGCAGATGTCGCATTAGGCTCTATAATTATCATCTGATCGTGTAAATATTGGTACAGGTGTCATCCTAGACTGTTAACACCCTCTCCTGTATTGTCAATGTTAGTGCAAGTATCGTACTTGCCTCTGTCACCACCTTCTGTTCTGTAAATGTCACGCATTGCAGCTGGGTATCTCACTTTTCTACATCGACTTTCACCTAACCTACTCTGACATTTGTCTGGTGTGTGTGTGTGTATGTGTATGTGTATGTGTATGTGTATGTGTGTGTGTGTGTGTGTGTGTGTGTGTGTGTGTGTGTGTTCTAGAAACTTAGTATACATACAATACCCTGGCTTGTTGCTTCTTACCAATGTTTAAAATTGTTCACTAAGGTGAGAACTTGTTCAGAATGTATGTTCTCATGTTAGTGTACTTAAAAAGCCTTATTTGTATGTTTCAATTTTACTAGATTCAGACGAATGTGTTGCTACGTGTTTTGCTTCGTAATTACTTCTGTGGTGGTTGTGAGGTCATGGGTTTTGTGCGAACTTTAAATGTCGAACCAGAAGTTTATTCTTTCATTAAATTCTGTTAGAGTACAGTAGTTCTCATTATATCGTAATATTACTAATGAAGTGTTTTCCCATTCAACTTTCAACGTACCATTCCGACAATCATCCACTTACAGTAAGACAAGTCTTAATTACATTAAGACTCAAAAACGTTAATTATATCTATACTCTAAATTTCATTAGGATTACCTTGCAGTGAAACTGAGTTATATCTAGCGGTCTGTATATTTCACTCGAGTCTATGTAATTCTGTCGTAGATGAGCGTAAAGCATTTTATGTGCTACAGTTTCATTTTTATTTTGTAGTTAATGACGAAATCTTAAGCTTTATCTATGAGGTTCTGTAACAATACCAGGTATACATAAGTGTTAATGTGTGAGCTGTGGATATATTAATAAAAAACTCAATCATATATATCTCCCTCATATACTAGATTTTGTTATGGTAAAAAGTACTCAACTCCGTAGCCTAGTGGTGAGAGTCGCACCTCTCACCACTTGGGTCAGGGGTTCGAAACCCGGACGAACTACAATAAAAAGATTGTAGGCTAGTGGTGAGGGAGGTGCGACTCTCACCACTGGTGTCCGGGGGTACAAGAACTAGAGGCCCTACTACGATAACGGAGTACGATAACCGGACACACTATTAAAAAATTATGGTAAAAAGACGTTTGTCTATCTGGAGTGTCCAGAGGGTCAACGCCCTTTGCGGCCTGGTTCCAGACCAGGCCTCCCGGTGGATGACCTGGTCAACCAGGCTGTTAGTGCTAGCCGCATGACGTCCAACGTATGCACCACAGCCCAGCTGATCAGGATCTGACCTGAGAAACATAAAGACACCCAAGGGGTTGTTCTTAATCTTCCTTATGTATGAATGGAGGGCATTGAAAAGTCTTGGTTCCTTCACACTTATTGAGTTTTTCCTTAGTGTACTCATTGTTTAGTATGTGCAGATTTGGGACCAATCCCTCTAACAGTTTTCCGGGTGTAGATTATAATATATCTTTCTCACCTATATTACAAGGTGTTCTGATTGAAGAATTTTAAATGTTCCCAGTAATTTAAGTGCCTGACTAGGTATATGAAAGCAGTGAAGGGTTATTGCACGTTTTCCCTGCCAGTATTTCAGCCTGGAAAGAACATGTTACTTGAGGAACATCATCATTGGCTTAACTTCTCTTGTTTTGAAGAGACTAATTATTCAGGCTATCATTTTCCTTGCGGTTGAAATTGTGACACTATTGTGATCCTTGAAGGTGAGAATTTCTGACATAATCACTCATAAGTCTCACATTAGTCTTATGCTCTACTGATTATTATTATAATCATAACCAAGAGCTAAACCCACAAATGTCATACATCGCTGCTATGCTCTATTGAGTGGTCGAGTTTGTTTTATAGTATTCCGTTCTAGTCTTTCCTCAGTCTTTCCGTAACGGAGTAAACGAAATTTGTTCTAACGGAACATTACATTGTTGTCTGTGGTACACTTGAAGACTTTTAATTATATCAGCTGGAAGGTTTGCTGTATCCTCAATGGATGCCACTCTAGTACAGATTCTAGTATTGTCTGTAAAGGATGGTACGTTGCTATGATTTATGGCCCTGTCTGTATCGGATATGAAAATGAAAAAGAGAACAGAAGCAAGTACTGTGCATAGGGATACGGTTTTTCATTATCGCAGTCTCTGATTTCACTTTGTTCACTATTACACATTGAGTTATATTCATTAGAAAATTAAAAGTCCATCTACCCACTTCTCCAGTTATTCTTTTGCACACATTTTGTTGCCTTTTACATCATGATCACACTTGTCAAAGGCTTTTTCAAGTCTGTGTGTGCTATAACTGCATTTTGTTTGTCTTCCACTGCGTCCAAGTCCATGTCGTAATGGTCAAGCAGTTGCGAGAGACAGGAGCGACCTGCTTTAAACCCATGCTGCTCTGGTTTGTGAAACTGTTGATATTCCATATAATTAGCAGTCTTTCTTCTTAAGACTCTCAAAGGTTTTGATAATGTGGGATGTCAGCGCTATCGATCTACAGTTTTTTTTGCAATTGCTCTGATGCCACTCTTGTGGAGCGGAGCTGTCAGTGTTTTTTTAAGGACTGCAGGATGATATTTATGTCCAGGCTCCTCCATAGGATATTCGAGGCATTAGGTAGTGGTTCTTTTAGTTTTTATGAATATGGAGTTCCGGTTGTTAAATTTCGATGTGGGTGGGAGTACTGTTGGTGTATATCAATGTTGCATTAACTGTTTAATATTTTGCATAAGTAAACCAACTTGGATACCCATCCAACCTGACCAATAGTTTGGTCAGGTTGGAATTTGTTAATATTTCTATTTCAGAAGTTTCTTAATCTAGTAAAAAATATTTCATACCGATTCCACTACTGTTGTATACATGCAAGACCCACTTTTAATAATTACTCCTCAACATTTGGGTCACTTACAAACTGTCTCAACTGATTTATATCCTTTGTCAAGTGGCCATTAAAAACGGCTTGGAACAGTTTAAATTTCAGACTAATTGCCATGATGGCAACAATCCTCTGCCACTTTCATTCTTAGGAATAATAAATTGTGACATATTTTAACGAGTGGTCAATAAAGTGAATTCTGACTATAAATTCTTCTGGAAAGGCAGAACTCACAAGTAAACAAATCTTGGGATGATTTATTCCTTATCATAGATCTTGCTGGCCTCAAATAACTATTTCATGTTACGCGGGTATGTACCCTACTTACACTAACCCTCAGTCCTTCCCGGCCTTTGTAATCATTGAGATAATTAGTTATATAATCTTCAACCCAAGATATAATTTTTCGTGTGATTCCTTATAACTATAAATAAATAATATATATATATATATATATATATATTATTATATAAATATATATATCATATATATATATATAATATTATTTATATATATTATAAAGCACAATAGCGATAAAGAACAAAAAGGCACAATACCGAAACGTTTTGGTAAGCTACTCTCACATATGTGCTGGGTTATTTGTTAAAGTAATTAAGACCCGTGTCTGGATCCACACTTATTTGCTGCGGAAATCACCGACCAAAAAAGAAAAGATAATGAGCTAAACTGGTTGTTTCAAAGATAAAATCTTAAAGTTATCTAACTTAAAAATTTGAGAAGAAATTAAAATATGTATTACAATTTGCTTTATGTATATTGACTTATTCGTTGTATATACATATGTTTTACATAATATATGTTTTACATATGTTATTGGATTAAATTACTCTCATTATGTAGGTCACTAAAGCCTGAAATATTAAAAGTTTGCTTTGTTATTTACGTGTTTTCTTTCTTTCAGTTTATCTGTAGTTTATCAATTTAAACTTTAACCATCCAATTCCGAATCATATATTTCTAGCATATAGCTACATAATTTCAACATAAAATTGGAACGTATTGATATTGATAGATTAAATTTTATTGTTACATGTATGATGCTTCTGTCTTACTTCTCTCTTCATCTCTTCTCTATTCATTCTCTCTTTGCCTTAGCCATCATTCTCTCTCTCTCTCCTTCTTCTTTTCTCTTCTTCGTCGTTAAAATAATGTGCTTACATACTGTAATCATCCATTATTCTATTTTCCATATTTTTAACCGCTTAGTCTGCCATTATTTGTTCATCAGTTGAGTGAAGTGTTTGAGAGGTGTGTGTACGGCCCGTCTCTCACACACAAACTTCCTCTCATTCCACGCTTGTTTGAAGAACATGAAGGGTGAGTTTATGTTGTCATATATTTCTGTCTGAATTTTATTACAATTTTCTTTTATTTGCACCTTTCCTTTTCCCTATCCTCTTCCTTCTCTTCCTGTTTTTTGTCTTCTTCTTCCTTTTCCTCTTCCCCTTCCTCCTCTTTGTCTTCTTTCTCCTCCTCCTCTTACTCCTAATTATTATCATTACCATTATTATCAGTTTCCGTTATATAACACATTGGTAACAGGGTAGCAGCCCAGTGCTGACGTATCCTGTTATGCTAATATATGCAGTGCTTCGAACAAGGGTTCCCAACCTTGTTTATGTCCCACACATCTAGGAAATGTTTAATGTTGCACCTCCTACAAAAGTAATATCACATGTTATAACAGGTGAAGTCAGATTTGCAATTTTTGAATCATAAATTGAACCAAATACATGTACAGTACCGCGAGTGAACAAATTAAACTTTGTGTCGCATCCCATGAAATGCCATCTCGCACCCCTGGTTGGGAACTCCTGGCTTAGAACATAGACGGTGAAGACAAGAACAAAGTTCATCAAGAAATAAGACAGTGACGGGAAGAGATGACACGCACAGACATCTGGAAACATTTGCAGTGTCAGAGTAGTAGACAAGTGTCACATGTTAGTGACAGTGAAAACCAATAATATTGCACTGCTAACAAAAAGACACGTCCAGATTAAGTCAACAATAGGTTAAAACATGGGTCCAAGAGCTGAATTTCAAAACCTGCAAACTCAACTAGGTAATTACATCCACACAAAGCACTCCAGGCACACCTTCGTAAGCCACTTAACACACTTTTCTCCTTTTTTTTCATACGCCTATCACTTAAGAGTGCCCTAGTTGTTTAAAACAAGTAGGTTAAAGTGCTTAGTTTAAGCCACTGTGAGGAGTTTTAAAGCCTGTGTAGTCTACGATGTACTGAAGTGGTTTGTTTATGGTTCCATGTTTTCTTCATCCCATCTCAAGTAAATTTTGCCTGAAACTGTTGAGCAAGTGGTTTAAACTGGCGAATTTTAAGTTTAAAAAGTTGGGCGAAGAATTTTAAGTTAGTGTTCGAAATAAAAAGCTGAAGGGAGACTTCTCTTTTATACTTTAGCGCTTTATTATGAATAATAATAATATTATTATTATTATTATTTATTATTATTTTTTTTATACATTTATCACATGCAATCATGTAACCCGTTCAGTTAAATAAATAAATCGTTGCTTAATCATCAGTACCTTAGTACTCACCTATATGAGGTTGCATGGGTCGATTCACAGCTCCTGGCCAAGCCTCTTCGTTGGTCGCTATTAGGTCCACTCTCTCCCTACTCTAAGAGGCTTATCGTACCTCTTCTTAAAGCTATGAATGGATCCTGCCTCTACTACTTCACTTTCCAGATTGTTCCAATTCCTGACAACTCTAATGCTGAAGAAATACTTCGTCACATTCCTATATCTCATCTGATTTTTCAACCTTCAGTTGTTTTCCTTCGTTCCGGTATCCCATCTCTGAAACAGGTCAGGTTAGTTAAGGTTCGTCAAGGAAAAGGACAAGTATTTCCTGACGATGATGACCTGATTTCCAGATGATGACACGCCATTCGAGCTTTCGGTTATCTGACCGAGGCCTTCCGCTGCCTTACCGATCCACCCCTTTAAAAATTATGATCATCGTTATAACCATTTTCTCTAAAACAGTAAAACAGTCTGGCCCTGTCCACCTTGTCAATTCCTCTTAGTATATTATACGCTGTTATCATGTCCCTCCTGTCCACTAGTGTCATCAGGTTGAGTTCCCGTGTGTGTGTGTGCATGTGTGTGTGTGTGTGTGTGTGTGTGTGTGTGTGTGTGTGTGTGTGTGTGTATGTGTGTGTGTGTGTGTGTGTGTGTGGTGTGTGTGTGTGTGTATGTGTGTGTGTGGTGTGTGTGTGTGTGGTGTGTGTGTGTGTTAGTTACCATTTTGTCCTAGGCACATGCCGATTAGACACTAGGCCTGTATGTGTGTCTGTGTTTGTGTTAGTTACCATTTTGTCCTAGGCACATGTCGATTAGACACTAGGCCTGTATGTGTGTGTGTGTGTGTGTGTGTGTGTGTGTGTGTGTGTGTGTGTGATTAAGAAATACTAGTTACGAGGACAGACTAAAACCACTGGAATATGTTCTCTTTGAATGACTGAGGAGCCAGAGCCATGAGTGCGGTCACTCAGAGATCAGTACTAAGATTACTACTGTCTCCAATACAGTGACCTACCAGAGGGGATCGAGTCTTTTGGTGGCAATGTAACAGTAATAATAGGAACCCGTTTACAAAGCGGAAGTCCCTGGTGTTAAACTATATACAAATCAGCCTAACAGCTGTGAGAAAGTTTATTGAATCTTTAACTGCTTATGCAATTCCAAGTCACCTTCACATATAAATGTCGTGCCGAATTGGTAAAACTGGTCAATTATCAATAACTCATTTAAAATTAAGTCCTTTCTAAAATTTTCTCTTAGTCACTCGGCCTAATAGGGAACTTCTATATAAAGCACATGGATGGTACTATAATACTCAGGCCTGGTCACAGACCGGGCCGCGGGGGCGTTGACCCCCGAAACTCTCTCCAGGTAAACTCTCCAGGTAATCTATACAACACATGTAGGGGGGATTCAGCAACTATGCTGACAGCTCGGTCATGTTACGTATGTCGTCTTGACATACACTACTATGCTATAGGCTGAACAGGCAGGTGGTTCTGGGCTGATTCTATACAATAACAAATTCATATGTAACTTAGAACTAATGGATGGTATCATAATGAATGTTAACATCATGAGTTTTAACGTAATGGGTGAACATTAAAATGGTATAAAATACCGACAGGTTGTTAGGTAAGACACATATGCAACAGTTAGGTATCTTTATTTCGAAACGTTTCGCCTACACAGTAGGCTTCTTCAGTCGAGTACAGAAAAGTTGATAGAAGCAGAAGAGACTTGAAGACGATGTAATCAGTCCATCACTGAAGAAGCCTACTGTGTAGGCGAAACGTTTCGAAATAAAGATACCTAACTGTTGCATATGTGTCTTACCTAACAACGTAATGGGTGTTAACGTAATCACTTTTAACGTAATGAGTTTCATTGTAATGCAGTATGACTTGAACAAATCATGGTATAATATGGGATGGAATTGATCGATCGATCTGTATTCATGCACTCTATGGATTCTGAGGAAGAATAAATATATATTTACAAAGTGAAAGTAATTAACAGCAAAATCTGGTGCACGCAGATCAGTATTGCTAAATTCTCAGAATACGGAGGGAACGTGAACACAAAAATTTCTGACAAACTGATCAGCTAATAACAAAACACACAGTTGATAATTTCATTCATCTCGGACATCTAATTATACAGGCTGTTTACATTTAAACCCAATTCTGCGAGGGTAAGGTTTACGTATGCAGAATGGTTATCATCTTTAGGTGGATCGAACTCTTCTGTGATGGCTAACACATGCCCTGACTGAGGACGATCTGAACGAGTATCTACAAAAGATACAGCTACATAGACGATCTGAACGAGTATCTACAAAAGATACAGCTACATTCACTAGTGACTGTGGAATTACTAACTCTTCTGCTAGGAGTACTCAACTCGACTGTTTGATACAGTAATTCTTGGCTCATTACAAAGTCACTAATGGGTGCTGGTGGCTTCACAGTCAGAATAAGATCTTTCTGGAGCAGGAATCGAATCACACCAGAACACAAGGGATCGGTTCTTTCTTACTGGAGGAATGAACAAACTTGGTGGAGTGGATGACTCTCCCTGGTTGAAAAAATAACGCTATAACACGCAATATAAGCAAGGGAGAACGAATCTACTATCACTGCAAGCACAGGGGAAAATAAATGAACATGGTCAACAATACGGATATTCAATCTGAGTCGCACACAGTGACACGAGGTATCAACTATAAAGAAACTTCACTTACAAACATTAACAACATGTGAAAGTTACTCGAGAAACAACTTACTTTGCACGGATTACTGTCAACGAGGATGGGATCACCATCTGGAACACAAGGGACAACAACAACACTCAAGTGAGTACACTAGCCACAGAAACGTCTTTCTGCAACGGCTTGTGGCATCAGCAAGAGATGGCATAACTTGTTGCAAGTAAAGTTCTTCTCAAAGCTTCCCCTGGGAAGGAACGAGTACTTGAACAAGTCGCCATCGCAGGGATAGTAGTCTCAGCACCCAGGGTTTTCTGAGGTTCCTCTGAAACCCAAGGGAACTGTACACTATCCTGCGTGCACGATATTGTGGCTGGAGTCCAGACAGGAGTGACAGTATTACTAGTGCCTGACCGCTCGGCTATGTTAATAAGTAATGAACGAATCTATAGGAGCTTAATCTGAACTTCACATTTTGCAGCACTTTAACAAATCTCAGATACAAGCTGTGAGAACAAACACATTGCTCAAGGGCTAGGTATTGTCTTTCAGTCAGTAAGGGGATATTGGTACTGTGGACTGATTCATAATGACTTCGACTGGCATGATACACTAAGGGAACATTCAAAAGTGACTGGGACATCTTCTCAGGGAACTTACTCAAGGACATAAAGGCAAAAAAAAAAAAAAAGAGAGAGAATGACACAGTAAGCTTAAACGGGAAGAAATTACTTAACTATTCTGCATAAGTAAATAAAAATTGACAAGTCACACTGTAAGCAAGGAAACTCACACTCACAAAAGAAAATACTCAACTGAATAAGCAACACTTTGAAAATCAAGAGAAATTGTACTTTACTCAAATCTAATTTGCTCAGATTTACTTTAAATTGAATTAATGGCACAGTGAGTTGTCTTTACTCTCAATGCAATAGGGAAGTTCAACAACAAATGATGAATCAATCAAAAATGTTGAAATGGACTCAATAAAGCTTGTGCAAAATTAAAACAAACTGGGAAACAATTCACTAAAAATAAAATAAAATGGCACACAAAGAATAAAATATTATGCACAGAACAGAGCATATGAAACTGCACTGAAATAAACTGTAGCAATATTGCAAATAACAATTGCTAATCAAAAGTACTGCACAACACTACATAAAATTTCTGAAAGAAGAATTTTAATGACAACACAATGTTTGCACAAGAATTATTGCAAAGTGAGTCAATGTGCAATCATGAAAAAAAAAAAAAATACACACACAAGAAAATACAGTTTACAGAAAAAAAAAAAAAATATATCAAGGAATGAACTGAGTGAACACTTTAACTCTTAATTGCAGCTTAAGCAACACTGACTGAACAAACAAAGAATGATTTACTTTAAAAGAAGAACTTAAAAATTGCACTAAGAGTGAATTTGTTCAATGAAAAAAAAATAGATGCAAAAACACAAAACAAAAAGGTTTGAACACTTACAGTGATGCAGAACACAACACATCAATATAAACACAATACTATAATTTTCTTGCTGTGAAATTTGAGGTATGAAAAATTTGGAAAATAATTGTCTTGCTTGAACAAAATAATGGCACTATTGTCTGCGGAGATAAGGCAAATTAGACACTGGTTAAATGAAAAGAATTAGCACAAGAATGATCAACACACAGAAAAATAAAATGGCAAAAGAATACACAAATGCTGGGAGAAAAATATAACAGACAACACTGAGTTGTGATGCAGAATACAAGGTAATATTGCTGAATTACTTCACTGCAATACTGTGAACACAAGGTAATTCTGAAGTGTAAACACAAGTTCTATACTGCTTATACAGTGGAACCTCAAATATCGAACTTTCTTCAGTCCAGAAGGCTGTTCGAGTGCCTTTACCAAATGAATTTATTCCCATCAGGAATAATGTAAATTAGATTAGTCCATTTCAGACTCTCAAAAATACACTTATAAAAGCACTTACAAAAATACACTTACATAATTGGTTGTGTTGGGAGTAGTTCGATTTTTGAGGTTCCACTGTATATTGCACACAACAAGGAAAAACACTAAGGTACTTACTTCAAGTATATATAAAAAAAGAACACAACACAACAGACAAAAAATAATGCACACAAATGAACACTGAATTAAGAAGAGTCAAAAAAAATATTGCAAACAGTATATAATAAACACTGAGTCTAATCAAGAGTTACTGAATGTCACTAAAAAAAATCATTGGAAACACAAAAAAAGAAATGTCTCAATACTCGCAAATGTCTCTATGAAAAATATTATGGCTGTAGCGGCGTTGTTGACTGAAGTGGGGTGGAGGATGGTTATGTCTCGTGGCTGGCTCGCTGCTACTCTCCACGTGATCGTAGAATTTTGGGCTTAAATCGACGATGGACCCACACAGGAGGCTTTTAACGATGGTGCCACTGACAAAAAAAACACACTCTGGCTCTTGACCCCCTATGTGGTCCTTAAAATATGGTGCTAGAACCCATAATAAGGGTACAAAACAGTGGTAGTGAGTGAGGTGGGGCAGGGCAGTGGTGACTGGGCCTATGGGATGAATGGCGTAAGCCTCACTGGGGAACACCCGCACTAGGCGCGAAAATATTCTAAGCTGGGCTGGCTTAAAACAAACCCACGAAATACCACAACATCACAGGGATGATAAAACACTCAGAATGGCTAGAACTTGAAGCACAAAGCGATGAAGAAGACTGTGCCCACGTGGCTTGATTGAGTACTGGGTTAAGACACTTGGGTTAGTTGCTGGCTGGCTTAGCTTAACCCTTCACACAGAATGGCTTGATAACTTCTAACGATAAGCACAGCAGGGATGGAAAGCTGGCTTGGCAGGCAAGGCTGGATGGAGTAGGGCTAGGCTGGACTGGACTTGGTCTGACTTCCCCACCACAGACTGTCGTGCTGGTTTGGCTTACTTTGCAAACTCGGGTCAACCCCTCAGGAGTGATGCAAATAAGCAGATAAACACTAATACAAGGAGACTGACCAGTGAATAATGTAGAGGCTGGTAGACGCTTGGTCGGGTAGCTGGCTTGCTAGGTCGAGCTTTACCCTTCTCTGCAGGCCCAGCGTCACAAGATGGCGACCGGCTCAGTAGAAATTTATCTCCAGAAATCACTGTAATTGTCAGAATTACAGGCCCTCCGCTGGCACCAATTTGTCGTGGGGGTTTGGTAGGAGATATGATGATTGAAGGTAAACACACTTGTTGGATGGTAAGGATATGTATTGTCAGACTGTGGTAAGGAAGGGGGGGCCTGCCATGTTACTGCCTGCGTGAATGTCTAAGCGTGGAGTGAGGACGAGGCAGAGTGACCCACTCACTCATGCTGCATCCCGTGACATCATACAGTCACTCGGCCTAATAGGGACCTTCAATATAAAGCACATGGATGGTACTATAATACTCAGCTAATCTATACAACACATGTAGGGGGGATTCAGAAACTATGCTGACATATTATTTTTTTTTATTATCACACTGGCCGATTCCTACCAAGGCAGGGTGGCCCAAAAAAGAAAAACTTTCACCATCATTCACTCCATCACTGTCTTGCCGGAAGGGTGCTTTACACTACAGTTTTTAAACTGCAACATTTACACCCCTCCTTCAGAGTGCAGGCACTGTACTTCCCATCTCCAGGACTCAAGTCCGGCCTGCCGGTTTCCCTGAACCCCTTCATAAATGTTACTTTGTTCACACTCCAACAGCACGTCAAGTATTAAAAACCATATGTCTTCATTCACTCCTATCAAACACGCTCACGCATGCCTGCTGGAAGTCCAAGCCCCTCGCACACAAAACCTCCTTTACCCCCTCCCTCCAACCTTTCCTAGGCCGACCCCTACCCCGCCTTCCTTCCACTACAGACTGATACACTCTTGAAGTCACTCTGTTTCGCTCCATTCTCTCTACATGTCCGAACCACCTCAACAACCCTTCCTCAGCCCTCTGGACAACAGTTTTGGTAATCCCGCACCTCCTCCTAACTTCCATTCACTGCATTATATTCACACCACACATTGCCCTCAGACATGACATCTCCACTGCCTCCAGCCTTCTCCTCGCTGCAACATTCATCACCCATGCTTCACACCCATATAAGAGCGTTGGTAAAACTATACTCTCATACATTCCCCTCTTTGCCTCCAAGGACAAAGTTCTTTGTCTCCACAGACTCCTAAGTGCACCACTCACCATTTTCCCCTCGTCAATTCTATGATTCACCTTATCTTTCATAGACCCATCCGCTGACACGTCCACTCCCAAATATCTGAATACATTCACCTCCTCATACCCTCTCCCTCCAATCTGATATCCAATCTTTCATCACCTAATCCTTTTGTTATCCTCATAACCTTACTCTTTCCTGTATTCACCTGTAATTTTCTTCTTTTGCACACCCTACCAAATTCATCCACCAATCTCTGCAACTTCTCTTCAGAATCTCCCAAGAGCACAGTGTCATCAGCAAAGAGCAACTGTGACAACTCCCACTTTATGTGTGATTCTTTATCTTTTAACTCCACGCCTCTTGCCAAGACCCTTGCATTTACTTCTCTTACAACCCCATCTATAAATATATTAAACAACCACGGTGACATCACACATCCTTGTCTAAGGCCTACTTTTCTAGGAAATAATTTCCCTCTTTCCTACATACTCTAACTTGAGCCTCACTATCCTCGTAATAACTCTTCACTGCTTTCAGTAACCTACCTCACTACACCATACACCTGCAACATCTGCCACATTGCCCCCCCTATCCACCCTGTCATATGCCTTTTCCAAATCCATAAATGCCACAAAGACCTCTTTAGCCTTATCTAAATACTGTTCACTTATATGTTTCACTGTAAACACCTGGTCCACACACCCCCTACCTTTCCTAAAGCCTCCTTGCTCATCTGCTATCCTATTCTCCGTCTTACTCTTAATTCTTTCAATAATAACTCTACCATACACTTTACCAGGTATACTCAACAGACTTATCCCCCTATAATTTTTGCACTCTCTTTTGTCCCCTTTGCCTTTATACAAAGGAACTATGCATGCTCTCCGCCAATCCTAGGTACCTTACCCTCTTCCATACATTTATTAAATAATTGCACCAACCACTCCAAAACTATATCCCCACCTGCTTTTAACATTTCTTTCTTTATCCCATAATCCCGGCTGCCTTACCCCCTTTCATTTTACCTACTGCCTCACGAACTTCCCCACACTCACAACTGGGTCTTCCTCACTCCTAACAAATGTTATTTCCCCCTTGCCCTATACACGAAATCACAGCTCCCTATCTTCATCAAAATTTAAGAATTCCTCAAAATATTCCCTCCATCTTCCCATACCTCTAACTTCCATTTAATAACACTCCCCCTCCTATTTTTAACTGATAAATCCATTTGTTCTCTAGGCTTCCTTAACTTGTTAATCTCATTCCAAAACTTTTTCTCATTTTCAACAAAATTTGTGATAACATCTCACCCACTCTCTTCCATTATATATATAATATATTTAATAATATATATATATATTTATATATATATATATATTATATTATACATATATATATAATATAATATATTATATATATATAATATATATATATATTATAATATATATATACATATGAAGGAATTCGTAAGTGCAGGGGAAATATACACAAACACTGATCTCTGGCTAAGGGTACTCGAACCTATGATCAAAGTCTAGCGCAAGCTGGACTCCAAGGGATTGTCCAGTGTGGGTAGATTGGTTAAACACTACATACCTTGTTCCAAGGTTTTGTAGGTTCGAGTCTCCTTCAGCCAGGATCAGGTTGTATATATATAATATATATAAAATATATATATAATATATTTATGTATATATATATATATATATAATATATTAATATAGGTATATTTATATATATATATATATTATAAATAATATATTATATATATATATATATATATATATATATTTATATATATATATATATATATATATATATAATATATATATTATATTTTATATATATATAAAATAGGTATATAATTTTATATAATTTTATATAATTTATTTTATATATATAATATTATATATATATATTATATATATATATATAGTATATATATATAGGTAGTAGGTTGGTAGACAGCAACCCCCCCCAGGGAAGTACTACCGTCCTGCCAGATACTGTGAAACAAAACCTGTACTTTTTTTGCATGATGGTAGGATTGCTGGTTTCTTTTTCTGTCTCATAAACACGCTAGATAACAGGGATATTTTTGCTACTCCTACTTACATTTTGGGTCACATTTTCACAGACACGCACTTTGCATATATATATACAACATCTAGGTTTTTCTCCTTTTTTCTAAATAGCTCTTGTTCCTCTTTATTTCTTCTATTGTCCATGGGGAAGTGGAAAAGAATTTTTCCCTCCGTAAGCCATGGTTGTCGTATGAGGCGACTAAAATGCCGGGAGCAATGGGCTGTAACCCTTCTCCTGTGGGACATTTACTAAAAAAGAGAAGAAGAAAAACTTTATAAAACTGGGATGTTAAATGTGCGTGGATGTATGGGATGACAAAAAAACAGATGATTGCGATGTTATGAATAAAAGAAGTTGGATTGTCCGGGCCCCTAAGCGAAACAAAGCTAAAGGGGGGTAGGGGAGTTTCGGTGGGGGAAATAAATGGGATTAACTGGAGTATCTGAGGAGGTTTTGAGCAAAGGAAGGGGTAGCAGTAATGTTGAATGATCAGTTATGGAAAGGGGAAAAGAGGAAAATGAATGTGTAAAAATTTAAGAATTATGTGGATTAAAGTAAAGGTTGGATGCGAGAAGTGGGTCATAATAAGCGTGTATGCACCTGGAGAAGAGAGGAATGCAGAGGAGAGAGAGAGATTTTTGGGAGATGTTAAGTGAATGTATAGGAGCCTTTGAACCAAGTGAGAGAGTAATTGTGGTAGGGGACCTGAATGCTAAAGTAGGAGAAACTTTTAGAGAGGGTGTGGTAGGTAAATTTGGGGGTTTTTCCAGGTGTAAATGTTTAATGGGAGCCCTTTGATTAAACCTTTGATAAAAAAGGGGTTTAGTTATGGAAATTTCATTTTTTAAGGAAAAAGAGGAAAAAAAGTATACAAATAGAGGGTGGGGCGAAATGACAGTATTTTGTTGGATTATGTATTGGTAAAAAAAGATTTTTAGTAAAACTTCAGGATGTACATTTTTTTGAGGGGCCACAGATTTATCAGTTTTCATTTTCTAGTTGTAGCACACTGAAGAAAAAGGTTTTAGATGGGAACAAGGAGAATAGAAGCATAGGGAGAGGAGGTAAAGGTTTAAAAACCAAAAGGGGAGGAAAGAGGGTAAGTTTAAAAACCAGCTATTGGAGGTTTAGAGGGGCAAAATGAGAGCATAGGCATGGGGTCGAAAGGTATGGGGTGGGTTTTAAAAATTTTAGTTTTTAGAGTTTTCCCAGCAGAAGTTTGTGGTTACGGGAAAGGGGTGGGTGCGGGAGGGAAGAGGAGCGATTGGTGGAATGATGAGGAAGAGAGAGAAAGGGGAGAAAAAAGTTAGATATGAAAAATTTTTTTTAAAAAAGTAAAAGTGATGCAAGGAGGGAAGGGGTATAGGGGAAAAAGAGAAAATTTAAAGAGGGGGGAAAAGAAAATGAAAAAGAGAGCAAATGAGGAGATTGGGGGAGAGGGTTATCAACAAATTTTTTTGAAAATAAAAAAAAGGGTTTTGGGAGTGAGTTTAACAATTAAGAAAGCCTAGAGAAAAAAAGGATTTTGCCCATTAAAAATAGGAGAGGAGAGTTATTAAAGGAGAGTTAGAGGTTTTGGAAGATGGGGAAAATATTTTGGGGAATTGTTAAATGTTGATAAAGATGGGGAAGCTGTGATTTGTGTATAGGGCAAGGATAAAAAAACTTTCTTGTAGGAGTGAGGAAGGCCAGTTGTGAGTGTGGGGGGAAGTTCGGGGGGCAGTAGGTTAAAAAGAAAGGGGGGAAGGGGAGCCGGGGTTTGATGGGAAAGATTTGAAAAAATTAAAAGCAGGGGGGGGATATAGTTTTGGAGTGGTTGGTTTTCAAATTTTTTAAAAAAATGTATGGAAGAGGGTAAGGAAACCAAGGGGGTTGGGAAAAGGGAAAGCATAGTTTTCCCTTTTTTTAAAAGGCAAAGGGGGTAAAAAAAGTGCAAAAGTTATAGGGGAATAAGTCTGTTGAGTATACCCGGAAAGTGTATGGAAAATTTTTTAAATTTAAAAAAATTTAAAAGTAAGACGGAAAAAGGAAAAGCAGATGACCAAGGGGCTTTAGGAAAGGTTTGGGGGGGTTGGCCCGGTGTTTAAAAGTGAAAAAATGTAAAGGGGAACAGTATTTTAAAATAAGGGTTTTAAAAAGGTCTTTTTGGCATTTATGGATTTTGGGAAAAGGGGTTTTGACAGGGTGGATAGGGGGGCAATGGGGGGCAGATGTTGGGAGGTGTATGGTGTAGGAGGTTTGGTTACTGAAAAACAGGGAAGGTCCTTTTCCCCAGGTAAGGGGGGCTCAAGTTAGAGTTTAGGAAAAAGGGAAATTATTTCCCCTAAAAGGAGGGCCCCTTTGACAAGGATGTGTAAAGTCACCCTGGTTGTTTAATATATTTTTTAGATGGGGTTGTAAAAGAAGTTAAAAGCGAGGGTTTTTGGCAAGAGGCGTTTTGGGGTTTTAAAAAATAAAAGGGAAACACACATTTAAAAAAGGGGGTTTTTCCAGTTGCTCTTTTCTGATGACACTGTGCTCTTGGGAGTTTTTGAGAGAAGTTCAGAGATTTTTGGGGGTGGAATTTTTGGTTGGGGGTTTCAAAAAAAATTAAAAGTGAATACAGGAAAAAAAGTAAGGGTTTTGAGGATAAAAAAAAAGATTAGGTGATGAAAAATTGGATATCCGTTTGGGGGGAGAGAGTATGGAGGAGGTGAATGTATTCAGATATTTGGGAGTGGACGTGTCAGCGGATGGGTCTATGAAAGATGAGGTGAATCATTGAATTGATGAGGCAAATAGGGGAATGTATGAGAGTATTGTTTTACCAATGCTCTTATATGGGTGTGAAGCATGGGTGATGAATGTTGCAGCGAGGAGAAGGCTGGAGGCAGTGGAGATGTCATGTCTGAGGGCAATGTGTGGTGTGAATATAATGTAGAGAATTCGTAGTTTGGAAGTTAGGAGGAGGTGCGGGATTACCAAAACTGTTGTCCAGAGGGCTGAGGAAGGGTTGTTGAGGTGGTTCGGACATGTAGAGAGAATGGAGCGAAACAGAATGACTTCAAGAGTGTATCAGTCTGTAGTGGAAGGAAGGCGGGGTAGGGGTCGGCCTAGGAAAGGTTGGAGGGAGGGGGTAAAGGAGGTTTTGTGTGCGAGGGGCTTGGACTTCCAGCGGGCATGCGTGAGCATGTTTGATAGGAGTGAATGGAGACAAATGGTTTTTAATACTTGATGTGCTGTTGGAGTGTGAGCAAAGTAACATTTATGAAGGGATTCAGGAAAACTGGCAGGCCGGACTTGAGTCCTGGAGATGGGAAGTACAGTGCCTGCACTCTGAAGGAGGGGTGTTAATGTTGCAGTTTAAAAACTGTAGTGTAAAGCACCCTTCTGGCAAGACAGTGATGGAGTGAATGATGGTGAAAGTTTTTCTTTTTCGGGCCACCCTACCTTGGTGGGAATCGGCCAGTGTGTTAATAAAATAATATATAAATATACATTATATATATATATATATATATATATATATATATATATATATATATATATATATATATATATGTGTGTGTGTGTGTGTGTGTGTGTGTGTGTGTGTGTGTGTGTGCAAAACAACCACTCTGAAAGAATAGAGAAATTCCAAGTGCTTTCGTGACTACTCACATTATCAAGGAACTATGAAAGTAAAGCATCCAAGGAAGCTATATAAGGGGTCTGGCCAACACCTCACTATCAGATCCCACAACGGTTAAACACCTGACGCGCGCCGACCCAACTGGATAGGTCCTTTGCACAACTCACCCACAAACTATTCTAACCAAGAAAATTTAAAAATTATTATTTGTCCAGTGTATTATTAAATTCTTCCCAAATTCTATTAATTATAAATGGATCTAATTTATATAAACCAAATGAAATATTCATATTATTGTCAAAACTGCTTTTTATGAAACAAGATTCAATTATATATATATTATATATATATATATTATATATATATATATATATATATATATATATATATATATATATATAATTAGTTTTGAACACTACACTACTGCTGGATATTACAAATTTGGTTGTTCTGTCTCGTTCCTCGTGATTACTCTAGTTCTGGCGCTGCTCTCATCATAACCTCCCTGACTCCTTCCCAATCCTTTCTCTCTCCACTATTTCCGGCCACTTCACTCGTTTCTCCCTGCCACCCCCTCCCTTCCACCCTCTCCCTTCCACATCTTTCCTCTGCCAACCCTCACACCAACCCCTGCTGTCTGCACTATCAGGAGGACCTTCGCTGTCATCACCAGTCTGACTTTCATTCTCTTTTTGTTATATGCAAAAACCTTTGGTGAATATCTGTAAACTTATACACATGCATTTTTCAAACAATCATTTTTTCCGTCAAACTGCAGTGCAAACAGAATGTTACAAGTTTTCCATGAAACTAAAACATAGCAGTTTTAAAAATCCATTATATATTTTACGGTATGTTTGGTTATATATATATATGTCGTGCCGAATAGGTAAAACTGGTCGTTTGTTTACAATAATTTAATAATAAATAAACACAATAAAATATATTTTTTCGTTATGTTCAGAATGTTTTTTTGCGAAATTATTGCATACACAAATTTTCGCTTGCCTTATTCGGCAAGAAGAACATTGCTGTTTAAGCCAAAATCTCAAGTTTTACCTATTCGACACGACAAACAAACCCACACATACACCACACACCACACACACACACACACACACACACACACACACACACACACACACACACACACACACACACACACACACACACACACACACACACACACAAGGTTTGCAACAAGACTAGTTCCAGAGCTACGGGGATTGTCCTACGAAGAAAGGTTGAGGGAAATCGGCCTGACGACACTGGAGGACAGGAGGGTCAGGGGAGACATGATAACGACATATAAAATACTGCGCGGAATAGACAAGGTGGACAAAGACGGAATGTTCCAGAGAAGGGACACAGACACAAGAGGTCACAATTGGAAGTTGAAGACTCAGATGAATCAAAGGGATGTTAGGAAGTATTTCTTCAGTCATAGAGTAGTCAGGCCGTGGAATAGCCTAGAAAGTGACGTAGTGGAGGCGGGAACCATACATAGTTTTAAGGCGAGGTATGATAGAGCTCATGGGGCAGGGAGAGAGAGGACCTAGTAGCAATCAGCGAAGAGGCGGGGCCAGGAGCTGTGAATCGACCCCTGCAACCACAAATAGGTGAGTACAAATAGGTGAGTACACACACACACACACACACACACACACACACACACACACACACACATATATATATATAGATATATATATATAGATATATATATATATATATATATATATATATATATATATATATATATATATATATATATATATATATATATATATATATATATATTGTAGTGTGAGTGAGTGTAATATAGGAAGAATGCTATCAGTGGAGACAGGCGCACCGGAGATCGAGGCTGAGTTTCTGAATCATCTCCAGGAAACGGAGATATTGATCATCTGAGACAAGCTTGACCTGACCGGACTGGTGTAGATCGATGCACAAGAGGCAGGTGGAAGGTGGTCAGGAAGAGTTCTCGGATCATGTCCAAGAGATGAAGGTCTCATCCACCAGACTGAGATGGAGGCCAAGATGAAGAGCTTCTGAGGGACTCTTGAAGCCTCTTCAGGAGGTGGAGATTTAATTTCCTGTTTTGTCAAGTCTCAACCTGACGGAGCTGGTTTTGATCAGTGAATCAGAGATCGAGAAATTGTCAAAACGTGGAGGAATTATACAAAGATGAAGAGAGATACCACTGCAGTGCCACCTCTGGAGCTGCCCAAGCAGTGAATGGCTTACCACAAGTGTTCCTACAGCAGGACATAAAAAATTACTGCGGAAGGTTCCAAAATCAGGAACGCTGTCTCTTAAAATAATAAATTCATGTTATGCTCGTGTTTATATATATATATATATATATATATATATATATATATTATATATATATATATATAATATATATATATATATATTATATATGTATGTCGTGCCGAATAGGCAGAACTTGCCATCTTGGCTTAAATAGCAACGCTCATCTTGCCATATAGGAGAAGTGAAAATTTGTGTATGCAATAATTTCGCGAAAATCATTCTGAACCTAACGAAAAAAATATATTTCACTGTGTTTCTTTAGTATTAAATTACTGTAAACAAATCTAAAATATATTTAGTTGGCTTAGGCTAAAATAAATTGTTCTTGTTATAATAAGGTTAGGTAAGCTTTCTAAGATTCTTTTGGAGGAAAATTTAAAATTTTTGCATTAACATTAATGAAAAAAATATATCTTTAAACGTATTAGAGAAAATTTTAGAAAGGACTTAATTTTAAATGAATTCTTGCTAATTGACCAGTTTTACATATTCGGCACGACACACACACACATATATATTATATATATATATATATATATATATATATATATATATATATATATATATATATATATATATATATATATATGTTCACGAACTATAAATGCAAACGGAGGCAAAAAAGTTTTCAAACTCCTAAGATCTCGTCATCAGTCTTAAACTGAGTAATAATTGCTTTAGCTGAAGTAAGGTTTCTGTGAGAGGTCTTACTCTTTCCAACTCCTTAAAGATCGGAGGAGTGAAGATGCATCAGGCGTTGACTCTGTGAATCACCACACTGAAAAGTTAGAATAAGAAGACAGCAGAATTCCATGGATCTCAAGGTGTTTCAGAGAATCCAATTCCATGAAATCTTGTAGCACCATTCCTGCTGGTGGATCTTAGTGAACATGTAAAATGAAAATTGAAATAAAAATGAAACATTATTATTAAACCTACAAGTTTCAGTTTTACAGTAAACGTCATAGTTGTGTCAGTGGAATGTAATTATTAATATATTCAAATTTTATATTGTGAGGAATGTTTTTTGTCGTGAAACATAAGTCAGATAGACAATATAATAACCAATGTGATATGTCAGTATATCTTAATAATGAAAATAAGATGCCAGACATATTAAGCAAATTTCCTAAATTTTTGCAGCTAAGTGAATTGTAGATATAAATCCAGATGTACTCCTGTAAACCCTTTTTGGGCCTACTTCCTAGCCACTCGTGTGTATCCATATGCTCTTGTGCACTATAACCTAGCCTCTTCGGCGTCAAAATCTAAGAATCAGGTAGTCAACACAGAATATGTTGCTTCTGCAGACCTAGCCACCACCCCCTCCCAAGTTCACCCTACAACATCCCATCCTTACTACACTCCCACCTGCCCCGCAACAACCCATCCTGCCCTCCCTTGTGATCACCATCCCGGACCCACTCCCTATGGCCCGCATCACCCCTTCAATGCCCACTCATTTACATCCCATCCCCGTCCCACTCTCAGTCAAATGCTCATGTCCAACACACCTGCCTACACTCCCACACGCTGGTTACGCCCTGTTCACTCACCCACTTTTCTCCACCCACCTACCCGCCTTGGATATGATGATGCCACAGCATCTCACATTCAAGGATCACAACAATGGTGGTATTGCTGCAACAAGGAAAGTGATACGTTGAGTAGCTAAAACTTTCAAGAGGAGATGCTGAGTTAGTGATGATACTTGTTCTCTCCAGACTGGAATACTGTACTATACTAAAAGTTCTCTACAAGCAGGCAAGATTGCTGAGCTTAAAAACGTACAGAGAATTTTTACTTCCCGTATACACTCAAGCATCTAAACTACTGGGAACATCTGAAATCCTTTCGGCTGTATTCCTTGAAACGTAGGCGAGAAAAGTACATAATAATTTACACCTGGAAAATCCTGGATAGACTGGTCCCAAACTTGCAAACCGGAATCACTCCCAGTGGAAGAGATTTGACAAACGGTATAAAGTACCCTAAATAAAAAAAAAGGGGGCGCAACGAGTACACTAGGAGAGAACTCGATGAGCATGAGAGGTCCCCGACTCTTCAACGTCCTCCCTCCGATCGTAAGGAAAATTACCTATAAACCACTGGCTGTCTTCAAGAGGACAATGGACATGTTCTTATGAGTGGGTGAGTTAGACCTGACCAGCTTGGGGCAGTAGGCCTGCTGCAGGGCTCTTTGCTTCTTGAAGAAGCATAAATAATAGGAGTCCTCAGGTTGTTCTTCAACTCTATATATCCTTGGTTAGGCCTCATTTAGACTAGGCTGCTCAGTTCTGGTCACCGTATTACAGAATGGATATAAATGCTCTGGAAAACGTACAGAGGAGGATGACAAAGTTGATCCCATGTATCAGAAATCTTCCCTATGAGGATAGACTGAGGTCCCTGAATCTGACTCTCTAGAAAGGCGTAGAATTAGGGGGGATATGATTGAGGTGTATAAATGGAAAACAGGAATAAATAAAGGGGATGTAAATAGCGTACTAAAAATATCTAGCCAAGACAGGACTCGCAGAAATGGCTTTAAATTGAAAAAATTCAGATTCGGGAAGGATATAGGAAAGCCCTGGTTTGGTAATAGAGTTGTAGATGAGTGAAACAAACTCCCAAGTACAGTTATAGAGGCTAAAACGTTGTGTAGTTTTAAAAATAGGTTGGATAAATACATAAGTGAGTGTGGGTGAATGTGAATTAGACCTAGCTAGGTTTTGCTACTAGGTCAGATGCCGTGCTCCTTAAGTGAATGTGACCTGACCTAACTAGGTTAGGGCATTAGCTTAAGCCGGTAGGAGACTTGGACCTGCCTCGCATGGCCCAGTAGGCCTGCTGCAGTACTCTATGTCCCTCAGATGAGTGCCGGATCAACCGGGCTGTGGTTCGTACGTTGCACTGCTTGCGGGCAGCAATAAAAGCCTGTGTGATCAAATTTTGATCTATCTGTAGGTCTGGTCTGAGACCGGGCCGCGGGGGCCTTGACCCCGTGAAGCATGGTTCAGATAACCTTTCCCATTCACCAGCTGCCGCCTACCCTTTCTCCATCCAGAAGGCAACCCCAACCCACCCAGCAGTATTTTCACAACCAACTTGCCCACCTCAATCCTTACCATTCTTCTCCAACCACCAACCAAACCCACTCTTCTCCAACCACCAACCAAACCCACTCTTCTCCAATCACCAACCAAACTCGCCCTTCTCCAACCACCAACCAAACCCACCTTCTCCAACCACCAACCAAACCCACCTTCTCCAACCACCAACCAAAACCCACTCTTCTCAACACCAACCAAACCACTCTTCTCCAACCACCAACCAAACCCACTCTTCTCCAATCACCAACAAACCCACCCTTCTCCAACCACCAACAACCACCCTTCTCACAACCACCAACAAACCTACCCTTCTCCAACTCACCAACCTAAACCCACCCTCAGCCACAACCAAACCTACCCTTTCCAACCACCAACCAAACCCACCCTTTCCAAACACCAACAAACCCACCCTTCTCCAACCACCAGCCAGACCTACTCTTCTCCAACCACCAGCCAGACCCACTCTTCACCAACCACCAGCCAGTACCCACTCTTACCAACCACCAGCCAGACCCCACTCTTCACCAACCACCAGCCAGACCACTCTTCAACCACCAGCCAGACCCACTCTTCACCAACCACAGCCAGACCCACTCTTCTCAACCACCAGCCAGACCCACTCTTCACCAACCACCAGCCAGACCCACTCTTCACCAACCACCAACCAGACCCACTCTTCTCCAACCACCAGCCAGACCCACTCTTCTCCAACCACCAGCCAGACCCACTCTTTACCAACCACCAAGCCAGACCCACTCTTCACAACCACCAGCCAAGACCCACTCTTCACCAATCACCAACCAGACCCACTCTTCACCAACCACCAGCCAGACCCACTCTTCTCCAACCACCAACCAGACCCACTCTTCACCAACCACCAGCCAGACCCACTCTTCTCCAACCACCAACCAGACCCACTCTTCTCCAACCACCAGCCAGAACCCACTCTCTTCCAACCACCAGCCAGACCCACTCTTCTCCAACCACCAGCCAGACCCACTCTTCTCCAACCACCACCAGACCCACTTTCTCCCAACCACCAGCCAGACCCACTCTTCAATCCAACACCAGCCAGACCCACTCTTCACCAACCACCAGCCAGACCCACTCTTCAACCACCAGCCAGACCCACTCTTCACCAACCAACCCAGACCCACTCTTCTCCAACCACCAGCCAGACCCACTCTTCACCAACCACCAGCCAGACCCACTCTTCACCAACCACCACCAGACCCACTCTTCTCCAACCACCAGCCAGACCCACTCTTCTCCAACCACCAGCCAGACCCACTCTTTACCAACCACCAGCCAGACCCACTCTTCACCAACCACCAGCCAGACCCACTCTTCACCAATCACCAACCAGACCCACTCTTCACCAACCACCAGCCAGACCCACTCTTCTCCAACCACCAACCAGACCCACTCTTCACCAACCACCAGCCAGACCCACTCTCTCCAACCACCACCAGACCCACTCTTCTCCAACCACCAGCCAGACCACTCTTCTCCAACCACCAGCCAGACCCACTCTTCTCCAACCACCAGCCAGACCCACTCTTCTCCAACCACCAGCCAGACCCACTCTTCTCCAACCACCAGCCAGACCCACTCTTCACCAACCACCAGCCAGACCCAATCTTCACCAACCACAGCCAGACCCACTCTTCTCCAACCACCAGCCAGACCCACTCTTCACCAACCACCAGCCAGACCCACTCTTCTCCAACCACCACCAGACCCACTCTTCACCAACCACAGCCAGACCCACTCTTCTCCAACCACCAACCAGACCCACTCTTCACCAACCACAGCCAGACCCACTCTTCTCCAACACCAGCAGACCCATCTTCACCAACACCAGCCAGACCCACTCTTCTCCAACCACCAACCAGACCCACTCTTCACCAACCACCAGCCAGACCCACTCTTCTCCAACCACCAACCAGACCCACTCTTCTCCAACCACCAGCCAGACCCACTCTTCTCCAACCACCAGCCAGACCCACTCTTCTCAACCACCAGCCAGACCCACTCTTCTCCAACCACCAGCCAGACCCACTCTTCTCCAACCACCAGCCAGACCCACTCTTCTCCAACCACCAGCCAGACTCACTCTTCACCAACCACCAGCCAGACCCACTCTTCACCAACCACCAGCCAGACCCACTCTTCACCAACCACCACCCGCCAGCTGCCTCAACGTGAATATCTAAATTATCATCCAGCTGTATAAATTTAGCTTTTATAATAGTGCACCTCACTGACCTTTTATGTTCATGGATATCAGTATGAATTCAAAATTATCATTTTTCTTTTAAAGTCTAACCTTATGGTAATTTTATTCAAGTAATGTTTACAAAGGAGATTAATTTATTGGCCATAAATTAGTCTCTTAGGTGTAAGTTGTAGGCCTGTACACTACACGAGGGTTATAAGCGTAATCCACCTAGACATTAACATCAATAATTCTTTAAGAACTATTTTTAGCATTATTGTGCATATATATATATATATATATATATATATATATATATATATATATATATAATATATATATATATATATATATATATATATATATATGCAAGACAACCACTGTGAAAGAATAATGAAATTCCAAGGGTTTTCGTGACTACTCACATTATCAAGGAACAATAAAAGTAATGCATCAAAGGAAGGTATATAAAGGGTTTAGACCACACCTCACCAGTGTTCTCTTCTTATGAGTCGTGCATCAGGTGTTGCTTTGTTGTGGGATGTGATGGTGAGGTGTGGTCTAGACCCTTTATATGCCTTCCTTTGATGTATTACTTTTATTGTTCCTTGATAATGTGAGTAGTCACGAAAGCACTTGGAATTTCACTATTCTTTCACAGTGGTTGTTTTGCATATATAATATATATATAATATATATATATTATATATATATATATATATATATATATTATATATAATATATACTGGGGGGGCATTCCAAAAGAAAATCACAGTAGAGTGGTGAATATTTATAGTAGTGAGAGTGTTGACTGCATCCCCTGAAAGCAGGAGTCAGAACAAGGCAGCTAGGGCGGCGAGACTACCAAAATGTTGTTAAAACCTCTACTTTTCAGGGTTATGGTAATTTATGATACTTTATGGGAGAGGGAGAAATGAATTGAAACTGGGAGCGGCCCGCCATGACTGAGGGAGAAGGGAGAGAGAGAAAGAGAGAGAGTCAACAACAAGCTAGGCAAGTATACACACTTCCACTTGATATAAACCCCTCACTGAAATGACCAAAACAGTAAAGAAACTACTGGCTGTTATTAAATCAAACAATCAGTTATCAGCATGAAGTTTGAAGATCCCGTGGCTTAGTTGGTTGCGAATTCAGCTCATATACCGAGGTTCTGTGGTTCGATCCGCGGCACGGGTAGAAACGGCATGTTTCCTTACCCTCCCTTCCTCCCCCCCCCCCCCCCCATTTACCTAGCAGTATGTATCTGGGTGTTAGTCGACTATCGTGGGCCGCACTTGAGAGGGCGGTAGCACACCTTAAATAGGCCTGGGCTTCGAAATGAATTGAGAGAGGATAATAACTCTGTTAAATTAATCTGTGTAATAAAAATGCGTGAAAGAACTTGATCATCCTTTCTGGATATTGAGATTTTTATTACAAGTAAACTGGCGAACAAATAGAAAGGAAAAAATGTACTGGTACGCAGATTCACTGATATTGGAAAACTGTTTCACTGACAAACAGTGAGACTTGGGAAATTTTTTTAGCTCATGTTCAGTAGAAATGAAATACCTCTTTCCTGTGGACCCTTTTCTGGCTGCGAGTTTCCCATCCCTCGCAAAACACTGGTGGATTTTTTGGTCAAGGGGCAGTTTTCTTAGTCTGTAGAGGAGGTTTTGTCTCGTTTTGGTAAGGAACTCGTTGACATATACCCGCTAGAAAAAAAAAAGTAAATACAATACCTGGAGGAGAGAAAAGAAACTCACCTCAAGCAATCAACAACTCCAGTCATGATGCTACAACGATAGTCACAAAATAACAATTGGCTTCTGTATACATTCAAACGTCAACCCATTCTTGTGTAAACAAAGCGTCATGTGGAAATAAATTTAAATTTGAATTTGAAAGCAAGAAGCGAAGGTGCGCATTTCTCAGTGTATATACTCTTGAGAGTTTACTTGAAGTCTTATATGAGAGACTAAAGTTCATGTTAAAGTGTAGCCTAATTGCAACCTTAATGTCTCAGTTCACAAATCTTCAGATGTTGTATCACCCCAACGGGTTTAGCGCTTCATCACGATAATAATACAGTAATACTATTAATATTAATAATATATTTGTTGTTTTGTTTGTTAATTTATAATGTTGAGGAAAAGACACGAGTGCAGAGCAAGCTTTTATTGTGACAATGTTTTTGCTCTGTGCAGACTAGCTCTGAACAGAGCGAAACGTCGTCACACTTAAAGGTTGTTCCGGGCCTGACTTTTCTTCAGTACGATTTTGTATTTGCTTTATTAGATCGTTCAAATATTTTTTGACTATAAAAACGTTACTTGTAATGTTGACAGAGAAGTTCGGCAGATTTTGTTCACTGTCAAGCTGGCCAGTATCAGGCTGGCCAGTGTCAGGCTGGCCAGTGTCAGGCTGGCCAGTGTCAGGCTGGCCAGTGTCAGGCTGGCCAGTGTCAGGATGGTCAGTGTCAGGCTGGCCAGTGTCAGGCTGGCCAGTGTCAGGCTGGCCAGTGTCAGGCTGGTCAGTGTCAGGCTGATCAGTGTCAGGCTGGCCAGTGTCAGGCTGGTCAGTGTCAGGCTGGCCAGTGTCAGGCTGGCCAGTGTCAGGCTGGTCAGTGTCAGGCTGGCTAGTGTCAGGCTGGCCAGTGTCAGGCTGGTCAGTGTCAGGCTGGTCAGTGTCAGGCTGGTCAGTGTCAGGCTGGCCAGTGTCAGGCTGGCCAGTGTCAGGCTGGCCAGTGTCAGGCTGGTCAGTGTCAGGCTGGCCAGTGTCAGGCTGGCCAGTGTCAGGCTGGTCAGTGTCAGGCTGGTCAGTGTCAGGCTGGCCAGTATCAGGCTGGCCAGTGTCAGGCTGGCCAGTGTCAGGCTGGCCAGTGTCAGGCTGGTCAGTGTCAGGCTGGCCAGTGTCAGGCTGGTCAGTGTCAAGCTGGCCAGTGTCAGGCTGGCCAGTGTCAGACTGGCCAGTGTCAGGCTGATCAGTGTCAGGCTGGTCAGTGTCAGGCTGGCCAGTGTCAGGCTGGTCAGTGTCAGGCTGGCCAGTGTCAGGCTGGCCAGTGTCAGGCTGGTCAGTGTCAGGCTGGCCAGTGTCAGGCTGGTCAGTGTCAGGCTGATCAGTGTCAGGCTGGCCAGTGTCAGGCTGGTCAGTGTCAGGCTGGCCAGTGTCAGGCTGGCCAGTGTCAGGCTGGCCAGTGTCAGGCTGGTCAGTGTCAGGCTGGTCAGTGTCAGGCTGGCCAGTGTCAGGCTGGTCAGTGTCAGGCTGGCCAGTGTCAGGCTGGCCAGTGTCAGGCTGGCCAGTGTCAGGCTGGCCAGTGTCAGGCTGGTCAGTGTCAGGCTGGCCAGTGTCAGGCTGGCCAGTGTCAGGCTGGCCAGTGTCAGGCTGGTCAGTGTCAGGCTGGCCAGTGTCAGGCTGGCCAGTGTCAGGCTGGCCAGTGTCAGGCTGGTCAGTGTCAGGCTGATCAGTGTCAGGCTGGTCAGTGTCAGGCTGGTCAGTGTCAGGTTGGCCAGTGTCAGGCTGGTCAGTGTCAGGCTGGCCAGTGTCAGGCTGGTCAGTGTCAGGCTGGTCAGTGTCAGGCTGGCCAGTGTCAGGCTGGTCAGTGTCAGACTGGTCAGTGTCAAGCTGGTCAGTGTCAAGCTGGTCAGTGTCAAGCTGGTCAGTGTCAAGCTGGTCAGTGTCAGACTGGTCAGTGTCAAGCTGGTCAGTGTCAAGCTGGTCAGTGTCAAACTGGTCAGTGTCAAGCTGGTCAGTGTCAAGCTGGTCAGTGTCAGACTGGTCAGTGTCAAGCTGGTCAGTGTCAAGCTGGTCAGTGTCAGACTGGTCAGTGTCAGACTGGTCAGTGTCAAGCTGGTCAGTGTCAGACTGGTCAGTGTCAAGCTGGTCAGTGTCAAGCTGGTCAGTGTCAAGCTGGTCAGTATGAAGTATATTATTATTATTACATTCTCCGAGGTTCTTTATACCATTCTTAGCCTGCAAAAAATAAAATTATAGTAATCAGGTTAAAACCGCCAATAGTTAAACAAGAATCATGAACAGAAAATCAGATCAGACTTAGTAGCAATGTTTAAACTTATCAATTACCATGTTAAAACAACCAGTACTAAGGGTCGAATGATTGGGCCCCATCGTTCGATCAGTACCAAGGTTCAGCCAATGAGAAGGTGGGTCTGGCAATTGTGGAGGTATAGTGGTCACCACTCACCTTTCCACCCTTGTCATTTCCATTCTAGAGCTGGTTGAGCACGGTTGTCCATTCTTTCTCCAAGCTGTGTCTTTGCTGTTGACTAACCGTGTTGTACACATACATTTCCAACTGCATATAGTGTACATAGTACATAGTACATGGTGAAGGAAAATATATTTCAAAGTCATTCAGCTGTGTTTTTTCTGCCCCTTGCTCCCCTTTACACCCAGGATAACAGGCCTTATTGTGCCTTGGTTGTAATATCAAATGAATGATGCCAACAACGCCTCAGGTCGGACTTACCAACATGAACTCTGAAGATAATGAAAGACTAAAGTATAATGAACTCATGTCAATGCTCAATAATAATCCATATGGAGACAAACTCAGGAGATTAATTGATGAATTAATCTCCTCAGTTTCTGTCTCCCTGTGGGTTATCATTGAGCATTGACAGATAAATTACTTTGGAGAGTTTGTCTCCATGTGGGTTGTTATTGAGCTCTGAAGACAATATGTAAGCTTAATGAAGCGTGTAAGCTCGGTCTTCCCTATTAGATCCCGGAGGCTTATCCTCGGAGCAATCGCTTATGTGTTCAATGAAACATCCACTGTGTAATTGCCCGGGCAGTAGGAGCAAAGTAGGCTGGGGAAGGGAAAAATTCTTATTATATTAGAGAAGAACTAAATCCATAAGGAGGCAATTATTTCGATCCGATGGTGTAAGGGGAAGATAAGAGTAACCCTTTACTAGTATCGAGGCGTCCTCTTGATATCAAGGGAATGCTGTAGTGATAGGTGCTTCCATGCTGAAGGGCTCTTGATCCAAGAAACGTGAGCTTCCCCTGTCAGGTCAGATTTGATTACCTGTCGTTCCCAGGAATTACATGACCTTTACAGTACTCAAATAACCCGCACAAAGGAGAGAGAAAAGCTTATGACGACGCTTTGTTGCAGTCACGGTATTGTGCCTTTTTGTTCTTTGTGACCTTCACAAATTTAGCACTTCCCCATAATAAAATAATAATTTCAACAGCAACAATAGGACGAAGACTTACCGAATTATAGGTGTTGGAAAATATAATTTTCTAGATGATTTATGGCTTTGTATTGTAGCCACATTTAATTGAAGAAGAAAGAATGTACTGAAATTTTATGCATGAACACCGGGTTTAAAGATGAGCAAAGTCACATTAGTGTGGCCGCAACACTTCCCACCTAACCAACACATGGAAAATTAAAATCAAACGACGTTTCTGTACCTATTTTATAGGTGTCCCCTAGTTCGATCGCTACTGCACTCAGCTCACACACTGAGGTCCGGGGTTCGAATCTCCTCCGGCACGGCTGGAAAACATTAGGGACGTGTTTCCTAAGACACCTGCTGTCCCTGTCCCTGTTCACCCATCAGTTTAAAATGGGTACCTGGGTGTTAGTCGACTGGTGTGGGTCGCATCCTGGGACAAAACTCCCTACCCACCTACACTCATCATGGTAACTCCCTACCCACCTGCACTCATCATGGTAACTCCCACCCACCTGCATCCAACATTCTTCACATGTGAATGTTCCATACAAGTTTCTGCCTTCATGCTACCTCAACCTTTCACGATGATCACATGTGTTAGACTGACCCTGGGAAAAAGATACAACTAATTCTACCTGGCTGCGCCTGAGTTCCATCCTAAAGTAACGATGATTTTTGAAAAGGTTAAACCTATAAACTAAATCTGAATCGCTAAATTTCACTGAATGTCTTAAGTTCGTCAATATCACATCCAGTCAGAATAAAGCTTCTTACACAATAAGAATTAATACATCACTGTTTTCGGTGAGGAGCTGGGATGAGGGTGTCTTCGGGTGATCAGCCAGCCAAGTACTTTTCTCTGGTGGGTAGAATATCTTCATTTACAATTTCTGGTAACTTCCAGTGGCTCATCCTCTTCACTGTAACTTCATTTTCTCGGTGGGTGGCACCAACCAGGGAGCTGGGACGTGGTTGTGAGGTGGGTGCCACCTTCCAGGCATCAAGGATGTGATTGTGAGAGGTGGGTGCCACTTTACATTCATCAGGGACGTGGTTATCAGAGGTGACTGCGACCATCCAGGCATTAGGGACGTGATTGTGGTAGGTGAGTGCGACCATCCAGGCAGCGGGGACGTAGTTGTCAGAGGTGGCTGGCACCATCCAGGCATCGGCGATGTGGTTATCAGAGGTGGGTGCCACTTTCCAGGGAGCGGCGACGTGGTTGTCAGCGTGGGTTCGTGCACTCCGCTTATTGAAGAGGAAATTAGGAAGAGGGGAGGAGTGTGGTGAAGGGAGAGTAGAGGGCGGAAGTAAGGGGAAGGAAGCAATAAGCAGGAAAGGCTGGAGAGCGGAGGCCAGGGTGTGGCTCACATGAAGACTGGGGGTGGAGGGTAGGGTGTGGCTCACATGAAGACTGGGGTGGAGGGTATGGTGTGGCTCACATGAAGACTGGGGGTGGAGGGTAGGGTGTGGCTCACATGAAGACTGGGGTGGAGGGTATGGTGTGGTTCACATGAAGACTGGGGGTGGAGGGTAGGTGTGGCTCACATGAAGACTGGGGTGGAGGTATGGTGTGGTTCACATGAAGACAGGGGGTGGAGGGTAGGGTGTGGCTCACATGAAGACTGGGGTGGAGGGTATGGTGTGGTTCACATGAAGACTGGGGATGGAGGGTAGGGTGTGGCTCACATGAAGACTGGGGGTGGAGGGTAGGGTGTAGCTCACATGAAGACTGGGGGTGGAGGGTAGGGTGTGGCTCACATGAAGACTGGGGGGTGGGGTAGGGTGTGGCTCACATGAAGACTGGGGGTGGAGGGTAGGGTGTGGCTCACATGAAGACGGGGTGGATGGTAGGGTGTGGCTTACATGAAGACGGGGTGGAGGGTAGGGTGTGGCTCACATGAAGACTGGGGGTGGAGGGTAGGGTGTGGCTCACATGAAGACTGGGGGTGGAGGGTAGGGTGTGACTCATATGAAGACTGGAGGGTGGAGGCCTCGGTGTGACTCATATGAAGACTGGAGGGTGGAGGCCACGGTGTGACTCACATGAAGCCTGGAGGGTGGAGGCCAGAGTGTGACTCATATGAAGACTGGAGGGTGGAGGCCAGGGTGTGACTCATATGAAGACTGGAGGGTGGAGGCCAGAGTGTGACTCACATGAAGACTGGAGGGTGGAGGCCAGGGTGTGACTCATATGAAGACTGGAGGGTGGAGGCCACGGTGTGACTCACATGAAGACTGGAGGGTGGAGGCCAGGGTGTGACTCACATGAAGACTGGAGGGTGGAGGCCAGGGTGTGACTCACATGAAGACTGGAGGGTGGAGGCCAGGGTGTGACTCACATGAAGACTGGAGGGTGGAGGCCAGGGTGTGACTCACATGAAGACTGGAGGGTGGAGGCCAGGGTGTGACTCACATGAAGACTGGAGGGTGGAGGCCAGGGTGTGACTCACATGAAGACTGGAGGGTGGAGGCCAGGGTGTGACTCACATGAAGACTGGAGAGTGGAGGCCAGGGTGTGACTCACATGAAGACTGAAGGGTGGAGGCCAGGGTGTGACTCGCATGAAGACTGGAGGGTGGAGGCCAGGGTGTGACTCACATGAAGACTGGAGGGTGGAGGCCAGGGTGTGACTCACATGAAGACTGGAGGGTGGAGGCCAGGGTGTGACTCACATGAAGACTGAAGGGTGGAGGCCAGGGTGTGACTCACATGAAGACTGGAGGGTGGAGGCCAGGGTGTGACTCACATGAAGACTGGAGGGTGGAGGCCAGGGTGTGACTCACATGAAGACTGGAGGGTGGAGGCCAGGGTGTGACTCACATGAAGACTGGAGGGTGGAGGCCAGGGTGTGACTCACATGAAGACTGGAGGGTGGAGGCCAGGGTGTGACTCACATGAAGACTGGAGGGTGGAGGCCAGGGTGTGACTCACATGAAGACTGGAGGGTGGAGGCCAGGGTGTGACTCACATGAAGACTGGAGGGTGGAGGCCAGGGTGTGACTCACATGAAGACTGGAGGGTGGAGGCCAGGGTGTGACTCACATGAAGACTGGAGGGTGGAGATGTAAAGATGTGGAATCAGTCCATCACCTTTCAAGATTTAGTTTTGAGGTGATCAGTCCTTCAGTCTCCAGGATGAGGGACTAACCACCTCAAAACCAAGTCTGATTACATCTGCTTTACATCCCTATTGCTTTTGCTGTCTTTTCTGTGCTCGACTGAGGAAGCCTACTGTGTAAGCGAAACGTTTCGTAATAAAGATGCCTAACAGTTGCACATCGGCCGTTTCCCACCAGGGCAGTGTAACCCAAAAAAAGAACAAACATTTTCATTATCACTCACTGTCCTTCCAGAGGCGTGCCGACATTACAGTTCAAAAACTACAACGAACCTCCACCTCTCCTTCATTGTAACACGAAAACTCAAAAACACCAGTAGGCTTGTAAGATTCAACACCAACACTTATGTCTAGTTTATTGTCTACACCCTCACACCTTATGGTGTGGCAAGATGTCAAACTCTTCATCAAAGAAAGATACGGAACCAGAAGACTTTTAATAGTACACAGAACACCACTGAACACAGCTAAGGTGTATTTACCTTAATCAAACCACTTGCACTTTTTATATTAAAACACAGCTTTGGTAATAGAGTTGTACAGGAATGGGGGAAACATGCTGGCTAGAAACTAGGCGACATTTCAGTATAACTGACCATCGTACCTGCTGCATAGCTCCTCTGACCCACGATTCGTCACACTAATAATTCGTCTCACCTCACTTCTAAGTGGTTCTCACCTCTCCTTCTAGGACTACATATATGTGTATATATATCTTCTCTGTGACCTGATGAAGCTATACACAGAGAGAAATATTGTCCAAGTGGAAGCTTTTTCTGTAATGTGTCTTTGTTCAATACTGTCGTCAGAACTCCAGTTGTAGCCAAAGAAAATCTATTACGATAACTAATTAGGGAGTTGCTACAAAATATACAGAAGCAATATATTAAAAATATACGTCCCTTTCGTGTGTGTGTGTGTGTGTGTGTGTGTGTGTGTATGTGTGTGTGTGTGTGTGTGTGTGTGTGTGTATGTGTGTGTGTGTGTGTGTGTACGGATAACCCTTGGGCCAGGTGTGGACTGATGATTGTTATATTAATTAAGGAGGTGCAGCATCAGGACTGAAGGGAACACGACCTGTCGATGTCAGCAGCGCCGCTCAACACAGTAATTAAAAAACACTGGGAGAATACAACAGTTGGTGTTGATATCGTTTTTTTCGGCCCGTGAAAGGCTCTTGATTTAAGGAAGTGGAGTTACCCTTGCCTGATTCAATTCTGATTATCTTCCAGCTCCCAGGTGCTGTTTGATTCCTGTGGGTTTAGAGCTTCCCCCTGAATAATGTCTTATGGTAGACTCAACGCACCGCAGACAACAGTGAAGAAAATACATTAGAGAACAAACTTTAGTTGAGACAATATTTCTCTACGTGTGTCACTGATGGTTGTTACACTGGTTGTCATGGTTGTTACACTGGTTGTCATGGTTGTTACACTGGTTGTCATGGTTGTTACACTTGTCATGGTTGTTACACTGGTAGTCATGGTTGTTACACTGGTTGTCATGGTTGTTACACTGGTTGTCATGGTTGTTACACTGGTAGTCATGGCTGTTACACTGGTTGTCATGGTTGTTACACTGGTAGTCATGGTAGTTACACTGGTTGTCATGGTTGTTACACTGGTTGTCATGGTTGTTACACTGGTTGTCATGGTTGTTACACTGGTTGTCATGGTTGTTACACTGATTGTCATGGTTGTTACACTGGTTGTCATGGTTACACTGGTTGTCATGGTTGTTACACTGGTTGTCATGGTTGTTACACTGGTTGTCATGGTTGTTACACTGATTGTCATGGTTGTTACACTGGTTGTCATGGTTGTTACACTAGTTGTCGTGGTTGTTACACTAGTTGTCATGGTTGTTACACTAGTTGTCATGGTTACACTGGTTGTCATGGTTGTTACACTGGTTGTCATGGTTGTTACACTGGTTGTCATGGTTGTTACACTGGTTGTCATGGTTGTTACACTGGTTGTCATGGTTGTTACACTGGTTGTCATGGTTGTTACACTGGTTGTCATTGTTACACTGGTTGTCATGGTTGTTACACTGGTTGTCATGGTTGTTACACTGGTTGTCGTGGTTGTTACACTAGTTGTCATGGTTGTTACACTAGTTGTCATGGTTGTTACACTGGTTTTCATAGTTGTTACACTAGTTGTCATGGTTGTTACACTGGTTGTCATGGTTGTTACACTGGTTGTCGTGGTTGTTACACTAGTTGTCATGGTTGTTACACTAGTTGTCATGGTTGTTACACTGGCTGTCATGGTTGTTACACTGATTGTCATGGTTGTTACACTGGTTGTCGTGGTTGTTACACTGGTTGCCGTGGTTATTACACTAGTTGTCATGGTTGTTACACTGGTTGTCATGGTTGTTACACTGGTTGTCATGATTGCTACACTGGTTGTCGTGGTTGTTACACTGGTTGTCGTGGTTATTACACTAGTTGTCATGGTTGTTACACTGGTTGTCATGGTTTGTTACACTGGTTGTCATGGTTGTTACACTGGTTGTCGTGGTTGTTACACTAGTTGTCATGGTTACACTGGTTGTAGTGGTTGTTACACTGGTTGTCATGGTTGTTACACTGGTTGTCGTGGTTGTTACACTGGTTGTCATGGTTGTTACACTAGTTGTCATGATTGTTACACTGGTTGTCATGGCTGTTACACTGGTTGTCATGGTTGTTACACTGGCTGTCATGGTTGTTACACTGGCTGTCATGGTTGTTACACTAGTTGTCATGGTTGTTACACTAGTTGTCATGGTTGTTACACTGGTTGTCATGGATGTTACACTGGTTGTCATGGTTGTTACATTGGCTGTCATGGTTGTTACACTGGTTGTCATGGTTGTTACACTAGTTGTCCTGGTTGTTACACTAGTTGTCATGGTTGTTACACTGGTTGTCATGGCTGTTACACTGGTTGTCATAGTTGTTACACTGGCTGTCATGGTTGTTACACTGGTTGTCATGGTTGTTACACTAGTTGTCATGATTGTTACACTGGTTGTCGTGGTTGTTACACTGGTTGTCGTGGTTGTTACACTATTTGTCATGATTACACTGGTTGTAGTGGTTGTTACACTGGTTGTCGTGGTTACACTGGTTGTCATGGTTGTTACACTGGTTGTCATGGTTGTTACACTAGTCATGGTTGTTAAACTGGCTGTCGTGGTTGTTACACTGGTTGTCGTGGTTACACTGGTTGTCGTGGTTGTTACACTCGTTGTCACGGTTACACTGGTTGTCGTGGTTGTTACACTGGTTGTCGTGGTTGTTACATTGGTTGTCGTGGTTGCACTGGTTGTCATGGTTACACTGGTTGTCATGGTTGTTACACTGGTTGTCATGGTTGCTACACTGGTTGTCATGGTTGTTACGCTGGTTGTCATGGCTGTTACACTGGTTGTCATGGCTGTTACACTGGTTGTCATGGCTGTTACACTGGTTGTCATGGTTGTTACACTCGTTGTCATGATTGTTACACTAGTCATGGTTGTTACGCTGGTTGTCATGGCTGTTACACTGGTTGTCATGGCTGTTACACTGGTTGTCATGGCTGTTACACTGGTTGTCATGGCTGTTACACTGGTTGTCATGGCTGTTACACTGGTTGTCATGGCTGTTACGCTGGTTGTCATGGCTGTTACACTGGTTGTCATGGCTGTTACACTGGTTGTCATGGCTGTTACGCTGGTTGTCATGGCTGTTACACTGGTTGTCATGGCTGTTACACTGGTTGTCATGGCTGTTACACTGGTTGTCATGGCTGTTACACTGGTTGTCGTGGTTGTCGTCAACGCCTTAAAACTATTCATTGATTACACGGGAGAATTACAGTTTATATATTAAAAAAATTAATAAAGGACGTTCTCGTATAGATGTTTAATTTTTAGATTATTTCTGTTATTTAGATTAATTTTTAGATTATCCTTATTATTTTAATGTTAATCCATGTTTTTTTTTTGCGTTCATGTGACGTTTTTAGGTAGTCGACCAAAGACGCCCAACCACCCTAAAAATAAAATTAAAATTTATCCTATGGTGGGATACTCTTTTTTTCTGAGTTAACATGACTTATGCATTCTAAAGTTTGCATCAAAATAACGTAGCAGCCTCATCTAACCTTGGTTAATGCAATAAAATTTGCTTAATTTGCCCGACCTATCTTAGTTCAGCCTAAATCTATCAGTGATCTTTAATATAATACAATATAATAATATCGTAATTATCAGATTAATTTTCGTCTGATTATTGCAGTGATGAGAGGGTTTACTCTCTCGCTATATACTATATACACTGTTTATTATAGCTATTAGTTTCGATAATAATAATAATATTAATAATAATAATAATAATAATAATAATAATAATAATAATAATAATTGTTTATTGTAGACCCAGTTTTAGGAGAATAAAGTATGACCTGCAGCCTTAATGAGCTTCTTGTAGTCGGTAAGCCTAGTAAACAAGTGCAGTAGTGAAATTATCTCAGCTTGTTTAGCAAGATAGTTGATTTATAAGCCAATATGAAAATCTCTGCCTGAATTGACAGATTCTGACAGTGACATGTTTTGAGTAATAAACACAAATATCTTTACGTTGAAGCTTTGTTGGCAATGTTTCACTCACTTGAGAAGGCTATTATGTGGGCGAAGCGTCGTTAATAAACCTTCCATGTGACTGCATTTGTTTCTGTTTCTTACCTTGTTAGTATGTTATACCATCACTTATTCAATGACACTCTCTGTTGTTAGTATTATAGATATGACTTGCATTTTGTGAAACTATACAGTTCATTGCTTATTTTTGTTTTCGGCTCGGATGTAAGAAAAAGAGTCAATAGGATATTCATATATATATATATATATATATATATATATATATATATATATATATATATATATATATATATATAATTATATATATATAATTATATATATATATATATATATATATATATATATATATATATATATATATATATATATATATATATATATGTGTGTGTGTGTGTGTGTGTGTGTGTGTGTGTGGTGTGTGTGTGTGTGTGTGTGTGTGTGTGTACTCACCTATTTGTGGTTGCAGGGGGTGTGTGTGTGTGTGTGTGTGTGTGTGTGTGTGTGTGTGTGTGTGTGTGTGTGTGTGTGTGTGTGTGTGTGTGTGTGTGTGTAACCAAAGATAAAAAAAATTGATCGGAATAAATAGGAAATGCAGAGGCAGAAGAGGGGAGACGGTGGTCATTAATGATGAATTATGTATTTATGTATAGTGGTGTGACTCACCACCAGCAGCAGTAGCAGCACTCTCACCCACCCTCACTGTCAACACTCATTACTACCCACCTTTCCCTACATCCGTCATTCTGTACCTCTCACTGTACCCGTCATTCTGCACCTATAACTGTACACCATTCTACATCTATCATTGTACACCTGTTATTCTGCATCTGTCACTGTACATCCATTATTCTGAATCTGTCCCTTACCTTTCACTCATCTATCACCGATAATTTATCATCCCACGCCAGCACTGTTTACCCGTCACCTCCGTCAACGTAGGACACAGTTCAGCAATATATTAAGTTTTAACCCCGGAACGTTAACCAAGTAAGTCAAGCAGTTTAAAACTTATTTCCCTTCGGACGATTAACTCCCAGGTACCTATTTACTGCTGGGAAGAAGCCACAATACTGTGTCTAGCTGAGTGAATAGGGACATCAGGTGTAAGGAAACTCGCTCATACATCTCGGCCAAACCGATTCCCGGATTGGCCGAGATGTATGAGAGCCGACTCCTCTACCACGAATCGACCAGGATAATCAACACGACGAGACCTAGTCAGGAATTGTGTCTGAGCAGTTGAGCGTAACAGATGACCAGGGCTGTTGATCGAGGCAGTGTGTGTGCTGACTAATCATATAAATGATCCGCGCAGCTGGCCTCCTTAATGTACCAGAACGTACGTACTTGCTGCTCGTGAAGGACTCTTGATCGAAGGAATTGAAGCTATCCTCCTCTTCCTTACATCAGATTTGATTACCTCTCATTCTCAGGCAACTCTAAGAAAATTTTAGTGGGTGGGCTGAAAGTATTTTTATTGATCACAAATAAAGTAAAATTAAACAGCATATATTCATTTATTCATTAATCAGTATCGCGTGTGTTTTATTCATTACAAAAAACTGATCCACTGAAATACACGTGTATTTACCAGTCAGTTTGTCACTTTGTAAAGAGTTTGAAGTTCTTTTCTCACTACGAACAAGATGGAGGTGTGAAACAATTCTATCACCAGAGAATGTCGATATGGAGTGAACAATACCCAAGGACTGAAGCCTTTCCATAATAAAATGGCGTAAATATTTGCTCACGTGCCTTTAGCCACAACTTGTCGATATTATATACCTGTTTTACACCATAGAATGTATGGCTGAAGTTAGCACAGGATTGACAAATATTGCAAGAGGACACTCTGGCTTCACAGCTTCTCCAGTCAGCTTCAATATCCTCCTCACATCACATTGTTCTCATAGCTTTGGATTCTTTTTGATAAAGTCGACACAGTCATTCGTCAGCTAAAATGGATCACCAGCCATTTTCATTTTCTGAAGAAGAATGTAGACCCTTCTAGCCATATCACTAGGAAAAGTAGAGTTCAAGGCTAATGAGATTTCTGTCAGTGAAGTAGTTATTTCCTGGTCCATCCGTTTTTCCAGTAAATTCCTTATTGTCTCGATTGTTTTTATCTACATAGTACTTTTTTTTGTAAATGCGATTGAAAAAGTACATCCAAAATTGAATAGCGAATAGAAAGGCCCTCAGGTATGAGCTGTTCAATGTTGGATACACGTTTTCACTTGAATAAAAGAGCCTATTGAGCTGACAAATTCATTTGTTATTCTGCTCAAGCGCCTTTGAGGGAGTTTCTTCCGTGGACTGGTCATTATCATCATCCGTACCTAGTACTGCTACAAGTTTTCCTCCCAGTCATCAAGACAGGGTTTGTCCACCATTGCTATGATACTGTCCGAGTATCTGGTTTACATATCTAGAACATCAAACAGTAGAAAGTCTCTGAAACCTTTCTGAAATCTTGCGAGATGATGCAGAACATCGACCATCGATGCCATTAATCTATATTGTTGGTCTCATCTTTGCAACATAAATATCCAGCAGCTTGTTCTCTAGCAACCTCATCCTCAGTTTATTTTTTTTCACAGATCAATTTTTGAGGCTAAGACCTGATTCCAAAGCCCAGCCATATCTAAAGTATACTACCATCCCCTGTGTAGAAAATACTGTATATTCTCCAAAAATACAGTGTATTTTTTATGTAAATTAGTGTAATATATTGTAGGCAATAAAAATTAATTTGTAAATAAATAAAGAACCAGCGATGGGTGAGCATCGCTGGGGAGGAGTCGCCATTGTTTTGAATGTGGTAAAGGCACGTTAGTGAAATGTGCATAAATTTTCGTCGCTCTAGGGGTTATATTGGGCTTAAAACCTCTCAAATAGGAGCCGAAATTGTTGGATTTGCAGTCCTGCATATCGTGAGCATTAAGCAGATGGACAGGACAGCTTTGGAACCCCAGCTAAGCCATGTCTATTTTGTGTTGAAATTCTGGCCAGTATTTTCTTCATAATTTAGGCAGGGGGGTTTGTATGACACACCGTAATCTCCAGACTAATTGGTGAGTCTTATTATTATAAATTCTCCTTCAATGTATATGCATTCACATTTTAAATTTAATATACAGTCCACATATTTATATTAATGTTTTTACCAGAATTCCTGGTGATGTATATTTCTTTTGAAATTAATATAGGTCCAGAGTGACTTGTGGAGAGATAGATTATCGTAGGTATCGAAGGAGGACATTTTTGCGACCTAGGTGTCCTAAAATTCCTACTTGTCTCTGTAACCTTGATAAAGAATAATTGTCTTTGTTACCATTTACTGGTATGTATCTTATGAGTTACATCCAGGTAAATTTAATTTTCCACACATAGTTGCCTGTTGGTCCTTGACTGAACTGGATGTAATTAGTGAAGTCATTAATTAATGAATTAATTACTAATAATTATATGTGAAATGACAGAAGGAGGTGGATGTTAGGTCCACAGATTTACTTAATGTGTAGTGGATTATAATTATTACAATACTAAACTTGCTAAGCCAAAGTCTGGCTAGGATTTATATTAGTGTATTTGTATAATAATTTTGAATTAAGAAATCGTTTGAAAGCTAGGCTAAGTCTTTTGTTTTTCCTCTTTACAGACTCTCTAAAAACTGGAAGTATTTCAGTGTCTTTCACTTCATTTGAAAAAACAGTTGTGAAGAGATAATGGAATATAAAGTCAGATACTTTATTTGGGCGACATCCTCTTACTTTATTTTAGTAGGCAGTCGACTTTTATTATTTGTGTGTGTGTGTGTGTGTGTGTGTGTGTGTGTGTGTGTGTGTGTGTGTGTGTGTGTGTGTGTGTGGTGTGTGTGTGTGTGTGTGTGTTGTGTTTGTGTGTGTGTGTGTGTGCGTTGTGTGTGTGTGTTGTATGACCCTTGCGGGCTTAGCGCTTAATTATGATTATAATTGTAATAACTTTTTTGTGTGTGCGCGTATGCCCACCCAACTATGTTACAAATAGACCAGTTCCCAGGCTCTGCATTATTCTTGCGAGTTTAGCGCTTACCGATGAAAATAACAATGCAGCAAAACAATGGACTAGGAAACATTGTGTCCAGTGGTGTTGATAATGGAGGAGGGCAGGGCAACATTTACCCAGATAATCGATGATGAGACGACTGGGGTGAGTGTAGCCAGGTAAACCACTACTGGAGTAGGCTTATGTTATGACACTGTGGCTCGCCCTAGCCACACTGGCGCCACTGTTGTCATGACAACCACGCCAATATACACCAAACTCGCACTTTTTTGTCTTCCTCCTCTTGCAGTTTTCTGCATTCCTTTTGCTTTGCACGTGCATTATTCTTGCATTATTTATTTAACTTAGTTATACATGGAACAATTTTTGTTTTTAGTAGTTATTAATCTTTATTTCTCATTTTTTTTAAATTACGACTCCTAAAATTACATAAAATAATTAAGTTAAGTCGTATATAACAAATATTTTGTCGAATACCTCAAGGTGGGCGACTTGATTATGAAGGACCTTGATCCAAGGAATTCGAGCGCGCCTTCTGCTTCCTTGGATCAAGCAGAATTTCTGCTCCTTTCCTAGGTACTGTTTGACACGTACGGGAACAGCGCTTCCCGGTGAACATAACAACTACTAAATTAATATATATTAAAGTTACTCATATATCAACTGTGTGGCTAGAAATAACCACATAACCACACCCACCTACATAGCCACACCCACCTACATAGCCACACCCACCTACATAGCCACACCCACCTACATAGCCACGCGCATCTACATAACCACACCCACCTACATAACCACACCCACCTACATAACCACACCCACTTACATAACCACACCCACTTACATAACCCACCCACCTACATGACCACACCTACCTACATGACTACACCCACCTACATAACCACACCCATCTACATAACCACACCCATCTACATAACCACACCCACCTCATAACTACACACCACCTACATAACCACACCCACCTACATGACCACACCTATCTACATGACCACACCCACGTACATAACCACACCCATCTACATAGCCACACCTACCTACATAACCACAACCCACCTACATAACCACACCCACCTACATAACCACACCCACCTACATAACCACACCCACCTACATAATACCTAACTACATAACCACACCCACCTACATAAAACACCTACCTACACAACTACACCCACCTACATAGCCACACCCACCTACATAACCACACCCACCTACATAACCACACCTACCTACATAACCACACCCACTACATAACACCCACTACATAACCACGCCCACATACATAACACTCACCTACATAACCACACCCACCTACATAATCACAGCTACCTACATAACACCCAACTGCATAACCACACCCACCTACATAACACTCAACTACATAACCACACCCACTTACATAACACCTAACGTAATAACCACCCCCACCTACATAACACTCAACTACATAACCACACCCACCTACATAACACCCAACTACATAACCACACCCAACTACATAACTACACCCACCTACATAACCACACCCACCTACATAACCACAACCATCTACATAACCACACCCACCTATATAACACCCAACTACAAAACCACACCCACCTACATAACCACACCCATCTACATAACCACATCCACCTACATAACACCCAACTACATAACCACACCCACTTACATAACCACACCCACCTACATAACCACACCCACCTACATAACCACACCCACCTACATAACCACACCCACCTACATAACCACACCCACCTACATAACACTCAACTACTTAACCACACCCACCTACATATACACTCAACTACATAACCACACCCACCTATATAACCACACTTATCTACATAACCACACCCACCTACATAATCACACCCATTCTTATAACCACGCCCACCTTCATAACCACACCCATTTACATAACTACACCCACCGACATAACCACACTCACCTACATAACCACACCCAACTATATAACCACACCTGCCTACATAACCACACCCACCTACATAACCACATCCACCTAGATAACCACACCCAACTACATAACCACACCCACCTACATAACACCCACCTACATAACCACACCCACCTTCATAACCACACCCATTTACATAACTACACCCACCAACATAGCCACACCCACCTACATAACACACCCACCTACATAACCACACTTACCTGCATAACCACACCCACCTACATAACCACACCCACCTAATAACCACACCCACCTACATAACACCATACTACATAACCACACCCACCTACATAATCACACCCATACTACCACACCCACCTACATAACACCAACTACATAACCACACCACCTCATAACCACACCTACCTACATAACACCATACTAACCACACCCACCTACATAACCACAGCATCTACATAACCACGCCTACCTACATAACCACACCCATATACATACACCCACCTATATAACCACTCCCACCTTCATAACCCACCCATTTACATAACCACACCACCTACATAACCACACCTACCTACGTACCACACCCATCACATAGCCCCCATCTATCTAACATAGCCACACCCACCTACATTGTCCCACCCATCAGCATAGCCACACCCATCCACATAGCCACACCCATCAACATAGCCACACCCACCTTCATAGACACATCCACCAATATAGCCCCACCCATCCACATAGCCACACCCACCTACATAGCCCCTCCCATCAACATAGCCACACCCACCTACATAGCCACACCTACCTACATAGCCACACCCACTTACATAGTCACACCCACCTACATAGCTACACCCACCTACATAGCCACACCCACCAATATAGCCACATCCACCTATATAGCCACACCCACCTATATAGCCACACCCACCTTATAGCCACACCCACCTATATAACCACCTAGGTAAGAAGGCCCCTGCTTCAGATGGCCACACCCTCCAGGTCACCGCAGGTGTCAGTTGACACATTAATAAGTGAGACTGTGTCACATTACTGCAGGAAGCGCAGGAAGAACACTCAGATGTGCCGTAGCCGCTACAGTGACTACGCCTTCAGGGTACATGGCCGCCTACACAAACACGCGTGCAGTCTCGGATATAAATACGCACACTCATGTGTACATAACTGCTCACGGGAATAGAAATTCAAAGGTGTGTACGTGTTTATAAGTGCACATTCAAGGACATGAAGAGTCACATGGCTTCGTTATTGTTGTCTGTGATCTTAATTAATATCATTATCACTATCGCTTTTGTCATTATCACCATTATTGTCATAATTCAGCAGTAACAGCCTAGTTGGTCAGGCCTTGGTTTACCGGAAGGCCTGGTCTGACACGGATCAGGGGGGCGATGACTCCCGAAAGCATCCTTCAGGTAAACATCATTATTATTATCATATAAATGCACTAGTATCTTAGCCATCATCGTGGAAAAGACCCGGGCCGGGACCCGTACTGGCAGACCTTCCTGAATACCTGAATCATCATTACCTTCATCATCATTTACACCATCATTATCGACATATTCTCAATCATCACTATAGAATTAAGTAAACATAAGCGTCCTGTGATGTAGGCACTAGACACCTCAGGACTTTTTCAGCATGTTAAGATTAATATAATATTAACTGGGAGGATGTTTCTAGTGTTCATAGAACAAATCGCATTTACAAGTGCTGAATGATGCACATGGGTTTAACGCTTCATACAAAGTATGTAAAAAGAATTACCAAAGGAAAATACATGCCAGAGCAAGCAACTGAGCAGGAGCTAGTCAAAAAAATTAATTTCATAAATGTTATTAGGATAACGTGTCTTTCTGTTAAAGATTTATCAAGACTTAATAAGGCTCTCAAAGCAACACACTTTACCAATAAATGGTTATTTGAAACGTTGCTTTTCTTCAGTAATGTCTGCATTACGTCTTGTTGATCTAGCATTTTTAATAACAAAAAGAAAGAAGGTCTAGGTAGTAAGGACGAAATAAAGACGAAGATCAGAAAATAAAAAGGGGAAAACCAATTAAGATAAATACAGGAGGAAAGGAAGAGATGTTTTTTTAAATGTTTTATCTCGAGGGACGAATTATTTGAACACCGCCATTCATACTGTCATTGAATATAACACCATAAAGACAGTGCACACAAAAAATAAATGAAAGAATAGACAGGAGGAAGACCGTGGACAGCCCAAAACAATGTTAACAAGTGTACATACCACCCACCACACCCAGACACTCTCACTCTGGCTATTCTCTCCCACAGTGCCACCTTCAATGAGGATTCTGATTTCTTAAATGAAACTGGCCTTTCTGCATCAGTTTTGGCTTTCCCTTGGGACTACCTCACCCAGCACACGTCTTTGAAGAGGTGATGTGATGTTGGGTGACAACTTGTCTATTTGAGTTTGGAATGTAGTGGGGTGTAAAACAAGATACCTTGTTCCTTCATCATAGGGAAGATTAGAGGTGGCATAGAGAAGTAGAGGAGGCTGAGACTTGGTCGTAAGCAGACGTGAAACTTGATTGGGAGTAACAGAGCTAGAGGGGCTTTACCGGGCTGAGAGTGAAGAATATATCAGCAAGTGTAAGTACCAGGCCATAGCAATTAAGTCGAAGAATCTCTCTTAGAGAATATATGAAGACTTAGATGTGTAATAGCTGAAGTGTTCGAGAAATGGTAAAAATATTTATAATTTTTGTTTCTAATCCTCCTCCTGCGAGTGATCCCCAGCGCCTTGGTTCATCCTTTTATTATACCAAGATTACTATCATATATGAAAAAGTGAAAGAATCGTTGGGTCACTTACGTGTGGATAATTGTCAACCAGAGTAGAGATTAACCCATGGTCTGAGTGATGGTAATTACTCCTAGTAATTAGTTACCGGTGGATTTAAGACAATACCTGAGACCCGGTCTGACACCTTGATGAAGTTCTCATGATCCAAGGAACTGGAATTACTCTCCTCTTCGTTATATTAAACCATATTATCTTTTATTCTCTAGATGCTATATGACTCCTACAGGTTTAGCCATTACCTATGAATATAATCCAAATTGGCCCTCAGTCTCTACCTTTCACTCCTTAATTACATTTTGATCACTTGAGCATTTAGAGCTAATGGCCAATCTGCACTCGGAAAGTTGAGTCAGCGCTACTATCGTAGAACCAAGTAACTTTAGATGTAATACTTGATACAATGGAGAGCAACTGCTGACGTGGTGACTACAGTGTTGGGTGGTAGCTGGGGTGGTGTATGCTGGTGGTGTGATGCTGCAGGGTAGCTGTGGTGTGATGCTGGGTTAGTGGTGATACTACAGTGTTGGGTAGTGATGCTGTGGTGGTAGTTGGTGTGTGTGGTGTGGTGATGCTGGGGTGGTGGTGATGCTGGGGTGGTGGTGGTGGTGGGTGGTGATGCTGGGTGGTGGTGGTGGTGGTGGTGGTGGTGGTGGTGATGCTGGGTTAGTGGTGATACTAGCAGTGTTGGTGGTAGTGATGCTGTGGGTGGTAGTGACGGTGGTAATAGTAATAATGTCTCTGGTGAACTTTATCAAAGCTTTCTGAAAATTTAGGTATATCACATATACCGCCTTACTTTTACAGTACAAATTAAAAATAATATACAAAAACTAGAACATTTATTGAATATGACCGAAGCCTTCCGCTGGCTTACCAGTCCACCCCCATAAAAAATTAAGGTTATAAGTTAAGGTAATTGATAGATAATTAATAAAGAAGCGCTTTAGTTTAACGTTAAAATTTGAAGAGGAAGACACGAGGGACAGAACAAGCTTTTAATGGGACAAGTTCTCTTGTGTATCACTTGCTGTTGCTTCTTCTGCTACTTCTGTCACTGTACTGATAATTTTCGGCAACACGCCATTTCTTCCATGCACAGACATGTTTGGAAAATGTGCAAGTTTGCACTGTTGTAAATCTGTTCTGTTTCAAGCTACTTATTAGACAGGATGATGAAAAGCATGACTGTTTTATGTAGACTTCCTTATTAAACTTCGATAAAACTTAGGTTACATAAGATTTGTTAGGAAACAGGACTGTGGAAATTTTTTTACATAATTTCCTAAATGTAGAACATAAAATGAATATAATAATTGCGTATTAAAATGTGATGCTATTTGGACCCTTCGAGAAATTTCGAGTGAGGGGGGAGGCAGAACAGCAGGTGGAGTGACGCCGCATAGGGAGGAAGCCATTTTTTAATTTATGGGCACTGGTTGTCGTAGGAGGTTCTGTTAATAATTCTGCGTCTTCTGAGCCAAATTGAGGGGTTCGGCCTGAATTTGTAATGGAAACCCCTGTTAATGGTCCCTGCTAAGGAGTCGGGATGGAAAATTTGCGGGACCTCAAGAATTACGTGTGTATGGAGGAAGATGGGGGTTACGAACATCGCTCACAGGAAAGTGCGCCTTTAGTCCTTGCATTTAGATCTCTAGATGGCCAGTGTAGGGTCTAGGTGTTAGGCAGGTGTTGCGGTGTGATCCATCCACAGTAATTAAGTGGTAAGTGATAATACGAATTTCTTTTGTGTACCCAGCGAGCCTAATCATATACAGTCCACATTATTTTAGAATTTACCATTAATGGTATTAATGTTTAATATTGTAATTATTAATTTCATGTCAGGTCTAGCTTATTGTGTGAGTGGTGATGAAGTGGGCATCGAGGGAGTGGCAATCCTGCTACCTACTGTGACTTAAGTCCCACTTAACTCACCCAAATTACTTGCCTGTAATAATTCAGGTAATACCCTGTAAACCTCATGCAGGTAATTTCCTCGCATAATAATTCACAATAAGGACAAGTGTTTCCGGATGCGGGTTGTAGTCATATGATGACCCACAGCTGGAGCTTTTGGTCATCTGACTGGTCCACCCCTTTAAGAATTAATGATAAATTTATCAAATTCAGCTGTTTTATCTTTCTTTAATGTAAGTCTTCAACAATGAATCGTGGAATATTTTTCATCGCTGACAAGGGTGTTAGTGCACAAATATTATTTAGCACAAGCTAGTCAGGTCCAACTACCTCCCACCCACACCCACTCATGTATTTATCTAACCCATTTTTTAAACTACAGAACGTTTTAGCTTCTATGACGGTACTCGGGAGTTTGTTCTACACATCGACAACTCTATTACCAAACCAGTGCTTTCCTATATCCTTCCTGAATCTGAATTTTTCCAACTTGAAACCATTGCTGCGAGTCCTGTCTTGGCTAGATATTTTTAGCACGGTATTTACATCCCCTTTATTTATTCCTGTTTTCCAGTTATACACCTCAGTAATATCCCCCCTAATTCTACGCCTTTCTAGAGTCACATTCAGGGTCAGTCATCATAGGGCAGATTTCTGATACACGGGATCAACTTTGTCATCATCCTTTGTATGTTTTCCATTGCATTTATATCCATTCTGTAATACAGTGACCAGAACTGTGTAGTATAATCTAAATGAGTAATTTTATATTAAAATTAAATTCCAAGTGTTTCAGATAGTTTACTGAATATATTTTTAATGTCATTGGCGTACGCAGTTTGTTATGATTAAATTCATTTACAACACATTAATGATGGATGATAAATGAGATCGTTTGTGTGCTTAAATGAACTAAATTGTCGCTCGGAATTAAATATTATTCCCGGTAATGATGTTATATCATATATTTTTTTCACAAAAATGTTTACATTTCCTGACAGATAACTGCTTTTGATATCACTATTCCCAAATATCCTCCCAAGAAGTTAATCCCGTCATGGGTAGAGGGAAAGGGGGGAGGTTAGGATGCCTTAAAATCCATGGAATTGGAACTACCCTCCCCAGATCGCACTTAATTACTTCCCAGTCACCAGGGGTTCTGACCTCTACGGGTCTATCGGTTCCCATGAATATATTAGGAATAAAAGTTTCATCCACTATTTTTCTTTATTCCCAAACACTTAAAAGTTGATTTCTTAAGTGTATTCACACTGAGATATACCTCCTCCAAATATACATGCACTGTTGCTCTCAGTGTGTAGACATCAAGAGATGCGCACAGAATATATAATGTTCATTTTTATATATATAATATATATATATATATATATATATATATATATATATATATATTTATGCAATAAGATCACAGTGAACAGGTGATTTCAGAATATGCAAAACAACCACTCTGAAAGAATAGAGAAATTCCAAGCGCTTTCGTGACTACTCACATTATCAAGGAAACTATGAAAGTGAAGCATCCAAGGAAGCTATATAAGGGGTCCGGCCAGCACCGTTGTGGGATCTGATAGTGAGGTGCTGGCCGGACCCCTTATATAGCTTCCTTGGATGCTTCACTTTCATAGTTCCTTGATAATGTGAGTAGTCACGAAAGCGCTTGGAATTTCTCTATTCTTTCAGAGTGGTTGTTTTGCATATATATATTTATATTTATATATTGTGTGTGTGTGTGTGTATAAACAATTATACATTAGCAATTGAGGTTCCACATGGGAAACGAATCTTCAGTATAAATAGCAGGACCAAGACTACGACAGACACCATCTTCATTGGATATCCAATTTCTATATTAACATTTCGGATGTTTCTTTATCCATCATCAGAGTCTAATTTATATTACAATAAAAGTAGGGCACGATTTAAAAAAAAATAAAAATGGCGTCTACTACGTCACGAGTTGAGTAAGGCAACTAAGATAATATGATTTATAACAGACTTAAATTAAAAATGTCTTTGTATACAAACATATTTTAAAGATTATGCTAGAAATTTCAGAACCAAATTAAATAATTTAGGTAGAAAAACTCAAACAGAAAACGTTATATAACCAGCATAAAAGTGGTTAAATTGCAGTTAATATTTAAATTACAATACTAAATAGTAATAGAAGTATACTCACATAACTTAAACCTGATGGTAATATATATTATAAATTAAATTACCACGGACTCATGATTTTGGAATATAATTGTGTTTTAATTAATAAAGTAATCAAAGAGTAATGTGTAATTATTATTATTATTAAAGATTAGCCGGTATTCTCCCGGCCCGGGCCTTTTCCAGGTGGTGGCCCGGCCTTGGCTCCCTCTTTAGGGAGTGTCTGAGACCTAAGTCTCCCATGGGAGGAGGCACAAGTACCTCCTCATCTTTGGGACCAACTGTCCCCAGGCCTAGCCACAAGCTAGGCCTCTCTGGTCTGCCATCCCCGCCTCAAGGGGGCAAATGGGAATGACAGTCTTATGAGGTAAAGGCTCGGGCTCAGGCACCTACCCTACCCTAGAAGGGTGAGGCATGGTGTCGATGTGTAATGTGTAAATTTCTTAATAAATGTTATACAGATAAACAAGTTTTTAGGAAAAAAAATATTCTAAAGATTATAGTACGTATTAATATTACTATAGCTGTAGCGCTGTATAGCCCTTGTGGCTTAGCGCTTCTTTTTGATTATAATAATAATTACTATAGCTAAAAACTGTTATACATGTCAGTTTCCAATACATTTCTTCAACAGTAGACTACGGCACATTGTTAACAGTGAAGCGTTTAATTTATTTTTCTTAGTTATTTAGCTTTGATTTCACTGTTAATAGTCTGCCATAGTTTACCACTGCAGAAATGTGTAGGGAAAACCTTTATATAAACAGAACTAGAAATCAGAGCTTAATATCTAAGAAAAATAAATTTAACTCTTCATCGTCAATAATTTGCCGTAGTTTACCATTGAAGAAATGCATACGAACCTTATATATTTAATATTTTTTATCTATTGTAATGTTATTACAATCTTTATAAGACTTGTTATAAAATTTTTGTTAATTTAATATTAAAAGCTGAGTTTGTTTTATATTGTTAATGAATTTACATAACATTACTCTGTGAATACTTTATTCAATGAAAAATTAAATTAGGTTCCGAAATGGATTATTTAAAATTGTCATCGACACCATGCCCAGCCATTCTAGGGTAGGGTAGGTGCCTAATCCCGAGCCTTTAGCTCATAAGACTGTCATTCCCATTAGCCCCCTTGGGGCGGGGATGGCAGACCAGAGAGGTCTAGCTTGTGGCTAGGCCTGGGGACAGTTGGTCCCAAAGATGAGGAGGTACTTGTGCCTCCTCCCATGGGAGACTTAGGTCTCAGACACTCCCTAAAGAGGGAGCCAAGGCCGGGCCACCACTTGGAAAAGGCCCGGGCCGGGAGAATACCGGCTAATCTTTAATAATAAATAATTTGAAATTATTTATGTGAATATATTTTCTTCTCTTGTTATTCTGTACTGTGTATTAGATTTAAATTTTTAATTGCAATTTAACCTATATTGTTACGTTTTGTGTTGCTTGTATAGTGTTTGAGTTTTTTCTACCTAAACTGTTCAATTTGATTTTGATATTTCTAGTATAATCTATTGTTTGTATGCAAAGACATTTTAATCTTAGTTGCTTTACTCAACTCAAGATAGACATTATTTTGAATATCTTTATCGTGCCTTACCTTTTCTAATATACTCTAGATTCTGATGATGTATTATTGTGCCCCCTGAATAGGGCCCAATGTTTATAGTGTATATACTTAACTTTTCATATAATGTTATATTGCTGATATTTTCATTAATAGCTAAAATTAAAATATCTTGCTTTATACTATTTGACTTGGCTATGTCATTAGGTAGGATGTAACATCTACACTTCACTGTTTGAGAGATGTGATTGGCTGCCTGGATTGACAAACTGCTTAGCTAACTATCACCTCGCTTATTTACCTACCGGCGTCTCTGGAGTACCAAGGGAGAGTCACGTGATCGCACCTGAGTTTGGAGACTGTCCTCCCTTCATCCCTCTCTCCACAGCTGGTCATCGCTCGACCAACATCTCTCTCCATCTCTCCAGGGATCTCTCTTGTCTGGCAGTTTGTTCGTTATTGAGACTGTTTTGGTAGAGTATGATTTCGCTGGTGAGTCAAAACATACTTCTTGTAACTCTGTGAACAGAGCTTAATTCAGACATAGTGATTTTTGACGTTTTGCTGAGGTTGTGTCATAATGGCACTCCAGGTCCCAGGCTAAAGCTTCTGACCTATTTTGTTGGCATCTACCCACCGTCGTAGTCGGGGCTTTGGTTATACTGAACTTAGATTCAGTATTAAGGGAGCTTTATGGCTTTTCTGGAGGATCTGCTGATTGTCCCCAGTTAGGGTCGTTATTTTGTCTCCTTGTTCCTGACGCTGTGCTGCTGCTTGTTACATTATTTCTGTTGGCGAATGATTAGTCATATTGTTCAAGCAAGCTGTTTTGATTGCCTTGTTGGTCTAGAAGATAGATTATTTGACGACGTTTAGTCAATCACTGTTTAAGTCCAAGTCGGGTCGAGGCTTACTGAGACATAACGAGCATTTAGAACTCGCATTCACACACGCTGGTATATGCTAGTTTTATTTTTATAATTGATGATAACGTACCAGACGGTACTAAAGTCATACTGATATGAAAAGTGCCCTCAGCACTATATTACCATATGTAAAAGTTCTTTTTGCACTACAAGAGATGTGTAGGAGCTTATTTCTTATATTATATCAGATTCATTTACTTTGATTTTGTCCTCTTAGACAACTTTGTTAATAAACATCTCAATTTTTATTTCGTTGGATTATCATCACCAAGTTGTAATTCCAAAACTCCAATATACTAAATACAAGTGATAACTAGACCTGATCTTAATCCGACAACTTGTTACAAAAATCAGGAAAAGGCTGACTGCTAGAGGGGGAGAGCTTCTAGTATTCTCTGGAGATGTCTATACTTTATAGACATCGCCTTTTTGTAATATGTATGAAGAAACATCCTAAACGTCAATAAATTTTAAATCTATTAAAGATGGTGTTTGTCACAGCCTTTGTTTTGTTTTGATATATATACCATAGAAGGACAAGGGGCACAATACTTGAGTTAGGGATTGCTACAAGGACTGAGGCAGGCGAGACACTCGTGTTAAGGGATTTGATAGCTTGGAGTGATCGAGGGGCGATTCCCATTGGTTAGTCTCTGAATGTATATATAAACGTACTCAACGAATTTTGCCTGCGAGGGTCGATTCTTAGCTCCTGGTTCTGCCTCTTAAGCTACAGTCGCCGGTATTTATTGGTCTTTTCTCGTGAACCCATCATACGTACTCGTGAAACTATGTATTGTTTGCCTCTACCACTTCCTTATTTAGTTAATTCCTCTTATTTACCACATTGAGACCGGAAAAATAAATTTTATTTCTGTGGCGCATCTGTGTCTTTAGCTTTCATTTATGACCCTTCGCTCCTATGCATTGTATTTTAAAAAAATCTGACCCCCCCCCATCTACTCTCGCCTATATATGATTGCAGGAGTAGTCTCAGCTCATGGCCTCCTCCTTGGTCACTACTAGGTCCACTCCTGGCTTCTAGACCCTAAATGTTCCTCTTAAAGCTATATACAGCTTCGCTCCAGGTCGTTTCGTTTCGTGACTAAGGCTGAAAAAATACTTCCTAACGTTCATATGAAACTATCAAATCCTCTGAGTATCTTGTATGTCACAATCATGTCTTCCCTAGTCCTAAAATCAAAATAAAGTTCATACCGTTTAGTCTCTTCAATCCCTTCAGCTCTGGGACTAGCCCTTGTGCAAACCTCTTGACTTTTCTAATTTCAGTACATGTTTGACGAGGTGAGGGCTTCATGCTGGGGCCGCATGCACAATGATCGGTCCGACGTATGTCATGAAGAGAATTTTGAAGATTATTGAGGTTTTTGAAAGCAGTTCTTAGATTAGTTATCCTTGCATATATTGCAGATGTTTTGTGATCCATGTGCGTCTCTGAGCCAATTAACACTTAATATTAGGTTGTCACGCGCCAGCCGAATGTAAACAAAGACTCGCCAAGACTGAGGCCGTAGTAATGTTGGTTAGGATATTTTACGTTGGGTTAGGTGGGTTTTGTTAGGTTAATCTTTTTACCATTTGCACAACAAAATATATCAACTAAAAACTAAAATATTGTACAAATCAAACTATAATTAATGGCCAATATCCACCGAGTAACTGTCGTATATATTTTTTCATTATTACAGGGTGGTCCAGAAAGTCGACTTAAGGCCTCTTGTCAAATTAACAAAAGCTCCACTGAACTAGTCATCATATAACCTACAACTCGAGATAGGAGAAATTTACTCATTTCTCCTGACGAGTAGAATATTCCTTTTCCTAAACTCAGTTAAGCACGTAAATTACCGGAGCACTTGAAAGTCCTTCGAAAGTATTCTAGAAAGATGCATGATAATATACAACTGGAATATAGAACTAAATGGCTATAATTATAACTATACTTTTTAAAGGGGTTGACGGTAAGCCAGCGGAAGGCCTCGGTCAGATGACCAAAAGCTCCAACGGCGGGTCAATATCTAAGACCCGCATCAAGAAATACTTGTCCTGTTTCCTGACGAACTCTTACTGACCTATACCTGGAAGATTCTAGATTAATTGGTCCCAAATTTGCTCGCCAAAATTACTACGTAAGAAAGTAAGAGGCTTGGTAGTCGATGCAAGATATTTCTAGTGAAAAGTAGGGGAGTGACGAATACACTGAAAGGGACTTGAATAAGTGTAAAGGGACCACCACTCGTCAACATCCTCCCTTCATAGATGAGAGAGAGAGAACCAACTGACCCATCGCTGTCTTCAAGAGGAAACCGGATAAATTTCTCAAATTAATTTCTGATCAGCCGGGCTGTGGTACATACGTTGGACTGCTGGCGGTGGTACTTCCAACAGCCTTATCGATCAAGCCAGCAACCAGAAGACCTGGTCTGGGACCGGGCAGGGGGAGCAGTGACCTCCGGAAGCGACTACAGGTAACCTTGCCTTTCATTTCTCTAGGAAGGTTAATAAGTCATTCGGTAGACTGTCTTATTTTCATTTAGGTCTTCCACGATGCGACTGGCAACCGACAAACACAGGTATTTATTACTGGTAGGTGAACGTGGGCAGCAGGTGTTAAGGGGCCAGTACTTGCCCAAATGTCCCAGCCCGCCTTGGACTCGAACTAGAGTCCATTCCGTTATGCGCCCAGCCTGAGTTAAATCACGTGATTTGCATTATTTTTATTTTAACTCAATTCAGGCGGACAGTTTCTTTCTGATCGTACAGCTATTTAAACTTACGGTTACTTCAATTAAGATTTCGTAAATAACGTTGAATACAGAGATCTTTATTTTCCTGACGTGTGTCTGCCATGTGGTGGTCGCGCAGACGTGCTGCTCTCAGTAATGTTTTATGTATTTCTGCAGTAATGAACGGGTTAAATTTATTTGTTTATTGTCTGCAAATGAACAATATTCTCTTATTTAGAGTTCTGGGAAAACTTATTTTGTTTAAGGCATAACAATAATATATACAATAGCCATTATATATTCGTGAGTCTGGCATACCGGCTCTCCGCAGCATTGTTTTGGCGCGTAAATTTACCACATTACGTTAAGATGTGACTTTTCCTTTGTTTATAATAGCATAGATGCTGCAATATTTGTTTTAAAATTAATCGTACTGCTTGTATTAAATTAACAGTGAGGAATGTTTATGAAATCAACTGTACGATACGTTGTTTTACCCCGCCCGGCGCCAGCATCGACCTGCAGGGTAAACTGGGTGGAGCTCAGTGGCGCCTTCACCAGTGACTGGGAGATATGTTGCATATGTATCTCTCTCTATTTGTCTAGTCACGTAAATATATCGACATGTAAACAGTGTGTGTACTTCGTGGGTCAAGAGGAATCCTTGAAATACACTTGAAGGACCTGTACAGCTCAAGGTGAATATATGTTTCAAGTGTCAGGTTAAGTGAGCTTTTTTTTTTGTACTGGAAGCTCTGCTCGGCGTCCGTTGGAGGTAAAGGTCCGGGCTGGAACTGTCTACATTCAAAGGTTTTTTGAATCTCCGACGGTGTGGCGTTGTCTTACTGCTAGGTTCCGGTACCGGGGGTGAGGGTAGTGGCAGTAGTCTACTACACAGGTTGGCAAGGAGCCGCTGCTCATTCATATTCACTGGAGCAACGTGGGAAGTGTAGGTCCGCATGTTTACCACAGCATGGCGGCCTCATTCACCTTGTTCTCCGTAAACATGAGAACATAATGTTGTAGTCGGTTCCATTTACCCGTAAACTGCACCTACCGAAAATTAGCATGTACTATTTACCTGGTACGTTAACTGGTTAGACAGGCATCCATATTATCCTCGTAAAGTCAATTTGCGCCGGCAAGTGGTGCAGACTGTGGTTACGTGTCTGGGATACGCCTGTACACCCTGCAGACTTACCTGTAACCCCCTCCTCTCTTGATTCTCTTCCTCCCCCTCTTCATTGTCTCCTTTCTCTTAAAGTCTCTTCTCTCCTGATTCCCTCCCTCCATTTAGAGCTTTGTGAGCATTATAATGAACACTAATATTGTCATTTACATCTAAACATTACCAGAGCACCCCTTCCCTTCAGTATTGAAGGGCTCTTTATCCAAGAAATTGGAGTTACCCTCCCCTTGGATCAAACCTGATTGCCTACCATTGTGCAGGATTTAGCGCTTCCCCATGAATGCAGCAATATTGTGAATATAATCCTTGTTTGTTCTGTTCTGTTAAAATCCCTCTTACTTCCCAGCTTTATTCTCTTCCTCTCCATACGTGACCCCCATCCTCTTTATTCTCCCCCCTCCCTCGCACTCTCACCTTTACCTATCGTACACTGACTCATCGCGTCTGTTGGCTGTTACTTTCAAATAAATCGTTACTACACAACCGCCTTCCTTGCAGAAAAACCTGGAGACTAATTTCTTCCTTAACCTACCAGGTAGGGGAGGGAGGAGAAAAGCTGTCAGGACTGCAGTAGGTCATTGGTACATTCTTAAGGTTTCTGAATTGCGTTTATTTATTGTTTTGCTTTGTTCAGTACCGTTGTACATCCCTTAAAAAGGGTGCCTTGATTCTGGTGTCGTTTTTTTCAACCAAAGAATTGGAACTGTCTCCCCCCTCCCCTTTTCTTGGATCGAATCTGATTTACCTTCCATTTCTCTGGCTGAATGTAATAATACAGATTCAATATACATGTAACTTAATTTATCTTTCTGTATGACCCTTGTCGATTTAGCGCTTTCTTTGATTATAATTTATCTTTAAGACTTGCATATGTGACTAAGATACAAAGAAAATGGACCCCTATGGAAATAAAGGTTAATGTTGACCCAGTCCTGGCCCGAGTCAATAATTTATTTCTTAAAATGTCCAAATATTAGGTGGGTTTATTTTGTGGAAATAGTAAGAAAGATAAGGAAACTTGATGTAACCTGATCAAAAATAATCAAACGTAACTTAACCTTACTCCGTCAGCGGTAGATAAAGGAATGACGCTTCTTTGTTTACTACATTCATTGCGTCATTATTTACGCTTCTGTAATTATCCTGGCACCTTACATGACTCGATACTAACCGTTGATTGGTTCTGACATGTTAAATTTAAAAACTACCGTCTTTCTTTTTTCTTAATATTCTTTTCTCATTTATATTTGATTTTAAATTATTTGCAGTACCACAAGATTTTTTTTTATATTAAATTTGATAAAATTGGTTTTATAAGTGGCAAAATAAATGCCATATTCTGAAAATATCTAATGATTGTTGTCAGGGCATTCATATTCTTGAATTTTAAATAATATAATGAGAGAGTTGTGACCAAGACTTAAACTCCACGTTGACTGAAATAAATTACTGTTTGACTTTGTTAGGTTATAATAATTAGCTTAAACCTGAATAAAGCTTTTCCAGAATTTAGAATTTACCTTGCAGGTATCGGCAGGATTTTGAGAGTTCATTACGAGTCGAGCTCTAAACCTTCATTGAAGTGGATCAGTGACACGTTTCTTTCCTTACCCAGTGGTACTAGTTTTTGTAGATAGCTTGGGTGGCAAGTGTGTGTGGGGTGCTCCCTGTGAACCACATTTTGCTCAAGCCGACCATTGCAACTTGTGGAATAGTATTACTGTATTCTCGTGGTTAAGACTCATTTATTGTCTATATGTATGTAGTGTATTAAGACGGTGAGTAATGGACAAAGTTAGCATTAAATACTAGAATGAACTCTAAGCTGCATTGACCTTGGTGTCTTGTTCTATAAAAATCACGAGCTGTATAGCCCTTGTGGCTTAGCGCTTCTTTTTTATAATAATAATAATAATATAAAAATCACATAAACTTAAGCTTTTGGTAGGAGTGTATTTAGAGACTAAACTAATCCGCATTTAATGTGGTTTTGATATATAATTCGATGTTTAAACATGAACCTTAACTAGTGTGGGGAATATCTGTTACAAACCACAACCTAGCTGTTCAGACACTGACCTCGGGAACCTGTCCAGTTTCCTCTTGAAGACAGCATGGGGTCTGTTGTCAACTTTGTTTTGGGCTATCCTAGGTAATTCACACATGTTACTAGGTATGATAATTGTACTTGTGTAGACCTAAATAAACGTACCTCTGAGTATGGTGGAAGGCTGCTGAATAATCTTAGGCCCCCAGACACTTATTGTATCAGGTTTACTCAAGACTCATGTTTTTTCATTGGGGCATTTGGCACCGTCTGCTGAGCCTCGTGCTTTCGTAGGGAGTGATTTCCATGTGCATCTGGTCTCCAGCATTTCATTCTCCTCTTGCATGTTTTGGCCTCATGATCAGCACTATATTCATGCTCCTCGCAGAAACGAGCGAAAGTATATGCAAAAAAAAAAAAAAAAAAAAACGCGGACAACAAATAGGCAGTTCTCCCCGAATGTAGCTATCAACCTGACGCCTTAAACCACTCGGGTAGTTTTGTTGGACTGCAAGGCATGTTTCTCCTAACGCCGGGCACATCCTTGAGCCTCAGGCGTGGTCTCCAACTATTTCATTCTCCTGTATATTCTGACCTTACAAGCAATACTTTAATCAGTGTCACTCGCAGAAACAAAAGTAGTATGTGCAAATTGGGTTCAATTTGGGTTCAAATCCTGCTGGCTGCAACATTTCTTTGCATATACTTTTGCTTGTTCCTGCAAAGGGCGTTGAGTATAGTTTCATTCGTTAGGCAAGAATATAAAGTAAGGGTATGAAATAGCTGGAGATCATGCCTGGGGCTTGCTTGTGAACTGAACGTTATGAGGCAGCTGTAGCTGAGTGGTTTAAGGCATCAGGTCGGCAGATAGCTATACTGGTGGCTGTGATATTTCTTTACACATTCTTTCTCTCTCTCTTTTTCTTTTTTCTTTCTTTTTCTCTCTCATTCATTCATATCAACACTATTATCATCCGTGGCCTTAGACTATTCATCTTTAAACATGCACTCCTTGCCCAGGCCTCCCAGTGGATCAGGGCCTGATCAACCAGGCTGTTACTACTGGCTACACGCAGTCCACCCCTCAAGGAAGGTTCCTTGATGTTGGTGAGGGGCTCTTGATTTAGGGAATTGGATCTGTGCTCCAGTTCCCCGAATTAAGCCTGAATGCCTTCCACATCCCCCCCCCAGGCGCTGTATAATCCTCCGGGTTTAGCGCTTCCCCCTTGATTATAATAATAATAATACACGCAGTCCAACGTACGAACCATAGCCCGGCTGATTGGGCACTGCCTTAGGTATCTCCATTTTTCTCTTGAAGGCAGTCAGGGGTTTATTGGTAATTTCCCTCAAGTATGATTTAGTCTGTTGAACAGTCTTGGGCCCTGAACACTTGCTGTGTTTTCTTTTAGTGTACTCGTGGCGCCCTTGGAGTATATTGCACCGTCTCCCTAGTCATGCTTTCGTAGGGAGCGATTTGTGTGTGCAGATTTGGGACCAGTCTAGGATTTTCCAGGTGTAGATTATGATGCATCTTACCCGCCTACATTCCAGGGAGTACAGGTCAAGGAGTTTCAAACATTCCCAGTAACTAGAGTGCTTGACTGAACTTATACATACAGTGAAAGTTCTACATAAGAACATTCTGTACATTCTCTAGATCTCCGATTTCACCTGCCTTGAATGGAGCTGTTAGTGTACAGCAGTATTCCAGCTTAGAGAGAATAAGTGACTTAACACAGAATCATTGGCATGGCATCCCTTGTTTTGAAAGTTCTCATAATCCATCCTTTAATTTTCCTCGAAGATGTGATAGTAACACTTGTGATCCTGTTGGTGAAATCATCTGACGTTAACATTCCTAAGTCCTTGATATTATTTTTCGTTCTATTGTGTGGTTAGAGATTGTGGTATTTTCCATTCTGTATATTATTTCTTAGTTTTCTATAACGGAGTAACTGATATTTGCCCTTATTTAACATATCTGTGGCCCATTCGAAAACTTCGTTTATATTCGCCTGGAGATTGTGTTTTCAGTGGATGACACTCGTGCAGATTCTAGTATCGCCTCCCCTCAAGGAAGGCTCCTTGACGCTGGTGAGGGGCTCTTGATCTAGGGAATTGGATCTGTGCTCCAGTTCCCTGAATTAAGCCTGAATGCCTTCCATCCCCCCATAGGCGCTGTATAATCCTACGGGTTTAGTGCTTCCCCCTTGATTATAATAATCTAGTATCGCCTGCAAAAGTAAACAAGGAATTGAAGCTACTCTTCCTCGAATCAAACCTAATTGAGCTGCATTACTTCTGTTGCTTGCTGTCTCCTTGTGAATAAGAGCGAATCTTGAAGGGCTTTATAGCAAACGATTAGGTAATTGTGAAATTTGAGATTGAACTCTGCTCACCTTACCTGGTTGAGTGGAAAGAGGAATCCTAAAGTTTCAAGGTGGGACCCCTCAAGGAAGGTTCCTTGATGTTGGTGAGGGGCTCTTGATTTAGGGAATTGGATCTGTGCTCCAGTTCCCCAAATTAAGCCTGAATGCCTTCCACATCCCCCCCCAGGCGCTGTATAATCCTCCGGGTTTAGCGCTTCCCCCTTGATTGTAATAATAATAATTCAAGGTGGGAGGACAGCTAATTGTTAACAGGGAGGGTGCGGGATGGAAGATTTGAGGTAAGGTGGTTAGATGAGAAAAGCCTGGAACTTGTAGAAATGTTCGTGCTAATGCATGTGTTCGTGTGTGTTCTGGCCTAAGGGGTCAGTGCATTAGCGGTTTGCTGTAACGGTGCCGGGGTCTTTTCCCACTCCCCACTTCCCTCCATTGATCTCTCTAACCCTCGTAGATTAGTAGTGATGGGCTAAGCTTGTAATAAAATTTACTTTTTTTTTATTGTGACTGTTCTTTTCGCAGGTCTTCACAAAGTCATACAGCATTCTCCATTTCTCTCTATTTTTTTTTTATCATTAGCTATCTTTTGCGTTTTCTCCTCTCTTTTCTACTATTTTTCTTCTCTTTTCTCTCCTCGTCGTTCTTTCCCTTCTCTCTCTCTCTCTCTCTCTCTCTCTCTCTCTCTCTCTCTCTCTCTCTTCTATTTTCTATTTTTCTTTTTTTTGTCTCCCTCTATTTTTTATTTACACTAGTTTTTACAGGGTTACGTTAAGAGTTCCTACCTTCATTTACAAGTTAAGTGCTGTTACCTACCTCGGCTCGTTTGAAAAACTTTGTTATGAAACATACAGATAGGGAACAGGATGAAGTTGGAACCATCTGTGTGTCAGCGATTTCATTTGGTCAGCGGAATTCGATGTCGTTATGCTGTACGAACATGTTTCGGACTTTAGTCATTCTAAGAATAAATTATTTCGGATGAAGTGATGTTCTGGGGATGGTTCTGATAGATTGTAGTTGCTTGATGCCCATCATGTTGTATAGCTGCCTTTTAACTGTCCATGAAGTGGAGCCAAGCGCTGTACCTGGGTTCCAACATTCCCATTCATTCTTACCACTGTTCCAAGATTACCATCATGGTGCCTTGAAACTATCATTTCTGTTTTCTCAAAAGCAAATGTAGCATGTCAGCGTTTTCCCAGGCTAATATAACTAAGTTGGTGATTGATGTGCCTGAGAGCAGCTGGGATTTTCTCTTGGATAAGTAAAAGAGTACAGTCATCTTCATAGGCATGGAATTCCGGGTGGAGTTGAAGGTCATGGAATTGCATATTTCATAACAGTGGCCTAAGCATACTTCCTTGTGTAACAGTGGCACCGATTGAATATTTTGTTGACACTGTCTCACCGAGAACAACTTTTAGAGATCTACCTTGAAAGTAATCACTAAGAAGGCATAGCGAGACCCCGAGAATTCTGGTGGTTGCAGTTTTATCAAGAATCCCTGGCGCCATACTCGGTCGAAATCGCCAGCAATGTCCTTTGCTACTACACAGCTGGTCTTGAAGAATAAAAAGGCAAAGTACAGTGACTGGAGCAATACACAAAAAACTCCCACATAGGCTGAAACATCATAAACTAAAATCTATGTCCGAGTGACCTTTTCTGAAGCCGTGAAGCGTCGATAAACACTGCAATTTACCATGAAATTGTCACAAGAATCTTGCTAGTGATTGACAGGAGTGACACTGGTCTGTATTTGCTGATTTCCGCTCTTCTCTTTTTGTGAACGAGGGCTCTCTCTCTCTCTCTCTCTCTCTCATTCATTTTACTATCTCTGTTTTGTACGACATCCACTCTCTATGCTTTGAGCTAACCTTCCACACTCTCTTTCTCTCTTTTATTACTATCCCCTTTCCTCGTGGTATTCTCTTCTGTCTCTCTACTCCATATAAATCTAGCCCGTAGCATGTCTCTCATATTTTAATAATTTCTGTTGCGCAAATCAACTCAATAGGCTGTGATGGAATAGAACGATGTGAGTACTGACCACTGCCAAGGAGTGGTATTGAAATAGCAAATAAATAAGTAGAAGCTCAGAGTAAAAATACCTCTCCAATTACAACTGTGATTCAGGACAGTGAGCGTTAAATGGCAATTGAAGTAGACATTCCATAAACTGAAAGTGGCATTGAATAGTCATAACATATAACTTTCCTGTGGAACACTGGCACCGATTGAGTGTCTTGTTAACTCTCCCTTACTCCCTCCCTCCAACTCCCTTACTCGCTCCCTCCCTCTCCCTTACTCGCTCCCTCCCTCTCCCCCTTTTCTCTTTTTGATTATAATAATCTCCCCCTTTTCTACTCTTCTTTCCACCCTCTCCTCTCCACATTTCCTCTCTCCTTTTTTTCCTCCCTGTCTTCGCTCGCTTCTTGGCTCTCCTCTCTTCTTTCTTGCTCTCGAGCTAAAAATATAACTCGAGTAATTTCATTAAATGGTGTTGGGACTCGGTGTGTGGAAGTGAGTCAGATCATACATGCTGGGTCAAGGATCATGTTATCTGGTAGCGCCCACTGAGAAAGTGACTGAGTTTACACACTATAAATAACATGTGACCTCCAATCTCCAGCCCGGTGCCCTCTGGAGGGTGAGCTTCCTGTTCCCCTTGATGACGGTGAGGGGGCTCTTGATCCTAGGAATCGGTCTTTACCTTCCCTTGCATCGAACCTGAGTTCTACTATTTTCCCCAAGCACTATGACCCCTGCGGATTTTGCACTTCTTCGTTAATGTAATAATCTTTCAGTGTGGTAATTTCCGTGGTCGCCGCTGGAACACTGCTGGCAATAGCTGCCAGAATTCTCTTTGTAAATGGACTTCGCAGATGTGGAACGAGCGAAATAATTCGATTATCTGTTGCAGGTTATCGGGAATTGGTTGGTACATAGCAAACAGCCAAAAATGTACTACTATCCTGTCATACTAATGAAAACCGGGAACTTAACAGCGTTTCACTTGGCAGAGACTGCCTATCTTTTCTCTCTCGTGAACAGGTAAATCTTAGATTTTCATTTACATTCAGCATACGTTTGTTTTGTTTCCTGTTTTTTTTTTTTTTTTTTACTACCTGGAGGGTATTCCGGGGATCAACTCTCCCGCGGCCTGGTTCATGACCAGGCCTCCCGGTGGATCAGGGCCTGATCAACGAGGCTGTTTATGACTTGTGTAAAGTAAATAAGATAATGTGGTTTGGTAAATTAAAAACTGAAGTATTGACATTTTTGTTTGTTATGAAGTTTACCTTCTTGTATTTTTTATATAGCCACGTAGTGCGGTTGCTGTTCCCTCCCCCACACTACAGAATTGATCAAGCGTTGGGGATGGTGTAGGAGCGATTTGGTAGTGGATGAGGAACATTGGGATCGTGGTGAATGGGAGAGTATTGGGGGACCGTGAAGAGAGGAGGTTGCTTTGAGCGGGGTGTAGGGGCGGGGATGGGTGGGGTAGGGGTTAAATCCCCAGGCCGAGTCATCTGGCGACGGCCCGGCGTCAAAGGAGGAATCAATACACTCTGCATCATGTTTCTATGGTGGCGATTGTCAGCACACTCCGGAGATCAATAATGGGAATATTTGCGTTTTGTTTTGCACTTATGTCTGTTGTGAGCATGAAGCCGAGCGTGGCGAGGCGTGTGTATAGTTGGAGGTGCGGAGATGGAACACCAAACACTGCAAAAGGTGGGAGAGGCTGTTGATACACTTAGCAGCTTCATTGTCTCCATCTAATCAAACACATCCATAAGCTCGAAATGCCCATAGATTTATAACAAAACTAGTCTCAGAAATGCGAGGCATGAATAAGAACTTGAAGGAGAACTAGGGTAGACAACATCATAACTTACCACTACAAGATATTAGCATAATTGTCATGGTAGAGATTGGTACTATTGAATACTGGAATAAGGGGCTTAGATAAAAACTAAAAACGAAGGTGAGCCACAAGGATATTAAGAAGTGCTACAGTCGTAGGTTGTTATGGAGTGGAAAAAGTTAGACGAAGTAGTGATGCAGTCGAGGTCTGTCCAGTTTCTACGAGTTCAGTCGATCCCCGCTTAACAAATTCTTAAGAACACATTTCTCACGTTTACTCGCTCAAGACTATTTAATTTTTCTGAAATAAAAGAGAGCGAGCAGTCCTCTTTTCACCTGGACACAGTTTCAGTGAGAAGTTGCAAAGGGCAAATTAAACTTTAGAACCTACAAGGATGTTGATATTAACCCTTAAACTGTCCAAGCAGATTTACGTTCATATGCGTAGTGCTCCAAAAGTAGATCAACGTTTTTTTTTTATATATTTTCAAATATAACAAAAAAAAGTAGATCAAAGTTTTTTTTACATGTTTTCAAATGTAAAAAAAAAAAAAGAATACTTTTTTTACATACTTTCAAATGTTGAAAAAACGTAGATCTACGTTTGGACAGTTTAAGGGTTAAGCATACGAGTGCAGAAACTTTCATTAATTTAAATGATGCTGGAACATATGACAGATGAGGCCCCTCGAGGAAGGTTCCTTGACGCTGGTGAGGGGCTCTTGATCTAAGGAATTGGATCTGCCTCAGTTCCCTGAATTGAGCCTGAATACCTTCCACCCCCCCACAGGACCTGTATAATTCCTACGGGTTTAGCTCTCCCCCATAATAATAATGACAACTGAGCCAACTAAAACAAGGTAGAGGAACTCTCCTAGGTTGTAGGCAGAACCGAATTAAAGAGTCGAACTAAATACATGAAGGCAAAGAAAGTACCACATGATGAAAACCACTCGAGGGAAGTTCCTTCAGGCCCATAAGGTCTTGATCCAAGGTACTGAACCTGTTCTCCCCTTGGATCGAACTTGATTACCTCCCATTCTGCAGGCGCTATATGATCGCGTTGTGGTTTAACGCTTCCCCAGTATGATAATTTATAGAAATTTTATCGAGTGACATACCAGAATCTACCCATCGAATGGCTTTTATACAGTGGGGAATAGGAAGGAAGATGAAATAGTCATGCTGACGTATCTAAAAGATAAAATAATTTTTGAGGTTAAAAAAAGACAAAGGGAGTTACATACTGTGAATGAAACCTTTTTTTGGGCAAGAATAAGTTCATTAATTTGAATAATGAAACTTAGCATGGTTAAGTGCCACGTAATGGAAAAAATAGAAAAAAGGCCACCTGAAGAATGTATACAGATCGTGTAGTAGTGTCGAATGTGTCAGATGACTTGATCATCAGTAATTATACATGGTTGTATGGTATCCACATCAAAAGCCTGGAAAAGTAAAATATTACAAATGGCATGTATGAAGTAGTTAAGAAGAAAGCCTGCAAACAGGAAATGCCATTGTAGGTTTAAAAAATGAACAGGGAAGCCTGACCCAGGGATCGGCCGCGGGAATAGGAAAAACTATCAAATAAGTCATTGGTTTATAAATATGCGCGTGTGCATGCGTGTATGCTTGTTATGTCGAATTGACGAGTTTGGCTTTGAAAGCAATAGTCAATTTTGCTGAATAAGCAGAATGGTTCTTTTAGGCAATAAGTCTGCGAAAATCAAAATATGACAGTATATGTGATATATGTCGTGCCGAATAGGTAAAACTTGCGATCTTGGCTTAAATAGCAACGCTCTTGTTGCCGTAGAAGGCAAGGGAAAATTTGTGTATGCAGTAATTTCGCAAAAATCATTCTGAACCTAACGAAAAAAAAAAGTTGTTTGTTTATTATTAAATTATTGTAAACGTTTCTAAGATATATTTAGCTGGATTAGGCAAAATTAAATTGCGCTTGTTATAATAAGGTTGGGTAAGTTTTCTAAATTCTTTTGGTACAAAATTAGTAATTTTCACATAAACATAAATGAAAAAAACTATCTTGAAACGTATAAGAGAAAATTTTATTCTTGCTAATTAACCAGTTTATATATATATATATATATATATATATATATTATATATATATATATATATATATAATATATATATATATATATATATATATATAATATATATATTATAATTGTAACCACAGGCGAGAGGTGTTAATCAATAACACTGCAACTAGCCAAGGACTCGAACCCATGTCGTTTTGGCCCACCTCATGGTGAGCGAAAATCACATGGCGCTCTAACCCACAGGACCACCAAATTCTACAAGAATGAAGCACCCAGCAGAGCTAGGTGTTTTACCTTGATCCAAGGACATACGGTGGTGTGGGTGCCTCTGAGTTAATTTCATTCTACTCCCCGTTTGGTGTGCTACACACACACACACACACAATAGGATGACTGTGATCTCTGACATGACAGAAAAGAGCGGCAAGTCGATCTCTTCTGTCAGACTTAGTGGGCACAAAAGTAGTAGTAGGCTTGCCGACACCAACAGTGCTCTTTTCTGTCATGCCAGAGATCACAGTCATCCTATTGACTGGTCTTCTGTTAAAACTGTCTACCCTACTTCCAACTTTTGCAGTCGCCGTCTGGTTGAATCTTTCCTTATACACAACTTTCCTTGTATGGATCTTAGTCCTGGCTTTGTCTTTGTAGATGCCTTCCTTTCCCATTACACTGTAAAATGCTCCAAACTTCAGAACACCCGTGACTTAACCTGATTCCCTCTTCTCTCTCTTCCCCTTTCCTCTTTCTCCTTTGGGTTTTCTTCTGCCTTGGGTATTTGTCCTGTATTATTTACCCCCCCCCCCCCTCTGTGTTCTTGCTCCTACCCTCTCTGGGCTTCTAGCTCCCTTGCAGTGCTCCTCTTTCTTAGTATCTGACTGACTCCACTATTACTACTACTACCTCCACTATTACCTCTTGTCCCGTCCCTGTCTGCTGGCCTATATATACTCCCTCCCTCCTCTCCTTTTCGTTAGTGTGACTTTGTAAATGGTCCAAGTCTGACCGAAACGTCGTAGTAAGCTCCTCTCTTCTATGTGCGGGTTATTTGTGTATAGCTTCTCATAAATTGTTAGGTGTCTGTTGACCGTGTCTCCTGCCTCGCAGGAACCCTTTTTTTTTTTTTTTAGTAGTAAGTATAGATGCGAGACAGTTTTAAAGAGTACTTACTCCCCTTTGAGCTTTCCTTTGTTGGCATTATTGGAGTGGGATGAAAGTGTAATACAGCTTTAACCTTTTATTGCTGCTGTATTATGTTGCCTTTCACAACACAAGATAGGTTGCGTTTATATGGGTTGACGAGTACATATGCGAGCTTCATGTCCTGGTGGGGTGTGATGGTAAGTAATTGTAAATTCGAATAACTGAATTTGTCTCAAAAGTCGAGTTACATATGATAGCCAACCCTAATACAAACTAGGTCTGCGTTTCATATTTTCGTGTAATGGTTCATGTACATTGTTGGTAGGAAGAGAAGACCAAGAAATGAGCGAAATTGCAGAATTCAATATTTTATATATGAGTGCTGGAGGGTCTAGGGATGAATGGATTGGGAAAAAATTTGAAAAGTATTGTTTTTATGCATAGTTAAATTTGTAAAACGACTACTGTATATATTACGTAAATACAACTTTAGTTGCAGTTTATGTAGCTAGACATTTTATGATAGATTGATAGTTACTCGTATATATTGTTAAAAGACAAGAGGAACTGCATAGCCACGTTTATGCTGTATGGGTGTTGTGTACCTGCGTGTCTTTATTATATATGTGTGTGTCATGTTAGACACGTAGAAAGTTTGAGGAGAGCAGCACCTCCCATTCTGGGAGGTACTGCTCTCTTCAAACAAAACCTTTTAAACTTTTTTTTTTTAATCTTGACAGGCTTGTTGCTGCTTTCTTTAAGTAAAAGATATTTGGTAATTCAACTTTTCTGCGTCTTCCTGAATCTCCGTTGCTGCTTTCAGAGGGTTTTCTAGTCTTGTATCCCAACCTAAGGCCACTTCTTATTCCTGCAATATTTCTTTTTCAACTTAGGAGGTTTGGCCAGCGGGGGTGATGATTCCTTGCACCATTGGCAGTGATTTTGTGTGTGTACTCACCTATTTGTGGTTGCAGGGGTCGAGTCACAGCGCCTGGTCCTGCCTCTGATCGCTACTAGGTCCACTCTCCCTACTCCATGAGCTTCATCGTATTTCTTCTTAAAGCTAGGTGTGGATCATGCCTCCACTACATCAGTCCAGATTGTTCCACTTCTTGACACCTTTATGACTGAAGAAATACTTCCTAATATCCCTGTGACTCATCCGAGTCTTCAACTTCCATTTGTGACCCCTTGTTGCTGTGTCCCATCTCTGAAACATTCTGTCCCTATCCACCTTGTCAGTTCCTCTCTGTATTTTGTGTTATGTGCCTCCTATCTCTCCTGTCCTCCACTGTCGTCAGGTCGATTCCCCTTTGCCTCTCCTCGTAGGACATACCCTTTGGCTCCAGGACTAGTCTTGTTGCAAACCTTTGCACTTTCTCTATTTTTTTTTTTTGACCTGCTTGACCAGGTGTGAGTTCCATACTGGTGCTGCTTATTCCAGTATGGGCCTGACGTACACGGTTTACAGAGTCTTGAACGATTCCTTACTAAGGTGTCGAAACGGTTTTCTTAGGCTTGCCAGGCGCCCATATGTTGCAGCAGATATTTGGTTGGTGTGCGCCTCAGATGTGCTTGGTATTATACTCAACCCAAGATCCTTTTCCCTGAGTGAGGTTTGCAGTCATTGACCACCTAGCCTGTACTCTGTCTGCAGTCTTCTTTGACCTTTCCTAATCTTCATGACTTTGCACTTCGTGTTTGTGAGGGGGGTTTTCATGTTTTTTTTTTTTAGCAAGCTTGTTGGGCCTGAATGAACTTAAAGTTTTCTTAAACATGCTATGAATTAAGAATACATACACTCGTACTCTGAAAGTTGGATGCTGTGTTCTAAATGACAAGCAAAGTTAAAGGGGAGGGGGTGCGTGTGTATGTTGGGGGATGATGGTTGTGGGTACAGGATATGGAGGGTTAGTGGGATGATCCGTCTTTTAATGGTCTAAAATTATCCACAATGTGGTGTAATGAAGATCTACTTGTTTTGTGCTTCCTGCCTCATAAATGTGGCCTGCAATTTTCATCTCGTCTGCTCTCAAGAGTATACTTAGGATGCTATTAATATTGTAAATCCCATGTATTTCTTCTACATGCAGATGCAAAAATAAACGATTAGTACATAGAGAACTAAAAAAAATGGAATTAAAACATCGTCCCTTGGTCAGACTTTAGGATGTATTATTTGTCAATACTTTGTTTACGCACTGTAGTCTCTCGTGTGATCAGAACTTTGAAGGGGGAAAAATCTAACAACTCCTTCCTTCGAGGGGGGTGCCTTGATGTTAGTAAAAGGCTCTTGATCTAGGGAATTGGCCACCCTTCCCTTCCCTTTGGATCAGACCTAATTACTTACCAGTCCGTAGGAGCTTTATGACCACTACGGATTTAGGGATCCCCAAATAGAAAATAACTTAACGAGTCCCTTGTGTACTGGCCTTAAATATCTTGAAATTGTCCTGTTTTTATCTCTGGCACGTTACTCTCAGATTGATATCTAGCTAACTTGATTTATGCCTGATTGATGTATTAGAGGCAAGTGTATGCTAGACGCACATTTCCATTGTCCAGGCTCTTACAAATTAATAGATAAATGTACACCACCAGACCCTTCTTTCGTCTTACTAGGTTTGTAGGAAACATCCTGATTTTGCATCATTGATTTTATGGGCATATAAAATGTTTTTTGGCCGATAGCTAACAACTTTGCAATTTATTGACATTATTAAAAAGGGTCTTCAAGGCTATTTTGGTGTTGCGGGGGAGGAAACGGGTTGTCGATTTCGAAACTGATAATTTTCTGCCTCTCCCATTTCCCAGGCTATGGAGGACTTGTAGGTTTAGTGTTTCCCCATTATGATAATCCAATCATTTGAACCTAGAGGTGTGCAGTCTGTTCTGTACACTTCTTTCAGTACTGAACTTTTCTTGAGCGAAATCTCAGTGCAATGACTTAAAACTTTTGGCCACCTTAAAACTTTACTCCACCATTGCTGTTATTGTATTTATCCTGCTAGTATACAATTTGGATCCAAGAGATGTAGTATACAAAGAATGCAGACACAGTTTTAGTGAAACTTTCTCGACAGGCCTAAAATACATTAATTTTTACGAACATGCAATAACAAACATGATTGACATTTTTCTTTAACATAAAACATCAAGTATGATCAACGCGTGAAATGTTGTTATACCTTTAAATCATCTGCACAGTATTAAAAATCAAACGAAAGGTATAGCTCGCTGAAGGACCCCAATGGAAATAAGTCGCTCTGTCTGACTTTTTTTTGGGTTGTCGTAGGTACTTTACACATATGCTGCTATGTATGATAATCTATGTAACTGTATTTGTGTATACCTGAATAAACTTACATAATCCCAACGTAGTAACCCGTCTCCTTAACCCCAGCCCTTAACCTGTAGGGTGTTACGGGGATCAATGTCCCTGTGGCCCTGTCCATGACCAGGCCTCGCGGTGGATCAGGGCTTGATTAACCAGACTGTTACTGCCAGCCCGCACGCAATCCAACATACGAACCTCACCAAATTGGCATGCACACAACCCAAAACCAGTCCGAGACTTTCTTTTACATACACCAGTGTTGAAGGTTTGAAGCCGATCATAAGAGGCATTCTAAAGTTTAGCACGATAACCTGGGGGGAGGGGGAATTAGACAACTACTATATGTATCCTCATTTGGGGGATACCTAACAAAGCGTGATGGGTATGTGGGCCAGCGGGCCGCCAGCAGCAACAGCCTGCTTGCCCAGGCAAGCATCAGAAGAATCTGACCCAGGGCCGGGCTCCGGGAGTAAAAAAGCTCTCGAAACTCACCAAAGCTATCGAAGCTCTCACATATATCAATATGTAGTCAAGTGCATTTGGTAAATTTTTAGCTTTGTCGCAAAGCTCAAGTACAGTTTCGTTCATCAACATCTGCATTAGTATTCTAATGTCATATTTATTACAACGTAACAAGGACTGTGCAGCCACCCTCAACCAATCTTGTTGTGTGGAATTACCGACAATATGTTAGGTAACAGGACACACGTGCAACTAATGCGACGTTTTATTGTGGCAACATTTCGCTCTCCAGAAGCTTGACAAACCTCTTGGAGAGCGAAACGTTGTCACAGTATAATGTCGCATTAATTGCGCATATGTCCTTTTACATGTACCAGTCTTGTAGGGTTTTACTACGTCGCTTCTGTTGCAATATTTGCCTAATCCTTGTTTTCAAACTACCATTTATTTTGTAATGATCTACGAAACGAGCATCATTAAATATTACCTATTTTAGGTTAGGTTGCTTTAATCAAAAGTATTACAAATTTATATAGTTAACCGCCAATGACCAAATTAAATAAACGAAGCTGTAACGTTTGACAGCGGGGAATGCTTTGTCGTTGTTTATTTCATTAAAAACGGTGCACTATTTATATAGGTGTAAGAACCGGCTGACTCTTCCTGATATCGTCAGCAGGAGCAGCTGGTTGGTGCCTTTGTATCTGGCCGGCAGCAGGCTGGTGGTGGACAAAAGCACCGACCTTAAACTCCAGGAGAAGATTAACGTTGTCCGGCGCCAGCAGACAGACAGCGCTCACTACAACGTGAAAACTAGGAAAACATGGCTAAACTCTTGACTGAAATTCCATGAAGTGTGAATGGAATTAATGTAGAAAGAAAGTGAAACGTTTCTGTATGGAGCCGGTCTAGAGATTCCCATCCTCCCCTATCTCGCCCTCCGCCCTCGCCCCTTGTACCTCTCCATTGTCGTCTCTTCTCTCTCTTCTCCCTTATCTTTTTCTTTTCGACTTATTTTCCTCTTCTTTCCTTCGCCTCTTCCTCTCTTCTACCCCTTTTCCTCTCCTCCCTCTTCCCCCTCTTCCTCTCTTGCCCCTCTTCCTCTCTCCTCTTCCTTCTTCCTCTCTCCTCTCCCTTCTTCCTATCTCCTCTCCCTTCTTCCTCTCTCCTCTCCCTTCCTCTCTCCTCCCCTCCCCACTTCCTCTCTCCTCCCCTCCCCACTTCCTCTCTCCTCCCCTCCCCTTTCTCCTCCCCTCCCCTCTTCCTCTCTCCTCCCCTCCCATCTTCCTCTCCTCCCCTTCCCTCTTCCTCTCTTCTCCCCTTCCCTCTTCCTCTCTCCTCCCCTCCCCTCTTCCTCTCTCCTCCCCTCTTCCTCTCCTCTCAACCTGTTCCTCCAGTAGATTATAAAACTGAACAATTCATTAACATACCACGTCCTCATTTCCTCTGTCCTCTCCGGAATTATTTCTAATGATTTATGAAGCTTAATATTTCAATAAGAAAAGACTGCTGAGAAATTGATGAAGACTCCGCGGTAGTGAGGTAATTTTAATTTATCTGGACTGGAGTAAAGTAGTCGGTGTCGTTGGGTATTTTTATTCTCCGTTGTAATGTTTAATGTTCATCGTTGCTGCTCCTTAGCGTAGCGGTGATTTTTGTGTCGAGATGTAAGGGCCTTCCTCCGCGCATGACACTTTCCTGACCAAGCACCCAGCATCTGTCGGCATAAATAGTAGGGGTATTTTCTCTTTCGTCTAAATTTGATAACACTGCAGATGAATCGGAAAGAATTGTGGATGTGGATTGTGGTAATATGCATTTAAAAGGATTCGAGAGTTTTCCTATTCCACAACCCAGCCCTGGACCAGGCTTCCTCAATCATCCCCAATCCCCGCTGCCCTGTTCCAGACGAAGTGTTTGTAAAGATTCCTCTTGAAGACTTCTGCACTGCTACTGACAGTGTTTCTGATATCATCTAGTAAAAAAATGTTAGTCTAGGACCACGAATGGTGATAGTTCTCTTATTGTGCTCATGGAGATCCTGCTTATCAGTGGGTTTATTTAACATTACCCCCCCCCCACCCATACACTTTTTACTCCAGTATGTTATGACTTGCTTATTTGGGACCAAGCCCTCCAGTACTCACCACGTATAAACTATCATGTGTGAAAAATACTTTATTTTTTTACTTGTTTATGATTGTATTGTGAGTAAATTTGTCAGGACAGTAGCAAGCTGATAGTGGTGTTTAAAGTACTAAATACCCGAACGCTTTTAGTTCTTTGAAAATAAAATAAAACACACATTTTAAGGGTTTCGATGTGAAGGGCTCATGAAAGAACCGGAGTTGTCCCTCAGTTTCCTTAGATGGGAGCTGATTGTCTACCAGTTTACTGGCGCCATATAATCCCTGCGAGTTTAGAGCTTCCTCATGAATATTCATTAATAACCTATGTTGCTTGGATGCCTGTGATGGATTAATTAATATTCATGAGGAAGCTCTAAACTCGCAGGGATTATATGGCGCCAGTAAACTTGTAGACAATCAGCTTCCATCTAAGGAAACTGAGGGACAACTCCGGTTCTTTCATGAGCCCTTCACATCGAAACCCTTAAAATGTGTGTTTTATTTTATTTTCAAAGAACTAAAAGCGTTCGGGTATTAAATGCCTCGTGCTCGATTTAATGAGTTACAAATTAAAATGATAACTAGTGACCATTTTATAGGAGTTGTATTAGAAAAAAAAACCAATATAGTTGAATTAATTTGTTTCATTTAGTATACGGGTAATAACAGAGAGATGCGAGAGGGAGGTGGTGTGAGGCTGAGGGAAAGGAGGGAAGGTGGTGTGAGGCTGAGGGAAAGGAGGGAAGGTGGTGTGAGGCTGAGGGAAAGGAGGGAAGGTGGTGTGAGGCTGAGGGAAAGGAGGGAAGGTGGTGTGAGGCTGAGGGAAAGGAGGGAAGGTGGTGTGAGGCTGAGTTTTAGTTATAGTTCAGTTGTGATAAAGACTGTTCAGCTAAACTAGCTCCTGGGATTCTTTAAGCCTCATCAATAATATATTTGATGCAGGGCTTGAAAGGTCTTCAAGACTGCTCAGTGTTAAATAGTTCTTCTTTGAACAGCTGGGAAGTTGCATCTGGTGGTTTATACACAGATACTATAACAAATCTAGATTTTCAGTTTTACCACCAGAGCTTCGACCACATCATTCGTGGTATTAAGTAACTCGCTGCATAATGGCGACTCTTTTAACATTCAGATAAATCCCCCATTGTCTGTTTTTTCCCCGGTCTCTTCTGAGTGGATTGTACCCAGGAATCCATATTTCATTGTCAAAAGTATCCTTTGATGTGGGTTTCCGTAAAGGCAGAAAACATTGCGTTCCATTCAGTGAGGAGACCGCCGATGAATGGTATTTTGGTGTTGATAGGTTTAACACACAAAGTTTGCAAAAAACAAATGATGTTTATAGCTATGCTGGGAGGCTTTTGTTGTTGTGTTGTTGTTGGATTCAGTATATGTGGCTCTGGTGAGCCAGCCACTGGCTTTGTTTCCAGTGGTTTCATTTCCAATCCAGGAAGGTTCTTAGGTGGTAATATATTCTGTTTTGTTTCCTGGCACTAAAAAAAAGATTGATTCCAGTATGATTGTAATGATATCGACATCGGCCTAAAATTGTATTGGCAAAAAAAAAAAAAAATAAGAAAATGGTATCGTCCCTAATTGTTTTAATGGCTGCCAATCAGCGGTGTATACCGTGGATGTGATTGTCTATTTGTGCTTACCCATTGTAAACTGCAGGAGCTGTGCTCGTGACCTACTTGTGACCGCTTTTGAGATTTATGCCTACGAAGCCGGGCCTCGGTTAGCTCATGTTGATTGCTTGTTCATCTAGATTGTTGGTGGCAGCGGTCGGCATGCCAACATAGCCCTCACAGCCTGGGTGATCTGAAAGTTTTAGCAAGCAGTAGCCCATTTTCCTCTTGGAAATATTCTGTTCAAGCCCTTCTAATGGCTTTAATTAGTCATATAAAGTGTATGTTCGTAGTGCGATTATGAGTGAATATAACTTGATCATCTATGGTTATATTTTGACATTCCATAATTTTGGTGTATTAAAATGCATGCGTTATATTTTTAAGGTTTTCCGTACTGTGATATTTACTACTGTACTCTTTCCCCGCATATACTGTCCATAATAATTTTACACATTGCAGTGTGTACCTGTGCACATACGTTGTTTCTGAATAAACACAAAAAAAGGCAGATGCTTTGTTTTTGTTTTGTGATGCATTGTGGGTCAAACGCAGGGAAATTTTGAGGAAACTATATTAGGGTAGACCCCTGGTTGTCTTCAAGAGGGAGCTGGACAGATACTTATAGACGGTGCCGGATCAGCCGGGCTGTGTTCATACGTTGGATTGCGTGCGTTCAGCAGTAACAGCCTCGTTAATCAGGCCCTGATCCACCGGGAGGCCTGGTCGTGGACCGGGCCGCGGGGGCGTTGATCCCCGGAATACCCTCCAGGTAGGTAAGTAGGTAGGTAGGGTTATATACAATACTCTGGAGAAGGATCAGCTAAGAAAATGTGGATATAAAAACTACATGCTCTGCCGGAACAAGTGTAGAAGTCTTCCTCCTTCAGATTCCGGAAGTGCCGAATCAACCAGGCTGTAATGGATATGTGGGCCAGCTGACCGCCAGCAGCAACAGTCTGGTTGAGTAGGCAAGAACCAGACAAGCCTTAGCCCAGGCCGAGCTGCGGGAGTAGCTGAGTAATTTAGTAACAGAAATAATTTAATATATGTTGGAAATTCCAGACTAAGGTGAAAAACTCATTGCTGATACAACTCACCATTTAACATACGGGAGAGAGAAAATTACAGATACAGGTTACTACAGTTTTTCTGTCCACCTATCTTAAAGGATAGGGTAGCAGCGCAATACTAATGTATAATAATAATAATAATAATAATAATAATAATATCTTTATTTACTACAAATACATGTACATGGTATCAGTGACATATTACTGTATAGAAAGCCGCTTGTTATGCAGAACATTTCGGACAAATTAGGTCAGTTTTGTTCCAGGATGCGACCCACACCAGTCGACTAACTCCCAGGTACCCATTTTACTGATGGGTAAACATAGACAACCGGCGTAAAGAAACACGTCCAATGTTTCTACCCTCGCTCTAGGCTTGAATATTGCTGTACATTAACATCCCCATTCAAGGTAGGTGAAATTGCAGCTCTAGAGAATGTACAGAGAACCTTTACTGCACGAATAAGTTCCCTCAAATACTACTGGGAACTCCTGGAAGCACTTGACTTGTACTCACTGGAGCGCAGGCGAGAGAGATATGTCATAATCTACACCTGGAAGATTCTGGAGGGACTGGTTCCTAATCTGCACACAGAAATCACTCCCTACGAAAGCAAAAGACTTGGCAGGCGATGCAACATACCCCAGTGAAAAGTAGGGGCTCCATTGGTACACTAAGAGAAAACACAATAAGTGTCCGGGGCCGAAGACTGTTCATCAGCCTCCCACCAGCCAATAGACTCCTGGTTGTCTTCAAGAGGGAGCTGGAAAGATGCCTAAAGTCGGTGTCGGATCAGCCGGGCTGTGGTTCGTACGTTGGACTACGTGCGGCCAGCAGCTACAGCGTCGTTGATCAGGCCCTGATCCACCGGGAGGCCTGGTGGTGGACCTGGCCGCGGGGACGTTGATCCCGGCATGCTCTCCAGGTAGACCATCTCCGTGTGAAGCGAGAGCTTTAGCCTCCAGGCCACGGGGCACCGTAAATATCCACCGTATATATCTAATTAAACAAAATACAGTTGAAGGCCGGGTGTGGGACCGGGCCGTGGTAAACTCTCTCAGCTGCATCTCTGCTGGTTTTCTGAATTATCGTTCCTGTGGCCCGATCCCAAACTAAGCGCTTTTGTTGACAAGCGTGGCCAGTGAGGCTGTGCTCTCACACCCCAGGTGTATACTTCCTACACGACTTTCGCTTCTCATCAACGTCAGTCCTTTGTTCTACCCCCTCCTGTTTCCACCCGCCTCATCCATTCCTCTACTGTACCCTCCCCAGTATTGTATTTTCCAGTGTCCCGCATCCCCTCCCGCTTCCCTCGTCCTCGGACCAATTTATCATTTGCAGTTAAGGAGTGAAAAGTGTTGGCACTTAATCCTTGACGGTCGCCAAGGGTCCCTGACCCAGACGCTTCCCTCACAAGCAATCTATTCTCATTTAACTACGTATTTTTTTTAACGTGGTGCTTGTTAATTTCTTGGTGCTTCCTAGTTTCCCGCAAATGTTGTTTTCTTCATTTTGAATTAGGCTAAGTTAATTCAGATTAAATTAGTTTGGGTTAATTAAGGTTGCATGAACCACTTAACCACAAACAAGCAGATTCCAAAATCGGCCGTGATACGTCTGGCACCAGGGTGGAAGAAAAAAAATAGGGAACGTAGAATTCTGAATGTGTCCATCATGGTGCAGGAAGTGGCGGAAAGATAGCACATTCCTCTTGAGGAATGAGCCATGATACTTGTGAAGGGCTTTTGATCCAAGGAATTGAAGCTTTCATCCCTTGGCTGGAATGTGATTGCCTCTCATTCTCCAGGTGCTGAATGACCCTATTTAGCGCCTCCCCCCCCCTTTCCTGAATATAATAATGAGACATAAAACCTAAGGTACAAATTTCCCCTTCCCTTCATCCTCTCTCTCTCTCTCTCTATCTAGTCTGTTCTATCTCGTCTCTACTCTCTTGTCTCTCCCTGCTTTCTCCCCCTCTTACCTTCTCTCTCTGCTCACACTCCTTCCCCTCTCCTCTCCCACTCATTTTCCCCTCCTTCCTCTTCCTCTCTCCCTCCATTTGTAGGAAGTAGTAGCTGTTGATGCCAGTGGAGGGTAATCCGGCCGCCCCAACCGCACGTCATCTGTTTCCCTTCTGTATAGGCCATTAGAAATTACACTCGATTTGTCATGTGGCAGGAGGGTGGCGGGGGGTGAGAATTAGCCAGGGAGATTTAAAGTGTTGAACCTCAAGCTTCCGGGTATTCCTCAACTGTTTGAGTAATTTTGTGGAGGTTTCTAAGACTATTGATGAGCGGTGTGAATGGGTGATCCTGGTGGAGAACATGTTTGTATGAGGGGGGGGGGGGTTAGAGCATTGCACTGGTTGAAATTTCTGTGTTCTGGAAAACTCCCGTAATCAAAATCAATTTTCCTTGGATAAAGAATTATTCCTTGCGTTTAACTCTGTTGTACGTCACTCTAGGCCTTTGAAGTATTTTGGTAGTATTTAGATTGACAGCTTGTCTTTGGGACTTTCAAGTCTTTTGAGTTATATTTTGCGGTAATTGAGTTTTAATCACTTGTTGTTCTACCCGTCTGAATCAAATTTTGTTTCTACATTCCTTAATTCATATTTCTGCGGTTCGGATCACCATTTCTACACGTAGGTCCTTCCCAAAGAGATGGGTTAGTTGCAGCAGCCTGGGGAATCCCGCCTACCATTTCTACACGTACCCATATGCCTTGTATGACATTTTCTCGGCCTTGATTTAGCAACAAAGTAAACCGGGGGCAGGAATAGTCTCTTCAGCAGATCTTTACAAGACTGAAGTTAACATAAATAGTTTAATGGGTAGTATGTTTTGCGCTAAACTGTAGATTGTTATTAATACCATTTAATAATTTTAAATACTTCTTAAGGCTTGTTACGAATTTAAACACCTCTTCAGTATTTCAATTCTCCTTAGCTACACTATATACCATAACTTTTTATCAGGCAAGGCATTTCCCCAGTAATTGTCAATCACGGTCGGGTTTGTCGTCTTTTTGTCTGACCTGAAGGTGGTTTCAAGTGGTGCGAAGTGTGTGCTCGTGATCACGTTAGATTTAAGAAGCATTGCTTAATTAACGAAGGGGGTGTCGTATCCATGATTTTTTTTTTCATTCTTAATGTTCCCAAAATTTTCTAACTCGTCTGTGTCTGATTTACTTGTGACTTGGGTCGTTTGTTTTCCCACTCCAGCGGCTCAGCTTCGATGTTGATGGCCTGGTCGAGCAGGCCGTTGCAATTGGCTTCTCGCCAGCCCATGTATCTATCACAGCCTGGTTGATCTGACACATCGCAAAGGTGGTAATCTAGTTTCCTCGTGAAGGCTCCGACACAGGTTCCAGCGATATTTGTGATATCTGCTGGTAGCTAGTTGAAAATCTAGGTCCACGATGTTGGTGTTTCGTGTTGTATCCGTGGCTTTCCTACTTTTGATTAAGTCTACGTTACAGTATCTCCCATATATCTCCTTCAGGTACGCAGTGATAGTCTGCAGATGTGGGACAAGTCCCTTAGTATCTTTCATGTATAATTGGGCTTATTATCGAGTCTCTCGCCGCCTTTCCAGAAAGTACATTTCCAGTTCTTTGAGGCAGTCTGCTAACATACAGGTTATTATTTTTACTGCTTAATGTATAAAGCAACTTGCCCAAATGTTTTTTCCATGCCAGATACTCGAACCCGGGACAGCGATTGTTAATGTTCTCACCAGTGAGAACGTGGCACACCCAGCGGGAGGGTAAAATCTGGCAACCCTGTGGAGAGGTAACTTAGATAGGTTGCTTACTTGGTTGTAAACCATATGCTCTCTATGTAGGGTGTGAACCAGCTGCGGTAGGATCGTGCTTCTGCAAGTGTCCGAGATGCCAGCCCAACTGGCGCCCGTCACTTGGCTAGTCTAGACACTTGCTGTAGTCTGTTGCCAGTACAGCACTTAAGTATCTAGTCGAGTGTGTGGCCCTGAACGGAAACACATAGGCACACCATGGGTTCAAAACCCACCCGTTCCCTGGTTTATATTCTCATCACGATATTCATGTAAAAATACCTCATTATTGTATTTGGAAACTTATTAGTAAAACCTGGCTATCAGAAGCTAAGTTAAATGTTTAAACTTTTACATTGGACAGCTGTCCAGTGTAAAAGTTGAAACATTTAATTCTGCTTCTGATCTCCAGGTTTCATTAATACATTTCCATATGCAATAATGAATCGTCTTTTTATATGAGTATCGTGATGAGAATATTTCTAACATTCGGTATTTATAGAGAAATGTTAGAAACAGCATGAGCAGTCGGTGTTCTTCCAGGAGCTTAGATTAGGTCAAATTCAAGAGGTCTTGCCCCACACGGGAGGTTCCATGATATTGGGGCTCTAAAGGTGCTGTATAACCCCTGAGGGTGTAGTGCTTTCCCAGAGATTCCCGTGGTACATGGATTATAGCAGTCCCAACGCTGTAACCATTCAGAGAGCTTGCCATATGATGATTTTACATCCAACACTTGCGACAAGGTTGTATTAGTGGCACCAAATGTGACCCTCATATCCCACAACCCCAGAAGCTTTCTTGGAACTACTCTTCTTATACCCATAAACCCAAGAAAAGCCATAATGAATGTCAGTGAATGAAAAGAAGAATGGACAGGAGCTTGAACTACTATATTCATAGACCACTCAAGTCCCCTTCCCTTCTGTTTATTCTGTGACAGTCACATATGACTTATCTTGGGTGTATGGACCATATAGCTTTGAGGGGTATACCTACCAGGAGGGTATTCCGGGGATCGACGCCCCCGCGATCTGGTCAGTGACCAGGCCTCCCGGTGGATCAGGGCTTGATCAACTAGGCTGTTACTGCTGATCGCACGTAGTCCAACGTACCAGCCACAGCCCGGCTGATCCGGCAGCCCTCTTGAAGGTAGCCAGGGGTCTATTGAATAAATGTATCATGAAAACTGTGGGATGAGACGGTAGGCTCAGTGCCGCTGATAAACCCAGATCACAAGAGTGCTGCTGTTGTAAAATCATCCTATTACAAACGCTCTGGCTGAGTTATTGCGATGGGCCTGCTATATGGTATTGTGCATGAGCCCCCATACCTGGAGGTTACCTGGAGGTTATTCCGGGGATCAACGCCCCCGCGGCCCGGTCCATGACCAGGCCTCCCGATGGATCAGGGCCTGATCAACTAGGCTGTTACTGCTGGCCGCACGCAGTCCAACGTACGAGCCACAGCCCGGCTGATCCGGCACTGACTTTAGGTATCTGTCCAGCTCTCTTGAAGGCAGCCAGGGGTTTATTGGCAATTCCCCTAATGCTTGATGGGAGGCTGTTGAACAGTTTTGGGCCCCGGACACTTATGGTGTTTTCTCTTAGTGTACCAATGGCGCCCCTACTTTTTATTGGGGGCATTTTGCATCGCCTGCCCAGTCTTTTACTTTCGTAGGGAGTGATTTCTGTGTGCAGATTTGGGACCATTCCTTCCAAGATTTTCCAAGTGTAGATTATGATATATCTCTCCCTCCTGCGTTCCAACGAGTACAAGTCAAGTGCTTCCAAGCGTTCCCAGTAGTTAAGGTGCTTGACAGAACTTATACGTGCAGTAAAGGATCTCTGTACACTCTCTAGATCCGTTAAACTTCCGTTAAACTTCTACATTTATAGTTAACTACCAATAAACACACAGGCGAAAATGTGTTGTCTGGCAACTGAAATATGTACTGCAGCACCTTAAATAGTTAGAAACAACACGCTCGTTATGTACGGGTTGACTACAGCTGCTTACTGGTCTAAGCGGAGTCTCCAAAGGCATAGTGATGGCAGTGTCCGCGTCTCACGCATAACCTTGGCTTTGGTTTGAGAAACCCAGATGTAGGGTAGAAGCAACGATCAAGGTCCGCTAAGTTTGAGAATGACGTGGCTACACACTCAGGACGCGACTCACAAGCGTAATGGTGGTATCATTGTGATTATGGGTAACCTTGGAGTGTGGACGAGTGTATACTGACAGAATCGTACTTGGCGTGTGTATGCATGATGTATACAGTCAGACTCCTACTTTGTAAGTATGCTGACAGAATTCTACGTTGCGCGTCTGGTTGAAATACCAGATGCCGGATCAACCAGGCTGTGATGGATATATGGAGCAGTGGGCCACCAGCAGCAACAGCTTGATTGACCAAATGACCCTGGCTCATGGTCGGGCTCCGGGAGGAAACTCTCGGAACTCATCGAAGGTACACTGATATACTCCTTTAGCGTATGTGGAGTTGATATATTCTGACAATCCTATTTGCTGTGAGTGGTTCATGGGTATTGACAGTTTTCCTTGGCATGTGTGTGGGGGGGGGGTCATGTATATTGACATACTCCTACCTAGTGTATGTAGTTACCTGTAGTCCCTTCTGGAAGTCACCCCGGGGCCCGGTCCTAGACCAGGCCTTCAGGCTGTTGACACCCGTGTGGGGTTGATTTATGTTGGCATTATGTGTGCTGACAGAATTTTTCTTTCAACGTGTAATAATGTTGGTAGAATTACCAACAATGTGTTGGTAAAAGGACACGTGTGTAACTAATGTGACATTCTATTGTGGCAAGATTTTACTACATTAAAATGCCGTATTAGTTGCACATGTGTCCTTTTACCTAACATCTTTCAACTTATCAATACTACTAACGCTTTCTTTTTCCACGTGATAAGTAAACAAAAGTTTCCAATCGCAGTCTTGTCTTTTAAGGGTCATCTTTATTCTCAGCATTATTTGCGGTTGCCCAAGATTGAATCCTGCAGGCACAGACGTCTCTTGCTTGCTCTTCGTGGTGGGTGTCATTGTGGCAGTGGTGAAAACGGTGCCGGTAGGTGCCACGTATATCTTGCTTAAAGATGTTATCTGATCGCCGGAGGCTGCGTGAGTTTACACAGACATTCTTCGCTCGGTCAGATTTAGCTGAATGTTTGTTTTTCTGCAGTTTCATAGTCGTTGATTCCGTTATGTCGGTACCTGGTGGTCTTGGATTTGATGGTGCCACTTTATTGCTTCCCGTGACACAAAGGGAGGGAGGTACTGGTAAGCTCTTTTAGCGGTTCGACTATCCTTAGTTTGCCTTTCTTTGTCCGGGTTATTCCCATTCCTTTGTGTTTGGGAGCCCCTAATTGGAAAAGAAACTGAGGAAAAGCATGGGGGTGTCTGGCAGAGGAGGCCAAACACCTCCAAGTGGTGGCCGTTAATGACCCCGTGTGCTCGTTACCGCACTCTTTCACTACATTAGTACGCACGCACGCACACACGCACGTGTACGGAGTACAGACTGGGAGTAGAGAGGCTGCAAAAAATTGATATAAAAATCTGAAAAATGAGAACGTTCAAAACGAGAGATGCCAAGCTAGTGATGATCCTTTTCAAATCACTTGTTCTCTCTACGCTGGAATACTACTGTACATTAACATCTCCGTTCAAAGCAGGTGAAATTGCAGATCCAGAGTGTGTCCAGAGAACCTTTACTGCATGTATAAGTTCTGTCAAGCACCTTAACTACTGGGAACGCTTGGAAGCACTTGTACTCGTTGGAACGCAGGAGAGAGAGATATCATAATCTACACTTGGAAAATCCTGGAAGGAATGGTCCCGAATCTGCACACAGAAATCACTCCCTACGAAAGTAAAAGACTGGGCAGGCGATGCAAAATACCCCCAATTAAAAGTAGGGGCGCCATTGGTACACTGAGAAAACACCGTAAGTGTCCTGGGCCCAAGACTGTTCAACAGCCTCCCACCAAGCATAAGGGGAATTACCAATAAACCCCTGGCTGCCTTCGAGAGAGATGGACAGATACTTAGTCAGTGCCGGATCAACCGGGCTGTGGTTTGTACGTTGGATTGCGTGCGGCCAGCAGTAACAGCCTGGTTGATCAGGTTCTGATCCACCGGGAGGCCTGGTCGTGGACCGGGCCGCAGGGGCGTTGATCCCCGGAATAACCTCCAGGTAGAGTAAATAGGCACAACTTATAACTGGACGAGCACATAAAATGGTTGAATTCGGCACCCTATGCGAGACTAGTGAATGTTGAACTTATCTCGAGCCTTGATGCTGGTGAGAGACTCTTGATTCACGGAATTGGAGCTACCTTTCCTTGGATCAAGCCAGATTACCTCCCATTTCTCAGGCATTGTATGGCACCTACTGATTAGCACTTCCTTGTAACTGATGATAATATAAATTGTTCCACCCACGCAAGTTAAATGTTGGTGTGTTGGCGACAAAACACGATGCGTGGTAGTGACCCCAGACCCAAGGATGAAATTATAACTGTATAACGGCAAAATGTAACCATTGGTTTAAAGAGTCGATGGATTGTGTATATTAGTGTTGCACCAAGATATTATGGAAAAAAGTTTCGCTCATTGAAAGCTTTATCAGTCCAATCCTTGGATTGACAACGCTCCCAGTGAGCGAAAAGTTTCCACAAGAAATGTCCTAATATAGCAATTGTTTTGTTGGCATGTCGGTATTTCATGTAATTTTTGTTCATATAGAGGCTAGGAGAAGCGAGGCTTACGTTTTAACATCTGTAGGCACTCTTAACTTTTGAAGGACTCTTGAGAACCTAACAAAAGAGTGAAGGAACAATGCAGTAGGCTTGTTGGCCCATGTTAGGCAAGACCATCTCACCCAACTACACCCACTCATACCCGCCCAACCTGTATTTAAAGCTACCCGAAAGCTCTCGCCCCAGTGATTCTTTCTGAGAATTTTTTAGTCATTTATTTGATCCAAGGAAGCGAGCCTATCCTCCCCTAGATTGAACCCGATTCCTTCCCGTTCCCCATGTGTTATATGGTCATATGGGTTTAGTGTTTCTCCTAAGTGTAATAATAATACATTAATCTACAACTCTATTGCCAAAAATAGTACTTTCGTGTATCCTTTCTAAATCTGAATTTATCCAAATGGAGACCATTGCTGCTAGTCCTGTCTTGGCAAAATTAAGTACGTTATTTATATATCCCTTTATTTTGGTTTTCCAGTTGTGCAGTTTAATCATATCTACCCCCAATTCTGCGTCTTTCCAGAGTATAAATTCAGTGTCTTCAGCTTATCTTCATAGGAAAGGTGTATTATAAATGGAATCAACTTCGTTGTATTTTCTAGCGCATTTGAATGGAATTTGAGTGGAAACTAGACCTGAGCAGAGTTATATAGATGAGACCTTACCATAGATGTAAAAAAGTTGATGTATAACCATAAGACTTCTATTATTTAAACTTATTGCGAACACTTGTGCACTCTTGTCTTGGTTTTAATTTTCTGTTCAGAACTCCAAAATCCTTTTCGCTTCCAGTTTGACTAAACGCTCTGCATTATTTAGTTTATAAGTTCCACAGTTATTTTCTTTTCGTAGGATTAGAACTTTACATTTGTCTGCACTGATTCGCTACACTTCTCCGACCACATTAACCCATCCAAGTCAACCTGTAGTTTTCTAGTATTCTCATCAGAATTCATTTAACGGCCTATTTTAGTGTTGGCAAACGTACTTGTATCACTTTTTATTCCCTCATCTGTGTTCTTTATGTAGATTGTGAACTGCAAGTGTTCCAGTACTGACCCCTGTGCCACACTACTTGCAGAGGGTCCCCTAATGATTTCTTTCTATGTAGTCACACACGATGTGCTGTTGGTCACATGACTTATCCCCGAGGAAATTTCTCCTATACCATGAGCAGCTATCCATTTCTCCTGTGTGGGACTCAATCAGAGGCTTTACTGAAGTCCATGTGCACAATATCTTATTATTTATCTTGGTCTACTAACAAGAATACCTTAGTGATAAAGATTAGTAAATTCGTAGAGCAAGAGTATACCTTCGTAAAACCATTTTGGAATTCGTTAACCAAATTATATCTTTCAGAGTGGCTCCCAATTGCGTTTTGAATTGATTGACTCCAAATTTTTCCACAATTGAGGTTAGGCCTATTAGTCTATAATCTGAAGCTAAGTACTATCTCCCGCCTTGTAAATAGGTATTACATTTATCATTTTACACTTATCCTGTACGATACCGCAACCAGTTTGTAGTAAACTGCAGAACAGACTAGCTAATGATTTGCTCCCCTCAAGGGAGGTTCCTTGATGCTGGTGAGGGGCTCTTGATCTAGGGAATTGGATCTGTGCTCTATTTCCCTGAATACCTTCCATCCCCCCCCCACCCCACAGGCGCTGTATAACCCTACGGGTTGAGTGCTTCCCCATAATTGTAATATAAATAATAATAATGATTCGCTAAGTTCCTCTTTACGTTCCCTTAGGACCCATGAAAACGGCTCATCAGTGCCGAGTGACTAGTTTGACTTTGACCTTGCATAATATATTCTCTTGATCCAGGAAATTGGATCTCTCAGTTTTTCTCGTATCAGCCTGTCTCCGGTTATAAATTTCCAGGCGCTGTATCACCAGTGTTGATTTATAGTACTTTCTGTTAATATTGTAGATACCAAGTGGTGTGCGTGGGCCGAGACACTAATTTTGTGTGGCCTTGGCATGTGTATACTAAACTCCAGTCACCTGGACTCTGTCATTCCTGCTCTTAAAGCTGTGAGTGGGGAAAGCCTTCACCATCTCATCTATCTCATTTCACTGTTGATTCGCAGTGACACTAAAGAAATAGTTTCTAACGTCCGTATGGTCTCTCTCTACATTGGCCATGCAGGGTGGGAGGGGAAATTATCATAGCCTGACGCCATTATACATTATATAACCACAAGAGGCTTGGCAGGTGGTGCTGGATACCTCCAATGAAAAAAAGGGGAGCGATTAGTACACCAAGAGAAAAGTCAGTAAGTGTTAAGGGACCATGACTTATCACAATAGAGCGGAAAAATAATGTAAGGGACCTGGGAGTAGTAATCAGTAGGATCTCACTTTCAAGGATCACAACAGTGCCACGATCGCACGTGCAAAGAAAATGATAGGATGGATAATGAGAACGTTCCAAACGAGAGATGCCAAGCCAATGATGATCCTTTTTCAAATCACTTGTTCTCTCTAGGCTGGAATACTGCTGTACATTAACATCTCCATTCAAAGCAGGTGAAATTGCAGATCTAGAGAGTGTACAGAGATCCTTTACTGCACGTATAAGTTCTGTCAAGCACCTTAACTACTGGGAACGCTTGGAAGCACTTGACTTGTACTCGTTGGAACGCAGGAGGGAGAGATATATCATAATCTACACTTGGAATATCCTGGAATGAATGGTCTCAAATCTGCACACAGAAATCACTCCCTACGAAAGTAAAAGACTGGGCAGGCGATGCAAAATGCCCCCAATTAAAAGTAGGGGCGCCATTGGTACACTAAGGGAAAACACCATAAGTGTCCGGGGCCCAAGACTGTTCAACAGCCTCCCATCAAGCATTAGGGAATTGCCAATAAACCCCTGGCTGCCTTCAAGAGAGAGCTGGACAGATACCTAAAGTCAGTGCTGGATCAGCCGGGCTGTGGCTCGTACGTGGGACTGCGTGCGGCCAGCAGTAACAGCCTAGTTGATCAGGCCCTGATCCATCGGGAGGCCTGGTCATGGACCGGGCCGCGGGGGCGTTGATCCCCGGAATAACCTCCAGGTAACCTCTTATTTAATGTATGAAGGGGAAGGGGGATTACCAACAAACCTCTAGCTATCTTGAAGAGGGAACGCGACAGATTCCTCTAAACAGTTACTTATCAGCCGGGTTGTAGTGTATACATTTGATTACGGACGGCAGACACCAACACCCTGATCGATCAAACCAGCAACAAGGAGGCCTTGTCTGGGACTGGGCCACAGGGGTGGTGACCTCCGGAAGCGATTCAGATGTACTCCATGTAATACAAGGAATAACATGGGCATATTATAAAATTTTCAGTGCAGCCTATCTTACAATACATGGGAACTGAAGGAAAAAGCTAAGACAAGAAGAATTATGGGATTGTATGAAAACAAGCGGGTTACAGGATTTATCATAATATATTGTTGTCAAGAATCGCCTTAAGGTAAGAAGATGCTTCTTAACAGTAGATTTGAAACTGTTGGCAGATAAAGAACCTTGGAAGTTTCATGCAGTGTTCCAGATTTTAGGACTTAACACACATTGTTTTTACTCAGGTTGAGTCGAACACGGGATATCAATTTTTTTATGACCTGTCTTATGTCCAGGAGTTCTATTGTACCTGTCCAGGAAGAGTTTCAGAGCAGGGTTTACATTTGAATTGATTGTCCTGTTTATATATAGCGTATGCACAGTTGTATGAGTGTACTTTTGTCGAATGGAGGCTTGTGTTTAACTCTAGATTGGATGATTGTTCGTTCAGCTACTTTTTGTCGAATTATTATTAGTTTTAGGTGATTTGTAGTGGATCTCCAGGTACAAATACCATGGGTGAGGTAAGTATAGATCAAAGAGTAGTACAGAATAAGTAGTGCTGTTTGGGGCACATATAGTAATCTATTTGATAAAGGATGCCTGCTATGTTGGAGACTGGTTTTTGTGTTGAATGTGGGTGTTGAACTTAAGTTGCTGTCAAGGTATGGAACTAACAATTTTCCCTCGCTTTCTCTTAGTGTGAGAAGTACATGGAAAATACGTGCTGTGAAGACGGCGTTACTGTGTGGACGTGCCTAGTTTACTGACAGGGGGCGAAGTGTAATAATCAAGCAGTGTTGTGCAAGAGGCTCAGTTGGCGTACAGTAGGAGTGTGCTTGTGATGGGTAGGGTACTAGTAGGGCAAGAGTGGGTGGTGAGCGTGGCTGCCGGTGCTTGGAGGGGTTAGGGTGAGGGCAACTAGACACTATAGGATAGTGTTACCACCACTCTCCCACCATTTCCCCATCCGCCCTCCTCCCTTTCCCCTCCGACCTCCCCACTTTGTAATTATTCCTTACCTTCACACCCCTCCTCATCAACCCCTCTCACCCTTCAGGGAGGTACCTTGATGCAAATGAGGGGCTCTTGATCAAAGGAATTCAACTTTTCCCTACCTTGGATCGAACCTGAATGCCTTCCATTCTGTCTGCAGATTACAGATCGATCAAGCTCTTGGTGTCTACCACTCCCAGTCCAGCCTGTGCACCACAGACCAGCTGAACAGGAACTGATTTTAGGAATTTTTCGAGTAGATTCACCCTGAAGAAAACTGGGAGTTTGCTAGTTATTCCCCTTATGCACAGCCTGACCGGTTAGGTAGTGGAAGTGCCTCGGTCAGGTTACCAGTAGCTCCAGTGGCGGGTCATTATATGACTAAGACCCTCGTCAGGAAACATCTGTCCTGTTTCCTGACGAATCTTGCCTAATCTAACCCCTTATGCATGAAGTGTGTGTGTTGAAGAGTCCGTCCCTTTACAATTATGGAGTTCTCAGTGTACTGATAGCTCCCCTGCTTTTCATTGGAGGTATCTTGCACCATATGTCAAGCTATAAACAATTTGAGAACACTATATTAACTGCACGGGCAGGCGAGACATACGGACAAGACAGCTACTGCTTCCCACTATTTTTTATCTAGTAATAAAAGTTCAAATTCATTTAATAAATACGGGACACCACGAACACTGGACTGCTCCCGTAACTATGTATGCGTGTACACACATCCTTGTCGGCAGTGTAAGAGGTGAGGCAACTAGATGGTGGTGGTGGTGGTGGAGGAGGTGGGGGTGGTGAGTGAGAGAGGGAAAGTGTGTGGGGGTTAGAGGGCGAGGCCGGCACACCTGTGTCCTCAGTTAGTGACTGCCTTACCTCTGCTTCTCCCTCACACCCCATCACCCACTCACCTTCACCGTCCATCCACCATTTCCCTTACCCCTTCGTCCCTATAGTTCCCGATCAGCTAAGTACTGATGATTCTGGGCCGCTTGGAGCAGTAGCCTGGCTGATCAGTTGAACTTTATAAGTGCAAAGGGGACCAAGACTGCAACACCCATCTTCATAAAGGGGAGTTACCAGCAACCTTCCCCCCGACTATCGTCAAGAGAGGAACCTGACAAGTGCCTCAAGCCAGTTCCTGATCAGCCGGAAAGTGATGTATACGTAGGACTGCGTGCGGCTGGGACCAGTAGTCTAGTCGATCATGCCAGCAACCGAGAGGCCTGGTCTGGGACCGACTCCAGTTAAAGAAACTGGCCACAAATCGGGTTTCAAACAAATTAAATCCAGAAACCGATTACATGCATTTCATGCAATGAGATTCTAAAGACTTTCATGTAGTTTCTCTTCTGGGATGCTTTGTTTCCTGGGCATCTGCATCCCGCTTTCTCTTCTCGCGTTGGACATTTTTTTTTTTGTAATACAATAATTATTGCTTATTAAACTTCCATTTACGATTATTTCGTCTAAATGGCTTCCTGCTGTTGAAGGAAATGCCAAATTAGTGATTAGATTATTAAGTATAAAATGTAACAGTATATTTTACTTAGTAATTTGAAATTGCCTCTGCGTTTGCACGGGATTTTTGTGAAAATAATATTTTTACTGGTTATGTTGCGGTGAAGAAAAAAAAACTTAATTTTAGTAAGGACGAGAGCTTCTTGCCAGGAAAAATTATAACCTGTAAAATGTTGTGGTTTTTAGACGCCTAAAACTTGCAGGGGGGAATTTTTAGCTTGAAACATTTCTTATTTGTAATGAATGTGTAAACCCATGATTTTAGGTTGTGCACCCAGGAAAGTGAGATAATAATACAGTAAAGAGGCCAGGGAGAACGACAAATTTTGTCGTGTAGTTAGTCCAATAATAAGAGCTTATTACTGGTTCTGCTACAGGACTTAGGCTGCTCACGCAAGACGCCAGGCAGCTGTTTACTTTCCTTGTAGGTGTGGCTGGTTTGTTTCTGGGTGTAGTGGTGATACGGTAATGTCACTACTAATAAAATGCTTTGCAGTAATCGACAAATTTCTGGCGACCTAGATTACCTGGACTAATTCTATATTATGGATTTCTGATCTTTTTCAGCTGTGCGTTATGTCTCCTACTTTCTTATACAACTAATTACATTTTTTCATACATCAAATGACTTCAGAAAAATTTCCTAACATGCTTATGAAATCACCTGCGTCTTAAGCATGATCCAGTTTTCTTGTTTTGGGTCTTCTTATTTCCGTCAGTCCCAGTTTACCCATTAATTCCTTTAAAACAATTACACGTCGTAATCATGTCTTGCTATACCTCTCTGCCAAGGTCGTCGGGTTCAGTTTGTGCAACCTTTCTTTGTAGTGGCTGGCTTGCGAGCACTTATTGTGTTGTAGCGGTGACATTGTAAGGTGTAATTCTTTGTTTATCAGCCGGTGTATGGGTTGTGATATATGCGAAAACCTGAGATGCCTGAGATGTGACGTGGTCTGATAACGTGGTGTATTATAGTAAGACAGCGGTGGTTTGGCTGTGGTGTGATGACATGGTTTGCAGTATGGTAAGAACACACGTTAGTGTGACTGATGTGGTGACAACTTGGTGCAGTCATCCTCACGGCAGATAAGTAAGAAGACTATCCATAGCCTCTTATTTATTTATTTCAGATAGCGCCAAAATAAATATGAAAGTCAGTATAAAGTAGAAGACATAGAAAACTACAAATATTAACGTCATTCAGTGAACAAATGAAAATAATATGATGTTCATTGGTGGCAAATTTCAAATACTTAAGTATGGGAAGAATCAAGAACTCAAAACGAGCACAGTATACAGGAAACGGGCAGACCATATTATTGTAGAATGTAAGGAATAATTATGTTACTGACTCTGTCATTTAAGAACAATAAAGGCGAATTCAGTAAAGATTAGGAAAATGAAAAAAAAATTATTATGCGAACTTTCAAAGCAAGAGAAGCAACACTGATGATGGTACTGTAATTTTCACGACTTTAGTGTTCACAGTTTTCAATGCAGGAGAGATAGCAGACCTTGAAAATTGTACAAAGGTTGTATACTGCCCGCATATAATTAACGAATCGTCTAAATTCTTAGGAAAGCCTCAAAGCACTTTAATTGTTCTCCCTGGAACGGAGAAGAAAACGATGTCTGATATGTACAAAGAAGACACTTGAATGGCTTGGTGCCTGGTTACCTGGAGGTTATTCCGGGGATCAACGCCCCCGCGGCCCGGTCCATGGCCAGGCCTCCCGATGGATCAGGGCCTGATCAACTAGGCTGTTACTGCTGGCCGCACAGAGTCCAACGTGCCTGTCCGGCATAATTCTGAAACAACTTACCGGAGACAGAGACGTGGGAGAAAGTGTGGAATAAACCAAGTAAAGAGGGGAGGGGCAATGGGTGCAATTAGCAAACACTGTGGTTCAAGACTTGTCAACATATTACTGTCAAGTATCATGAATATTGCTAGAACGAGGACAAAGGTTTTCAAGAAACCGGGCAGGTTTCTTTTGCAAGTGCCGCACCAGTTGGCTTGTGATGGTTATGTAGGGCAACTGGTGTTATACCGGGAGTAAGGAAAGGCTTCCCAATTTATCCTGGCAGAACTAATTTGTAATATACCAGTTAAGTGGCCACCTATAGTTTTCCACCACTTTACCAAACTCTTGGCCTGAGCAATCAATTAACCACTTGCTTATCCAAGAGTGAAAGAGAAACTACCCTCTCCATTTGGCAAGCCGCTTGATTCCCACTTTTTTATAAAAAGGTGCGGGAGAACCTTTTCACCGCTTGGTAGATAACTTGTTAAAATAACCCAATAGGTTTAATAGAACCATAGTAAAGGAAATGCTTCTGTTGGATAATTCTTAAGTCCAAATTATGAAGAGAATGCACTTAGTTTATTAATACTAGAATCTGTGATTATGTAATTACTTGATCATTTAATATTTTAACATTCGGAGAACAACAGAATGTCGCTGGAAATAATTTATATTTTAAGAGAGGAAAAAAATAATACTAAAATACTGGGGAATGATATCACATTGAAAGTCCACCGTCTCCTTAAATTAAGGTATCCACTTAGGGCTCCACTGCCAGTCTTTTAAACCTCTTCTACTTGTATCTTACACCAGGAGACGACCTGTCTCCAGCCTCTGTCCTTAGTGACTTTCTCCTCTAACCATAACACATGGTTAATGTGGATGATCTCACAAGAAATCTAAAAAGAAGTGTTAGCTCTTGTTTTCATTAAAAGATCTTAGATCATCAAGTTCCGACTCTCAGCTGAAGATGCATGTTCCATATCTGCACACAGAACACATACAATGAAGTATTTTTCATACTGGCGGCTACCACAAGCATTATTATTGTAATTTCAAGTTTTAACTCCGTATGGGTGATACAGCCTGGTTGACCAGGCAGTCAGAAAACCGTGGCCTTCTGTTGGGCTACGGGGATAGAAGAGACCTCGAAATGTCACATGTTTGATGTAGTAGAGTAAGAACACACTGTTGAGTGGGTGTGGTGTGGCTATGAAAACTGAGAATCATCTTATGGATAGCTATTGTGCTTGCATTACCTAATCTGTTGTCAACTCTTACCTTTCATTGCTGCTTTACCTCCTTCAAATGAAACTGACAGAAGCTTGTGTTGTAAAAAAGGAGATTTTATGATGTAAGGTAGACTTAAATAAATTTAGGTTGTTCACGTAGTGTGGTTTATAAAAGAGATTTTGTGATGGTTAAATGTAGGGTGTGGGTGAACGCCCAGCGCAGTGGCAACCCATACCCGCGCCACAAGTGATTCTCGCTCAGATTTCAGTTTCCTGGTGCTGCTCGCTCACCTTGTTATCAGAAGTGTCATAATCACCCGTTTTTTAATTCATTTGTTTAGTGTCGACGTTTTTATACGCTGTATGATCCTTCCGGTTTTAGAACATAAGACAGAAGGAACTCTGCAGGCAGGTCCAAGTCGCCAAGCAACCCAATGCTAATGCCCCAACTAGTCAGGTTAGGTCACAGTCACTTAAGGAGCACGGCATCTGACCTAGTAGCACAAGCTAGTCAGGTCCAACTCACATCCACCCACACCCACTCATGTATTTATCTAACCTATTTTTAATACTACATAACATTTTAGTTTCTATGACGGTACTCGGGAGTTTGTTCCATTCATCCACAACTCTATTACCAAACCAGTGCTTTCCTATATCCTTCCCGAATCTGAATTTTTCCAACTTAAAACCATTGCTGCGAGTCCTGTTTTGGCTAGATATTTTTAGCACGCTAATTTGTAGACAGCCTGTACTGTCTGCACAGACTGCCTATGCAGTCTGCCAGCTTAGTTCATATTTCACGGCACTAAGGTGCTGCCCTCTGGGACTGCTCCAGGTCTGTGGGATGCTGGTCCTGTGAATTCATTGCCAGTGCTGTGTATCCGAGTGCCCGAGGCCACTCGAAGCTACGTGGATCACAAGCCACGTGGATCAGCAGGCCACGTGGATCAGCAGGCCACGTGGATCAGCAGGCCACGTGGATCAGCAAGCCACGTGGATCAGCAAGCCACGTAGATCAGCAAGCCATGTGGATCAGCAAGCCATGCGGATCAGCAAGCCATGTGGATCAGCAAGCCACGTGGATCAGCATGCCATGTAGATCAGCAAGCCACGTGGATCAGTAAGCCATGTGGATCAGCATGCCACATAGATCACGACGCCACATGGATCCCGACGCCACGTGGAGTGTGGGCGACGTCACGTGGATCTACAAGCCACGTGGGTTACCAAGCCAGATGTCCCAGGCCTCATGCTGTGGTCTGCTGCCCGCATCACATTGACGTCACCGATGCTGCTGCCCGACTTCATGACATCACGATGTCTGCTGACATCACCTCGTGACGTCATGCCTGACATCACATGATGTCACATCGAGTGTTTCTAGTAATTATTTCAGTATTGTTGAGAAGATTGAGAGAAGATATATGTCGTGTGTTAATTCCTCTCAGTGTTCTCACATGTTAGTGTATGGCTTAGTGTCAGTCTTGTGCACAGAAAAGCATCTTTTGCTAGTTTAAGCCATGTTGTACCGCATGTACTGCGGGTGTGTGTAAAGTTTTCTGTTAGCCCTGTCGGCAGGCGCTGTGTCAGCCTCGTGTCACAAGCTTCAGTGAGCAGCCTGCACAAAGATGATGTCACTTTGACTGCTAGCTCACTCACTGCAGTCTGGTGTATGATGTTACGACTCCCAGATATGTTTCGCCCAGTCGTCTCTGCCATGACTTGCTCCACGACTCACTGCACGCTCGCGGGCAGTGACAGCCCAGTGACAGTACCAGTTGAGAAGTGTCCTCCTGAGTTGCTTGCCAGAAGTCCTGCCCAGTTGCCGAGTTTTGTCGACGCCTCACTGGAGGGCACCAGCATGTCATGCCCCAGGTTGAGTGAAAACCTGCAGCGACTCCTACGATGACTGCTTCACCGTTCTAGAGGAGACCGTACCCCGTTACGTCACAGCTCAGCCGCAGCGATGTCTCCTGTGTTGCAGTATCTGTCCAGACGCAGGAAGGCGTGCAGTGATGCCCTTCGACGCTCACTGCCTTTGACCACGATGTTTAGCACACCCCCACATGTTTTTTTCTTCCCTCCCTGTAGGAATTTTTTTCCCATGTCCATATGTATATATATGTTTTTATTTTGTGTTCTGTGTCCTGTTCCTACAAGAGAGAGATCGAGTTTTTTTTACCACCAGTATTGTCGCATCGGGATGACGCGAGGTAGGTGGCCGAGCGTATGTAGACAGCCTGTACTGTCTGCACAGACAGCCTATGCTGTTTGCCAGCTTAGTTCATATTTTGCGGCACTAAGGTGCTGCCCTCTGGGCCTGCTCCAGGTCTGTGGGATGGTGGTCCCACACACTCTCACTCTCTCAGCAGCCTGGCAGCAAGACACAAGGCCTACTTGCTCTCCCACTCGTGGGCATGGCCCTACCCGGGCCATGGGCACAACACAAGCCTGTGTACCCACCACTACTTTACAAATAAAGTAAGTGCCTCCGAAGACGTATCATTTACTCCCCGCTACCAGCATTACCAAATAATCTCATTAAACAATTTACATCCCCTTTATTTATTCCATTTATACACTTCAATCATATTCTCCCTAATTCTACGCCTAGAGAGTGCAGATTCAGGGCCCTCAATCTATCCTCGTAGGAAAGGTTTCTGATACATGGGATCAACTTTGTCATCCCCCTTTGTACGTTTTCCAGAGCATTTATATACATTCTGTAATACGATGACCAAAACTGTGCAGCATAATCTTAGATACATAGAGCTGAAGAACACCTTGAGGACTCCTCCTAGTTATGCTTCTTGATATGACGCCAAGAATTCTGTTCGCTTTATTGGGAACAGTTATGCACTGATGTTTGTAGATGAATGGTTCAGAGAACCGACATGTTGATAAATTAGATCGATGGACTGACCACATCGACTCAAGGTTGAGGGACTGATTACCTCATTCTCCTCCTGTTCTTCAAGATTCTCCTTTGCATGGACTGATAAAGCCACTGTGTGGCGAAACGTTTCCTCAATAAAGATACCCAAGAGTTGCACATGTGTCTAATTTATCAACATGCACTGATGTCTTGGTTTTAGATTACTGCTAACCAGAACTCCCAAATCCTTTTTGCAAACAGTAATATTAAATGGCATCTGCCACTTCTCCGACCTCTGCATCAGTCTATTTAAATCTTCCTGGAGTGCTCTAATGTCCTCGTCGGAATGTATTCGTGGGCCTATTTTGGTGTCATCGGCAAACTTGCTTATATCGCTATTTATTCCCTCATCTATGTCGGGGCCCAACGCTGACCCCTGTGGAACACCGCTCGTGACGCTTCCCCTCTCTGATTTCTCCCCATTTATGCAAACACTCTGCTGCCTATTTGTCATCCATGCCTCTATCCAGGAAAAAAAATTCTCCTATTTCGTATGCCTTAATTTTCTTCAATAGTCTCTGATGTGGGACTCTATCAAAAGCCTTACTGAAGTCCATATACACAATATCATATTCATAACCATGATCTGCCTCCTCAAATACCTTAGTGAAAAAAATTAATAAATTTGAAAAGCAGGAACGCCCTTTTGTAAAACCGTGCTAAGATTCATTGATCAATGTACGCTTTTCAAGATGGCTACAAATTGCCTTGGCAGTTATTGAGTCCATAAATTTTCCCACTTTGGAGGTTAGGCTTATTGGTCTATAGTTCGAAACTAAGGACCTGTCACCTGCTTTGAAAATAGGTATCATATTTGCCATTTTCCACTTATCTGGCACTATGCCAGTCTGTAGTGATATATTGAAAAGATTAGCCAAAGATTTGCTATGGTGCTCTTTACATTCCTTTAGAACCATTGCGTACAGTTCATCAGGGCTTGGGGATTTGTTAGGTTTTAATTTATCTATTTGTCTAACGACCATGTCACTTGTAACCCTAATCGTGCATAGTTTCTCGTCCTGTTCTACATAATTGTTTCTGGAATATCGCTGGTATCTTCCTGTGTAAAAACTGAGAGGAAGTAAGTGTTAAAAATTCTACACGTTTCCTTATCACTGTCGAGCTGACCCGAGTAACTTTTGAGTGGGCCCATCTTGTCTATAATCTTCCTTCTGTATACCTGAAAGAACCCTTTGGGTTAGTCTTTGATTCCCTTGCAACTTTAACCTCCTAATTCATTCTAATGAGGACACTAGAGCACTCCAGGATGATTTGAATAGACTGATGCAATGGTCGGAGAAGTGGCAGATGCAGTTTAATATAGGCAAATGCAAAGTTATAAATGTTGGACAGGTAAATAACCATGCCACATATAAACTAAATAATGTAGATCTTAATACTACTGATTGCGAAAAGGATTTAGGAGTTCTGGTTAGCAGTAATCTAAAACCAAGAAACAGTGCATTAGTGTTCGCAATAAAGCTAACAGAATTCTTGGGTTCATATCCTCAAGTAGAAATAATAGAAGTCCTCAGGTTGTTCTTCAACTCTATATATCCTTGATTAGGCCTCATTTAGACTATGCTGCTCAGTTCAGGTCACCATATTACAGAATGGATATAAATGCTCTGGAAAACGATCCCATGTATCAGAAACCTTCTCTATGAGGATAGACCGAGGGCCCTGAATCTGCACTCTCTCGAAAGGCGTAGAATTAGGGGGGATATGATCGAGGTGTATAAATGGAAAACAGGAATCAATAAAGGGGACGTAAATAGCGTACTGAAAATTTCCAGCCAAGACAGGACTCGCAGCAATGGTTTCAAGTTCGAAAAATTCAGATTCAGGAAGGATATAGGAAAGCACTGGTTTGGTAATAGAGTTGTGGATGAGTGGAACAAACTCCCGAGTACAGTTATTCAGGCTAAAACGTTGTGTAGTTTTAAAAATAGGTTAGATAAATACATGAGTGGGTGTGAGTTGGACCTGACTAGCTTGTGCTGCTGGGTCTGGTGCCATGCTCCTTCCTTGAGTGGAGGTGACCAGACTGGGTGGGTCATTGGGCTAATTGAGGGGGAGGGTCATTGGGCTAATCCGAGGGGGAGACATGGACCTGCTCCACATGGGTCAGTAGGCCTGTTGCAGTGTTCCTTCTTTCTTATGTAATCTCTGCTTTTCTTATTCCCTTTTGTATATCTCTGATATAAAGTGTCCCTCTTTTCTTTTGATTCACCTATATATGCCTCTCTTCTGACCAAAGAGATGTTTTATTCTATTGTTTATCCATTTAGGATCATTTTTGTTTGATCTAATATCCCTTTTCGGAACATAAGTTATGAGCAGCTAGAACTATGCTCTAGAAAACGTCATATCGGCAACCATCACCACCTACCTGACCCATAGGTCATTCCAGTTCAGTTCACCCAGGTAATTTCTAAGTCCTGTGAAATCAGTCAAGCGGAAGTCAGGGACAGAGACTTGACTGCCATTATTAGGGGAATTCCATGATATATGAAAACTGAGTGATTTGTGATCACTTTCCTCAAGCTCATCATTAACCTTAAGATTATTGATTAGCAATTCCCTGCTGGGAAGAACCAAGTCAAGCAGGTTATTTCCTCTAGTTGGTTCTGTCACAAACTGTTTTAAAAAATAATCCTGAATTGTATCAAGAAAGTCATTTGACTCTAAATTTCCTGTCAAATTGCTCCAGTCAATTTGTCTAAAGGTAAAATTTCCCATTAACACATTTATGTATGTAGATGTCTTAGGAATTTCGTCCCATAGAAGTTTACTGCACTCCCTATCAAGGTTTGGGAGGCCTGTAAATCACACCCAAGATTAATTTTTCACAGCCCTCGAGAAGCTGTAACTAAACAGATTCAGTGGCTGACGCTTCTACTTTTATATCTTGTCTAGCACAACAATTTAAATTCTCTCTGACACACATTGCTACTCCACCACCCTTCCTGTTGACCCTATCAGTGTGGAATAATTTAGCCTTGTATGTGACATTCAGAAGGCATCTCTCTATCTTTCAGATTGAGCCAGGTCTCTCCTGTGGCAATAATATCTATTCTTCCTGCACTTGCAGTTAATCTTACCTCATCTATCTTGTTTCTTACACTCCTGCTATTAGTATAGTAAACCTTAAGGGAGCTAGTCTCTCACTGCTCTCTGCTGTCTCCCTTTGTTTGCTAATTTGATCCGTTGTCTTTATTAGTAACTTTATGATAAATGTCTTTTAAACATTTACTGTGTTCAACCCTAGTGTTGCAACCTGACTATTTCCCACACACACTCATACCTCTATCTTCTATCAGTTTAAAATCTTAGACATGTCATCAATTGCCTTCTCAATAGAGTTGGCAAATGCTGTCACACCTGCCCCAGAGAGATGTGCCCCATCCCTTGCATACATATCATGTTTGCTATAAAAGTTGTCCCAGTTGTCAATGAATGCAATTGCAAGTTCCTTGCAGTATGTCAAGCCAGAAATTAACACCAATTGCCCTAGACAACCATTCATTGCCCACTCCCCTTCTAGGCAAGATGCTACAAATGATTGGAACCCCTCCCTTAGACCTAATTAAATCTATAGTTGACCTGTACTTATCTACAGCTCTTCTCTCCTACCCTTTCCAATATCATTTCCATCAGCACTGAGACGGATAATGGGCAATAGCAAGCCATGACTTTGTAACCCTCCACTAATCCCCAAAGCAGCTCAGGACCTGTGACCTCTCGTGACCACTGACCTAAATTAGCTTTTTAAAGTATTTGCAAGTTTGCCAGGAGCATTAAGATGATGTTTGGAATCACGTAAGGAAATTAACTTGGTAAAATGAGGTTGGTAGTAGGGTCATTGGTATGACTTTTGAGGGGTAATTGGTGAGGGCCGTTACACCAGGGTTAACGACCTCCTGCGCCCTACCACATTATGGCTTCACCATGCCCACTTTTCCCGCCTGTATTGCTTGCTCTTATTAATACTACTTTTGTTGGGCAATTTGTTTTCTGTTGCCTTTAAAATTACTGGCTAATTATTAAATCATTAGTTGGCATACCATAAGATTCAGTATGGACACCAGTGATGTTATGGTGAATTACCAGAGGATCAGTATTAATACCAGTAATGTTATGATATACTTGGAAGATACGTGAGGGCAAATGTCCCATGGCCGTGCTCCAGGAGTAGGAACACTCGTGAAATCTTTCATATATGGAGTGAGAGGTATGGGAGGAAATGTAATAAGACCTGTGAAAAAGCATTAGTCACGATCACAGTGGGCCTCGACTATTCAACCTGCTGCCAGCCGATATCAGAATAAGTGAGGTAATATTCAGGAGGAAGCTGGATCACTACCTCCATGGTGTGCCAGATAAAGTAGGCTTTGATAGAAACATGGGCCTGCGAGTCACCAACAGCAATAGGTGGTTGACCAGGCAATCCACGGAGAGATATGGCACAAGGCCAGGTCGCGAGAACTGGAAGACTCTAAACAGGTCACAATACAGTTTACAGAAATGATTGTGGGATTACGACATAAAATATTATATAGGAAAGTATTGGTTTAGAAATAAGAGTAGTCGATGAATGGAACATTCTGCCTAGTAGGTTCATTGAAGCTGGAACCTTGGGTAGCCTCAAATTTAGGTTAGATAAATACATAGAGACGGGCTGGATTTGAGTGAGATTTGCACACAAGTTAATAGGGTTATCAGAGGTTATTCCTTGGGCAGCATTGAAAAATGGTTTGGGCAAATATTTTTGTTAGTTGGTTTGACTTTGAGAAGTACTGTTTGAACCAATAGGACCTTTAGAATGGAGGAAACACAGGTGGAAACTGAAGATATAAATTAGCCATAGGGATGTAAGGTGGGACTTTTATAGTCTGAGATTGGTTGAAAAGTGGAATGATTTAGATGGAAAAGTGTAGGCAAACTCAGTACACAGGTTCAAGAAGAGATAAAGAACGAGAGGCCAGAAATCAGTTAATGCCAGTCAAACTAAGAGGTGGGATCAGAAGCTGAATCTTGACTGGCAAACACAAAGCGAGTACGCACGCAAGCATACACACACATGGTGTCGTAAGATGTCTGCCGTTTGCCAGTTGCCATATACTGGCAAGAGTGGTCAACCATCCTCAGATAGGTAAGTTTGGTAGATGACATTCTTAACTGTCCTCTACGACTCAGCGTTATTCACTAATTTTTGCAAGAGAGCCACTTCGGTTAATCACATTGATTAAGAGAGCCGCAGCTACTGCAAGTTAGCGTAACTCAACTAAATTAAGTAGTACTGAGCTGCTACTGCAATATAGTAAATGAGAAAAATTAGACATGTAATATTAGCCTGCAATTTTGTTATTAATAGCAAAATAAAGACCAAACTTACTTAATGCTCCTTTTCTACTCGTCGGGTCTGGGGTGGCTGTTCATCACTATTGCATTTTTGTTTAACCACAAATCGATCCATCATAACGGACACTACTTGACTGCGCTTTGGTTTCAAGTAAAACTAGCCCATCACAGCTAGCTTCCACAAGCAGCAACAGTTAAGTCGTTACTTTCATATATGTTGCCGCAGTCTCAAATATCTGTATCGTAGGGGTTCTTAAAAGGAGATATCGAGGGTTGAAGGTAGACACACTTGTTGGATGGTAACGATATATTGTCAGACTGTGATGATGGGAAATGGAGCCCAGCCTCTGCCTGTCCTAGCCTATGTCAAACGCCGACTGAGGGGGAGGCAGAGGTACGATCGTACACATGCGCATCTCGTGACGTCACACAACAGTCACAGGCCTAGGGATCTCCTATCTAAAGCACATGGATGATACTGATATGCTATACAACACAGGGATCAGCAACTATGCTGACAGCTCGGTCATGTTACGTATGTGTCTCGAATACAACTACTATCTTATAGGCTGACGGTCAGGTGGTTGGGGTGATTCTATACAATAACATTCATATAATAATTAGAACTAATGGATGGTATCATAATGGTGTTAACAAAATGAGTTTTTACGTAATGGGTGTTATCGTTAATCACTTAAAGTAATGCATTAAAACTATAAGAACAATTCATTGTAGCAATATGGATGGAATTTTTTTTTTTTTATTTTATTTAGAAAACACAATAATATTTAAATGTATGCTATGCATACGGTACATAAACTAGGACATGTTATCCATTAAAAATGAAAACAACAATTCCACGTTCTAACGAAGGCAAACCCCACACCGAAACATACAGGTGGTTTAATAAATTCATAAAATACTTCCAATATTCTCCCAAGAAATATCACACGTATTTACCAAGGACGTATAAACGTGAGTAATTATAAGAACTATACTGGATATTAACAAATTCCTTGACCACACAATCTCCAGTACTTAAATAAAACCGTTACCGTAGGTGTATTACCACCATTTACTCTATCCAACAACATGACCTACCAAACCCCTTTTAACAATAATTATTAATGCCAGTGATACAAAAATATATGCATGCACCGTTTTTGAGAAAAAAACCATTAAGTAACCTAACCAAATCACGGTATGCCCTTACCTCATTAAAACCTTAATGAGGAATTACAGAATTTTGGTTATGCATAAACCACAACAAAAATATAATAAGTACATTAAGCACCCTGATATGTAAATTATGTTACACATTCTCACACACTTGATAAGTGGTAGAATATACACCTCAATAATCTATAATCAATAATAATAAAAACATAAACAACAAATGAATTCAAACTGCCAGTACATCATTGCTATGACATGGATTTTACACATTAAAAATTAAAGAATACTTTCATTGTTACACTCAACTTTTAATACAACCACTATGTAAATGTGTAATAAAATCCCAAGACTTTATTTATCACATTGTAACATACCAAATGGGTTCTCCCTCTCATGGTCGGGGCGAATAATAAAAAGAAAAAACCCTTCATGTTTTTCCAATCTGGTGCACCCCTACCACTAAACTAACTCCTAGCTTATGAATCAAAACTTGATTAATATATGAACACAAATTCCCTTAACTTCCCATCTGAAACACAATTAAAAATCATTCCTTGGGACAGTCTATATTCGTCTCATTAACGTGTGCAAGATAAAGATCATTATCAATCATTCTTCTATAAAGACTGTATCCGTTAATAATGGAAATAACTTGATATACTAATTTATATCTAAAGAAAGTTATCCACAAGGCCACATATGGGAAGGACTTGCAGCTACATGTTAAAACTACAAAATAAGGCAATCATTTCTATTACAAAAACGTACTTGACTACAGTGTTCCTGGCTTTATTTTATATTTATAACCACTTCTCAATGTTAATTAAAAGAATTAATGCTATTCACTGGCAATATCTGTGTTACACGTGTTCAGTACTAGTTGACCTAAAAGCCATAACAGCACTTAACGCCTACTCTCACTCGATTGGTGATGCAATAATCTTACCCATCCATAATTGCAATGCAGGCAATCCATGTATGACTATGTATACAGGTAATGATCGCCGATATCAAATATTCGGCTGGAACATATCATTTCTTAACTATTTGCATCTCACTATCTCACCCCCAACCACCTTCCACACTTTGCTAGCCTAACCTTACACCCACCCCCTCCTCACAATAAAAGCGACTCTACCGCGCCCCCCCTGTTCTCCTTAGAAGCTGTGCTACCAGTAAAATTACGATAACCTATCGAAAAACTTGATCACCATTTCCCCCCATTTATTACCTATTCCTACACCTTGTCCTAATAAAACCGCGCTGCACTAACGTTTTATCCTCAAAACTGCCCTAAAATCTGCCTCATACCCCCAAGAAACATGCAAATAATCTGCCTTAACGTACATCAAAGCCCTGCAACTTCGCTTGCTACCCCACTAACATTCCATCGACAACGGATTAAGGAAAAGACCAACTCCCCCCCCCCAAAGCAGCCTGATAACCCCGCTCCCAGGACTATCACCACTTCCTAAGGATGAACAATATTATACCACATGATATTGCCGTCTCATCCTCCCACACAGAATAAAACTTCGTGCCTATATAACCATACACCAACTTATGCCAACATATACTTAGATGCCACCACACCCATTAGAAAAACGTCACCAACTCCCTAACCATTGCTGGGTATCCTTGAGCTTCCTGAACTCCCTCATATGAACCTACAGTTATTCATGGGGGTATACTGCGGCCCCCTGCAATACACCCCTTCCCCACACCACTCCCACACTGCATTTTAACTCCTACCTTTTTACCTGCCCCACTGCCAACATGAATCTTATTACATCTTCACACTTTCTCAATCCCTACCACTCCACCAGTTTCTAGCTTCCTCATACCCTCTCCACCCTTACACCCCCCTCCCTCCCCCCCCACCCTTAGATACCTCTGCTTAATATATAATACCCATTATCCCGCTAGGCCTAGGCAACAAACCTAGTCCCCCCCTTTTCACCTCCGTCATGACCACATCTTTGGACAATCCTGCGCCCTCACCCAAACCCCCACACAAAACCTCACACACCACTCCTCATGTATTTCCTGTATATCCTGCAACCCCAAGGGAACACCTCCGCTACACCCAGACCTTACTATACTCTCCACCGAGTTAATTACAAACGCCCTCTGCTGTATCGCCACTTCACTGGCCCTCAAACCTTTTAATTGCCTATAACCCTAACTCGTGATGCTTCTGAGTTAATCCTCATACATTCCTGGCATTTGCCTCTTGATCCCATATCCCACAACCCTAATTCTGTCACTACACCGTCCATCCCTTTCCTCCCCCAATCTCCCCCAACCCATGTTCCTACTTCCAATAACCTAGACTGGCTTAATTAACTACATTCCTGTAACACTCCCCAAAACACTCCTAATGACCTCTCCCAACCTTCGTAAAGCCTCCCACTCATTAACTAACACTGTTGTATCATCCACATAAACTACTATGCCCCCCATTACTTCCCCCACCCCCAACATCCCACAACTTGGCGTGTCCACAGCCTCAAAAAAGGATGTTGATAGCATGCAAAGGAGCAAACTGTGAACAGCGAGGGCAACCTGCCTTAATCCCTGTTCTCATCATCACCGCCCCCCCCAGCATACCATTAAACTGCTCCTCATGGAACAGCCACCCTCATACAGATTGCGCCCCACCTCACGGACCCCCCCTCCAAAACCCAATTTCATTTTACCTCTGCCTCCGAATTCCCCCACATCACAAGGCTCTTCCTCACTCCTACAAGATGTTATTCCTCCTTGCCCTATACACGAAATCACAGCTTCCCTACTTCATCAACATTTAACAATTCCTCAAATATTCCTTCCATCTTCCCAATACCTCTAACTCCCATTTAATAACTCTCCTCTCCTATTTTTAACTGACAAATCCATTTGTTCTTAGGCTTTCTTAACTTGTTAATCTCACTCCAAAACTTTTTCTTATTTCAACAAAATTTGTTGATAACACCTCACCACTCTCTCATTTGCTCTCTTTTTACATTGCTTCACCACTCTCTTAACCTCTCTCTTTTTCTCCATATACTCTTCCCTCCTTGCATCACTTCTACTTTGTAAAAACTTCTCATATGCTAACTTTTTCTCCCTTACTACTCTCTTTACATCATCATTCCACCAATCGCTCCTCTTCCCTCCTGCACCCACTTTCCTGTAACCACAAACTTCTGCTGAACACTCTAACACTACATTTTTAAACCTACCCCATACCTCTTCGACCCCATTCCCTATGCTCTCATTAGCCCATCTATCCTCCAATAGCTGTTTATATCTTACCCTAACTGCCTCCTCTTTTAGTTTATAAACCTTCACCTCTCTCTTCCCTGATGCTTCTATTCTCCTTGTATCCCATCTACCTTTTACTCTCAGTGTAGCTACAACTAGAAAGTGATCTGATATATCTGTGGCCCCTCTATAAACATGTACATTCTGAAGTCTACTCAACAGTCTTTTATCTACCAATACATAATCCAACAAACTACTGTCATTTCGCCCTACATCATATCGTGTATACTTATTTATCCTCTTTTTCTTAAAATATGTATTACCTATAACTAAACCCCTTTCTATACAAAGTTCAATCAAAGGGCTCCCATTATCATTTACACCTGGCACCCCAAACTTACCTACCACACCCTCTCTAAAAGTTTTTTCCTACTTTAGCATTCAAGTCCCCTACCACAATTACTCTCTCACTTGGTTCAAAGGCTCCTATACATTCACTTAACATCTCCCAAAATCTCTCTCTCTCCTCTGCATTCCTCTCTTCTCCAGGTGCATACACGCTTATTATGACCCACTTCTCGCATCCAACCTTTACTTTAATCCACATAATTCTTGAATTTACACATTCATATTTCTCTTTCTCCTTCCATAACTGATCATTTAACATTACTGCTACCCCTTCCTTTGCTCTAACTCTCTCAGATACTCCAGATTTAATCCCATTTATTTCCCCCCACTGAAACTCTCCTACCCCCTTCAGCTTTGTTTCGCTTAGGGCCAGGACATCCAACTTCTTTTCATTCATAACATCAGCAATCATCTGTTTCTTGTCATCCGCACTACATCCACGCACATTTAAGCAACCCAGTTTTATAAAGTTTTTCTTCTTCTCTTTTTTTAGTAATTGTATACAGGAGAAGGGTTACTAGCCCATTGCTCCCGGGATTTTAGTCCGCCTCATACGACACGCATGGCTTACGGAGGAAAGATTCTTTTCCACTTCCCCATGGACAATAGAAGAAATAAAAAAGAACAAGAGCTATTTAGAAAAAGGAGAAAAACCTAGATGTATGTATATATATATATGCATGTGCGTGTCTGTGAAGTGTGACCAAAGTGTTAGTAGGAGTAGCAAGATATCCCTGTTATCTTAGCGTGTTTATGAGACAGAAAAAGAAACCAGCAATCCTACCATCATGCAAAACAATTACAGGTTTTTGTTTCACAGTCATCTGGCAGGACGGTAGTACTTCCCTGGGTGGTTGCTGTCTACCAACCTACTACCTACTACTTGGTAAAATGAGGTTGGTAGTAGGGTCATTGGTATGACTTTTGAGGGGTAATTGGTGAGGGCCGTTACACCAGGGTTAACGACCTCCTGCGCCCTACCACATTATGGCTTCACCATGCCCACTTTTCCCGCCTGTATTGCTTGCTCTTATTAATACTACTTTTGTTGGGCAATTTGTTTTCTGTTGCCTTTAAAATTACTGGCTAATTATTAAATCATTAGTTGGCATACCATAAGATTCAGTATGGACACCAGTGATGTTATGGTGAATTACCAGAGGATCAGTATTAATACCAGTAATGTTATGATATACTTGGAAGATACGTGAGGCAAATGTCCCATGGCCGTGCTCCAGGAGTAGGAACACTCGTGAAATCTTTCATATATGGAGTGAGAGGTATGGGAGGAAATGTAATAAGACCTGTGAAAAAGCATTAGTCACGATCACAGTGGGCCTCGACTATTCAACCTGCTGCCAGCCGATATCAGAATAAGTGAGGTAATATTCAGGAGGAAGCTGGATCACTACCTCCATGGTGTGCCAGATAAAGTAGGCTTTGATAGAAACATGGGCCTGCGAGTCGCCAACAGCAATAGGTGGTTGACCAGGCAATCCACGGAGAGATATGGCACAAGGCCAGGTCGCGAGAACTGGAAGACTCTAAACAGGTCACAATACAGGTTTACAGAAAGATTGTGGGATTACGACATAAAATATTATATAGGAAAGTATTGGTTTAGAAATAAGAGTAGTCGATGAATGGAACATTCTGCCTAGTAGGTTCATTGAAGCTGGAACCTTGGGTAGCCTCAAATTTAGGTTAGATAAATACATAGAGACGGGCTGGATTTGAGTGAGATTTGCACACAAGTTAATAGGGTTATCAGAGGTTATTCCTTGGGCAGCATTGAAAATGGTTTGGGCAAATATTTTTGTTAGTTGGTTTGACTTTGAGAAGTACTGTTTGAACCAATAGGACCTTTAGAATGGAGGAAACACAGGTGGAAACTGAAGATATAAATTAGCCATAGGGATGTAAGGTGGGACTTTTATAGTCTGAGATTGGTTGAAAAGTGGAATGATTTAGATGGAAAAGTGTAGGCAAACTCAGTACACAGGTTCAAGAAGAGATAAAGAACGAGAGGCCAGAAATCAGTAATGCCAGTCAAACTAAGAGGTGGGATCAGAAGCTGAATCTTGACTGGCAAACACAAGCGAGTACGCACGCAAGCATACACACACATGGTGTCGTAAGATGTCTGCCGTTTGCCAGTTGCCATATACTGGCAAGAGTGTCAACCATCCTCAGATAGGTCAGTTGGTAGATGACATTCTTAACTGTCCCTCTACGACTCAGCGTTATTCACTAATTTTTGCAAGAGAGCCACTTCGGTTAATCACATTGATTAAGAGAGCCGCAGCTACTGCAAGTTAGCGTAACTCAACTAAATTAAGTAGTACTGAGCTGCTACTGCAATATAGTAAATGAGAAAAATTAGACATGGTAATATTAGCCTGCATATTTTGTTATTAATAGCAAAATAAAGACCAAACTTACTTAATGCTCCTTTTCTACTGGTCGGGTCTGGGGTGGCTGTTCATCACTATTGCATTTTTGTTTAACCACAAATCGATCCATCATAACGGACACTACTTGACTGCGCTTTGGTTTCAAGTAAAACTAGCCCATCGCAGCTAGCTTCCACAAGCAGCAACAGTTAAGTCGTTACTTTCATATATGTTGCCGCAGTCTCAAATATCTGTATCGTAGGGGTTCTTAAAAGGAGATATCGAGGGTTGAAGGTAGACACACTTGTTGGATGGTAACGATATATTGTCAGACTGTGATGATGGGAAATGGAGCCCAGCCTCTGCCTGTCCTAGCCTATGTCAAACCCCCGATGAGGGGGAGGCAGAGGTACAAATCGTACACATGCGCATCTCGTGACGTCACACAACAGTCACAGGCCTAGGGATCTCCTATCTAAAGCACATGGATGATACTGATATACTATACAAAAAGGGATCAGCAACTATGCGGGACAGCTCGGTCATGTTACGTATGTCGTCTCGACATACACTACTATCTATGGGGCTGAACAGGCAGGTGGTTCTGGGCTGATCTATACAATAACAAATTCATATATAACTTAGAACAAATGGATGGTATCATAATGGATGTTAACAAAATGAGTTTTACGTAATGGGTGTTAACGTAATCACTTAACGTAATGCATTACAAACTATAAGAACAAATCATTGTACAATATGGATGGAATTGATTGATCGATCTGTATTCATGCACTCTACGGATTCTGAGGAAAATAAATATATATATACAAGGTGAAATTAACAGCAAAGGCATCTGGTGCGCACTCAGATCATTACTGTCAAATTCTCAGAGCATGGAGGGAACGTGAATACGAAAAAAAAAAATTTCTGAAAAAACTAATCAGTTAATAACAAACAGTTGACAATTTACTTCATCTCGGACATCTAGTTATACAGACTATGTACATTTAAACCCAATTCTGCAAGGGTGAGGTTTACATATGCAGAATGGTTATCATCTCTGGGAGGATCGAATTCCTCTGCAATGGCTAACACATGCCTTGACTGAGGGAGATTTGAACAAGTATCTACAAGAGATACTTGTGGGTTTCTCATTACTTGTCGAGTACGCAAGGAGTAACGACATTCAGGTTGATTATCTGACTTGAGTATGTGAGGTAGAGGGTACAGAGTCAAGAGGATTTTCAGCATCTGTCACATTAGTCTGGGTAACAATATCATCAACATCGCATACTAATTTCATATGATCTAAATGCGACTCTTTGTACTTACCAGTACTAATTTCCCTAACCTTATACGTACTTATTACCAGAGATATGTTCTACAACTCGATAAGGTCCGACAAACTTTTGATCGAGCTTAGGCATTGCGGATGTTTTCTTGAAATTTGTCAGCATTACACTCGAACCTACTTTGACTTTTGATGGCTTAGCACAGCTATTAGTTACTCTAGTAAATTCTGCTGTTGATTTATGGAGTGTTTCACGGATTCTTCTAAAAACACGTTGAGCCATGCTTGTACGAGTTGCTACGAAATCATCAGGGTTGTAATTTGGTTTCGGAGTGGAATATAACAACTCATAGGGTAAACGCTTGTCTACACCATACAATGCATAATGTGGAGTATCACCTATGGAAGCATTGTAAGCAGAATTTATGGCACATTGAACATCTGGTATGACTTCATCCCAAGTTTCACTATTGGGGTTGATAGTGGCTCTCAGGACATCAAGTACTTTCTTATTGGTTCGTTCGGCTAACCCATTGCTGGCAGGATGATGAGGAACAATGGTGGATTTAGAGATCTTGTATAAAGTACACAAATTTTCAAGAATCTCATTACAGAATTCACCTCCATTATCTGTTACTAGGAACTTAGGGGTAGTATGCCTGCAGATAATGCATTCTTTAAACACTTTAGCTAGTGTCTCTGCAGTCTTACCTGCAATAGGAACTAACTCACAATATCTGGTGAAATGGTCTACCATAACACAGATGTTTGTTGCCTTGGAGGGAACATTTAAAATTGGTTAACAAGTCAAGGGCAACTCTTTCCCACGGTTCGCTAGTTGTTGGGTACACTTGGATTGGATTAGGACCATTGACATTTCCTTTATGTTGCATACAAACACTACATTTCTTAACATACTCTGAAATGTCAGTTGCCATACGTGGCCAAAAGTATTTCATTCTGGCTTGTTTCACAGAACGATCCATACCAGGGTGTGCAACACCTGGTGCATCATGAACTAGCTGTAGAGCTACGTTCACTAGTGACTGTCAGACTGTGATGATGGGAAATGGAGCCCAGCCTCTGCCTGTCCTAGTCTATGTCAAACGCCAACTGAGGGGGAGGCAGAGGTGCGATCATACACATGCGCATCCCGTGACGTCACACAAGTCATAGGCCTAGGGATCTATCTAAAGCACATGGATGATACTGATATGCTATACAATACAGGGATCAGCAACTATGCTGACATCTGTTGCCTATTTTCAAACACAAATCTTCAAGAGTAACGAAATACGTCCAGTCTCCCCCGAAAGCTTGAACTCAACTGATTAAGCGAGACCACCAACGCCTAGAGCTAGACGTGTCCCTGATCAGTTTCCCGTAGTGGACACGTATGATTTCTGTACGACTAGGGTAGGGATGTTAGAATGTTATCTCTTACTGTGACTTCGTCTTCCATCTCACCTCATGAAAATATGTATCTTACTTGAAAAATTATTTTTCTATATATTTTTTTTTATTAATTTATATTTTTCGAGAGCCGTGAATTGAGTCATCGCAAGCCGCGCAATGAATACCACTGTCTAAGTACGTGCTCTAGGAAGGAACCTTAGTTTCCTCGACAATAGATCTGTTTTTCCACCCAAGATTTATTTACAACTCTCTCAATCTACAGTGCCTGTATCCTTGTTACTGACTGTCAGGAATTATCGATAATTTGTTGGTGACGTGTGGCTTAGGTTAAGCTAAGTAGTTTCCAGGGTGGTGGGTCAGCTAGATGACCCTGTTGTTAGGTAAGACACATATGCAACAGTTAGGTATCTTTATTTCGAAATGTTTCGCCTACACAATAGGCTACTTCAGTCGAGTATAGAAAGTTGGTAGTAACAGAAGAGATGTGAAGACGATGTAATCAGTCCATCACCTTTAATCACATCTCTTCTGCTTCTGCCAACTTTTCTGTACTCGACAGAAGAAGTCTACTGTGTAGGCGAAACGTTTCGAAATAGATACCTAACTGTTGCACGTGTGTCTTACCTAACAACCTGTCGGTATTTTATACCATTTTAATATTCACTCCTTTAATGACCCTGGTGAAAGGGGCTCGGTGGCAGTTGATGGTTATTGGAAAGGTTTATTGCTTCTCTTATCGTATCATACGATGATGGTGGTAATAGTGGTTGGGATAGTACTGTAATATATAAGGGGATAGAAATTATTCCCCAATAGGGCAAGTTTATGTCTACGTTCACTGTAATTTCCTCGTCTCTTTCCAGGTACGTCGGCGAAGTTGGCAGGGCGCAAGTGGTTAATCTTCAGAGGTGTGATATTTCAGCTGAAGGTGTGGGTAGCATGCGCATGCAGATTGCTAGTTAAGTAGATTTGGCATCGTGACAGAACGTCAGCTTGTGCGCATGTACGTTTCATTAAAGTATACATATCTCACCTTAGTATTCAGGTCTGGGTGTTGGTGGTAGTGAGGTGTGTGAACATGCTAGCTACCGTCTCATTGTGGGGTGTGGCTGCTGATGGCTACAAAGATAAAATATACGGCAGTGACACACTTTCAGTTGGGGGCAGCATAACGAGTTTCTAGGTGCTGAATGAGGTGGGATTTGGCGATATTGGGAAAGGTGAGGTAAGGGAAGCCTGAATGTATTACCCTAAATGAATTGATGGTTTGTTTAATTTGTTTTTGACCCTTTGATTGTATTATTTGTTTTTAAATTGATGCGCGAGTTGTGTATTGGTTGTGTGATTTTTTTAAGCAGCAGCGGTACAACACAAGTTTCATCGGACAGTGTGATGGGACATATTTCTTTGTGGTGTAACTTTGGAAGATATCGCAGTTACTTGATAATTTTTTTTTAATAAATATCCCGTCTACCTTACCCTGACTACATAATCCAGGACCAGTGCTCGCATCTGTCGCTTGACGAAATGTTATATTTGTGAATAATCCAACAATAGGATATCTACGAGATCTTTTTCGTATCTTGGTATTTGTTCATTTGTTACTGATGAATTTGGTTATCCAGATCTATCCACGATGTAAAGTGATGGGTTTATCCACGTTAGGGAGACCAGTTGGTGGTTATGCAAGGATGATATTGACTGGGAAAGGTTGACCATGAAAATGTGGGAGACAAGACAGGGTCGAATTTATAAATGTTTTCTTAAATTCGCTATTTAATCATTATAATATGAATATTTTATTTGTCGGTATGTAATGAGAAACATGGTGAGGAGAGACAAAATGGCTTTATGACGACGTTTCGTCTACACAGTGGGCTTTATCAAACCACAAACAGGTAAACCAGACAAGTGAGGGTGAACCAGTATAAATATATATCTGCAGTAGCGAATTTTTGAAGAATGCTCTTTCCTTAAAAAAATCATCATTGTGCTTCAGTATCCTTTACATTATATCAGGTATTGTAGACATGTGTGTGTGTGTGTGTGTCTGTCTGTCTGTGTGTGTGTGTGTGTGTGTGTGTGTGTGTGTGATGGTTTGAAAAAGCGACAAGTTGAAGATTGAGACACATTGCTTTCCAAACATTCTTTAATAAAAGTTAATAACAAAATAAAAAAAAATTAAAAAGCACAATACCGTGACTGGAACGATACAAAAAAAAACCCGCATATAGAAGAGAGGAGCTTACAACGACGTTTCGGTCTGACTTGACCATTTGTGTGCGACTTTGTAAATGGTCCAAGTCGGACCGAAACGTCGTCGTAAACTCCTCTCTTCTATGTGCGTTTTTTTTTTTTGTATCGTTCCAGTCACGGTATTGTGCTTTTTTTTTTATTTTGTTATTAACTTAAAGAATGTTTGGAAAGCAATGTGGCAGGACCCGACCGCACCTCACTGCTACTTAATACATTACTACGCATTTGTTCACTCCTCCATACGAGGTTTAACTGTTTATAGAGTCATAGCTTGGGAGAAATGTCCTAAATAAATATTTCATGTAACTTCATTGGTTCCCTTACCAATGCATACCCAAGTGAGGAATTACCAACAGATCCCTAACTGTCTGCAGTGCAGAATCAAGTTTCTGATCATCACAGCTGTGGTACCTGCCTAAGATTGCATGCTGCTAGCAGCAGTGTTCTGATTGATCAGGTCATCAACCAGGAGTCCTGGTCTAGGACTGTGGTCACAGGTCAAAGAGCTCCGGAATGGACTGCTGGTAAGCAAACTTCTTTCGCATGTGAAAACAGCTTCTTAATAATAAGTCTAGTATGTAGAATATTCTTATAAATTTTGTTTGAGTGGGTGACAGTATTTTGTAATATAACTTGCAAAATAGGCCTTTACATCATTGGGCTTCCGAGAAGCCGTATTGGGTTCAAACTATTAAAAGTTAATTTTTATTCTGTTCTCTTCCCGGCGGTCCCATATCTCTCCAGAAATAATTGTCTTATTACCATAGAAACCTCGTAGTGGTGGCATTATCTTTGTCAGGAGAAATAGGAGTTTCTCTTGTCGTGGGTCTTAGTCATATGATGACCCACTCAGTGGAGTTCTTGGTTGTTTGATAGTCCTTCCGCTGGTTTTACTATTCATTTCTTAAAAAGTTTAAAGATCACATAAGATGTGATGTAAGGTTTTTCCAACCTATATAAATAACAGGTTGTCAGTGTTCAGGGATTACTTCGCATGTTCGCAGCGTGCCAGCAACCCTCCCTGTATACCATCATTCTAAATAACATTACCATTATTGCACCCTCCTCCATTTCCATCATGACAGCAACATTACCTTTATGCCGATCATTCTCGAAAGTACTATTTCCCTGAATTCACTATTCCATTCGCCTTCCATTTATCTCCCCTTACATCCTTCTCGTTCAGGTGTGTCGTTGACGAGGTCGTGTGTGGCGCGAGTTTACTTGTTAAAGTTAAAAGGGATAGTACTTTGTGTGTAATTGCCTATTTGTGCTTGTATTTGAAGAGGTTGATTTATAGTTTTTATTTCTGGCTTTGTGCTAAAATGTTCGTTACCTACTTGATGCTTAACTCCACCATTTCATAGTTAATTCCACTTTCTACCTTGGTAATTCAGTCTGTCGGAAGTAGGTTGGAAGACAGAACCAAAGTGTGGGATTATCGTCCTGCCAGGAGTGTGAAACTAGTCTGTTAAATGCTTTGAGCTCTGACAGGATTCAAAGTCTTAATTTGTCTCATGATCACGTAAGATGGCAGGTAATTCTTATAAACTTCTATTTACATTCAGTATACACATGTGATGTAAATGGTTTAGAAAACCGACAAGTTGAAGAATTAGACACCTTTGCCACATTTGGGAAACTTAATTGGGGAAACGTTTCGCCAGCCAGTGGCTTCTTCAGTCCAAAACAGAGAAGAACGGTAGCTGAGTATGAGGTAATAGTCCCTCAGCCTGGAGTCGATGTGTTCAGTTTACATACGTAGCTTTGCTTTCAGGTGTTTTTCTTGATAGCCCTTTTCAGTTGATGATGCCTTGTCGGAAACCGGGCCAAAGGGGTAAGGATCTTCTGAACCATTAATAGATAACATGTACGGTGTGTCCCTATCTGCTTTATCATTTTCTGTGACCACTTTGTACGTCGTAATAGTCTACCATAGGTATCCAAGTCAATCCCTATCCCTAAAGATCGATGTGCTGGATTCATATATGCCTTTTTTTTTTTAACTCCAACATCCAGCTCTCGTATGTTTAACCCCTTATTCCATTGTCCTTTATTTGTTTCGCTATTTTTCCCAGTGTTTCATTACATTGCTCTTTGTTTCTTTGGTTTGGTCACTACTTTCTCCTGGTATGTTTCATGTCCTTCATGTATGCATGTTTGGCATAATTGTCTACTATTTCCTTCCTCAGTATGTTCCATTCTTTCACTTATTACCTCTGGCTTATTTGAATACTTAGTGTACGTTAGTTTAAAATGTCTTGGTCCAACACCTTTTAGTCTTCATCCTTCATTCACCTAGTCGGTACATCCTGAGTATCTTTCGAAGCACAACAATGTTCCCTGTGATTTTTTTTTATATAATGTTGAAAGATTTAGTTTTTAGTGTTTATCGGCGTACCTCAAGTCTTTTATTGTAGGGACAAGCCAGGTGACAAATCCTTGGCTCTACTCAAGCTTGTGTATATTGCAACACGTGGTTTATAAGTGGGTGTTGTGTACTAAACTTTTGGCCTCCTTCCCACCACGTAATTATCCCACCTCTTAACTCTTTGCACACTCAGTACTCACCCAAGTGGTCAAGTCTTACCTTCTGACTCAGATTATTAACTGTTTACGATCGGCTTGACTGATCAGTGGTTTCCGGAACCCAGTTATACTTTACTGTTGAAATGGCTTCTCGCCTCTACTACTACATTCTATTTACTTTTAAGACTTTAACTTTATGTGAATTTAAGGGAGGCCTGGTGTGGGACTGGGACACGGGGGCGTTGACCTCGAAAAACATTCTTCAGGTATCCTTCAGGCTAGCAGTATTATTAGATCTATAGCCCTAATTAAAAGCTGTGTGTTAACATTCTTCTGACTCGTCTGAGTATAGCGTCGCTTGAATCTTGGGAAGATGTGGTGGTGGGTGTGTAGACTTCCCTCGTCATAGTTAAGTATTCCACTTCATCGGCGCTGGATGGATTACGTTAGGCGCATGCTCCAGTGGCTCCCCTCTCCATGGTAATATTTATGAAGTGGGCCTCGAGGAGAGGCAATATTAGGAACTTGGGTTTAGGTGGGGTGGAGGAGGTTCTTTGTGAGTAAGAGGGATGAGATGGGGGGGGGGGTAGAAGGGACTAAGGTGTAGATAGGGGAGGGGAAAAAGAATTTGTGTGGGTGGATGAGAGTAGAGAATCAGAAACATAGCTGGGATAAGTGTAGAAACCTTCAAGAGGAAACTGGATAAGTATCTTCGCCAGGTGCCAGATCAACCAGGCTGTGATGGATAAGTGGGGCAGCAGGCCTCCAGCAGCAGCAGGCTGGTTGACCAGGCAAGCACCAGACGAGCCTGGCCCATGGCCGGGCTCAGAGAGATTAACTCTCGAAATTTCAAAGGTATATCAAAGGCAAAGGTAAAGGGGGGGGGTTGAAGAACGCGGGTAAGTTGTAAGAGTGGATAGGAACATGAGAATTATTACTTTGAAGGTGAGCATACTTGGTCTGGATGGTACTGAGAGGTAAGGGGCATTTCCTGCAATGAGGGGAGAGTTCCGTGGTGGGTAGAGGGAAGTAAGGCTGGGGGAGAAGTGTAAGATGTAAGGGTGAGGGAAAGAGAGAGAAGTGTAGGGTGCGAGCGTTGCTTTATGCCTGGTCGTTTGAATAATTGCCACCGCTAATGAGTGTCGAGGGGGGTCATCACGAATTTGATGCTCGTTGATGTGGTTCTGAGAGCATCTGCTCCAACTTCCCAATGATCACAGCTTAATACCTGCTGGTGGTATTGACCTGAGCGAGAAAAAAAATATGGAGCGTGTATGCATTGAAGTACAGAGGGAGGAGCACACCCTGTAGTAGATAATTTTGAGAGTTTAAGGCGTAGATGAGACTGTTGGTGACTTAGTGACGCGACCGAGACAGAGGGTGAGGCATCGAAATAAAGACATGAAGCGACACTGAAGAGGGGAATGAGGTGGATAATGAGGTCGACGAGGGGAGAGAGAGATGCAAGACGATAAATAAATGCGCAATTGAGGAGAAAATGTGAATTCGCAGATATATTGTAAAAGAGGAGCCCTCCTTAGTAGTTTCCCCAGGTGGAGCGGGAGGGAGAGGGTAAAGACATTATGGAGAACGAGGGGTTGTGTGTGAAGGACGAGGGGTGATAGCACAGGTTACAATACATTCGCCATCATTATTTTATTGACAGTGTCTGTGTAGATTTTATGGCGGCTGGAATTCGTTATAAGCTGATACGTTCCACTGAAGGAAAAAAAATAACTCTTGAACATAAATGCTTTCAGTAGGAGCTTGTAGTTTTTTTTTTTTTAAAGGGGGTGTATCCACACTCTTGACCGGAGTTGCTGGCTTAGTTCTCTGAGACGGTGTGCTACTCTTTGTTTCCCAGAGTTTAATAACTGAGGATTCAACCTCATTTGTATACAATAGAATGTATTAATACGTTTTGGAAAGTCTGTGAAAGAAGTTCCTTCAGACATTTAGGAGTGCGCTTTGATGTTTGTGATGGGCTCTTGGTTCAAGAAAGTAGTGGTGCGTCTCCTTTCCTCTGATTAAATAGATTACTTTACTTAGCTGTTGAAAGACTATTGCGGGTTTAGATTCCCTAATGATCATAATATGGAAGCTTCTTGATCTTCTTGATCCCTTCCAGGGAGGTACCGTACCGATAGTGAAGTGTTCTTTCTCTGATTAATTATTCTTCCCTTCCTCACGTCATACTTGATTGCTCAACCTCTCCTGCTGCCAGGTGTATCCTGCGACATGCTTTCCCTTCCCTTACCTTCCATTTCCCTGGAATTTTGTCCAATGTGACTTTTCGCCTGGAATGAATTTTGTATGCTGTGTTATGGGCGAGTCTTGTGGGATCTCCTCGGTCTGTGTGTGTTTTTAACTGACTTGTAGACTCTAGTGGTCTAGTCTGTGACTTACATGTCTACGAATGAATTGAAATGCGTATTGTGAGGTACGCGTTATGGGCTTTGCCACACTTTCCCTCTGGAAATTATACCATTGCTTTGTCACACTATTGTTTTGTCACTGTTGCTTTGTGTCACTATTTCTTTGTTACTTGCTTTGTAATGCTATTGGTTTGCCAGACCATTCCTTTGTCGAACTATTGATTTGTCACGTCATTGCTTTGTTAGTATGTAAATAACAAAAAAAAGCACAATACCGTGACTGGAACGATACATAAATAACCCGCACATAGAAGAGAGGAGCTTACTTTCCTTGTATGAATCTTAGTCCTGGCTTCGTCTCTGTAGATGCCTTCCTCTCCCACTACATTGCAAAATGCTCCAAACTTCAGAACACTCGTAACCTAACCTGATTCCTCCTTTTTTCTTCTTCTCCCTCATCCTCATTCTTTTTTCTCCTTTGGGTTGTCTTTCTTCTGCCCTGTGTATTTGTTCCTTCTTTATTTATCCCCCCCCCCCGTCCTCGGTGTTCTTGTTCTTATCCTCTGTGGGCACCTAGCTCCCTCGCAGTGCTCCTCTTTCTTGGTATTTGACTGGCCCCTCCTGCTCTTTCTACCTCCCCACTACTACTTCCTTCCCTCCACTACTACCATATATATACCCATCCTGCTCTCCTTTTTGTTAGTGTGACTTTGTAAATGGTCCAAGTCGGACCGAAACGTCGTCGTAAGCTCCTCTCTTCTATGTGCGGGTTATTTGTGTTTTGTTAGTATATGTTGTGTATCCCTTAAAGGAAAGGGAGGGGGATGGGTCATTATGCTGGTGAAAGCCTCGTGATCTTAGGAATTGGAGCTACTCTCCCATTTCTCGGCTTAAAGCTAATTACCTTCTGACCCCTAGGGATTTAGAGCTTCTGTGTGGCAATAATAATGTAGATGTATTTCGAGTGACTTGTTGATAGCTGGGTGAGGAGAGGCAGTGTTTGTTACTATGATTGAGCCACACCCGTGTGTGCACCTTGTGTTGCTTGCTGCTGCCTCTGCTTAAGGTATTGAGCGGTGCAGTTGCGCCACTGATGCAGTCTATTGGGATAGCGAGAGCTGCAGATGTAGTCTTAACGGTTTAGTAAACATGATGGCTGTTGGTTTGGGACCCTTCCATATATCAACATCCAGGAGAGAAACAGACCCACCCATCCCTCCACTTTCCTCCCCAGAACAAACATAACACACACACACCCCCACACACACACCACACACACACACACCACACACACACACACAACACACCACACACAAAACACACACACCACACACACCCCCACAAAAACCACACATCACACCAAAATCACACAACATCACATACACATCCCCACACATCACACACACATCACACGCACATCACACGCACATCACACACATCACACACATCACACACACATCACACAACATCACACACATCACACACCACACACACACACACACACACACAAAACACACACAAAACACACACACACACAACCACCACACACATCACACCACATATCACAGCACATATCACACACATATCACACACATCACACACACACATCACACACACATCACACCACATCACACACATCACACAACATCACACACACATCACAAAACAACCCCACACACACCACCAACACACACCACACCACACACACACCACACACACCACACACACAACACACCACACACACACCACACACACCACACACCCACACACACCACACACACCACACACCACACACACCCACACACACCCCCACACACACCAACCACACACCCACACCACAAAACACACACACCACACACACACACACACACCACACACACACCACCCCACACACACACACACCACACCACACACACACACACACACCCCAAAAACAACACACACACACACAAAACACACCACAACACACACACACCACACACACACACACACAGACACACACACCCACACACACACACACACACAACAACACACAACACACACACACACACACACACAACCCAAAACACCAAAACAAAAAAAACAAAACCCACAAATACAATGGAGGAGGGGAAATTGGGGGGCAAGGTTTTGGGGGAAAAAAGGGGGCGAAAGGTTCCAGAATTGGACACAGTAACAAAGGGGAACAGTTGGAAAACTGAAGACAAAGATGAATCACAGGAATGTTAGGGGTTTTCTTCGCCCACACACAACACACACACACACACACCACAACACACACACAAACAACACACACACACCAACACAACACCACAACACGCGCCACACACACGCCACACCACACACACACACAAACCCCAGACACACACCACGACACAAAAACCCCAGACACACACCACAGACAACACCCCAGACACAACCACCAAAAAACACCACACCACAACACACACCACAGACACACACCACAGACACACACACCACCACAACCCACACACACACCACACACACACCAACACACACCCCCACACACACACACCCCCACACAAACACACACACACACACCACACCCACACACACACACACCACACACACACACAACCACACAACACACACCACCACACACACACACACACACCACACACACACACACCACAACCCCACACACACACACAACCCCACACACACACACACCCCACACACACAACACCCCACACACACACACCACACACACACACACCACACACACACACACACACACACACACACACACACACACACACACACACACCACACACACCACACACACCACACACAACACACACACACACACACACCACACACACACACACACACACACCACACACACACACACAACCAACACCCACAACACACACACACACAACACACACCAACACCACACACACACACACACACACACACCACACACACACACACACACACACCCACACACAACACACACCCCACCCACACACACACACACACACACACACACACACACACACCACCACACACACCAACACCACACACACACACACACCACCACACACACCCACACACACACACCCCACACACCACACCCCCACACACACACACCCCCACCACACACCCCCACACACACCCACACACACACACACCCCCCACACAAACCACACACATCAACCACACACACAACCACACAACACACACACACACCCCCACACACACCCACACACAACACACCACACACACAACCACACACACACCACACACACCCACACACACACCCACACACACACACACAACACACACACACACACACACACAACACACACACACACACCCCCACACACACAAAACACACCACCACACCACACACACACACACACAACACACACACACACACACCACACACACACACCACACACCACACACACACACACACACAACACCACACAACACACACACCACACACACACCACACACACCACACACACCACACACACACCACACACACACACACACACCCACACACACCACACACACACACCACACACACACACACACACACACCACCCACACACACACACCACCAAAACACCACACACACACACACACACACACAAAAACCACCACACACACACAAAACACACACACACACACACACCACACACCCCCACCACACACACACAAACACAACCACACACCACCACACACACCAAAACCACACACACACCACACACACACACACCACACACACACACACACACACACACAACCACACCACACAACACACTACACCCACACCCACACACACACCACACACACACACACACACACACACACACACACACACACACACACACACACACACACACACACACACACACCAGCATGGAGCCTACACCTGATAAGCATGTGAAGAAGCTCGAAAAAGTCCAAAGTTTACAACTAGGTTAATACCAAATCCGAGAGGAATGTACTGTGAGAGGTTAAAGGATCTGAACTTGACTACCTTGGCGGAGAGAAGGTCAGGGGAAGACATGATTACGACATACAAAATCTTACGGGGAATTGATAGGGCAGATAAGGAGGCTGAATGAAGGGGGCACCAGGATTAAGGGGACATAGGTGGAATCTGAACTTTTACATAAGAACCTTGGAATGTAAGGAAGTATTTCTTAAGTCTTAGGGTGGTTGAAAAGTGAAATGACGATGTGTCTGTTGTGGACGTAGACTTATTACATACCTTAATTAAGGAGTAGAAATGGTAATCTCCAAGAGATTAGAAATCATTGATATCGATCAAAGTATATCCTCTCCTCTAGTTCACATAACCTTGCATTTGTCCCATTTGAACTCGAGATATCATATGTTGATCACACCTGTAGTGTGTGTGTCACTGGGATAGGAGAGTTCAAGACGGAAAGGGGGGCGGGAGGAGAGTCGATATGTAGGAACGTAACAAGTTACGGCGTGTACCTCGTGACTCTCATACCCCACCACCTCACTGTTCAAGGTTGTCTATCCTGGGCTCTTGAAACAGTGGCACCGTCCTTCTGCCTTCCTAGTATTGTTAGCGTATTCCAATTTGGTCGTAGTAATGCAGTATAATATTACCGGTATAGTCTTCAATTGGTTATCATTTGATGGAATATCTCGTCAAGGTTAAACTTTAATTTTGGTGTTGAATTAATGAAACATTGTTTTTTTTTTAGGATCGTGCTATTCATCTGACGTTATTTGTAACATGTTATAGTCTGTAATTGTCAGTTTGGACTGTTAATTACTCAAGGTTATATCTGTTACTAGTGTTAAATAATCTGTTCTTCGATCTTAAGTTTTAACGTTTAGCTTATCTCTATATGGACACGTATATATTTGTTGATGATGATCCTTATCAGCAGTGGTGGATTATCATTAGTGGCAGAAGTCAAGAAGGTCTTAAGTGCTTCTCTTAGTGTCCATTGCACGAAAATACGGCATGCTAGTCTAGTCAGGCAAGCAAAGGCAATCTATAAAGGCTGGTAGTCAGGAAAGCTAGATGGGCAGGTCCCTTGAAGGGAGAGGGGGAAGGGGATAACTACATGCTGATTATGGGGCCCATCCATAAAAATAGGAGCGATCTTCCCTTTCCTTGGATCAGACCCACTTACCTCTCATTCATCTTGCGCTGTATGACTCCTACGGGTTCAGTGCTTCCCGATGATGATGATGATAATAATAATAGAAGTATAGATTTCTTCAAGACAGATGCCTTGATTCTGGTGAAAGGACTCGTTGATATAAAGATCCAAGCTACCCTCCTGGATCTAACGTAATACCCTACCAAGTAGGATGGTTACATGGATCATGCTAAGAGCGGAAAGTGTGAAGGGAGGGATACTAAGCTAGGGCGATTTGCAAGGCAGGTTAGGGAGCAGGTTACATTTCAGTCATTGTCAACATAGGTATGGGATCGGCAATACTGGAAAGACACTTATTTGAAGATAACGAAGATTTGGACAAATGAATTGAGTGGTATACAGGAGAGAACGATCGTCAGTGGATAGGTGCAAGAATAGTCAGTGGACTGATGGTGTAATTAATTTGTTGACATTATTGTACATGATACAGATGTACGGCTAGTGGACACGCACAACATAAGTTACATTATTTATTATTATTATTATTATTATATTATAATAGGGAGGCGCTAAACCCGTAGGATTATACAGCGCCTGGGGGGGGATGTTTAAGGCATTCAGGCTTAATTCGGGAAACTGGAGCACAGATCCAATTCCCTAAATCAAGAGCCCCTCACCAACTTCGAGGAACCTTCCCTGAGGGGATAAGTTACATAAATTAAATCGTACACATGAGAAATCACACTTTCATACCGTTGTGTGTGGCTTATTCTTATACATGTATATAAATGTTAATGTAGAAACTCAGTATATTGGTAAGAAGAAATAAGATTTAAAAATGAGGGTGGGACGCTTGTGACTGACTCTGGGTAACTTTAGCTATTAGTGGATGCAATGTGTAATCTCTCGGTGGATATAGTATTAACTGTCTTGAGAAAATTTTAACATTTGATTATGCTTTCAGGAACCATCACACCGCGGCCTTTTTCCCGACTGAACTTATTATTTACATAAATGGAAAATTGGATGACTGGGTAGTGGTGGCTGTCAGCGGTGCCAAGCTTATAAGGAGAGTTGCCTCTTCAATTGTCAGTCTTACAGTCTTGCTAGTCTTTCAAATGTTTAAATTTAACAAAATTTATGGAACAGTGATAGAAGGAAAACATTAAATCCTGCACATTGAGACTTAACGAGGTATTTCATATAATACACCTGCATGATTAAATGGGAAATGAGCTCGCTGCTGACAATCCAGAAATTTTCTTAAATCCTACTCTGCTAAACTTTCAAGTAATTTCACATTTCCTGTTCTTGCTTGCTTGCCATTTTGTTGCTATATTTATTCCCATTCAAATTATAGTTTATTAATTTTATCGTTTTTTCCTTGTGTTGTATTTAACTGTATTTGCCAGGAGTGTTGAATGAAATATGCGGTCAAGGTTCTTTAAAATTCTAAACTACCCACCTACCACACATTAAAATAAAAGGAATAAATATCACACTTTTGAAGACGAATACAGCACACTTGCCGTCGCCTTTTTCTGAACCAGTTGTTTGAATGACCCCATGTGTATGGTAGAAGGGAGGAGGCAGACATGTGCAGCTCACCACCATTACTTGCAGAGAGATCTTGCAACCTTCAAGAACTGTGTCCGGGAAGGTGAGAGTAAGAGTTGTAGCTGCGAGTTGAACCAGACACTGACGGCACTATTGAACATCCGTCGGAGTCAAGAGGGCAGCTGAGAAGAGTGGTTGAGGAGACACCTAGAGGGGAGTGTGTCCGTACTCACCTATTTGTGGTTGCAGGGGTCGAATTTCTGCTCCTGGCCCCGCCACTCTGCTAGCGGCTACTGGATTTATATTCCTGGTTGCTGAAGCTCTTGTCATAATTTTTCATACCTGCCTGGAGTCTACCTGGAGGGTATTCCGGGGATCAACGCACCCGCGGTCCGGTCCACGACCAGGCCTCCCGGTGGTCAGGGCCTGATCAACGAGGCTGTTGCTGCTGGCCGCACGCAGTCCAACGTACGAACCACAGCCCAGCACCGACTTCAGGTATCTGTCCAGCTCCCTCTTGAAGACAACCAGGGGTCTATTGGCAATGCTCCGTATGGCTGGTGGGAGGCTGTTGAACAGTTTTGGGCCCCGGACACTTGTTGCGTTTTCTCTTAGTGTACCAGTGACGCCCCTATTTTTCACTGGGGGTATGTTGCATCGTCTGCTTTCGTAGGGAGTGATTTCTGTGTGCAGATAAGGAATCCGTCCCTCCAGAATCTTCCAGGTGTAGATTATGATACATCTCTCGCCTGCGCTCCAGTGAGTACAAGTGCTTCCAGGCGTTCCCAGTAGTTAAGGTGTTTGATGGAGCTTATACGTGCAGTAAAGGTTCTCTGTACATTCTTTAGATCTGCAATTTCACCTGCCTTGAATGAGTATGTTAATATACAGCAGTATTCCAGCCTAGAGAGAACAAGTGATTTAAACAAGATCATCATTAGCTTAGCATCTCTTGTCTTGAGTGTTCTCATTATCCATCCTATCAGTTTCCTCGCAAATGTGATAGTGTCATTGTTGTGGTCCTTGAAGGTGAGGTCTTCGGACATTACCACACCCAGGTCCTTCACATTACTTTTCCGCTCTATTGTGTGATTAGAATTTGTAGTATACTCAGTCGTAGCTATTATTTCCTCCAGTTTTCCATAACGCCATCATGCCTTGACTACTTTGCTGTCTAGGTAGTTTCTCTTCCTGATCACCCTAAGGCTGAAGAAGTATTTCTTGACGTGCCTGTAATTCATCTTGTGTTTTTAGCTAACAGTTTTGCTCTCGTTTACCACGTCCGTGAACCCAGACTATTCAACATCTTGCCAGGTGTTTTTAACTAACAGTTGTGCTCTCGTTTACCACGTCCGTGAACCCAGACTATTCAACATCTTGCCAGAAGTTATCAGAAACGCTGCTGGGACAAGTGTAGAAGTCTTCAAGAGGAAATTGGAGAAGTATTTTCACCAGGTGCCAGATCAACCAGGCTGTGATGGATATATGGATCAGTGGGCCGCCAGCAGCAGTTGGAAGTCTTCCACTTAATTAAAATCTGCCTCTCATTCCTTATTGACGCTGTAAGATCCCTGTGGATTTAGAGTTTCCCCTATATAATAAGTGAAGTAATAGTGCCGGGTAAGGCAGGAAGGTGTTGGAGCCCCATGAGCCATGGCAGCAATGCACCAAGACATCCATTATCTTAAACACCCTGCGGAAATCAGCCACACGCACCCTCATTAATTTCGGGACTGCCCTAGTCACCTGGCAGCCTCGTCTCAAGGGCTGTCCCTAGTCACCTGGCAGCCTCGTCTCAGGGGCTGCCCCTAGTCACCTGGCAGCCTCGTCTCAGGGGCTCCCCCTATTCACCTGGCAGCCTCGTCTCAGGGACTGCCCCTAGTCACCTGGCAGCCTCGTCTCGGGCTGCCCCTAGTCACCTGGCAGCCTCGTCTCAGGGGCTGCCCCTAGTCACCTGGCAGCCTCGTCTCAGGGGCTGCCACTGGTCACCTGACTGCTACGTCCCGGTTGGCTTCCTTCATACCCACCCTTGTTAGCTTTTGTGGTACACTTGAAGCCTTCTTACCATTCTTGGCTTCTGTGGTCGACGCGAGTGCTGCAGCCTACCTACCACTAGAGTGGGTAGCTCTTAAAGCTGTCTGCATGGTGGCCGCCTTTGATAGGATAGTAGAAATATAGTAAAATTCTCCATGCACCAAGTAACATAATGGAAGTTAAGGCACATGAGGCGCTGATGTTGGTGAATAAAAAGATTAAATGTAAAGAACAAAGAGGCACAATACCGTGACTGGAACAAGAGACAAATAACCCACACAGGAGAGAAGCTTACGACGACGTTTCGGTCCGACTTGACCGTGGTGAGTAGTGAGGGGGAGGGACATTTGTGTGAGAGTGAAAGGGGAAGTAGTAGATAGTGAGGGGGAGGGGGAAAGAGTAGTGAGGGAGTTGATGAGTAAGAGTGAGTGTGGGTGGTCCTCATCTTAGCTTCCCGGCTCTCAGTGGCTGGAGGCAAGACACTTAATGAAGGCTTTCCTCTTCCCTCTTCCTCTCTGTGTCTGTCTCGCTTCTCTTCCTTGTCATCGCGGCCATCATAATTATTCTTCTGCCAGTTCTTTATCATGTCATCGTTCTTGTCTCTCTCTACCAATCTTGAACGTTTAATATTAAAAATTTATTCATAAATGGTTCGTTTATAAGTTTTAATTTCAGCATCTGTAAATTGTCAAAAGTTTGGCTTAGAAATTATATTACGTTAATATCATTGAATGATGGAGTTGTGATTGTAATATTGTGTGTTTCAATCTTAGGGTCTTCTGCTGACAGTGCTACTTCCAGGTCTATTACATTGTATTCCATTCTGTAGTATATTTATCTTTTTCAAGTTAGAATTTCGTAATGTTATCCATAGTAATGAGCTAAATTTATGTTTTGTCAAATATATTTTTCTGTAGCTCTGTGGATTTTTTTACACCATTATGGAGGTGTGGTGTGTCCTGGATGTATACGTGTTATTGCATACGTCAAAGAAATCGCCTGACACGGATCTCTGCCACCACTCGTTCATTGGGGTCGTTGGCACTGTGGCAAGGGTGCGGCAAGAAACAACCACAGGTGTAGGAGTTTAGACGTTGTTGTCATTAACGCACACGGCTGAGTAAAGACAAATGCTAGTCTCATGCAGTCTGTGTTAACGAAGCAACGCCTTGATTTGCATTTTTGTCAGCCAGATATGAAGAGAGACTGGGGCGAGTACCATACCCTGGAGGAACAGAGCCTTTCATTGTGAACTTCTACTTATACTTGCTACATGTTGTACTTTGAACATGATTTGACATGAAATGTCACCTATATGCCTGTTTTCCCCGGTTACTTTCATATGCATTTTGTGTGCTCTTAAGTCAGTCGACGGTATAGATAATGTTAGTATTTTGCTCGTCTTCCAGCAATTCTCGCTCAGTGTTGTCAGACGTGTTGTGTCCGTGTTATTCTTGATTTGTGGTCAAAGATACGTTTTTATAGATTTATGTAAGCTAATTAAATTTGTGAGTATATTAAACTTTTGGGAATCACATAAGAATGGTAATGTGTAAAATAATATAGGTTGTTTAACAGTGCAGCTCAGACTATGATGTTGTGGCACACGAGTTGCGAGTGGAAGCAGTGTCCACATAAGATGTTTGAGGACGGTAGCGGTAACAATGGTGGTCATTAGTATGATATGAATCTGTGACTAGACGGGGGTGACGGTGACGGTCATGGACACTAGAGTGACTAAAGGGGCAATTTTAGCACAGCTGGTGAAGGGTGGGTAGTCATTATTGGCTGGGGGGGGGACCTTAAGAGTGCTCTTTGTTTTTTCAACAAACGAACCTATTAAACTGTGACTCCCATTTCGCACTCTCACTGACTCCCCTATCACCCGTCAGTGAGGGATGAGGGTTCGTAATCCAAGGAACTGGACGTGCCTGCCTTTTCAGTGGAATTCGAATTCCTTCCACTGCCAAGGGTATCTCCAGGTTTTGTCTAATCCTGCGTGTTTAGCGCTTGCCCTTAAATGTAATTCCTTTAAACCCTCTTCCAGGTATCGCACATTCCCAGTTAAACAGTTGCGGTATTTTCCTTGGCAGTTACAGTGGTATATTCCCTTATGCCTCTTCCAAATGCCTCGGCTTTCTTACCTCCTCTTTCCCATCTCATTCTTATCTGGACAGATACTTAGTACCTGACCAATCAAGCTGTGGTCCTCACGTTGGATTGCGTGCGGCCATCAGTAACAGCCAGGTTGATCAGGCCCTGATCCACCGAGAGGCCTGGTCATGTACCGGGCCACGGGGACGCTGACCCCCGGAACACTTTCCAGGTAGATTTCTAGCCAAGAGTTAGAGAAAATGGGAAAGAGTAGAAAAACAGAAAGGCGAGGACCTAAAGAAAGATCAGCGTATGTTACTTGAGGAGGGAGAGTGAAGGTTGTGAGAAGCTGTGACAGTTGAGGAGCGGGGGGGGGGGGAAGTGGAAGGTTTAAAGCTTGTGATCACTTGAAGGCGTGGGAGTGTTGGGGTGGAGTGGGGGTAACGGATGTGAGAGAGCTCTTTAGTGTCTGGGAAGGGGAAACGTGTGTGTGTGTGTGAGAGAGAGAGAGAGAGAGAGAGAGAGAGAAAGTGATTGCATGAAGGGTATGAAAGCAGCCAGGGAGAAGTGTGAGTGAATTTATGTCGTCTGGCTTTACGTTGGGCTTCGAGATCAGAACCTTCGCAACCGGTTACAGGTATGTCACAAGCACAGGGTTTACTCCGTGCAGTTTAGCTGGAACAAATTCAGAGATCATTTACGACGTTCATAGTAAAGCATTTAAATTACTGGGAATGCCTTAAATCCTGAATATGTACTCACTGGAGCGACGGGGAGAGAGAGAGAAAAAAATATACCTGATAATATATACATGGAAAGTAATAAATACCAGACGAGCTTGGCCTCCGGTGTTGATGCAATCTTTGGTTATTTCTTGCAAGTCAAATAGGTTATTGTAAGTTATCGTATCCATGATTACTTTCATTGTTCTCTTTGACTCTTTTTGTTCCTTTCATTTGAGAAATTTGCCTTTATTGAGGCGTTCACTGCACTTACTGAGTTTCTTTTAGTAGTTGGTAAAGTCAGTTTTGTCCCGTATCTAAGTCTGGGCTCAAAACTACTTTCTCTCTCCATATGTATTTATTTTTCAAGCTGCGAGCACCAAAATCCTGATCGATGACCTCCCAAATTAACAGCATGTAAGTGAACACCTCGTCTAGCTCATATTTCTGTACCACGTTAAGAGTAAATACTGTACTGTGCCTCGTAGGAATCTAGTTTCCACTAACGTACGTCGCCCCTGGCGTGCAACGGACAAGAGAACTTGCAGCAGCAACACTCAGCAAGAGGCATTCTTGAGCTTCCCCAGCCCTTGGATGTTATGTCCAAAGCTGGGGATGACTTCAAAAGGATTCTGTAGTGCTTGTTGCCTTTGCACCTCCTGACATCGTCTGCTGCATCCACACCCTTCGATCCCAGTGTGGGCGGGGTTTGTGGCAGCCCAACGTGCTTAGCTTCTCCCTACGAGCCCCGTGGGGGCGGGGAATGGGGCTAGGCCTGGGGACAGCTAGTCCCAGAAGACGAGGAAGTACTTGCACCTCCTCCCATTGCAGACATTGGTCTGAGACACTCCCGCGAAAGGGAGCCAAGGCCGGACCACCACTTGGAAAAGGTCCGGGCCGGAACAAGACTGGCGAACCTACTAAAGTACAGGTCCCGTCCTATCAAACAGTCCGGCCTTTTTACCGTCATGCTCTCTGGGAATGTTATTTCGTCCCTAATCTTTTTTTTTTTTGTCCCTCTAGGGTCGCCAGGTTTGGTTTCTTTAGTCTCTTTTCATAATTTATTCCTCTCAGCGCTGGGAATTGTGTTGTTGCAAATCTTCTGCATGTAACTGATCAGGCTTGGTCTCTGTGCTGGAGCTGCATACTCTGGGACGAATAAACGTAGTAAATGTATAGCATCCTGAAAGATTTTCTGAAGTTCCTGAATTCTCTTCTGATTAGGTTAATCTCTCATTTATCGCCAGTGTCACAGTTTATGTGCGCCTTCAGGTGCATCCGGTAATATTTGCGATATGCTAATTCCCAGGTCCTTTTCAATATTTGATAATTGCAGGCTCACTCTTCTCTTAGCTTCATCTTTCCATGATCTTACATTTGAGTTGAACTCCACTTTTCTAACTACTTTAGCCTGTCTGTTACCCTGGAGTTGTACCCGGTCTCCCATGTATTTATCTACCTCAGAAGTTTTGCATCAGCAACGAGAAAGACTATCCCCTCTGGGAGATCGTTAACGTAATTAGGTACAGCAGTAGCCCCAGTACGATCCCTTAGGGACACGTTATTACGCGCTGACACTTCCCTCACATTTGTCTTATTTTCACTGTTACTCTTTTCACTTTTATTCTGTATCATGTCTTTTTATTGTTACTGTCCTGCCTTTCATTGTTGCTCTGTCTTCCATCTTGCAGATACTCCCTTATTCTCTAGATTTTAATTTTCCTTATTCGTGGTTTTACCTGTGTATTTTACCTATGGCTGGTTTAGAGGGTATTTAGCCAGGCTTCCTTGTTTTCCTTTTCAACTTGGCTGTTGTTAGCGGCCTACTGGCTTGCGTAGCCATCACAGCCTAGTTGATCTCGCACTTGGCAGAGGAAGTGATCCTGTTTTCTCTTGATCCGGCAATAGTTCTGATATTGTTGGTAGCAGGTTGAATAATCTTGGGCTACAGATGTTTGACAGTGTTAACACTGCAGCAGTGAGAGAACTGATGAAATGCAGTCCGTACTCCAAAAGGAAATATCAATGTCTTGTATTCAGTTTTAAGCAAAATTATCCTTTATTTAGGTTGCATTAGGTTTGGCTGGGTTAGATTTTTCGTCTCTTAACAAAATATATAAATAGTTTTACAATTAGGGAAACGCTAAACCCGTAATGGTCAAATAGCGCCTTGGGAAATGGGAGGTGATCAGATTCGATCAAAGGAAAGTGACAGGAGCACTAATTATTTGGGTCAAGGCACCTCCCTCGATCAGGCAAAATTTACAAAATTTACAAAAGCAGTAGTAACATTTCAAGTGCCAACAGAAAACGGACACCCACGAATATTATTAATCATGTTTTCATTCCAATGCTAAACTCGTATGTTTGACGTAATACACGAAATAGGTATTATATTGTAATAAATTTTGTTTATTTGGAAGAGTTGAGACAAGCTTGCCGACTACCACAAATTCAAATGTGAATTGTATAGTAATATACATGACACGGGCGCAGTGATGTGTCATATGTCAGGGAAAGTTGTTAAAGTGGTGCACCAAAATGAATATCATGGTAGAAGAAACTGTCATGCTCTGTTTGTTGCAGTTTCTTCAAGGACGTGAGTAGCTTCGTGAGTTTCCCTGTCTTCTAATATGTTTTTTTTTTCCCCTATAATCTACCTTGTCCATAATTATTATTGCATATGCTTTGTCTGCTTTCGTAAGATTAAGTTATACCATAAATTAAGGAAAGATCCTGTACTTCACCTTACGAAAGCAGACAGCAAATACGATAGTAAATATGTAATTATAGGGGGGAAATAACATTAGAAAACAAGGGAACTGACGTGCCCCTTAGCTTAGGTGTGCCTGCTGTACAAACCTCCAAATATAGAACTGCAAATTATTCTAGACAAGAAAACGTAGTTAGCACTGTAGTTAGGCACTGACCTAACCTTCCTTGGATAAAATTTGATAACTTCCCGTTCCCCAAATGACTCCTGGTTTAGCGCTTACCCCATGAAAATTATAATTCTTCTATAATCTTCCAGCCTTTTCTCCGTTCCCTTTCTGCTTATTACCTACAAAATCACATTATCATTGCCCAAGACTCAAAATTATTCAGTGTTTTGTAAGAAAAAAATTCTTCCATGAATAATAAAAAAAAAAGGATGCTGCGCTTACATTGTGTTTGTTTCCAGCAGCAACAGCCTGATTATTAGGATGCCACAAGGTAAACCTTGGCCTTCAAATCAACACCAGTAGGTGGAAACTCGCAACGAAAAGTACGTAGTTTTTTTTTTCTTTGCCCTTTCTATAGCCGTATTAAATAAGGTTAAAAGGAAGTGGGCGTGCGAAGGGTGGTCTCTTTAAATCTGGTTCTCATAAAAGGGGCGCACTTATCTTGTGCCGTTAAGGGGGAAAAAATGATCAAGCCTGATTGGGGTTCAGCTGAGAGCGTTTGGGCAGAGGTGCTGGATATTGGACTAAGAATGAAGACGACGACGTATGTACAACACTGGGCTCTTTATTTCCGAAACGTTTCGCATGTACAATAGAATTATTTAGTCGAATACAGAGGTAACCAAAATTGGAGACAACAGAAGCAGTGAGAGTTGATGTGATCGATCCATCATCCAGGGGCGGCGCAAGAATTTCTATACTGGGGTGGGGGTCTTAGGGGAGGCTATCTCGTGGGAAGGGGTGACCAGGAGACTTGTTTTGAAGCAACGTTATTATTATCATCATTTTTATTGAGGACTGAAGTTCTCCCTTGGCGCCGCCCCTGCCATCAACTTTGACGTAATAGTTTTAGGGTGGTCAGTCCCTTAGCCTTGATAAATGTTCAGGTTCATGATCTCATATTGAGTTCTCTTTCTGTACTCGTTGCACCCGTTTTTCATTAGGGGTATTTTTAGCTGTCAGTGAAAAGCATAAGTGAATGTATAAAAGGACCAAAACTTAAAACAGACCCTTAGCTGTTCTCAAGAGGCAGTGCTCGTCTCGTTTCATTACTGATAACCAAATGTTGCACATTTGATTCATCCATTGATTTAGCGGTATTGTATGCCATTAATGTGTTGATGTATGGATGCTTAGGTATGGAAAGAATGAAGAACTCAAAAGGAGCACTGTATATAAAACTCAAGAGCGTCACCAAATAGAACGTAAGGAACACGTAAAAGACCTGGGAATAATTATGTCAGCGGACCTTTCTTTTAAAGACCATAACAAGACAAAGATCACGACAGCCAGGAAGATGACGGGGTGGGTATTGAGAACTTTCAAAACAAGGGAAATAATGCCGATGGTGACACTCTTCAAATCACTAGTGCTCCCTCACTTAGAATATTGCTCAGTGCTGACGGCCCCGTTCAGGGCAGGAGAAATATCTGAGCTGGAACAAATACAGAGATCGTTTACGCCTCACACTGAGCCTGTAAAGCACCTAAACTACTGTGAACGCCTGCAAGTCTTGAGCATGTATTCATTGGAGCGGAAGAGAGAAAGAGGTACATGATAATATATACCTGGAAGGTACTCGAGGGCTTGGTCCCAAATCTGCACACTGCCATAACAACATACTGGAGTGAGAGATATGGGAGGAAGTGTAAAATAAACCCAGTGAAGAGCAGGGGTGCGGTGGGGACAATAAGGGAACACTGTATCAACATCCGGGGTCCCAGACTATTCAACATCTTACCAGAAGATATCAGAAACACGGCTGGAACCAGTGTAGAAGCCTTCAAGAGGAAACTGGACAAGTATCTTCACCAGGTGCCAGACCAACCAGGCTGTGATGGATATGTGGGGCAGCGGGCCTCAGCAGCAACAACCTGGTTGACCAGGCAAACACCAGACGAGTCTGGCCCATGGCCGGGCTCTGAGAGTAGATAAACTCTCGAAACTCTTCAAAGGTATATCAAAGGTAAGGTATTGAGACGAAAACTGTTTAGCAAAAATCTAAATGCATCCTTGCTGATGTGTGTGAAGAGCTGTAGAATAATCTTTGGATTCCTTTTGCTGCTCCTACTTGGAAATAAATCCAAGCAATCTGTTAGCCTTTAAAGGATATTTAGACACTGATATCTTAGCTTCCCACAATTCCTTAACTCACTCTCACATTCTGTATGATCAAGTTCTATATTATTGAGCACTTTTCTGTAATGAATTTCTTCTGCCACTTTTGCGACCACAATATTATCCCCTCTAAATTATACTGAAGTTCAGTGATTTTATTTGTTGGCCAGTTTTTTTTTTTTTTTTGTGTGTGTGTGTGTGTGTGTGTGTGTGTGTGTGTGTGTGTGTGTGTGTGTGTGTGTGTGTGTCTGCGAATTTACTCGTTTCGTTTTATATTTCCTCATCTGGGTCATTAATGTAGATTACGAACAAAAGACCTAAAACTGATCCTTGCCGAATGTCACACGTGACTGGTGCCCATTCTGATTTAAGCAGACTCTGCTGCCTATTTTTCAGCTGTCTCAATCTATGAAAAAAAAAAAATCTTTTACTGTATGCTGCCACTTTCTTTGGCAATCTTCCGTGAGGGATTCGATCGAAAGACTTTCTGATGCTAACTCCTGATCAGCCAAGCTCTGGTGTATACGTTGGATTGGGTGCCGCTAGTACTATTAGCCTAACTGATCAGACCACCAACCAAGATGATTGATCTGGGACCGGACCGCGGGCGTGATGACATCCCCGGAATCGATTACAGGTAGGTAGCCCGTATTGGCTGGATCAATTCACTACTAGCACACAAATTGGAGATAAATCTTTATCATTTATTTGTAGGTTAGTTGTGAAATGTTGAAAATATTCTTCGGTTTAATAAGAACAATAAATTGTTGTCCCATAACTGTAATCCATATGTCCATGACTTCTTCACGTCTTTAGCGTTTCGTCAGTATAATAATCTACCCCTATTATCCTGCACCCTTAGCCACCCTTCCCCATTCCCCATCCCACTTTCCACTTCCCCCTTCACCCCCGACAGCTGCTTAAAGAGCATCGGTGAGAGGGGAGGGGGGACATTATTCCTGGACATAAACCAGATCTCGCATTCAATTATCATAACAAGGTTGCTGTAGGGTGGTGATAACTAGAACGTTCAAGACAAGAGATGCTGAGTCAGTGATTCCCTTCACGTTTCGTATTCTTCTAGGGTGGAATGTGTCTGTTTACTAATTTGTCTTTTTCAAGGCAGGATAGATTTCCGAACTTGGAACTTTAACTGTCCACCAACAATCAAACATCTGAACGATTTGGAACGCTTGAATTCCTTTGAACTGTACTCCTTGGAATGCAGGTCCTGGAGGCTCAAGCTGAACACTACTATTTCAGATTCTTTTTTCCTTAAATTACTTTAAACACGGGGCTAATGTGATTACCATGCACTCTTTCTGGACTTGCTTGCTACGCTTGTTTATTGGTAAAGAGGGTGCGGATTTTTAGATAGTTCGTTTGTTTACTTTTCCAATTAGCTATAGTGCTGTTTTTTTTTCTAATGTTTTATTTTATTCGTGCGGATGCCAGATAGTAGGACAGCTGGATTTAGCTTCTTATCAGAAGTTTGAGACACCATGAGGCTGGTGCATTCTTAACCCTTAAACTGTCCAAACTTAGATCTACGTTTTTTTTTTTTAACATTTGAAAGTATGTAAAAAATGTAGATCTTTTTTTTTACATTTGAAAACGTGTAAAAAACTTTTTATCTACATTTTTTTTTGGTTATATTTGAAAATATGTAAAAAAACGTAGATCTACTTTTGGAGCACTGCGGATTTGAACGTCGATCTGTTTGGACAGTTTAAGGGTTAAACCAGTGTTTGGTTTATTATGCCTTAAATCTACGGCAGTGGCGTGCCTCACTCGTTTTTTTTTTTTATACAAATTTTCGCGTATATTTTATAATTTCCGGCAGTTTGGTTATTTTGCACAGATAACATTGGCTTCATTGTGGTCTCATTTGTTCTTATATTTTCGTTACTTATTTTAACACTTCCCATGAATAGCAACACTTCCAACGACACTGGGTTTGAAGGCGTCGGTTAGCTTGGCACTTCAGTATTTTTTCCTAAAGTATCACAGGATCCCTGCAGATCATTACACAAACGACAGTGCAACCATTCATATCACTGTCACTCTCTCACAGCTGTGGCACACAGGAGACTGCCGCTAAACCTTGAAAATTTAAGCCTTCATATACTGGTATACACTGTTATATTTCATTACACAGAATGGGTTTCATACGCGAGGTAATGAAATTATTAACTTCGGTTGGGTGACTTTGGCATTAATGACCTTGGTCAGCTGGCGTGGAGGGTTAACGTTGATGGGTGACCTAGTGTGGAGGGTGAACGTTGATGGGTGACCTAGTGTGGAGGGTGAACGTTGATGGGTGACCTAGTGTGGAGGGTGAACGTTGATGGGTGACCTAGTTGGAGGGTGAACGTTGATGGGTGACCTAGTGTGAAGGTGAACGTTGATGGGTGACCTGTGTGGAGGTGAACGTTGATGGGTGACCTAGTGTGGAGGGTGAACGTTGATGGGTGACCTAGTGTGGAGGGTGAACGTTGATGGGTGACCTAGTGTGGAGGGTGAACGTTGATGGGTGACCTAGTGTGGAGGGTGAACGTTGATGGGTGACCTAGGTGGAGGGTGAACGTTGATGGGTGACCTAGTGTGGAGGGTGAACGTTGATGGGTGACCTAGTGTGGAGGGTGAACGTTGATGGGTGACCTAGTGTGGAGGGTGAACGTTGATGGGTGACCTAGTGTGGAGGGTGAACGTTGATGGGTGACCTGGTGTGGAGGGTGAACGTTGATGGGTGACCTAGTGTGGAGGGTGAACGTTGATGGGTGACCTAGTGTGGAGGGTGAACTTTGATGGGTGACCTAGTGTGGAGGGTGAACGTTGATGGGTGACCTAGTGTGGAGGGTGAACGTTGATGGGTGACCTAGTGTGGAGGGTGAACGTTGATGGGTGACCTAGTGTGGAGGGTGAACGTTGATGGGTGACCTAGTGTGGAGGGTGAACGTTGATGGGTGACCTAGTGTGGAGGGTGAACGTTGATGGGTGACCTAGTGTGGAGGGTGAACGTTGATGGGTGACCTGGTGTGGAGGGTGAACGTTGATGGGTGACCTAGTGTGGAGGGTGAACGTTGATGGGTGACCTAGTGTGGAGGGTGAACTTTGATGGGTGACCTAGTGTGGAGGGTGAACTTTGATGGGTGACCTAGTGTGGAGGGTGAACGTTGATGGGTGACCTAGTGTGGAGGGCGAACGTTGATGGGTGACCTAGTGTGGAGGGCGAACGTTGATGGGTGACCTAGTGTGGAGGGCGAACGTTGATGGGTGTCTTAGCGTGGAGAGTGCACATTGATATGTTGCTCAACTTCTAGAAGGGCGCTAACGTGCAGGGTACAGTGTAGGAGTGGCACCTAAATAAGCATGGAAATCACCTTGGTAGAAAACACTGAAAAATTGCAAGAATATATAAGCAGAGTTTTCCAGTGGGTAGTGGAGAATAACATGACGTTCAGTGGTGATAAGTTCCAGAGTGAAATACTGTATATATACGTGAAAGATACTTTAGGGTCTAGTCCTAAATCTGCACACTACCATATTGGAGTGAGAGCTATGGGAGGAAATATAACATAAACCAAGTGAAAAGTATGGGCGCTGTTGACACAGTAGGAAAACATTATCAACATCCGTGGCTTCAGACTTTTCAACATCTTACCAGAAGATATCAGAAGCACTACTGAGACAAGTCTTCAAAAGGAAACTGGACAAGTATCTCCACCAAGTTTACATTTATGAGGAGACATTAGAGTGCGGAAGCGTCACGAGCGGTATTCCACAGGGGTCAGTGTTAGACCAATTGTTTTTCACAATCTACATAAACGACATAGATGAGGGAATCAACAGCGACATAAGCAAGTTTGCCGATGACACCAAAATAGGCCGTCGAATTCATTCTGACGAGTAATTCCTTCATCAAGATCATTGATATATATTATAAACAACAACGGGCCCAAGACTGATCCCTGTGGAACGCCACTTGTTACTGATCCCCACTCGGATTTAACCCCATTTATGGACACTCTCTGCTTCCTGTCTGTGAGCCATGACTCGATCCACGAGAGCACCCTTCCCCCAATGCCATGAGCTGCTACTTTCTTCAACAGTCTTTGGTGCGGAACTCTATCAAATGCCTTACTAAAATCTAAGTAAATAATATCAAATTCTTTATCGTGGTCAACAGCCTCAAAAGCTTTACTGAAGAAAGTTAATAAATTAGTTAGACAAGACTGGCCTCTTGTGAATCCATGCTGAGTATCATTAATCAAGCTATGCTTATCGAGATGGCTTCTTATAATCTCAGCTGTAATTGACTCTAGTAATTTGCCTACAATTGAGGTCAGGCTTATTGGGCGGTAATTTGACGGTAACGACTTGTCCCCTGTTTTAATAGGAATTACATTGGCCATCTTCTAAAGACAGCAGTGCCTTAGTGTGCACAACAAGGCCAACAGATTACTTGGATTTATCTCAAGAAGTATAAGTAACATAAGTCCAGAAGTTATTTTGCAGCTCTATACATCACTAGTGAGGCCTCATTTAGATTATGCTGCTCAGTTTTGGTCCCCTTACTACAGGATGGACATAGACTCATTAGAGAACATACAGAGAAGAATGACTAAAATGATTTACTGTGTAAGGAACCTCCCGTATGAAGATAGACTTGGAGCCTTGAATCTCCACTCTCTGGAGAGGCGTGGAATGAGGGGAGGTATCATTGAGGTGTATAGGTGGATGGCGGGCATGAACGGGGGAGACATTGGTAGGGTGCTGAGGGTGTCGAGCCAGGTAGGAGCCAGGAATGGTGGATTTAAGTTGGATAGATTTGGATTTGGAAGGGACAGAGGTGGGTGCTGGTTTTCTGACAGAGTTGTGGATGCGTGGAACGGTCTTCCCAGTGGGGTGATGGGGGCTGGGACCTTGGGTAGCTTTGGGAAGAGACTGGACAGGTGTATGAGTGGGAGGGGCTGGGTTTGATTGGTGTCAAGGGGTGCGGGAGTTGTTTCTTGAGTGGCTTTGGGTGGATGTCGTTTTGATGAGGACCTGCCTCGTGTGGGCCAGTGGGCCTTCTGCAGTGTTCCTGCATTCTTGTGTTCTTATGTTCTTATGAGTGGGAGGGGTTGGATTTGAGAAGGACTTGCACATCGGAGCTTGTTTCTTGCGTGGCATTGAAAATTGGGTTGGTCAAATGTTTGTTAGTGGGATAAATTGTAAAGGACCTGCCTAGTATGGGCCAACAGGCCTCCTGCAGTGTTCCTCCTTTCTTATGTTCTTATGTTCCACATATCAGACACTACACCTGTTTGAAGAGATAAATTAAAAATATTAGTTAATGGTTCACAGACTTCCATTTTGCATTCCTTAAGAACCCTTGAAAAAACCTCATCAGGACCAGGTGACTTATTTTGCTTCAGTCGGTCTATCTGCTTCACAACCATTTCACTAGTGACTGTGATGTTACATAATTTATCTTCTTCTGGCCCACTATAAAAATTAATTACCGGAATATTATTAGTGTCTTCCTGTGTAAAAACCGAGAGAAAATAATTATTTAAAATGGAGCACATTTCATTCTCTTTGTCAGTAAGATTCCCATAGTTATTTTTAAGGGGACCTATCTTATCTCCGACTTTTGTTCTATAGACCTGGAAAAAACTTTTTGGGTTAGTTTTAGAATCCCTAGCAACTTTAATTTCATAGTCCCTTTTAGCTTTTCTTATCCCCTTTTTAATGTCCCTCTTAATGTCAATATACTGATTCATAAGATGACCCTCGCCTCTTTTGATACGCCTATAAATTCCTTTCTTATGCCCTAGTAGATATTTCAGCCTATTATTCATCCATTTTGGGTCATTTCTATTTGATCTAATTTCTTTATAAGGGATAAACGTTCTTTGAGCAGCATGTATTGTGTTTAGGAAACTGTCATATTGATAGCTCTCTTCCTTACCCCAGTCAACAGATGATAAGTGTTTTCTAAGCCCATCGTAATCTGCTAAGCGAAAATCTGGGACTGTTACTGAGTTATCCCTACTATCATACTTCCATTCAATGCTAAATGTAATTGATTTGTGGTCGCTAGCACCCAGTTCCTCTGAAACTTCTAAATTATTAACAAGGGATTCGTTGTTTGCCAGAACTAAGTCAGGCAGGTTAATACCCCTTGTAGGTTCTGTCACAAACTGCTTCAAAAAACAATCCTGAACTACTTCTAAGAAGTCGTGTGATTCTAAATTCCCAGTCAAGAAATTCCAATCAATATGACTAAAGTTAAAGTCTCCTAGAATTACTACATTATCGTGCCTTGTGGCCCTAACAATTTCCTCCCATAGTAGTCTCCCCTGGTCCCTATCTAAATTTGGGGACGGTATATCACACCTAAAATTAATTTTTCATGTCCCTCTGAAAATTCTATCCAAACAGACTCTGTATGTGTTACTTCAGACTTAATACCCGTTTTTATGCAACAGTTCAAGCGATCTCTGACATACAATGCCACCCCACCCCCCTTTCCGACACTTCTATCTACTTGGAACAATTTAAAACCCTGGATGTGACATTCTGCAGGCATGTCCCGACTTTTTGAATTAAACCATGTCTCAGTAATGGCAAATACATCTATGTTACCTGCACTAGCAACTAGTCTCAACTCGTCCATCTTATTCCTAGCACTGCGACTATTTGTGTAATAAATATTTAAAGACCCTCCTCTCTCTTTACCCTTCCTGCTCCTTTCTGTTATTCCACTAAACCTATTACTGTCCTTGTCAATTAGTGCCACTGGCTTTCCAATATCCACCTCATTTTGCCTATTACTAGTTCTCCTAGTACTCATATTACTACCCTGCGACTTCACAGTTTTCCCACAAAAACCCATACCACTAACTATTCCTAGTTTAAAGACCTAACAGCTCCCTCCACTGCGTTGGCCAGTGCTCCCACCCCACACCTAGATAAGTGAACCCCGTCCCTGGCATACATGTCATTTCTGCCAAAGAAGAGGTCCCAGTTGTCAATGAATGTTACCGCATTTTCCTTACAGTATTTGTCCAGCCAGCAATTGACACCAATTGCTCTGGACAACCATTCATTTCCAACTCCTCTCCTTGGCAAAATGCCACATATGACAGGTTTCCCACCCTTCCTCCTAATTATCTCTATTGCTGACCTATACCTGCTAATCAGGTCCTCACTCCTACGTCTGCCAACATCGTTGCCTCCAGCACTGAGACATAATAGGATTGCTCCCATTACCTCTCATGATGTCATCCAGACGGCTAACAATATCCTTCATCCCAGCCCCAGGAAAACACACACTCTGCCTCCTACTCCTATCCTTCAAACAGAATGCCCTATCCATGTACCTAATCTGGCTATCCCCAGAAACTCAACAAACATAAAGGTAAGGTATTGTGAAGGGTAGAGTGCAGACAGGAGTGAGCTAGGGTGGAAGGTAGAGTGCAGGGGTGAGCTAGCATGGAGGGTGGAAGGCTAGTGACACGCGGCACTACTGCCACAATCACATAATCAACACTGGTGGTGGGCTCAGGGCTGGCTGGCTGGTTGGTTGGCCGGCTAGCTGGCCGGTCGGGGAGGAGGGATCGATAGTCCTCACGGCCGTCCCAGAGGTCAGAGGTCAACCTCCGCTAGCACTGAGTTTCCTTTTAGCCTGTTTTTATTTCTCACCTCTTCCTATGGCTATTCTTAAGTTTCCTTCTCATTTTCCCTGCTTCCTCCTTACTCGTGTTCTCTCTTCTCTCTAGCTTTTCTTACCTCCTCCCTTTTCAACCATATTCTCTTCCGCCACCTCTTCTTTCTTTTCCTTTTCAATTATTACTTGTCTTTTCCACTCTCTCTCCCCTTTCCCCACTAACTTGGTTCCCCATTTTCTTTCACCTTCCTCCTTCACACCCTTGATCTGAGACCGGCCCGCGTGGGCGGTGACCTCCGCAGGCGACTCCTCCAGGTGAACCCCTGTCCCCTTCCTCTGTCCTCCACACCCCAACCCCAGTCTGCTACTTTCCACACCCCCATTCTCGTCCCCATCCCTCCCCGCCCTATTACCTGGCTGCCCCACCCCTTTTCTCTCTCCTCTTCCCCCCTTCCTCTCTTTCCCCCACCTCCCTTGCCTCCTCTTCCGCGCCACCTCTTCCTTGCTCCAACTTTCCCCCCTTCACTCTCCCAACAGTGACCAAGCCATCCTCATAATGACTGCAGAGCCCAGGAGACAGCGTGGTGGGGTTGTGGTTATCCTCACTCAGTAGTCACAAGGGCTTTAGAAATACAACATTCAATTCCGACAGTTTGCCGTGAAATTACCTATTTGTAATTAACTTTGAAAGACTGACGTGGAATAGCTTTGCTATATATATTTTTTTTTTTGTATCCTCTGTTATGAACTTCATTTTCACAGTCAATGTTTAGTATATTTAGCTTGTTTTACATTTATTTTAGATAAGCATTTCCTGACGTGTGTCTGACCAATTTGACTCGCTTCTTCAGTTTGCCAAGTCGTCTTTAATGTGACATCATATCAAAAGTTTTTCTTACATTTCACTTATCCTTTTTTCCTGTCTGACTTTTTTCAGTTTAACATGTCTGATATCTTGCATACAAGGAACACAAAGTGATAATTTCACGTGTTACTATCACAGATGAGAGAAAATCATTGGCTGGCCAAAAGAACCTTCAAAACGATACTTTTTAAGGTCCTAGTGCTACATGACTCCACTGGGTTTAGCTCTTCCATGAATATATAATTAGTAATAATAATAACAATATTACTTTTTAAGGCCTCTGACTCTCCAGGATGAAATATTGTTGTTCATTAACTCACAGCCCCTTTTAAGGCAGGTAAAAGTGCCGATCTTGAGAATGTACGAGTGAGTGAATTGGACTTGTCTAGCATGGGCCAGTAGTCCTCTGTGTTCTTAATCCGTGTTAATTCAACCCCCTGAATTATTGAGAATGGCTAAAATCTATACAATTATATGCTCTACAAGCGAAAATTTTTACCATAATTTATGCAAGAAAGGTATAAAATACCGACACTATGAAAGTTTAGATTCATGTGCAACATCTGGATATCTTTATTATAGACGTTTCGCCATCCAGTGGCTTTATCAATACAGATTCTAGGACATAATTGGAAGACAGTAGAACTATATACAAAAGATGAGATAATCAGTCCCTCAGCCTTGGAGTTAGTGTTCACACTAATTTAAACATGATAGATACTGAAGGACTGGATCCAAATGTGCATTTGGATATTAATCCTTACGAAAGAGTCAACTCCTACGACGCTGATGTGGTTTGAGAGGTTTGTGCTTAGGTCAGTAAAAAAGAGAGGGGCTTTTTTCAGAGGGATGTCATTCTCGCCACAGGTCGCTTACCTTAGAACTCTATTATGTTTCGTCCAAATTTGGATATGGAATGTGTAATGGGAAAAATTGACTTCCGATCATTTTACTTGCTCTGTGATTTTGTGTAATATGGTGAACGTATCACGACAGTAGTTAGTTGGTTATGAAAAAAAATAATGCTAGAAACGGTATTTGTTACAACAACTTTACATAAATAGCAAAAGGTGCAATAAGTACACAGAAATTACTCGGTAAGTATAAAAGGCCTAAAACTTCACAATTTAAGTGAAAGGGAAATCACAAAGGGAATTGCCTATATGCCTGTGAGAGGCACTTGATGCAAGGAATTAGAGCTGCTCCCTCTCCTCTCTCTCTCTCTCTCCTCTCTCTCTCTCTCTCTCTCTCTCTCTCTCTCTCTCTCTCTCTCTCTCTCTCTCTCTCTCTCTCTCTCTCTCTCTCTCTCTCTCTTATCGAACTCCACTTCTATTTGATAATAATAATTATCGAACTCCATTACTTATCATTTCTGATGTGCTGTATGACCCCCTGCTGGTTTATCGCTTCCATATGAATTAGTAATTGACTAATAGACAACTTTTTTCAAGAAACATGCTCTCTAGTCCACTCTTGATCAACCTGGCAGTGTTGCCTACGTGAAACTACGTGCAGTGCACGTGAGCAGCCTGGCCAGGTCATCAACAGTGAGCAACGGGTGAAGTTCCTCGGCACCATCATCAGATAGGTAGTCGACAGGGAAGACCCAAGGTGGAAATCCAATTAATAGCATTGGTTTTGTAGTTTCTAATTCTATTGGAAGCTCCTTCACTTCTCCTTTGTATCTTAATTTTACGAGTCACTGCTCCGTCTGCTGGTAGCCCCTTTCTCTCCGTCTTTCTAGTATCTGATCTTATTCCCTACACAAATAACACGCACTAAGGAGACAAACTTGTGACAAAATTTCGGTCCTACTTGGACCATTAACCAGTCACACGGAGCAAAACTGTCTTAAACTTGTCTCCAGTTACCGTATTGAGCCTTTTAATTGTTATTCCTTTGTGAAAACCTCGTTAAAAGGCGTAATAAGTTTTTCATAAGCTTCCCTGTGATTTTTTTTGTCAGGTTTACAATCCCACTTTCCTCTTGAGTTTTATTACTTCTATCATATATAGAAAAGGGTAGCTGCACACTGTGGCTGTGCCTAATTTTATTTAATTAAATTTCATTTCAGCCAAGGCCTTTGCTGTATACTGTTTTCGTATTGCCTTTCTGTCCTTTTCTGTGCACGGTCGTTCCTTGGTCTACCCTTCTTGGTGGTGCTTTAATGTCGCTGAAGGGCATCAAACCCCATTCCCCACCATTCCCCATACGGGTCAGGCACATCCCCCGTGATTAGTTTTTGTATCTTAGGTACATTACAGATGATGGACTGAAACTGACCCGAGGAGTCTTACCCCCTGCATTGAAATGAATAAAGACATGTGAAAGTGTCATCTACTTGACATTCATCAAATGGGTCTATTTTGTTGCTTTAATGTGCTGAGGCTAAACCCAGTTACACCATTATACGTCAGAATCCCCCGGATTGTTATTTTGTATTTGGTGAATACAACCTGATTTCGATATGAAGAAAGGTTTAATTGCAGTATAAAATTATTGTATATAAGCAAATGTGAAACATGCAAACACTGGTGCCATGAGTACAGTTAAAAAAAAAACATAGTCCAGACATACTGCAAGAACAGGGTCTAATGTGTTTCAGAGATTAATATTCTTGTGTTTACAATGTTTGAAGTGCTAAACCCGTGGAGAAGTTCGATACACAGACCTTGTCTTGAATGGACAGGCTAGCCTGGTGGGTGTGTATATGTCTAGGAACCTGATATGTGGTAATTTTCACAAGAATTTCTGTTAGGTAACAATGAGTTTAAGTGATTTGCCAGAAACCCGTCCCAGCGAAATTTTTTTAAAGCAAAATGGACCGCTTCCCTGCAAATTCTGAGCGCCAGCTTGTGATGGTAGATTCTAGACCAAGGCAGTTTTGATTCCAGAGTCAGGGGCCCAGGTTTCTAGGCAAGGATAGAACTCCGAAACTGGCAAAGAACATTTGCTGTTTCGCTACTTACCTTAAGCATTTGGTTTCTTTAAACTTTGCGGTGTGTGTGGTGGTGTGTGTGGATGAAGTGTGTGTGATGTTGTGTTTGTAGTGTTGTGATTCTATTTGTTTTGTTGCGTTAACTTTGCTTGTGGTGTGTGGTGTGTGTGGCGCGCGCGCGTTAAGCTTGCGTGCATGCAATAACCAAGGGGTGAGCGGCCAACCGGTGTTAGAGCGGGCAACGGGTGCAGATAGCGACGACTAGTACAGGGGTGGAGGGAAGTCTTTATTGAGTGATATTTTTCCCTGCACGTCGCAGTTACTAAGACAGTGAGGCTACTGGGCGAACGTTGGCGTCCTGAAGACTCGATTGCCTTCTTCCACCGGAGTATTTTGTATTCATATGATGGGATGCAATCAAAGTGCGCGACTACCCTATTATGTAAATTTCATTTTGACAACTAAGGCATACAGTGTTAATACTTTGTTTTGGGAGCTTAGTGACTGGTTCCGAGGGTTCTTTTACCGTCTCAGGCCACCTCGAGGCTACGATGTAGAACTTGTAAAACTGTGTGCCTTACTAATAATGATTGTATTTCTGTACATTTTCTACATTAAAGAGGAATTGTGTATTCAGAAATGTTTTTATGTATTTCTTTGTTTTAATATACTTTTCATTAAAACATACTGTATGATTTTTAATGATTTAAACATAATACAGACTAAATAAGTTGGCTACAAAAAGTTCCCGGAATCGAATTTTCACGCGCTTCCTAGGTGAAATATGGTGGTGGTGTAAATCATGGTGGATTACACTCCTTTGAAGTAACATGGCGAGTTTCAGTGCGCTCGGTAATTCTGTTGAGGTTAGACAGGCATGTTTTTTTTGTCGTGTTGTCAGTTGTGTGATTGCAATTTTTTTGTGTAACAGAATGGAATCTTAAAAAAAAGTGTGTGCGAGAAATTCTGTTTGAAGCCTGGTAGAACAGCTAGTGAAACTCTCAAAACACTTTAATGACGAAGCAGTGGGTTGAATATAGTGTTTTGAATGGTTTTCTTGAAACAAAACAGGACGAACGTCATTTGAGGATAATGAACGTTCTGGCCGTTCATCAACGTCAGAAACAGGCACCAGAATTGAAGTGTGATGAATGGCTTGAAAAACCGACAAGTTGAAGATTGAGACATGCAACATATGGGAATAAAGATTCCCATATGTTGCATAAGTGTCTCAATCTTCAACATGCCGGTTTTTCAAGCCATTCATCACAACTGTCACACACTGCAGCATCATGGGATCTTGTTACAAAGAATTCTTCAACACTTGTCCAACCTTTGGACAAGGACCTACTTCGACTAGTGGATGGTACCACTATGACCCCTTCTCCTCACCTGATTACAGTATATAAGCCACGTCTACGGCCCTATGCTGTACATTCTACAAGATTGATGGACTGAATACATCGACTCCAGGCTGAGGGACTGATTACCTCGAACTCCTCCTCTACTTACACCTTTCTGCTTTGTATTGGACTGATGAAGCCAGTGTGTGGCAAAACGTTTCCTGAATAAAGATTCCCATATGTTGCATATGTTGAAGTGAGGGAGGCTATTTACAAAGATCATCTTATACATTTAAAGATAAGTATTTTTTTCATTTATGTTAATGTGAAAATTAATAATTTTGTAGGAAAAGCACCTTAGAAAACTTACCTAACTATGTTATAACAAGCCCAATTTAATTTAGCCTAATCCAACTAAATATATTTTAGATACGTTTACAATAATTTAATAAACAAACACAATGAAATATATTTTTTTCGTTAGGTCAAGAATGATTTTTGCGAAATTATTGCATACACAAATTTTCGCTTGCCTTATTTGGCAAGAGCATTGTTCTTTAAAGCCAGAATCTCAAGCTTTACCTATTCAGCACGACACACACACACACACACACACACACACACACACACACACACACACACACACACACACACACACACACACACACAGAGAGAGAGAGATCGCCGTCAGCAGGACTCGATACTTCTACTGGGACAGACAAGATTCCCAGGCAGCACTCTTAACCACTCGGCCACACAAATGCTACATAAGCTGGGCAGTCTGGGTCACAAGCCATGTTTCTCTCCCAGCCCGGGCACGTCAGTGAGCCTCAAGCTTGGATAAAGCTATTTCAATCTCCTGTATGTTCTGACCCCACAAGCTATTTTTTTTATATCAGTGCACCACGCAGAAACAAGCGGGGTATATACAGAGAAAGATCACACAGGAGGAGATTGAAATAGCTTGAATCCATGCCTGGGAGTCTTGTCTGTCCCAGTAACAGTATAGAGTCCTGCTGACGGCGATCTCATATATATATATATATATATATATATATATATATATATATATATATATATATATATATATATATATATATATATATATAAATTATATATATAGGAATATTTTATTACATAATATGGCACAGAAGATTTAAGAGATACATTGTTGATATAAAGGTGGCATATACGGTACATGTTGTTACGTGTGTATCACCGATTATAAGGCGAAAATCTCATCCAGCTCCTCAGAGCTGGGGCGTGTGCCCAAAATGCAGCATGCATTACCCCTTTGAACAGCCGCACTGAGCCGCTGGAACAGAAAACTAGCTGCCCTGGGATCCCTAGTTACCCTGATGAGTCTTTTTCCCAACTCCTTAAGGAAATTAGATGCACTCTTTCCCCATGAGCCAAGGGTCTCTGAGCCTATGGGAACAAACATATAATGATGGGCAAGTTCTCCATATTTTCTAGACTTTTGGGACTCCCTAAAGCTGGCAGCTGCCCCTCCTTCCTCCCTGGTGTATTGGAGATAGGTATCAGCCAAGGTGAGATGCACATGTATAGTCCCACACCACCTGCTTCCCATCTGTCCAGGCTTGAAAGGGTGATACCATCTGGACGCTTCTGGCTGCCATCAGATCTGCATAGTTGGGGTGGCTCCCTTACTGCTGGGCATCCAGCTGTTGTGAGGCTCCTCTTGATAATGTTATTAACCTCCTCATGTCTTGCAATCTTTCCCTCGGATTTACGGCACACAAGACCATGGTACCCGAATCGGTCTGCTGCTTCACTGCCACAAATACACCTGTGTTCGGCGAGAATAGGGGCGGCAAGTCGAAGGGCAACACCGATGCGGATGGTCTGTGGGTCGAGGCGTGTGCCAAGGCTGGAGTTGGGAACAGCCAACAGAAAGTCCCCAGCATGAGGGGCTCTCACTGCCAGGAGGCGGGCTCTATCCTTCCCTGACACACTCTGAAGCATCGTTGAGGCTATATTTTCCACTATTGGACCATATATATATATATATATATATATATATATATATATATATATATATATATATATATATATATATATATATATATATATATATATATATATATAATGTGCCGAATATGTAAAACTGGTCAATTAGCAAGAACTCGTTTAAAAATAAGTCCTTTCTAAAATTTTCTCTTATACGTTTGAAGATATATTTTTTCATTAATTTTAATGTAAAAAATTTTAATTTTGCTCCAAAAGAATCTTAGAAAGCTTACCTAACCTTACACAAATAACCCGCACTGTCCTCTTCAATACTTCGGAGAAACTGGTCGATCTCTTTCTGACAGACTTAGGGAGCACAAAAATAGTGTTAGGCTTGCCGACACTAACAATGTTCATTTCTGTCACGTCAGAGATCATAGCCATCCTATTGACTGGTCTTCTGCTAAAACTGTCTTCCCTACTTCCAACTCGAACAGTCGCCGTCTAGTTGAATCCTCTCTAATACATAACTTTCCTTGTATGAACCTTAGCCCTGGCTTCATCTCTGTAGATGCCTTCCTCTCCCACTACATTGTAAAATGCTCCAAACTTCAGAACACCCGTGACTTAACCTGAATCCTCATTTTTTCTTTTTCTTCTTCTTCCCCTTTCCTCTTAACTTTTCTCCTCTGGGTTGTCTTTCTCTCTCCTGTCTCGTGTTTCTGTTCCTTCTTCATTTATTTCACCACTTCCCTTTCACGCACCTCTGTGCGCTTGCTCTCCCTCTGTGGGCATCTAGCTCTCTTGCAGTGCTCCCCTTCCTTTGTATTTGACTGGCTCGTCCTTTTTATTTCCCACTTCTACCACTACTACTACCTCTTCTTCTACTACAACTACTGATGAAATTAAGACACATGTGCGGCGTCTGGTTGTCTTTGTTGTGGACGTTTCGCCATCCAGTGGCTGGCTGGATGGCGAAACGTCTATGATGGGGATGCCCGGGTGTTGTGCATGTGTCTTAATTTCATCTTGTCGGTATTATATACAACTCTTGTACTACTACTACTACTACTACTACTACTACTACTACTACTACCACCACCACCACCACCTCTTCCTGCCTATATATAGCCGTCCTGCTCCACCTCTGGTTAGTGTGACTTTGTCAATGGTCCAAGTCGGACCGAAACGTCGTCGTAAGTTTCTCTCTTTTATGTGCGGGTTATTTGTGTATCGTTCCAGTCACGGTATTGTGCCTTTTTGTTATTTAGTTACTTACCTAACCTTATAACAAGAACAATTTATTTTAGCCTAACCCAACTAAATATATTTTAGATTTGTTTACAATAATTTAATACTAAACAAACACAGTTAAATATATTTGTTCCGTTAGGTTCAGAATTATTTTGGCGAAATTATTGCATACACAAATTTTCACTTGTCCTATATGGCAAGATGAACGTTGCTATTTAAGCCAAGATCGCAAATTCTGCCTATTCGGCACGACATATATATATATATATATATATATATATATATATATATATATATATATATATATATATATATATAATTGTGTGTGTGTGTGTGTGTGTGTGTGTGTATGACAGTTCACTAACCTTTTGACAGCACCTCGTATAGTTGTCATTTACAGATGTTAGCATTTTTAATGTTGTCTTCACAAATGCTTTGAAAATTAGGGGGGTTACCCACTCATAATGCTATAAATTTAAATCATTGATCGAGAATTCTGTATTTTTTAATCTCTCTCATTCTTAAAAACCAGGGATAGTATTTTTCATGTAATTCCCCGCTCTTTGATACATACGGTTTAATTTTTAAATTATTTTGGATGTGATAAAATCTAGAATAAGTTGGCCACAAAATCATGAATTAACTAGAAGTAAGTTTATTTATCTATGAGCTTCTAAGCTTCTATTTTATTTGCGTGAAGATGTATGTAATCTGCGGTGTATGTATATACGGTTAAGCAGAAAATGGGGCGCTTTTTCTATTGGTGCATTGTCTAGGGTAAAGGTAAAAGTTACACAAATATCACGTGAAAATGAATCACTCAGGTATACCGTAATCAAAACAGTAAGCGGTAAACTAGCGTTCACTACAGTAGTTTGGTTATTAGAGGGTTCAGGCAAAATTCCTCGTTAGGAAAATGTACATTTACTACCTCTAACAATATGTACAAACAGTAGATAAACACCCATATTTCCTTCAGCATGTACACCCAAATAAAGATGCAGAAGGAGCAGGCAGGCTGCGATATCAAAGCAAAACAATTCACACATGTAAGTACGGGGTTAGTGCCCAGCGGGCGCCATGCAGTTCCCCTATCTCCTACCGACAACATTTCATCCAATTTCACCAGCCCTCACTCATCCCACAGAGCCCTGACCACATCAGAACCCAGGTGAGCCTACTAGTAAGCACGGAAGTAGCCTATGGCTTGAGTCGGATAAACAAAAGGAGTACAAAACTTAGCATAAATACACTGCGTCAGGCCAGCATGTTTGTCTCCCATGCTGCTTCCCCCACGTGACTGCCCACGCTCACACACTGACGCTATACACTCACGCTTGGAAAATATGTCACGACAGGACTTACATTTTACAGTTTAAGTTAATTTACAGTGTCCACAATTATAACATTGTTTATAAAATTATGGCACACTTCTCCACTATACATATTACAATGCCATGCAAAAACCTGCATAACAATAATGTAGTGCATGTTATGAGATAGAGCATATTGATTGATTGAATGTACGTGCTTTAGTGTCAGTGCATGTGCGCTCACGTTCTTGTGTCAGTGAGCGCGCGCGCATATGCTCGGTTGTGTTTACAGGGTCCTGACAGTTGCTGTGTGTGCTTGTCTCTCTCTCCTTATTACCAACTACGTTTTTTTTTATTATTATCAGTATCTGACTTCTCTCTCAATACGCATAATTTTACACTTGCAATCTCCCTGGAAAAGCCGGGTTTTTTTTTTTTTTACTCCCCCTCTCTCCTCTCCTAGCTCTCCTTTCTCTCTCTTCCCTCCCTTTTCTTCCTCCCTACCTCTCCTTTCCTTTTCCTTTTATCCTACCTCTCCTTTCCCTTTCTCCCTCTACTCTCTCCCCTCCCATCTCTCTTATAGTTACACAAGGGTTTTACAGGGTTAGTTTAAGGGTTCTTTTATTTACAAGTTAAGGTCTGTTACCAGCACCAGCTCATTTGATTGCCTTTTTTATTATATTATGGCACATTGAACTGTTCCAGACTCGAATCATCCTAGAAATAAATGACCTCAGATGATGTGATGTTCTTGAGAAGGGTACAGCCAGTGTATAGTTGCTGTTTGCTGCCCGTCTTGTTATGTAGAAGCTGTCCTCTCACTGTCCGCGAAGTGGAACCATGTACATATCAGCAAGACTACCCACGTCTCTCCAGTGTTGAAGGCTGTTATAAATTGACAGATCTGTCCAGGCCAGGTCCAGGTGAGAGATAGGACGTCTTGCTCTGTTTTGGATTCTTGCAATAACTCGTAGACGAGATGGGGGCAGGCAGTCCAAGAAAGTGGAGCATATTCAAGGTGTGAGCACACTTGTGCTTCGTACAATCTTGCAGCCTCTATTGTCGAGCAGGTACGAGATAAGTCTTCGTGTAGTAAACTTCTTGGCCACCTTGCTTGCAAGATTTTCTATGTGGTTCTTCATGGTCAGTTTGAAATCAAATTTCACCCCGAAGACATATACCCTATCCCCAGGTTCCAAGACTGCCATTCATTATTACCATTGCTCCAGCATTACCGTCATGGTGTCTAGAGACCATCGTCATTTGCGTTTCATCCAGCGACTGGTGCCACATAGTGGAGAGCGTTATCAGCAGATTCATTTCTCTCTCTCTCTCTCTCTCTCTCTCTCTCTCTCTCTCTCTCTTCTCTCTCTCTCTGAGGGAAGAGAGAAAGAGAGACCGACCAACCTGTTAAGCCCTGCTTGGCTTAATAGCTTTTTAATATGGTTGAAGGAGAATTTCCCTCTGGCTGCCTTGAATTTTGTATGTCGAGTTTGGATTGAGGAGCCGCCCAATAAAACTTAAGAGAGCTTACCTAAAAAGAAAAGTTTTCACTCATTTTTTTAAGCAACAACATACCGGTAATATCTATATTATTGTGACCATAATTTTTAAAGGGGTGGACCGGTAAGCCAGCGGAAGGCCTCGGTCAGGTGACCAGAAGCTCCAACGGCGGGTCATCATTTGACTAAGACCCACGTCAGGAAACACTTGTCCTGTTTCTTGACGAACCTTACCTAACCTCACCTAATGATTTGATAATGGAAATATTCAAAGTTTAGATAACATTGATGATCTCTCAATTAGTGTTGGCGACGGAATGTTGTTAGTCGCAGAAGTTTACTCCCCTTCGTACGTTATTACTAGACTTGTACTTCTGTTGGTATGTTGCACCTATTAAAATTCTGTTGGTATATTATATACCCACCTGGACGTATCCTTTTTTTGATGTATTACCCCTGATCTTATCCTTTTGTTACATTACCCCTGGACCTATCCTTTTGTTAAATTAACTCTAGAACTGTCCTTTTTGGACAGTTCTAGGGTTGTTATATTATCCCTGAATGTATTCTATTTGTATATTATCCCATCTGTTGGTTACTACCCTGGATTTGTCCTGTTGGTATATTAACCCTGGACTTATTTTCTATGTTGGCATACCTGTGACTGGATTCGATTTTCTACACTCGGCCTCAACCGTGACCAGACTTTCTTGAGCTTTTGATCAACCAAGCTGTTGGTACTAATGACCCACTGGCCTGGTTGTTCAAGGACTTTGTGCAGATAATTGTCTTTTCTCATTCCTGCTTTTCACTGGGTTTATCCTATATTTATTGAGGACAGCCGATCTCTAACCTGACATAAACCAAGTCTTTCAGTCGGCCATAGAAAACAGGGTGATAATTAACGATTACAAATTTCGGAAAAATTGATAGTATTTAATAAGAACTTGAGTAGAGTATAAAACACTTAAAACAATAAAGCAAAGAACTTAGGAATGACGATATCGGAAGATATTACGTAAAAGGATCACAGCATTGTTAACTATTATGACTGCAAGAAAAAATGATATCCTACATAAATAGAACCTTCAAATCATGTCAAACCAGTGGTTATGCTCATCTCTCATGTTCTCTCTAGATTGAAGACATGGGAAATTGCAGGTCTGGAGAATGTACAGAGAATTTTCACTACAAGTTTACATAGATTAAGCATTTGAATTTTGAGGAATATCTAAAGTTACTTGGAAGAGAAAGGTGTCGCAATCTATATCTGGAAAATATCGGATGGTTTTGTTCCAAATTTTCACACCGAAATACTCCTTACGAAAGTTAGAAGCTCGGCAGACGGTGCAAACTATCCCTTGTGAAAAACAGGTGAAATAAGTACATTACCACACAACTTCATAAATGTTTTTTTTTTAAATCTCTCTCTCTCTCTCTCTCTCTCTCTCTCTCTCTCTCTCTCTCTCTCTCTCTCTCTCTCTCTCTCTCTCTCTCTCTCTCTCTCTCTCTCTCTCTCTCTCTCCTGTTACACACGAATAAGAAAAAAAGTGTAATGAACACTTGTCAGTGATCAATAATAATCCACGTGGATATATAATCTCAGAATTATCCACTTATAAAGGGATGCTATATTAGTACAAGGTTTCTTATTATGGAAAAGATATCAGACATATTAAGCAAATTTCCTAAATTTGCTTACAACAGATAGGTCAACTATATATATAAATCCAGATGTACTTCTGTTATCTCTTTCGGGATCCTGCTCCTTTGCCGCCCCTCAAGGGAGGTTCCTTGACGCTGGTGAGGGGCTCTTGATCTAGGGAATTGGGTCTGTGCTCCGGTTCCCTGAATTGAGCCTAAATACTTTCTCTCCCCCCCACATGCGCTGTATATTCCTACGGGTTTAGCTCTCCCCCATGATTATTATAATAATTATGTTCCTTTGCCTTTTGTGTATCCATGCTCTTGCATTACCGTCCACGGGATGGATATGATGTACACAGTAAACTGGCAGCTTCAGTGGCAAAATGTAAATCTTGTTTTGGTGTATATCACCTTGGAGATTTGTGTCCCCTCAGTGGATACTACTCATACAAATTCTAGTGTCGAGGAAAGTGACAAGAACATCCCAAGTGAATGGGGTACCACCACTTCTGGAAAAAAAAAATAATCTTTGCTAAGGAGTGGTTGGTGGCTTTGACTCTTTCCAGAACCATGACTTTGTCTGTGGCGGATATAAGAATGAGAAGGAATTAGGACGATTGTTTGGGAGGTACAAAATCCCTCTACCATCTTTTATTGGTATTCCTGTAGCATGCATTTTGTGTGCAAATTACCATACCTTTGATGAGTTTAGAGTATTTTTTTTCCCGGAGCCTGGTCTTGAGTCAGGCTCATCTGGTGCATGGCTGCTGCTGCTAGCGGCCTGCTGGTCCACACATCCATCACAACTTTGTTGATCTGGCACCAGGTGAAGAAATTTGTCCAGTTTCCTCTTGAAGACTTCTACACTTGTCCCAGCAGTGTTTCTGATATCTTCTGGTAATATGTTGAATAGTTTGGAGCCGCGGATGTTCTCTTATTGTGCCTACAGCTATCCTGATTTTCACTGGGTTTATTTTGCACTTCATCCCTTACCTCTCACTCCATTATGTTATGGCATTGTGCAGATTTGGGACTAGGCCCTCAAGTACCATGCTTACACTTGTCGAGGGATTTCGCAAAATCTGCATATACTCTTGAATTTTGCTTCTTCCAATGCATCCAAAATAGTGCAATGATCCAGCATTTGACATTCTCAGACCGCTTCCGGGGGGAAGGGGGTCAATGCCGGTCCGATCCCAAATGAAACCCGCATAGTTGTTGGTCTAATCTACTAGGCTGTTGGTGTTTGCCCCCACAAACTCTAATGTGTGCACCAAAGCTAGGATGATCAGAAACTAATTTGAGGAAATTACTAAATTCCCTCTTGACAGCCAGATATTTGTTCGTGATTCTCCTTATGCACATTATTTTTATAATCAAAAAGAAGCGCTAAGCCACAAGGGCTATACAGCGTCCTTATGCACAAAGAACAGTAGTTGAAAAGTTGAGGTCCTCTTGACACTCGTCTAGTTTTCGTAGTGTACTCGTCGCGCCCCTGCTCTTAATTGGAGGTAGTTTTTCAAATGGAGTGGTTTTAGTGTGCAGGTTTGGATCCATTCTCTTTAGGATGGGTTAATTTCGAATACCTGTTTTATAGCAGAGGTGGTGCTACCTGAAAGTACTTTAGTTTTTTTATATTAGGGGTCAGGTTTCTGTTCGGGAAAAGGGGAATTTATCGTGTTTATATATTTTTCCTAGATGTTGCAGGGACTTACGGCAACGCAGTTGTTTCTTGCTATTGCTGTTCTTATTTAAAGAAATATGAAGGTACGTGGAAATGAATTCCAACCATATAATGTTGTTTTGATGTAAATTGAGAAGTACCATTTTCATAGTGCTCGACCTTGTACTGACCACAGACTGAATGAACACGATGACTTACACGCTTCTTTTGTATCCCCAGGTGAGTTGAAACCAGCCGCTTGTAAGCCGGGGGGGGGAGTAACTTGTAAGTCAGGGACCGGTCGTTTGTAAGCCCGGAACGAGTCTGGGGGCCAGGCAGGTGAGTAGAATGGCGGTGGAGATCATCTTCTGCTCCCTCACCCTGATGGCTAATGCTTCCTGCTCTCATCTCTTTCTTTAATCTTCTACCGTTCCCATCCCACTGATGTCTTTCCATACACTTTTCGTCTGTTGACCTCTAATCTGTTGCTTCTTTCCTTTCTTGCTGAATATGCCCCTTTTCCCCTTCTCTCATTCCTAGTGATCTTTTAATCTATCTTACCCTTCAAACTGCTTTGCTTCGTTTTTCTTTGAGATTTCTCTTCCCCTTCTCTACTTTCTACCTTTCCTCTCCTCCTTTCCCCACATCTCGCCTCCTTAGCCTTATTCTTCCATCTCTACACGTTCTTCCTCCACCTCCCCACGTTTCTTTCTCCTACCCCCTACGTTCCTCCCCCTCCTCACATTGCTGCTCTGTTTTAGGCAGTACGAAGCATTCATAACACGAGCTGCCACGTGGCCCGTCTCATTGTAGCATCTGACATACATCCTCTTTATTTATGCAGTGTCCCTTCTCCCTTCCTCCCTCCTTTTCCTCTTACATCCTCTCCCCTTTTATCTACCCCCCATCCATCCTTTAATTTCTGCTCCACCCCGTCCTGGTTAGTCATGGCATCCCTCAACACAATAACATATATTATCCTTATCGACACGTGTTTGGTAAACCTTTAGCTTCTGGTGGAGAGAGAAGAGGGTGGGGAAGTGAGGTGTAGGGGAGGGATATGAGAGGGAGAATAAAGATTGGGGAGGGGAGGGCAGATATGGGAAGTTATGGGGAAGCTGAAAATGGGCGTATGAGGGAGGTTAAGGGTAAAGAAGGGGAGCGGCTCATGAAGGGGATTGATAGAAGAGGATCAATCAGGCTGTGCTGGATATATGGGGCTGCGGGCTACCTGCAGCAACAGCCTGATTGGCCAGGCTGGCACCAAACGAGCCTGACCCATGGCTGGGCTCCAGGAGTAGAAAGACTCGAAACTCGTCAAAGGTATGAAATGTAAGGAATGACTGGTGGTCGCATATGAAGGGAATAATAGTGTGTGAATGAGTTTACAGTTGCATAGGGAGGAAGGCATTTCAGTAAGAGATTAAGAGAGATTAAGGAATGGAGTTATTCCTGGGAGAGGGAGAGAATGTTGAAGAGAGGGATGTAGGCAGCATATTAACAGAGGAGTTAATGTTAGTGGACAAAATTAATACGGGATTGTGTGCGAGTTTTTATATTTTCCTCTACCACCCTCTTCCTTGTTCTCAATTTCTCTCGTTTTAGGCAGCCTTCATATTAAGTCCACCTTGACACTGAAATCAATCTGTGTTTTGGTTCTCGAATATCACTGAGACAATGTTCCAAGTGTAAGTCATGTTATGAATGACGTGTCACCAGTAGATTCCAAAGTCACAACTGGAATAATATCACAAGTTAGCAATAGGAAACTGGACCAATTAGTGAAAGTGCCAGATAATCCAGGTTGTAATGCCTGCCCAGGTATCCCACGAAGATGTACCTTTAGCAGGTTGCCTAGATTTTTATTTATTTTTTATGTATTCTTATTCCTCCACTTTTCAATTTTATTTCGCTCGAGAACGCCTTTCCAATTGGCTTCAAATTTTCAACACTTATGTACGGTAACGAGGAGAAAATTCTTGGAACAGTTGGCATGTTCACGTGGCTCATGACTAAATTTGTTAAACCCATTCACAGCATCCTGGAATGGTTCAAATAACTTTCAAAACCCTCAGTGGCATAGCCTCAAATTCTCAGAAAAGCTGCCCCCCAAAAATACGACAACGGTGAAGAGCGAAATTCAACTGTGTAGGTGCAGATTTGACTATTTTGTGTGTAAAATAATGTGAAATTTTTGTTCCCGTTAACCACGTTAAATATTTTTAAATTTACTACTTCTGAACGGCTTCACTATTAAGTTGCTGATACAGCTTAAGGCTAGGATAGTACCCATTAATTTTCGTTTGTTGTGTGGGCTCTTAGACAGTGGAAGTAAACGTTGGTCGTTTCTTCAAATCTTCATATATAATTAGGTGTGCAAACATCCCCCCCCCCCTTTCTCTCGAGCGCGCTCTCTGCCCATTCCCCTCCCTCTTTCCCTATCCTTTTACCACCTCATGTGATATCCCTTAGAATATAACAGTCAAGGCTACTTTTATTATATTATTAATGCTTCAGATATTCTTACATTTCTTTCATTACTCATGCTAACAACAGCATGTCTTTGTATACTAAATCTTTTATCCCTTTTCAGTTGGTCTCACATTTTTGGTTCATCGGATTCCCCACTTGATTATTTAGGCTGGCGTAGACACTTCAGGGTTGTGAGGGGGGGGGGTAAGCCTTGATGCTGATGAAGGGATCTTAATCCAAAGATTTTGAGCTACCCCTCTCCTTCCTTGGATCAAAAATAATTGCCTTCCATTCTACAGGCGCCGTAACACACACACACAGGGCTTAGTGCCCGTGTGTGTGTTGAGGCTGGAGGATTCGAGTAAATAAGAAGGGGCTTTCTATATAGTAGTATGTCATTGTTGTCAGCTAGGCCTGCATACCTTGTACATGTACTTGTAGTAAATAAAGATATTATTATTATTAAGTGGGGTGAGTTTGTGTGGGAGTGAGGACGAGGAGGGATGTATGTCCTAGGCGCCGTTGAGACAGGTGTTAGTATTAAGAGGAGTTGAGGAGGGGTGCACTAGTCACAGGGAATAATGGGTGAGTGTGTATACAAGGTGTTAGTTTACTTTAAACAGAAAGGTGTGTTTGTGACTCGTTGGGTGTACAGTGTTCAGTTTAAACAGAAATGTTTATACGTTTAAAAAGAGACATTTGAGAAAGATGCTAAAAAGGCGAGGAGTATGTATACAAATATTATTTGTATACATAATTATATGTATACATACAAACATCTGTTTTATGTCTGTGTTAGGTGGTATTAAAGAATGTTAAGGTGGTGGCAGTGTAAGTTGTACTAGTGTATTAAGGTAGTACTAGTGTTTATGAGGTTCTAGTTTGTGTAAGGTGGTGTTTGTGTGAGAGACTGGATGGCGGAGCATCGGCATGATGGTAGCATGTACGAGACAGCGACAGGAAGTCAGCATTTACAGGTGGTAGGCGAGGCAGCAGCAGGAAATCAGCATTTACAGGCGGCAGGCAAGACAACAGCAGGAAGGTGGCATGTACATTGTACAGGCGGCTGGCAGATGTGTGTTCAGATTATTATTATTATAATCAAGGGGGAAGCGCTAAACCCGGAGGATTATACAGCGCCTGGGGGGGGGATGTGGAAGGCATTCAGGCTTAATTCGGGGAACTAGAGCACAGATCCAATTCCCTAAATCAAGAGCCCCTCACCAACATCAAGGAACCTTCCTTGAGGGGTGTGTGTTCAGAAAGCTGGAAGTTGTAATCTCCCATGTCGCCTGCATCTATGTAGTTTCGTCTTTCTCTCTTAATTTGTAATTAAAGCAAGGAAAGAGAGAGAGCCTGCTAGCCAGCAAGCAAGCAAGAACTAGCGAGTGAGAGAGCTCATTAGTGTATCTGCATATTTAAAAAGAAATTAGTGGAAATAGGAAATGGGTCATCAACACTGAAGCGGGTGTTTAGATTTATCTACACAGGAGCGTGTTTACATCTACATTGGAATGGGTGTTTACAAGGAAGGGAAAACAAATTTCAAATTCAATTTAGTTGAAGCTTATTGGAAAAAAGTGATTTGTAATACGTGAAATACCATTGTAGAGAGATGTGATTTGAGTGAAGAAGCAGATTGGACTATACATTAGGAAAGAAAGTTAATATAAACAAAGAATACTTTAGAAAGCTAAGCTGGACCCGAATATTTTAATGGGTGAGTCATGGCCCCGCTTGTACAACAACAGGTTAGGTTCCGGGCTACTGCTGTAAAGTGAAAATTGCTGTTCAGTATAACATAGCCTTTTTTAACTTTCAAATGAATATAAAAGCTTGATAACTTGTTTAAACTATCAAAATTAAGTGAACAATAGAACTTGGCCTATAAAATGTATATACAGTGCACACAAAACTTACCCTAAAATATTTTCGTTTCTAGCTTATAGTAAGTGGTGAATATATTTATTGTAGGAAGTCTGAATAAATGAAGAATGGCTATACTAATTGAAAACCGCTGCATTAGCGAAATGCCGTAAAGTGAAGAGCTGTAAAGTTTTTCCCTCTTGTATAATAAAAATTAAATATGACGGGTTTATAAATATATTTGATATTGATATAAAATGTTTAGAGAAAAAATATTTAGAGTGGTAAAATTATTTTTTTTTTATACTTACATTTTATCTGCCTTTGGTCGTTTCAGAACCTAGTAAGATACACTACTCCTTTCTGTTCTAGGCTAACACCCAAGTACCAGTTGAATGCAAGGTGAAGAGGACAAATAGGTGTAAGGAGTTACATGTGTGTGTGTGTGTGTGTGTGTGTGTGTGTGTGTGTGTGTGTGTGTGTGTGTGCGTGTACACCAGCTCTAGGCTGAAAACCAGGCTCTTGGATTGTGAACAGAAGGCCCTGAGCTATGCCATGAGAGAGAGCTTAGAATCCGTATAGAAGAATAAGGCACATGCAACAACTTGGTATATTTATTGTGTAAACCTTTCTCCATCCTCTTCAGTCTTCTGTTTTTGTCAGTGTATTGTATTGCTAGAGCCACTGGTTAGCGAAACTTCTATATAATAAAAATACCCAGTTATGTCTCATGTTTTATTCTTCAACTAGTTAGTATTATGTAACATTGATGTTTGAATCAGTATAGAAATTGGCACAGTCTATAAATGTATAATAAATATATCTCGCAGTGAGTACATTACGATAAATGAAACACTTGAGTTCGAGATTCCAGCGCCGGTAAGCACACTCACTGGGTTTCTTATTAAAAAAAATTAAGGATAGACATCAGTAAGAGGTGAGTGATGCCTTGGTCTCACATAGACTATCTGCTGTCCCACCTGCACACACAAGTAGGCCAGATGAGGACAGGTGATCGTCTCGCTCTCACCTTTGATGGATTCCGAAAGTTTTTCTACTCCCAGAGCCCGGCCTTGGGCGAGGCTTGTCTGGTGCTCTCAAGTAGGCTGTTGCTGCTGGTGACCCACTGACCCACATATCCATCAAAGCCTAATTGATCTGGCACCTTGTGAAGATACTTGTCCAGTGCCCTCTTGAAGACTTCTACACTTGTCCCAGTAGTGTTTGATATCTTCTGGTAAGATGTTGAATAGTCTGGGGACACGGATGTTGATACAGTGTTCCTTATTTGGGCCCACTGCACCCCTACTTTCGCTGGGGTTACCTTATATTTCCTTCCATATATCTCCAGTATGTTGTTATGACAGTGTGCAGATTTGGGACAAGTCCTTCAAGTACTTTCTAGGTATATATTATTATGCATCTCTGCTCCAGTGAGTACATATTAAAGGCTAAGGCGTTCCCAATAATTTAAATGATTTATTGGCTCTGTGCTGGGCGTAAATGATCTCCGTATCTGTTCCAGCTCTGATATTTCTCCTGTCCTGAACGGGGCTGTCAATACTGAGAAATATTCCAAATAAGAGAGCTCGAGTGTCACCTTTGGTATTATTTCCCTTGTTTTAGAAGTTCTCATTATCCACCCCGTCATCTCCTGGCTGTCCTGACCATGGTTTTATTGTGTTCTTTGAAAGAAAGATCAGCTGACATAGTTATTTCCAAGTCTTTCACATGTTCCTTTTTAATTTTAAATTCTCTCCATGCCTAAGCAACTGGAACTGATCACTGAGCGTCATGTTCTCCACTGCCTGCATTTTTCAGTTCTTAGACAGCACTTCCAACTCCAACACTACACGTCAACGGTAGCCATTTCCCTCACCTCTGTAGTAGTAAGGGGAGGTAAACTTAACCACTGAACATGTCTTGAGACCCCAGTCATGCTATTTTATTTGGTGAATGAAATCAGACGCATACAAGAGGAAGAGTAATATGGAATACATATGTTTTTAATAATACTATGAAGGATGTTTGTCGTCCTGTTGATTCAGAAGTCAAAATATATGAAATATACAAATAGATAATTACATTCAAGCCCTTGAAGAGGGCTATAGTTTTTTTTTTCTTGATTGCTTTATTGCCTCCTTTGTGAAGTGGGGGTAATATCAGTGATTTTCAATGACTGTGGGATGATACCTGTGTTCCCTTCGTGCTTCAGACATTCTGCTGTCTTTGAAGAAATCTGTTAGCCGTCTTCTTAACCTTTAGAGGGAGCGTCTCTCTCTCTCTCTCTCTCTCTCTCTCTCTCTCTCTCTCTCTCTCTCTCTCTCTCTCTCTCTCTCTCTCTCTCTCTCTCTCTCTCTCTCTCTCTCTCTCTCTCTCTCTCTCTCTCTCTCTCTCTCTCTCTCTCTCTCGGTTGTCTCCTCTGCCGTGGAGGTACGTGTTTGGAGCATGCCTCGAGTACCAAAGACCTCATTCTCCCGAGGAAATGGTTAAGATTTTGAGTGATCATGTCATCATCGCAGCGTACCTTCCTAAGCTCACGATTTATTTGATCCCCGTTGGATCAATCCCCATTACCTCCCATTATTCTTGTGTTGTATAATCATTGTGTTTAATGTTTCTCCATGAATGAATATACATGTAACATTCTCTTCTTTTGTTCTTAATTACTATAAATAGTTACTTGAAGAACGCAGTATCACAGACCTTTTGTAATAAAGGAACATGCATGTGTTACGACTTTGGTGTCGTAATTTAAATAAAATGGTCCTGACTCCTAAAAGCTGCTCACACTGCTGTCTCGGGGTTATAAAATTACACTGAAAAACACAGCAACTCTTGGGTCAGCATGTACTCATATATTAAACAATATTAATTAGTATTAAGAAGGAAGGACAAAAACTCGCCTATATAAAAATATATCTATGTTAATAATAAGTAACTTATATACAACTTACAATATATTCCGAAAAACCATCACACTCCGGCTCACATTAGCTCACTAGCACACTGCTACTAATGAGTTAAACAAAATAAATAATCAGGGGGGCTCCATAACATACACCCCCCCCCTCTCTTCACTTCTGCCTGGTAGACTAATTATCAGCAGGCAAAACACCATACAGTACTCTCTCACAACAGGCCTCTGCATACTAGGGCCTTACAAATAAACATCAGAGCACTTAAACATAAAACTACCTATAGCATAAAAAAAAACTCACCAGACCACCTACTCACACTAACGCCAACCCATGACGACTTCACCCAGCCGCCTTCCTACAAGTACTGAACTAAACACACCTCTCATCTGCTCCTGTCCTGGCCACTGCCTGACTGACAGGAACAGAAGGCGTTTGCTTTCAGTTCAACCCCGGAACTGTGTTATGTAAAATATTTTTTCTGCATGTAACACATAGTCACAACTTTTTTCCTTCCTGATTTGTGTTTTTGGTTTGATTATTATATGTCTATTGTGCAAGTAGGTAAGACTTTTTTTGGGTATTAGGGCAATTTATTAAAGAGATTTCACCCGACAGGGGCTTTATCAATCAACTTTTGTGTCTTACATGTAGGTGTTTGAACACTGTTTATAACCTGTTGGATTAATATTAAAGCTCTGGTTGTAGGTAGTCATGGAACGTGGTGCTGTATGTGAAGTATGATATGCACGGTGTGATAGTGGACTGTTGATGTGTTGTAGTGGTGTTGTGGTAGTCATGGTGGTGCTCATGAGGTTAGATTTCTTATCATATGGTAATATTGGATTGTGGTAATAGTGTGAGGGGTGTTCGTAGCTGTGATAGGGGCAGCAATGGTGAGTGGGTGTTGGTGTACGCGTGGTGTAGAGAAGTGGGCATTAGCGTAGCCAGGAGGCAGCCCACGCCCCCTCCTGTTCCCCTTCCCCTGGCTATTGATTTCTGTGTTGCCTGGCTGGCAGTGGTGGCGGTGGCAGCAGCAGTAGTGGTGAAAGAAGAAAGTAGGAGGGTTAAAGCTCTTGGCACCTCGCTGCTCTTCCCATCTACCTTGTGTTGTTTATACTCTTCACCTCACATTCAGATACTTCATTGTTCCTGGATGTAAGTAAACATATTTAACCTGTAATAAATTCATTGTCTCTAGTGATTAATACATATTTAACGAATGTATTGTCCCTAGATGTAAACAGAAATGCATATTAATGTGAAATGAGGTAGACATACATACCGTGAAATAAAAGGTGTAATGATAACGTGTAATACAATTCTCAAGAAGGGTCACAGATTTTAATAATGATGATAATAATAATAATGATAATAATAATAATGATAATAATAGTTGTATACGCTGTTTTTTTTTTTTAGTGAAATGCTTTTTTGTGAAATAATGCTGTTTGATCAAATTAATATTTTAGTGTATCCTTTAACTGAAGATGTCACAGGCATTGTCGTTTCCACTACCAGGTCGCCTCCTGACAGCCAGATGAGTGAAGCTGTTGATCGCTGCACTCAGTCCCACGTAAAGCACCACAACCCAATTTTATTAATGAAGCATTAATTGATACACACCCCAGGTACTCTATCCTCAGTATATGATCACTGTGTGACCTTGACACACAGGATACTACCCTTAAGAGTTCAGCGCTTCTCCATTCAAAGCAAGTGAAATTGCAGATCTAGAGAGTGTACCGAGATCCTTTACTGCACGTATAAGTTCTGTCAAGCACCTTAACTACTGGGAACGCTTGGAAGCACTTGACTTGTACTCGTTGGAACGCAGGAGAGAGATATATCATAATCTACACTTGGAAAATCCTGGAAGGAATGGTCCCGAATCTGCACACAGAAATCACTCCCTACGAAAGTAAAAGACTGGGCAGGCGATGCAAAATACCCCCAATTAAAAGTAGGGGCGCCATTGGTACACTAAGAGAAAACACCATGAGTGTCCGGGGCCCAAGACTGTTCAACAGCCTCCCCTCAAGCATTAGAGGAATTACCAATAAACCCTGGCTGCCTTCAAGAGAGGGCTGGACAGATACATAAAGTCAGTGCCGGATCAGCCGGGCTGTGGCTCGTACGTTGGACTGCGTGCGGCCAGCAGTAACAGCCTGGTTGATCAAGCCCTGATCCACCGGGAGGCCTGGTCATGGACCGGGCCGCGGGGGCGTTGATCCCCGGAATAACCTCCAGGTAACCTCCCCTTATGTAAATAATGTAGTGTGAGGATATGCGGCTTTTTCCCCCACCCCACCCTTCATGACCTTGACCCACTGGCTCCCTCCCTCCCTCTCTCATCTCCCATACACACTTGGTACATACGTCTCCCTCCCTGGAGATCTCACCCGCCACTGCCGGACACCTCACTCTCCCTCACCCACCACTCCTGAGCACCTCACTCCCCCTCACCCACCACTACTGAGCACCTCTTCTTCATACATCAGTTCAGGAGACTGTCCAAATGCTTGCTCTCCTGGAGATATCTGTTCCTTGCTAAACTTTTGCCCTCAGCTTTGTAGGCATAAGTTTGTTTAGTTAGTTATTTACAACTTGGCAGATATTTTAGTTTGATAGCTTTATAATGCATTTCAGTCCCATCATGCGGGCAGTAGACAAAACGTTATCAAACACATAATGGTTCCACACACAATAGATTTTGCCACCGAAGTGGCTAGTTTATTGTGCACCTCATATCCATCCTGTGGACGGTAGCGCAAGAGCATATGGATATACAAAAGGCCTAGGAACAAGGCTCCAAAAGGGTTAATACGTGTACATTTGGATTTATATGTACAGTTCACTTATCTCTTACAACCAAATTTAGGAAATTTGCTTAGTATCTGGTATCTTGTTTTCATTAATAAGATATCTTGACATGTCACATAGGTTATTATACTGTATCTCCATATTCCTCAGTAAGTGGACAATTAAGCGCATAGTGTTCAAGACAGTGACCATATGCCTGATCACATAATATGCATTTAGTTTGATCATCATCTGTCTCTCTCTCAAGCTGCCAGAAGTACTTGTAACCACTACAACATCAGTCGGTCTGTTCACATTGCAAGTTGCTTCATAAACATACTTATCTACGTTCATGTTATCATAGTGGGTTATAGATCCTACTCAGGCTTCTGATTGCATTCCTATAACATCCATTTTCATTATTTACTTCAATCCTAATATTATTCCTAATGCTAGACACAGATATACCAAAGTTATATTTTATATTCTCCTTCAGGGTACTCTTCTTGGCTAACATATCAACTTTATCATGAAGGAGTAGTCCAAGGTTCCATACACACTAGTCTTCAGCAGCAAAATGCAACCATTCACGGGGGTGTATTCAGTAAATTAAAGTTCAACAATAAAAGCATTAACTGGAAGCAAATAAACCATGACAAAGGTGAAATGTGCTGGTAATAAAATGTGATTGACGTAGATTTGAACCAGTATCTGGGGTGGATGAGCTCAGCGGCACTAAAAGTATGTTCCAGATACGTACTGTTAAGAAAAAAGATGCAAGTTAGCAAGAGTGAGGTACCCCCTTTACTGAAGAAGACGGAGAATTACGGAATGTCTCAGTGACTACATACTTTCTGAAGAACGAAAAGAAACACTAGCAAGGGAAATGGAAAATATTGAGCTCAAACTGAAGGCATCATGCCGGGGCAAGGAAAGGCAGAGGGAACGAAAATCCACCAACGAAATTGAGTGAAATCGTAAATAATTATTCTTACGTGCAAATTCGAAAGTTAAAACCACATCCAGTAAAAGGCCCTTTGCCTGAAGAAGATGGAAACTACACTAATGAAAACGAAGAAATAAGTGACATATTGAAGTTGCAACATGACTGTTCAGCGAGCCATTAATCAGTCTAAAGATTGACAATCCAAGTGAGTTTTTCATGGATGAGACTCAAAATCCTGCTGGCATAACTAACCCCTCTTGACTTAGAGTAAGCAATAGATTGCATGCCCTTGTACAGTGTCCCAGGCCATGACTCGTGCAACTCCATATTCATCAATAACTGCAAGAAACCATTATCTCATGCGTAGAATATTCTATGAGAAAGGAGCGGACACAGAAATCATCCCTCTATCTTTAAAAACCACTGACATAGCCCCATTCCATAAAGGTGGCAGTAAAGCAATTGTAAAAAAAAAAAAGCTGTAGACCGATAGCGTTGGCATCCCACATTATCAGAGTCTTTGAGTCTTAAGAAACAGACTGCCAGTCACGTAGAATCTCGGTAATTGCGCAACCTAGGGCAGCATGGGATTAGAGCAGATCTCTCCTACGTTCAACGTAGGCAGATGGATATTTAATTTACTAAATAATAATTGGAAAAACTAAGTGTTTTGCCGTTCTGGACCAAGCTAAAAAAAACTGAACTGTTAGTAGATGGCAGCGCTGTATGACTCTGGTGGGTTTACCGCTTAGTTTTGATGGGCTGGGGGTGCTAGGAAGTGGGGTTAGGGAAGGGATGCGTACTGTCATTTCCCCTATCAAAGAGGGTTGTTGATGCAACTGTGTTGCCGTCACTCCTCTAACTTTAATGAACCTTGATTATAAGGCTCATTAGTTGTAAGCCTGGGATTGTAGTTTAGACAGTTAAATTAAACTAGGAATATAGGCGTAAGTAGCAACGATATAGCCAGTCTCACTGCAGATCGCCTATATGGCAACTTTGCCAGGCGGTAGAGCCCAAACATATTTGCTTCTAAGTCTCGCACATGGAACTTTCACTCTATTGAATGATTTGAGTTTGACCTGTACCTCGTTACAGTATTTCCTCCATTCTTGCACAGAGCAGCAGTTGAAACTTGTCCTCGTTTAACATCATATTGTTGTTCAAGGCCTGCCGAAAGACTTGCTCTCTATCCGCCTGAAGATTGATGCCACTCTCATATCGATACTGGTGTCATCAATAAAGGATGTTAGGGTGGTGCTGTGATTTATATCCTTGTCAGTGTCGGATATATAAATGAAAATCAAGTGCGGCGAGTACCGTGTTCCTCACCAGGCAGTCTCCGACTTCACGCCGTTTGCTACAACTCTCTGGGTTGTATTACAATTAAATATCCATCTCACCACTTTTTCATGTATTTTATGCACAGTCACACAATACCAAGGGCTAGATCAACTAGATTGTGATAGATATGAGAGCCAGCAGGTCGCCGGCAGTAACAGCCTGGTTGATTAGACAAGCTGTGAAAAGTAGGAAAATTCTCGAAAGCTTTCAAAGGTACATCAATGGTATACCAACTCCAGCAAATGCAAGGCTATGAAAATTGGGGATGAACAGAGAAGTCTGTTTCTGGTCTTCTTTAGTGTATGTACTAGTGAATACACTAGAACAGTGTGATGGGCATCATTACGAGTGTGTGCAAGGCCAACATAAGGGGCACGTAATTACCCTAGTCTTCGTTATTAGAAGACTGGGGAACTTGCGTGCCTATTAATCCGTATGTGCACCAGCTAGAAAAAACTTTTCCACTCCGCCCCCCCTCCCCCCCTCCCTATCCCCTCCCATTTTGGGTTCCAACCTTCCTCGTGTCCTGTCCATCTACCTATTTTCTGAGCCAGACCATAGTAAATAAAGAGAAGGAAGTCCAAAAATAGCGCCACTGGTTCAGGAGACCAGAGGCCCACTGCTTTGTATGTGACCTCACTTCTTCATACCCCACTCAAACCTTTCCTATACCCTCTTATTTACTCATCCCTTCACTCCTCTCCAAATCCCTCGCACGCCAATCACCCACTCCCTCCTCATACTGTCCTTCCCACATTTCTCTGTTCCATCTCTTCCTCGTCTCTCTCTCTTACATTTCCTTCCTCATCTCCCAGCTTGGGAGTATATTTTTTTTTATCCTTCGTATGGGAGTCTTTCATGTGTTGTGTTGGGTATTGAAAAGGCGGGAGAAGAACCTCTTGTGTTTCTGAGGCCTGTGAGGTGATAGAACTGTCAAGACCCGCTTACAACCAGTCACTCCTGTACGAGACAGAAAGAGTAGAGACAGGGACCGTCCTTGCCGTCAGGGATTGGCAGAGGGGAGAGTCAGGGAGAAAGAAAAGGAGACGAGACGGAAATATCCCCTGGAGGTTACCTGGAGGTTATTCCGGGGATCAACGCCCCCGCGGCCCGGTCCACGACCAGGCCTCCCGATGGATCAGGGCCTGATCAACTAGGCTGTTACTGCTGGCCGCACGCAGTCCGACGTACGAGCCACAGCCCGGCTGATCCGGCACCGACTTTAGGTATCTGTCCAGCTCTCTCTTGAAGGCAGCCAGGGGTTTATTGGCAATTCCCCTAATGCTTGATGGGAGGCTGTTGAAACAGTTTTGGGCCCCGGACACTTATGGTGTTTTTCTTGGGTGTACCAGGGCCCCCCTATTTTTTAAATGGCGGCATTTTGCATCGCTGGCCCAGTCTTTTACTTTCGTAGGGAGTGATTTCTGTGTGCAGGTTTGGGACCATTCCTTCCAAGATTTTCCAAGTGTAGATTATGATATATCTCTCCCTCCTGCGTTCCAACGAGTACAAGTCAAGTGCTTCCAAGCGTTCCCCGTAGTTTTAAAGGGGCTTGACAGAACTTATACGTGCAGTAAAGGATCCCCTGTACACTCTAGATCTGCGATTTCACCTGCTTTGTATGGAGATGTTAATGTACAGCAGTATTCCAGCCTAGAGAGAACAAGTGATTTGAAAAGGATCATCATGGAGGTTTTCTACCAGGGGGAAACAAACACAAACGCGCGCGCGCCACACACACACACACACACACACACACACACACACACACACACACACACACACACACACACACACACACACACACACACACACACACACACAAACACACATTTACAAAGGGGTTTTTAAAGGGTTAGGTTAAAAGCTCGTACCTTTATTTTACAAGGTAGGAGCTGTTACCTCCCTTAGTTCATTTGAAAGCCTTTTTTATTATTAGGAAACAAACTAATAGGAAACAGGATGAAGTTGGAGCCATCTGTAGGCCAACGATTTCATTGGTCACTGACTTTATTTCATTGATGTCGTTATGCTGTACGAACATGTTCCAGACTGGATTCATTCTAGGAATGAATGTTCTCAGATGAAGTGTTGTTCTTGAGAATGGTACAGCCAGAGTGTAGTTGCAGTTTCCTGCCCGTCTTGTTGTGTAGAAGCTGTGAATTGGAGCCAAGTGTGGTACTTAGATAAAATTGGCCTTGTACGTAACAGTAAGGCCACCCACATCTTTCCGATTTTTGAAGTCTCTGCGAAATGAAAGATCTACCAGGCTGGGTCCAGGGAGAGACAATGCTTCTTGCCTGTTCTCGTTCTGTCAAGAAATCGTGCGAGCGGGAGGCGGCATCGAAGAAATGGCGTATATTTCAGGCGGAGTGCACCTGTGGCTCGTACGTCGAGCAGATAAAGATACCCTTTTTGCATTAGCTTTTGGTCGCCTTGCAAAATTTGTTACCGGTTTTCTGTTTAATTTTAAATTTCATAATGATAAACCTAACCTTGGGTTCCAATTTTTGAAGTTAATTCATTCCATCGGTGTCTGAGATCACATTTGTTTTTCCAAAAGCAAATTAAGCGGGTGTTTGATATAACAAAAGAGTACTGGAATTTCTTCCTGGGAAAAGTAAATGTTAGAGACAATAAAATTTATTTATTAGACATGGGTTTTGGGGATGAGTGAAAAACATTGAAGAAACATTCCAAAACAGGGGGCCCAAACTTTTCCCATTGTGTCATTTCACACACCACACCCCACACACACACAACCCCACACCACACACCCACACACACACACACACACACACACAACACGCGCGCGCCCACCTTGGCTCTCCCTCCCCCCTGATTGGGGGGGTGTGGTTTTTCCCGAGAACATCAAATGCGGTTCTTTGATGCAGTTTTCTGGATTTTTTTTGGGCCCTTTTTTAAAAAAGGTTGAATCCCCCGGGTGCATCTGGAAGTTGGGGTTTGGGTTTTTTGCTTGGGGCCCTGAAGAATGTTGTTTTTGTTTCTTGAGACGAGAAGCTCTTTTTAAGTTGTTTTTTTTTTTTGCCGTGACTTTATTCAAATTGGTGTTAGTGGGCGTGCACCAGAAGACTTTTTTTTTTTCTTTTTTTTTGTCATTCCCGTCTTCCCCTCTCCTTCCTCTTTTTCTCTCTCTCTCTCTCTCTCTCTCCTCTCTCTCTTTTTTCTCTCTCTCTCTCTCTCTCATGTCTCTTTCTCTCCCCCTTTTCTCTTGCTTGTTTTGCTCTTGCTCGCTTCTCGCTTTCGCTCTCCTTCCCCTCTTTATTTTCTCGTCACACAGTCCCTTCTATCCTTTTATTCTGTTTCCCTTCCCTTTCTTCCACCCCCCCCTCTCTCTCTCTCTCTCTCTCTTCTCTCTCTCTCTCTCTCTCTCTTCTCTCTTCTCCTCTCTCTCTCTCTCTCTCTCTCTCTTTCCCCCCCCTTCCTTCCCCTCTTCCTCGCCCCTCCCACCGTCTTGCTCCCCCTTTTTTTTCCTAGGGTAGGTCATACGTTGTATTTTTTTAGGTAAATACCTCATTTTTTGGGGAAAAATTTT
>NC_069425.1:28869491-28883251 GCF_026875155.1 Cherax quadricarinatus
ATTAAAAGGTTCAAAGGAAAAAATTGAAAATTTTTCAAAGAAAAGGAAAAGGGCATATAGTGTAACAGTGAAAGAACATAAGTGTAACAAGTAAAAGGGTTTCTTTAGGAAACCTAGTAAAGGTTCATAAAGTGTAACAAATGAAAAGTTCATAAGTGTAACTTTGAAAAGGTCATAAAGTGAAAACAGTAAAAAAGTTTATATGTGTAACTGTAAAAAAAGTTCATAAAGGGTAACTAGTGAAAATTTAAAGAAGGTAACAAGTAAAAAATTTCAAAAGAATAACTAGGAAAGTTTCTAAAGTTTTAAGTGGGAAAAGGGTTTCAAAAAGGTAAAAAAGGAATGGTTTTTAACTAGGAAAGGTTCATATATTTTAAACTAGTGAAAGGTTCATATAGTGAAATGAAAGGGTTTCCCAATAAAAGGTAACAATTGAAAGGGTTCAAAAGTGTAAAAAAGGGTTTCCCAATAGGTAACCTGGGAAAAGGGGGGGGTTCTTATAGGAAAGGGGGGGGGGGGGAAAGGGGGTTCATATTTTTAATAAAAGGGGTTCATATAGTGAAACTAGAAAAATTTTTATAAATTGAACCTATTTAAAAGGGGTTCATATAGGAAACCTAGGAAGGTTCATATAGGGGTAACTATAAAAGGGTTAAATATGGGAAACTATTGAAAAGTTCATATAGTGTAATGAAAGGGCCCAATAGTGTAAAAAAGGGTTTTCATAAGTTAACATTAAAAGGGTTCCCATATAGTGTAAAAAAAGGGTTTCCCATATAGTGTAACTAGTGAAAAGTTCAAAATAGTGTAACAAATGAAAAAGTTCAAAGGGGTAACTAGGAAAATTCATAAGTGAAAACAATAAAAGGGTTTTCATATAGCATAACTAGTAAAAAGTTAAATATAGCGTAACATAAAAAGGTTATTTTATTTGTAGTGAAAAGTTCCTATTAGTGTAATTTGTAAAAAAGTTCATAGGGGTAACTAGTGAAAAGTTCATATAGTCTCTGAAGTATTACCATTTCCTAGTAAACATTTTCCCATTAACCAGTGTACCAGTAATGACCCTACCAACCTTGGTGTGTAAATCACGGTTATTCAAAAAATTGCCCTGACCATAGCAGGATTTCAAACACCCCACCCCGTAGGCCCCTTTTGGGTTTTCAGTCGAAGATAGCACAGAGAGGGGAAAGGGGCGGCTTTTTGGGTGCTTTTCCCCATATTTTCCCTTTATATTATACTACTACCAGCCAACTTAGTTTTCCCTTACCCCCCATCCACGTTTCAAAAAACCCCCTTAAACAAAGGGTGGCACTGGTGTGGCGGGGGTTTTTTAAGGGGTATTTAAAAAAACCTTTAGAAAACTGTTTGGGGGCCCCCGCAGGTCAGGGGTGAACCCGCCCACCCACCTCCAGCTAGCCGGCTTACCCTCACCAAAACCACCCTGTGTACTCCACCTGCAAGCCGGGTTGAAAAGCCTTTTTTCCCAAGGGTTTCCCTTGCTTAGTTTGTGTCCCTAATTGCTTCAATCCTCCGAGGGGTTGACCCGGATTTTTGAAATTTAAATGCCAGTCAATAAGCCAGATTTGTGGAAGTGAACGCTAGCCCAGCCTCCCTCAGCCTACCACCAAACCGCCTTCCTGTCATCCACTGCCCTTCATTGCTGTGTGCATCCTTTTCCAACCCCTTCCAGCCCCAGCCATTCTCAGGGGTTTAAGCCAGCGGGCCAGCACAGTTTCCAACCCCCGCTGGGAGGAGAAGTAAGCCACAAAAAGTTCCTCTAAATATTGCCGCATATCGTTTTGTGCTTGGATGCGGGAAAAGAGTGGCCCTTAAACTTCCCTGTGGCATTGTGATTTGTTAAGCCACCTTGTGCTGGGGGAGAAGTGAAATGGCAGTGAAAGCGCACGGGGCCCGTTTTGTTCCGCTGCCCCCCCCACCCAACCACCACCCCCCCAACACCTTGCCACCCACCTCATCTACCTGTGGGGTTTTTTTTTTTCCACCCCTTTTTCCCCCGGGGTCCTAGTACTGCTTTGGGCTCACATAATTGGTCAAGAGATTGTGCGGGGCGCCAACGAAAAAAGCCAGTTTTTGGGAGTTAAACCTAGAAAGCCAATTTTTTCCCCGCACAGGACGTCTTCTCCTCAACACTAGTAAACCCGCTTCTACCCCAAACTTCATGATAATTTTCTAAGACTTTTTTCCGCATTTAAAGCCCATTTACGTGGGGTGAGACACTTACATTTAAATTTCTTGTGTACTCTAAGCCTTGTGTTTTCAGGGGTAACTCAGGGGTTTCCTTTTGATCATTATTTTTGCAAATTTTTTTCAGTTTTAATCGCTCTTTCTCAAAATTTTTTTAAACTGTTTTTTTTTAAATGCTACTCTCTGCCCTGTAGTAATATTATTGTGTAGTGTACCAGTCATCTTTTTCCGTGTGAAGATTTTATTCTTTTTTTATCTTGAATTCTTTCAGAAATTGAATTTTCCCAGTTTTTTTGTCATATACCAAATTATCCTTTTATTTCTATGGAAACCTTTTTTTTCCGTAGGGCCACATGTCTCTTTCCCCCTGATCTTTTGGGCAGACTTGTGTACCGTTTTTTGCCAGCAATTTTTGTCGTATCGTCAACCCAAGTTTTTTGTTGTAAGAATATACTAAAAAAAATAAATAAGGAAAATTTTTGTGTGTCCCCCCCGCCATTTTGTAAGTTTTTGTGTGCCCCCCTTTTTTAAAGTGTTACCTTCCAGTTTTTTTTTTTGGGTTTTTATTTTTTTCAAATTTTTCATATTCTTTGAAAAATTACTCTTAGGGGTAATTTCAATTTTTTTTTTAAAAAAACTTTTAAGGGGGTTTTCTTTTACCTGTTGAGTAAATTTTTTTTGTCAAATTTAAAATTTAAAGAGTTAAATTTTTTTTAAATTCAGTTTTTTCTTCAATTTTTATTTTATTTTAACTTAAAATTTTTCCCCCTTAACTTTATTTCGCATTGATTATTTCTGCGTCTTATTTTCTTGCAAATTGTTTTTTGCGTGAAATTTTTTTTCTTTATTGACATTATTTTTTCTCAGTTCATTATTTTTTTAGTCCTTTTTTTTCATTTTTTTAATTTTTTCCCCATGTTGTCCTTTTGTATTTTATTTTTAAATTTTGGTTTTTTGCATTCTTAGAAAAATTTTAAAAATTTCCCCCCGTTTCTCTTTGCATACAATTTTGTGATTTTTTTTTTATACTTTTTAAAAATTGATTTTCAGTTTTATTTGTTAATTTCTTTTTTAGCAAAAAGTAAAAAGGGCAGCTCATTTTTCATTTAATTTTTAGGCTCCCGTAATTTCTTAAATTGTAAATTTCAAAGTATTTTTTTTTTTTAAACTTGTCCAGCAGTCCTTTACATTGATTGTTCCCCTTTCCCCTTGCAGTGTATCTTTAAAATTTTTTTTTATTACTTCTGCAAATTAATTTTCATCCTTTTATTTTTAAATTTTTAAAATTTTAAAATCATTTTTATTATTCATTATTTTTAACCCTTTTTTGTTCCCCGTGCAAATTCCCTTTGGGCCCTTATGCCTCACAACCGCCAAAGGGTTAAATTTAGTGAATGTCGACACTCAACTTCTCAGGCTAAAGCTGCTCCCGTCATCCGTCCTCACATTCCTTATGGACTGACAGAAACCCACCCAGACACTGAACACTACAGTTTTAACCCCGTGATTTCCTTTAAAGCTTACCCTTTTTTCAAAGGCCATGTAACCCTAGGCCCTTTAAACCTTGGTTTTTCTGCCAATTTTTTTCTCGTGTTAATGCCTAGTTTAAGGCCCCTTTAGAGGAAATTTTTTAATTTAGACTTGCGAAAGAAAACTCTTCATCGGTCCCCCCCGCTGCTGTTTTCCCCTTGTTATCCCCCTTAATTTAAGGGGAGACTTTAGGGAAACTTACTAAGTGGTCCCAAATCGAGGGGAAATGATTCGTTTTTTCCTTGAAAAAGGAAAAAAAAAGCTGATTTCCTAGTCGTTCTTTGGGAACTAGTGAATGCAAAACCCATGCTAATGAAACGTTTTTTTAGTGGGAAATTTTCTGTTAGTTTGACAAACTTTTATCAAACATTTATCAATGCTGTCCATCCCCCCCTTTTGTTTCCCGCGAGGATAAAACCCTCCACACAAAACGTTTGGGTAAAAAAGAATTTTTGGGGCAATCCCAAAAAACTAATCCGCCTGCTTTTCCCTTGTGCTTATAGCTTTTAAACCTTTCCAAAATGTGACGATGGAACCCCTTACAACCCTAAAAAAAAGTACGTCCTTTTGCCCCCAGGGGGACTTTTTCCCCTGTATCAAAAAATAATTTCACCCCTATGGCTCAGGGCTTTCAAACCACCTCTTTTTTGTGCCCCAGCGACAAATCGTGGCTCCAAAAAATCTCGGGGATCAAACCCAAGGGCCAGTGTACAGAGTCATTAAAAACCTCGTAGATTCATATACATTCAGTAACCATAGTCAGGGACTTGTTTCAACTGGTGGTTTCTGTACCCATATTGCAAAAAATTGTCCTTATAGTCACCCCCAAAAGGCGTTTGTGCGATGATAGAAACCTTTAATTTCCCCCACTGTACTTTTCATAGAATACAAGGGGCATGAACACATCCGGTGCAAGCTCTCACAACCCCTTTATACTCCCAGGGCTTTCTGTGGCCGTTTTCCCCCCCCCAAACCCGTAGAAGGGAAAAAGAAAATTGTGGTTTTCAAAAAAACCAAACCCCGGCCCCAATTTTTCCCAAATTTTGGGGGGAAATTTGAGCGCCCCAGCCCAAAACCCTCCCCTGGTGACAGTAGGGAAAATGATTTCACCATCCCCTTTTACAAATTTCCCTTTTAAGCCTTAAGCAGTCCCCGAGAATGACAATCCTGCTGAAAGATGTTGCTTCACAAAGTCTCTGACGAGATGATTTTTGGGGGTGAAGGAACAAATCTTTGGGTGATGAAAAATCCACCTTTTTGTTTTTCACATAACTTCCCAAACAACCATAGGCCCTATAGTGCAAGCATTTGTTCATAATGCGCCCGTATTTTATTTTTTCAAGGACTCGGGCGCAAGTCAGTATTTATCAAAGGGCCCATTTGTTTAGGGGATAAGCAAATTACCCCAGTCCTTCTCGTAGAAACCCCACTCATGTTTTCCTTTCCCTTTGTGGAGTCCCGGGTTTTCACCCGCGTGTCCAAAAGGGCGGAAATTTTCCCCCACTTTTTCTACCAAGTTTGAGACTTCACGCTTCCTTCCTTGTTTTTCGACCCCAAATTTCTTTCCCTGGTGACCTTCTACTGGGGTTTGCTTTTCCCTGCAACCCTTTCCATTTTTCCCCGATCCTTATCGATGGGAAGCCCAAATTGAGACTTGATCGTACCATTTTGGGGTTCCCAGTTTGGATCCGGGATCAAAACCATACGGGCCACGGGATTTACGACATTCGAATTAAGTCCTTACGGGCCCAAGTGCTTTTTCCCAGAAGCGTACCCAAGGGGTTTTCGGCACTATGATCCTGTCACCCCTTCTGTGTTCCTGCAACTTCAGTTTTGGGCAAGATATTTCCCATTACCTCAATTTTGTCCGAGGATGCCCTGACTCCCTTGATGCTGGGGGCCTATCCCTGCAATGTTCTCTAGTTAAGAAAGTGGTTTCTCTAGTTCAAGTAGTGGTTTCTCCACGGGGGACCCCTTGTCAGAAAACGATTACTTGAAAACTGTAATGCCATCTCTTGTTGATTCCCCTTTCCCATCTGCAGAAAGACTTTCGTCGGGGGCTGGGGCCCTCACTGGGGTGTCTGTTGTTTTTTCCTAGTGTTCCAATGGGGGAAAAAACTTCCTAGTTGACAGTGTTTCCTTTAAAAGAAAAAAAGGCCCATTTTTTGGGAAACTATCCTTACAGTTTTTAAGAGATAGTAAGTTTCCTTTTTTTTTCCACTATCCCCTTCTGGTCCAGTGTTCGTCTAAAAAGAAAATTCCCAAATCTTTTTTTGCCCTTTTTTCACTACCTTACCCTGTTCAGGAAAAGGTTTGATTTTGTCACCTGACCAGGGGGGTTGGGTTGCTTTTTTCAACTGGGGAGCCCTAAACCATTTCACTGGATCGATCTTTTTCCACCAGTTGAGGAGAAAGACATAGTTTCCCAAATGACCCCCCAGATAAGTCAAGCTTTGGGTTGACTTTTTTTGAAAAAACGGGGGAAAAAACCCATTGCCTTCCCCAGGTGAGAAATGGGAAATACAAAACCTTATTGTCCCACCCGTTTTCCCACTTAAACCTTTGGTACTAGGCCTACTATATCCCTTTCGTACAGAATGCCCATTCACAAGTTGCTGTCCCCAGAAAAATTGATAAATTAAAATGCTTGATGAGGGAAAGTTATTGCACCTAGAAAATTCACGTTGGGAATGCCCCTTGATCCTAGAAACCTAAGAAGGATGGAAATTTGGGGTGCCCAGTGATTGACTTTTAGGAATTTTAAATGAAAAAAAACTACCCAGATTGCTTCCCATTTCCCTGTACGGGGGTGATCTTTTACGTAACATCGGGGGAATAACAAAGCCTTTTCAACCCTGGACTTGTTAAAAGGGGTTTTGGCAATTCCCTCTTCACAAACCCAGCCAAGAGCTAACAAACATTTTTCCACTCCTACAGGTCATTATCACTTCCCCCTATGGCTTTTTGGTTTTAGGGATCCCCCCCTATCACTTTTTCCCCCGGGGCTCATGACTAATTTTTTGGAGGTGGTCTCATAGGTAATGCACTTATGGGGAAACTTAGATGACAATGGGTTCATTTCTAAAGACGTGGTTTTACCACTTGAAAAGACTTGATGAAGTACTTGGAAAAGCTTGAAGAACCCAATTTAAAGATCAAACTTTTCAAAAATGCCCAAATTTTTCAGATCAGAAATTAAGTTTTTTTTGGGTCAGTAGTCACTCCTAGAGGGGTTACGACTGCCCAAAGAAATTTAACTCCCAGTACAAAATTTTTTCCAACTCCCAAAACCCCTGAGGGCCGGGTAAGATACTTTGGGGGGCTTGGGGCGGTTTTTAAGATTTTTTTCATTGCCAATTTTTTTTCCATAGTGCTCCTCTAAATTGCTTAAAAAAAGATGCTCCTTTTGTTTGGCCCTTTCCGTCAAGAAAAAAGCTTCCAAACTCAAAAAGAAAAACTAAATCTGCCCCAAATTTTGGAAATTTCCAGATTTTTCAACCCCTTCTATCTGACAACTGACCCTGTTTATTGGCATAGGTCCCCGAACTATTTTCCAAAAGACGGGATGGCAAGAAACAACACAGTTGCTTTTTTTGCTACCCGAGCCCTTACGAAGGCTGAACGTAATTATACAGTAACGAGCAAGAAGCTTTAGAAAATATTTGGGCCTTTAAAGCACTTCCGAGACACAGTACTCTTTTATGTCTTGACAGACCACGCTCCACTGATACCTTTTTTTCCAGAACAAACAACCTACTGGAAGGTTAGCCAGAGGGAAACTTGACTACCCCAAAAGTTCAACCCACTTTTGAACATTTTACTTACCTGGCAATTTCAAAGTAGTCGCAGATGCCTTATCCGCCCATTTTTGTTATTTAACTGCCCCCTCCATTTATGCCTGAGGAGTAAAGAAGCTCAACGAACAGATCCCATGTGGTCGGGGTGTGATTAAATTTTCCCTCCCCTCCCAGGAAGATCTTATTTGATTTTGGAACCCACCAGCACCCATCAGGACTTTGTAAATGAACCAAAAATTTCCTGAATCGAACAGCCGATTTGGGGGACCCCCTTAGCGGGAAGAGTTTACCAGTTAGTAATTCCACAGTCACTATGACTGGGGTTTACTCTAAACAGTTTAGTTCAGATGTACCAGGTTTTTGCTCACCCTGGTATGGATCTTTCATTTTAAAAAAACAACCCCAGATTGAAATATTTTTGGCCTCGTATGGCAACTAAAATTTTTCGGGAGTAGGGGTTAAGAAATGTAGGGTCTGCTTTCCCAAACAAAAAGGGTAATGCTAATGGCCCTTTAACCAACCCAAGTTTTACCCAAAACCACTAGCGAACCGTGGGAAAGAGTTCCCGTAGATTTGTTAACTAATTTTTAATGTTCCCTTTCCCGGGCAAAAAAACATCTATGTTTTTTGGTAGATCATTTCACCAAAAATTTTTGAGTTAGTTTTTTCCCATTGCGATAAGACTGCCGAGACAGTACTAAAACGTTTTAAAAAAATGATTATCTGCAGGCATACCAAACCCTAAGTCCCCAGTAACAGATAATGAAAGGGGAATTCTTAATTTAAAATTTTTTTGAAAATTTTTGCACCCCTTTTACCCGATCCTAAATCCCCCATTTTTCCTCATCATCCGCCAGCAAAAGGGTTAGCGGAACGTACTAATAAAAAAGTACTTGATATCTTGAGAGCCACTATCATCCCCAAAAAGGTTTAAACTTGGGATTTAAGTTATACCTGATGTGCAGTGGGGGCATTTAAATTTTCTTACAGTGTTTTTTTATAGGTGACACTCCACATTATGCATTGTATGGTAAAGAAAAAACCTTTTCCTTATGAGTTGCTATATTTTAATCCAAACCCCAAAATTAAAAACCCGGGGGTTTCATAGCAAAATGTACCAGCTTAGCTCAAAGGGGTTTTTTGAAGAATCCGTGAAAAAACTTCATAAATCAACAGCGAATTTACAAGAGTTTCAAACACTCGAGCAAAGCCATCCCAAAAACAAAAATAGGGTTTGGGGGGGGAGGGTTGCTGACCCAACAAAACGTCGCAATTTCCTAAGTTGATCAAAAGTTTGTTGGTCCTTATCGAGTAGTTGACATATCACTGGCAATAAAATATTAGGTTAGAGAAAATTAAAATACTGGTCAGTTTTAAAGAAAACGCCAAATTTTGTCATATGAAGTTAGTATGTGATGATGATGAGCCCAACCCAGACTAATGTGACGGGCTCTGACAATCCCCTGATCCTGTACTCCTACCTCTTTATACTCCCGTCAGACGATCAAACCGAATGTCGTTATTCCCCCACAAAATGACGGATTGAGAAATCCCAAGTACATTTGTAATACCCAAATTTAGATTTTCCTCAAAAACGCATGTTTGCCAGTTTCAAAAAGAGTTTGATCCCCCCAGAGATGCACCCATTTGCATATAAACCAAATTTTCACCCTAGCGAGTTTGGGGGTTTTATGTTTAAAAAACCTGTAAAAAATGAATAATTACAGTATCAAACCCATCAGTATTTAATTTTTTTTTTTTTTGTGTTCCCCGTTTTTCTCCGAATTTTGGGGAGTTAAAAGTCTAGATTTTTAGTGCACTGAATCTGCCCTTTCCCGTTTAAAAACTTCTTTCTTTTTATATATTCCCTTTCCCCAAATCCGTAGATCACAGAATACAGATTTGACCCCTCAAATTTTTTTTTTTTCACTTCTATTTGTTAAACCCAAAGTTTTAGTTTTTAAATTTGATGAGTTGTACTATAAATTTTACCCCTTTTAAATTTCATTTTTCAGTTTCATTATAAATTTTAATTAAAGTAAGCTTCCATTCCAATATTTTTACTTATGTAGTTATAATGTTCAAATTTTTGTGTACTTTGACATTGTATGAATCGCCCAAGCCGTTTCACCTGCCGTCCCTAGTTTGTATTAAATTGTAAGTCGGGAAAGACATACTTTTGTTTTCGCCGAGGTCTAATAGTAAAATACCTTTCCTAGTAAACCAAAATTACCGTAACCCATTTTACCAGTAGTGAACCCCCCTACCAACCGTGGGGTGTGAATTTAATGTTATTCAAATTGTGCTGACCATAGGGAGGATTTCAAAAACCCCCCCCCTAGGCACTTGGGGGCCAGTCGAAAAATAGGCAGCCAAAAAGAGAGGCAGGGCGGCTGTTGGTGCTTTCCCATCTTTCCATTTTTAAATTTTTACGTACTACCCGCCTACGTGATATTCTTACCCCATCCACGTTTTTCGAAAACCCCCTTGACAATAGGGGGTAACTAGTGGGGAAAAATTCATATAGTGTAGGGAAAAAATTTATATTTGTGTAAATAGTGAAAAAATTCAAATATTTTTAACTAGTGAAAAGTTCATATTGTAGTGAAAAGTTTTATATAGTGTAACTAGTTTAAAGGTTTTTATAAAAGGTTGGGGAAAATAGTGAAAAGTTTTTATAGGTTTAAATAGTGAAAGGTTCCCTATAGTTTAAATAGTGAAAAGTTCATATAGTGTAACTATGAAAAGTTTATATGTGTAACTAGTTTAAAGGGTTTATATAGTGTAACTATTTAAAAGGGGTTTATATAGTGTAACTATGAAAAGTTCATATAGTTGGGAACCCAGGGGAAAAGGGTTTTTATAGGGGGTTTAAATAGTTTAAAAGTTCATATAAATGTAAACTAGTGAAAGTTTCATATAGGGTAACTAGTGGAAAAAATTTATATGTTTTAACTAGTAAAAATTTTATATGGGTGTTTAAATAGTGAAAAGTTCATATAGTGTAACTATTTAAAAAATTCTTTATGGTGTAACTAGTGAAAAGTTCATATAGTGTAACTAGTAAAAAGTTCATAGTGTGTTAACTAGTGAAAAGTTCATATAGTGTAGTGAAAAGTTCATAGGTGTAACTAGTGAAAAGTTCATATAGTGTAATAGTAAAAAGTTCATAGGGTGTAACTAGTGAAAAGTTCATATGAGTGTAAGTGAAAAGTTCATATATGTAACTAGTGAAAAGTTCATATAGTGTAACTAGTAAAAAGTTCATATGGTTGTAACTAGTGAAAAGTTCTTTTAAGTGTAGTGAAAAGTTCATATAGTGTAACTAGTGGAAAGTTCATATAGTGTAGTGAAAAGTTCATACAGTGTACCTAGTGAAAGGCTCATGCAACTACTGGGGTGTGCAGGCGCCCCCGGGTTTTGCTTTTATGTAGACCCTTTCTTGTTTTGATTGCCGTATTATAACCTGAGCAGGCTTCTTTAAACTTACTTTGATGAGTTTCGAGTGTTTCTAGCCCCGGAGCCCGGCCATGGGCTAGGCTCGTCTGGTGACTACCGTCAAACTTTATCCAGGTGTATCCTACGAAGAAGGAATGTCGGGATTGTTATTTGCGTTTGTAGGCGAAGGACTTATTAAATCGTTCATGGCTGACTCATCTTAAGGTGATGCTCTGAGTTTAGGGTTATGTAGGTTTCATATTTGAATATTTCTTAACGGCCCAAAAAAACAAAACTTGGAATTGGGTTTGGGCAGCTTCAGTTTTTGGGGCGCTTTGTTCAAAATTTTTGTATTGTTATTGGGGTGCGTAGGTTTCCCTTTTGCCAATTTACCGATTTTATTAATCAAATTGGCCTGTATTTTGAAGAGTTGTTCATATGTACTCAGTTACTGAACATTACATATGATGTAGTATATATTCGAAGTGTTGGCGGTCTAAAAAAAAAAAAAAAAAAAAATTGTTGTTATACTTTTACAGGGTACAACTTTAAAAGATCGAGCATGTTTTGAAAAAAAATGGCCCCAAGTACCCTTGTCGTTTGGGCTTCTTCAATTTGAGATTGGTTTAAATGGAAAATGGTAGCAAAGTCTGTAATTGCAGTGTGTATTCCTGGAGCTAGTTGGAGGAACAGTCTCACACAAACAGTTATCGAACCTAGGTCTTTAAAATTTCCGCACTAGAACCAGGTCCTGGACATAATGGTGTCGACTGCAATCTCAGACCAAAACAGTAGAGGCTTGGGACCAGAAACATGCTCAGTCATGTGGGAGAATTCGGGAAATTCAGTTTCGGCAAGAGCATCAACTGGGACCAGATAAATTAGGAAATATACTGTGAAGACGATGTAACCACCGCCGATCTAAACCATTTTCTTGGGAAAATTAGCTCACTGGCTTTCGAAGTATTATGCTAGACACACAAACTTCTGTACAAAAGGGGAGAAGGCAAGCCGAAGGGGTGCGCCCCCTTTAAAGGTGAAGACGACAAATAACAGCCCCTCTAAAGCAGCAGACTCTACTGCCTTGAGAAACCATAAGGCACAATCTGATTGCATCATGCAGAGTCCAGGAGAGATGGAGGGAGAGAGGGAGCAACCAGACACAGGGAATCTTCAAGCAGATATAGTTTTCCACTCGACCTCATACAACAAATATGTTCACTAGGGACTAGTTTCAGTTGTTCTCTACGGAACGAATTTTAAAAATAAGACTGAAATGGGGGTACAGGATAAACTCAATTAATCAGTGGAACGAAAGTTCCACGTGCGGGGACTTGGGTGTAATGATGTGATGTCAGAGCTCACATTTTAAGGATCGCAACAATGATGATGGACTACAACAAGGAATATTAATAGACTGGATAACTAAAATGCTTAAGATAAGTTGCTGAGCCATATGATGAAACTCTTACAGTCATTTATTCTGTCATGCCCTACCTAGGGGATGTACACGGGCTCCTCAGTATGACGAAAAATAGTAGAAGATGTATAAGTTCTGCGGTGTATTGTACAAGAGCATTTGGGTACAGGTAAGTGCTGTGGCACGACCTTACATTACTGCTTCAGGATTTAATTGACCTGAGTCAGGCGCTAGTCATGCCGTGACTAGACAAATCATATCACATATGTCAAGGTGAATATGAATACACTTGAGATGGAGAAAGACTATACACATACTAAAACATGACTCATCCTCTTCTGACAATATTAAACGTGGAATAGAATATAATTAAGAAAAGGAAAAAAATATCGAAAGTCGTATTTTTATCAGTTTTGAAATCATCCGAGCGGCTTCAAATTTTCAGGATGGGGTATAAAGACTTTTTTTTTACCATCTTTTTTTATTTTAAATTTGACGCCCCTGTTTATCTTTTTTTAAAAATTTATGGCTTAGTCGCCGTTTTTCATTTTATTTCCTTTTAATGCATTTTTTGAATCCGTCCTAGTCCACTGTTGAACGCTTTTAAAAAAGATTGTACACATACCAGCAGTTAGGGAAAATTTCTGTCCTTACTAAAAACAATGGAATGAAACCCGCTTTAAAAATAATTACATCACTCCCCTAAGGCAACAACAAGTAGTTCCTAGAACCCGTTCTTGCCTAACCCTGATTTTGTCACTTTTGGTAGTTATCTGAAGCTGCTACTCTGTGCCTCCCTGTGACCCTTTGCCGTAACGTTATATTTGCTTCCGCCTCCGTGTGCCCCCGACACCTTACCCCATCCCCCAATTACTTCCCTCGACGAAGATTCACCGACCTTTGAATTTTATAGTTCGCAGTAATTTTGTTTCATCGAGACGCATCTTGCTCTTTAATAATTTACCCCCGCATCGTCAAAACTGACATCCCTACGGTTTTTGTATTGACGCCCCCTTTTTTTCTCCCTGGGTTATTGGTTTTTTTCAGCGATGTTCTTGGTTGCAGTTAATACCAGTGCTTCCTTTTTTCTGCTGCCGATGTCAGTAACCCTTATCTCTATATTTTTGAGTGTTGTTGCCTTTCTTATGTTTCCCTTTTGAGGAGAGGGTCACGTTATGGGGGCTGCTGGTATTTCCCCTGTGCTTGTTTTCTGGATTTTGCATAAAATTTTTTTGGTGGTTTTTTTTGGGTAAAACCCTTGTGGAGGGGTCCTTAAGCGGCGAAAGGGCTTTTTGGTAGGCATTAATTTTAGGATAACGGAATTTGTACAATAAATAAAAAAATAAATATATATTTTTAAATATATA
>NC_069425.1:28883751-28901251 GCF_026875155.1 Cherax quadricarinatus
CCCAAAATTTTAATTTGGGTTTAAAGAAAGATCACCCATTAAAAAGGGACTTTTTCTGCTTTTTGCTAAAAATTCGTAGACGAGGGGAGCCAGTCAGAAACGAAAAGGCGTATACTTCAGGCGTGAGTGCACCTGTGGCTCGTACTGTCGAGCAGATACAAGATACGCCTTAATGCTATTAGCTTCTTGGTCGCCTTGCAAAATTTGCTATACTCGGTTCTTCATAGTTTGAAATTAAATTTCAAAGATGATAACCTCAACCTTGGGTTCCAACGTTGAAGTTAATATCCATTACCATCATGGTGTCTAGAGATCATCATTTGTGTTTTCTCAAAAGCAAATGTAAGCTGGTGATTGATATAACTAAAGAGTAGCTGGAATTTCTTCTCTGGGATAAGTAAATGTTAGAGTACAATCATATATATATATAGACATGGGATTCTGGGATGAGTGCAAAATCATTGAAGTAGACATTCCATAACAGTGGCCCAAACACTCTTCCATTTGTGTCAGTCACACACACACACACACACACACACACACACACACACACACACACACACACACACACACACACACACACACACACACGCGCGCGCACACACGCTCTGGCTCTCCCTCTCCCTGATTGGGTGGGTGTGTGTTTTTCCCGAGATACAGTCAAATGCGGTTCTTTGATGCAGTTTCTCGCTTGATTATTTTGGCCTTTTTCTAGAAAGGTTGAATTGACTGTGCAGTCTGGAAGTTGGCGGGATTGGTTTTTGCTTGTGTGCCTGAAGAATGTTGTTATTGTTTCTTGAGACTGAGAAGCTCTTTTTAAGTTGTTTTTTGTTGCCAGTGACGTCTATTCAAATTGGTGTCTAGTGGGCGTGCACCAGAAGACTTTTTTTTTCTGCTTTATCTTTTGTCATTCCCTGTCTCTCCCTCTCTTCCGTCTCTCTGGTCTCCTCTCTCTCTCTCTCTCTCTCTCTCTCTCTCTCTCTCTCTCTCTCTCTCTCTCTCATGTCTCTTCTACTCTCGCTTTCTCTTGCTCTGTTTTGCTCTTGCTCGCTCTCTCGCTTTCGCTCTCCTTCCCCTCTTCATTTTCTCGTCACACAGCTCCCTTCATAATCCTTTCATTCTTTTTCCCCTTTCCCCTTTTCCATCATTGCCACCCTCTCTCTCTCTCTCTCTCTCCCCTCTCTCTCTCTTCTCTCTCTCTCTCTCCTCTCTCTCTCTCTCTCCTCCCCTCTTCTCTTCTCTCTCTCTCTCTCTCTCTCTCTCTCCCCCCTTCCTTCCACCCTCTTCCCTCGCCCTCTCCCACCGTCTTCGCTCACCCTCTCTTCTTTCCTCAGGGTAGGTCATATCGTTGTATTTTTCAGGTAAATACCTCATTTTTGGGCCAATATGGCGGAGTCTCCACGACTCTCCTCCAGAGGTCTCCAACATCAGCTTTTGTATGGTATTTACAGTGTAAGAAATTTATTATTGCTAGAGTATTTACATAAATTTGTTAATGCTAGAGTATTTACATAAATTTGTTAATGCTAGAGTATTTACATAGAAATTTATTAATGCTAGAGTATTTACATAGTAAAAAAAATTATTAATGTTAGAGTAATTGCCGAGTTACCATCTGGAGAAGACCCGGGCCGGGACAACGCCAGTGAACATAAGAATGAAGGAACACTGCAGCAGGCCTACTGGCCCATGCGAGGCAGGTCCAAGTCTCCTACCGGCTTAAGCCAATGCACCCAACCTAGTCAGGTCAGGTCACCTTGACTTAAGGGAGGAACACGGCAACCGACCTGGTAGCACAAGCTATCAGGTCCAACTCACACCCACCCACATCCACTCATGTATTTATCCAACCTATTTTTAAAGCTACACAACGTTCTGGCCTCTATAACTGTACTTGGGAGTTTGTTCCACTCATCCACAACTCTATTACCAAACCAGTACTTTCCTATATCCTTCCTGAATCTGAATTTTTCTAACTTAAAACCATTGCTGCGAGTCCTGTCTAGGCTAGATATTTTCAGCACACTATTTACATCCCCTTTATTTATTCCTGTCTTCCATTTATACACCTCAATCATATCCCCCCTAATTCTACGTCTTTCTAGAGAGTGAAGATTCAGGGACCTCAGTCTATCCTCATAGGGAAGGTTTCTGATACATGGGATCAACTTTGTCATCCTCCTTTGTACATTTTCCAGAGCATTTATATCCATTCTGTAATACGGTGACCAAAACTGTGCTACTAGAGTAATTCATTACTCGCGACAAGGGTAAACTGCTTTCCCTCTCTATCTCTCTCTCTCTCTCTCTCACTCTCTCACTCTCTCACTCTCTCACTCTCTCTCTCTCTCTCTCACTCTCACTCTCACTCTCACTCTCACACTCTCTCACTCTCACTCTCACTCTCACTCTCTCTCACTCTCCTCTCACTCTCTTCACTCTCTCTTCTCACTCTCTCTCCTCTCTCTCTCTCTCTCTCTCCTCTCTCTCTCTCTCTCATCTCTCTCTCTCTCTCTCCTCTCTCTCTCTCTCTCTCTCTCTCTCTCTCCTCTCTCTCCCTCTCCAAAGTTTCCCAATCTGTCGTGTTTCTCCCTCCTTTCCACTCCTCTTTCCCCTCCCCGCCTTCCCGTTATCTTCCCTCCCTAACCGCCACCACTATTTCTTTTGTAGGTCATACTCTCCTTTATTTTCACGTGTTTTATCCTCTTTCATCTTGTCTCAGGATCTGCCAGAAAGTTGGGCTCGATACTCATCCTCTGTCTCCTCACCCGTCCCCATTCTCTTTTTTTTCCTGTATTCGTTTTCTCTCTCATCCTCTCTTTTCTCATTCCCTGTTCCTCTCTTTTCTCTCTCTCCCTCTTTACTCTCTTCCCCACTACCCCCTTATTTCCATCTCTCAGACACTCGTACATCTCATGGCCTGGCTGATGCTTCCTGTGATAAAGATTGGTGGTGGTACTGGGCAGGGAAAGTAATTCAACGTTCCTCTAACTGTGAAACTCCAAATTGAAACTATTTTAATATCTTCACCACTACGCTGTTATGTGGTAGGTTTTTATGTAAAAATTTCTAACATATTTTTAATGTCGTCTTCAGTATTGGTGGTGATATTTTGGGAATTGAAACTGATTCCGAAAATACTATTGAATCGATATTTTCTTTACTTCATTGGCCTTAAATTTAAGTGCAACTTGGTAGACATGTCTGAAGAGGCATTTTATCTTCCAAGTTTTTGTTTATAATTTGAGAACGAGTTATCTGATCCTCAACACTGTCTAATTTATCATAGTGTAACTAGTGAAAAGTTCATATGCTGTAACTAGTGAAAGGTTCATATAGTGTAACTAGTGAAATGTTCATATAGTGTAACTAATGAAAGGTTCATATAGTGTAACTAATGAAAGGTTCATATAGTGTAACTAGTGAAAGGTTCATATATTGTAACTAGTGATAGGTTCATATAGTGTAATGAAAGGTTCATATAGTGTAACTAGTGAAAGGTTCATATAGTGTAACTTGTGAAAAGGTCATGTAGTGTAGTGAAAAGTTCATATAGTGTAACTTGTGAAAAGTTCATGTAGTGTAACTAGAGAAAAGGTCATATAGTGTAACTAGTGAAAAGTTCATATAGTGTAACTAGAGAAAAGGTCATATAGTGTAACTTGTGAAAAGTTCATATAGTGTAACTAGAGAAAAGGTCATATAGTGTAACTAGTGAAAAGGTCATATAGTGTAACTAGTAAAAAGTTCATATAGTGTAACTAGAGAAAAGGTCATATAGTGTAGTGAAAAGTTCATATAGTGTAACTAGAGAAAAGGTCATATAGTGTAACTAGTGAAAAGGTCATATAGTGTAACTAGAGAAAAGTTCATATAGTGTAACTTGTGAAAAGTTCATATAGTGTAACTTGTGAAAAGGTCATATAGTGTAACTAGTGAAAAGTTCATATAGTGTAACTAATGAAAAGTTCATATAGTGTAACTTGTGAAAAGGTCATATAGTGTAACTAGTGAAAAGTTCATATAGTGTAACTAGTGAAAAGTTCATATAGTGTAACTAGTGAAAGGTTCATAGTGTAACTAGTTAAAGGTTCATATAGTGTAACTAGTGAAAGGTTCATAGTGTAACTAGTTAAAGGTTCATATAGTGTAACTAGTGAAAGGTTCATAGTGTAACTAGTTAAAGGTTCATATAGTGTAACTAGTGAAAGGTTCATAGTGTAACTAGTGAAAAGTTCATATAGTGTAACTAGTGAGAGGTTCATATAGTGTAATGAAAGGTTCATATAGTGTAATGAAAGGTTCATATAGTGTAACTAGTGAAAGGTTCATATAGTGTAATAAAAGGGTTTTCCATATAGTGTAACTAGTGAAAGGTTCATATAGTGTAATGAAAGGTTCATATAGTGTAACTAGTGAAAGGTTCATATAGTGTAATGAAAGGTTCATATAGTGTAACTAGTAAAAGGTTCATATAGTGTAACTAGTGAAAGGTTCATATAGTGTAATGAAAGGTTCATATAGTGTAATGAAAGGTTCATATAGTGTAAAATGAAAGGTTCATATACTGTAATAGTGAAAGGTTCATATAGTGAAAACTAGTGAAAGGTTCATATAGTGTAACTATTTGAAAGGTTGATATAGTGTAACTAGTGAAAAGGTTCATATAGTTTTAACTAGTGAAAGGTTCATATAGTGTAACTAGTGAAAGGTTCATATAGTGTAACTAGTGAAAGGTTCATATAGTGTAACTAGTGAAAGGTTCATATAGTGTAACTAGTGAAAGGTTCATATAGTGTAACTAGTGAAAAGTTCATATAGTGTAACTTGTGAAAAGGTCTTATAGTGTAACTAGTGAAAAGTTCATAGTGTAACTAGTGAAAAGTTCATATAGTGTAACTAGTGAGAGGTTCATATAGTGTAACTAGTAAAAGGTTTATATAGTGTAACTAGTGAAAAGTTCATATAGTGTTACTAGTGAAAAGTTCATATAGTGTAATGAAAGGTTCATATAGTGTAACTAGTAAAAGGTTCATATAGTGTAATGAAAGGTTCATATAGTGTAACGAAAGGTTCATATAGTGTAACTAGTGAAAGGTTCATATATGTGTAATGAAAGGTTCATATAGTGTAACTAGTAAAAAGTTCATATAGTGTAACTAGTGAAAAGTTCATATAGTGTAACTAGTAAAAGGTTCATATAGTGTAATGAAAGGTTCATATAGTGTAACGAAAGGTTCATATAGTGTAACTAGTGAAAGGTTCATATAGTGTAATGAAAGGTTCATATAGTGTAACTAGTGAAAAGTTCATATAGTGTAACTAGTGAAAAGTTCATATAGTGTAACTAGTGAAAATTTTCATATAGTTAACTAGTGAAAGTTCATATAGTGTAACTAGTAAAAGGGTTCAATAGTGTAATGAAAGGTTCATGTTGTGTAACTAGTAAAAGGGTTTTCATATATGTAACTAGTGAAAAGTTCATATAGTGTAACTTGTGAAAAGGTCATATAGTGTAACTAGTGAAAGATTTCATTAGTGTAATTTAGTGAAAGGTTCTTTATAGTGTAACTAGGGGAAAGGTTCATATAGTGTAACTAATGAAAAGTTCATATAGTGTAACTTGTGAAAAGGTCATATAGTGTAACTAGTGAAAAGTTTATATAGTGTAACTAGTGAAAAGTTCATATAGTGTAACTAGTGAAAAGTTCATGTATTGTAACTAGTGAAAAGTTCAAAATAGTTAACTAGTAAAAGTTTCATATAGTGTAAGTAGTGAAAGGTTCATATAGTGTAATGAAAGGTTCATGTTGTGTAACTAGTGAAAGGTTCATATAGTGTAACTAGTGAAAGGTTCATATAGTGTAATGAAAGGTTCATATAGTGTAACTAGTAAAAGGGTTTTCATATAGTGTAATGAAAGGTTCATATAGTGTAACTAGAAAAAGGGTTTCCCTATAGTGTAACTAGTGAAAGGTTCATATAGTGTAATGAAAGGTTCATATAGTGTAACTAGTGAAAGGTTCATATAGTGTAACTAGTAAAAGGTTCATATAGTGTAACTAGTGAAAGGTTCATATAGTGTAACTAGTGAAAGGTTCATATAGTGTAACTAGTGAAAAGTTCATATAGTGTAATAAAAAGGTTCATATAGTGTAATGAAAGGTTTCATTAATAGTGTAACTAGTGAAAGGTTCATATTATGTAATAAAAGGTTCATAATAGTGTAACTAGTGAAAAGTTCATATAGTGTAACTAGTGAAAAGTTCATATAGTGTAACTAGTGAAAAGTTCATATAGTGTAACTAGTGAAAGGTTCATATAGCATAACTAGTGAAAAGTTCATATAGCGTAACTAGTGAAAAGTTCATTTAGTGTAGTGAAAAGTTCATATAGTGTAACTAGTGAAAAGTTCATAGTGTAACTAGTGAAAAGTTCATATAGTCTCTGTAGTAGTACCAGTTCCTAGTAAACAGTTACCAGTAACCAGTGTACCAGTAGATGACTCACTACCAACCGTGTGTGTGAATCACTGTTATTCATATTGCTGCTGACCATAGCAGGATTTCAAACACCCTCACCCGTAGGCACTGTGGGTCAGTCGAAGATAGGCAGCAGAGAGAGGCAGGGCGGCTGTTGGTGCTTTCCCATACTTTCCGTTATATTATACGTACTACCAGCCTACGTGAGTATTCTTACCCCATCCACGTTATCGAAAACCCACTTGACAAATGGTGGCACTGGTGTGGGCGTGGATTTAAGGGTATTTCAGACGTTAGAAGACTGTTTTGGGGCCCCGGAGGTCAGAGGTGAACCGTCTCAGCCACCTCCAGCTAGCAGCTTACCCTCACCACCCCCACCCTGTGTACCCCAGCCTGCAAGCCTGTTGAAAGCCGTTTTTCATCTTCCTTCCCTTAGTTTGTGTGCTAATTGCTTCAATCTCCGAGGGGTTGACCCGGATTTTGCAATTATGCCAGTCAATAACCAGATGTGGAAGTGAACGCAAAGTCGGGCTTGCCTCAGCCTACCATCCAGCCTGTCTCCTGTCATCCAGCTGCTCCTTCATTGCTGTGTGCATCGTTACACATCTTCCAGTCAGCCATTCTCATGGGTTAAGCCAGTCAGCCAGCACAGCTTCCTAACCCAGCTGGGAGAGAGAAGTAAGCCACACAAGTTCCTCTGAAGTATTGCCGCATATCGCTTGTGCTTGGATGCTGGTAAGAGTGGTCTTCATCATCCCTGTGGCATTGTGATTTAGTTAAGCCACCTTGTGCGTGGTGAGAAGTGCATGGCAGTGAGAGCGCACAGGGCCAGCTTGTTCCGCTGCCCCCAACCAAAACCACCACCAACACCTGCCACCCCCTCATCTCCCTTTGTGGGGTTTTTCTTTTTCCACCCTTGTCCCGGGTTTCCTAGTAATGCTTTGGCTCACATTTTGGGTCAAGAGATTGTAGCTGAGCGCCAACGATAAAGCCAGTTATGTGAGTTCACCTAGAAAGCACATTTCTTCCGCACAGGACGTCTTCTCCTCATCACTAGTCATCCCGTCTTCTACTCCAGACTTCAGTGATAATTTTCTAGAGACATTTTCCTGCATTTAAAGACATTTACGTGTGTGAGACACTTACAGTTAATTTCTTGTGTACTCTAAGCCTTGTGTTTTCAGTGTAGACTCAGTGTTTCCTTGACTCATTATTTTTGCAATATTTTTCAGTGTTATCGCTCATCTCATATCTTTTTATCTGTGTTTTTTTATGCTACTCTCTGTCTGTAGTAAGTATTATTGTGTAGTGTACCAGTCAGTCATTCCGTGTGAAGTAATTTATTCATTTTTATCTTGTATTCTTTCAGCATTGTATTCTCCAGTATTTGTCATATACCAAATTATCCATTTATTTCTATGTGTACCTTTTTTTTCGTATGCCAGCATTGTCTCATTTCCCTGATCTTTTCGCAGACTTGGGGTTACCGTTTTTTTTGCCACAATTTTTGTCGTATCAGTCCAGCAAGATTTTGTTGTAAGAATATACTAAAAAAAATGAATAAGTGAATATGTTGTGTGTGCCCCGCCACTTGTAAGTGTTGTGTGCCCCGCCACTTTTAAGTGTTACACTTCCAGTTTTGTTTCTTGTTTTATTTTATTCATATTTTTCATATTTCTTTGAACAAATTCACTCTTAGTGTAATTTCAATTTCTTTTTTAACATAAAGTGTTTTCTTTACTCTGTTTGAGTAAATTGTTTTGTCTAATTTACAATTAAGAGTTAAAGTGTTCAATCAGTTTTTCTTCATATTTTTATTTTATTATTTAACTTAAATTTTCCCAGTGTAACTTTATTGCTGCATTGATTATTTCTGCGTCTTATTTTCTTGCACTTGTTCTGCAGTGAATTATTTTCTTTTATTGACATTATTATTCTCAGTTCATTATTGTTTGAGTCCTGTTTTTCATTTTATTAATTTTCCTCATGTTGTCTTTGTATTATATTTTAATTTTGTTTATGCATTCTTAGAAAATATTTAAATTTCCCAGTTCTCTCTTTGCATACAATTTCGTGATTTTATTTTATACTTTTTACATTGATTTACAGTTTTATTAGTTAATTTCTTTATTAGCAAGAGTACAGACAGCTCATTTTGCATTTAATTCAGTCTCCAGTAATATTCTTACTTGTAAATTTCAATGTATTTTTTTTTATCTTGTCCAGCAGTCCTTTACATTGAGTTGTCCTTCCTTGAAAGTGTATTTTTAGACATTTTTTTTATTACTTCTGCAGAATTAGTTGCACTCTTTTATTTTAATTTAACATTTTATATCATTTTTATTATTCATTATTTTTACCTTATTTGTTCTCGTGCAAATTCTTTGCCATTATGCCTCACATACCGCCAAGTGATACTTTAGTGAATGTCAAACACTCAGACTTCTCAGGCTACTGCTGTCCTGTCATCAGTCCTCACAGTTCCTTATGGACTGACAGACCGACCCAGACACTGAGACACTACAGTTTTCCCTCGTGATTACCTTGATGCGTTACCTTTATTAAAGGGCCATGTACATAGTCTTGAAGCATTTTTTACTGCCATTCGTTTCTCGTGTTAATGCTCTGTTGAAGGTCCCCTTCAGAGGAAATCTTATCAGACTTGCGAAAGAAGCTCTTCATCGGTCCCCTGCTGCTTTTCACGTTGTTGATCTCCTTGTTATGCGAGACTTCAGGAATCTTACTAAGTGGTCAAATACGAGGAAACTGGATTCGTTTTTTCCCTTGTACCAGTAAAAAACCCTATCCATATTCTTCTTAGGGAACTAGTGAATGCTCACCCATGACTAATGAATCGTTGAGTGCATTTTGCTGTAATTAGCAAACTTTTATCACATTTATAAAATGCTGTCCAGCCCCTCAGCTTTTGTCCCTACGAGGATGAACCATCACACATCGTTTCTAAAATAGCAGGTTTTGGAGCAATCAAAGAACTAATGCCCCCGTTCCGTGTGTGCTTATGAGGAAATTTCTCCAACTGTGACAAGGAACCTTACAACCCTAATCGTACGTTCCTTGTCCCCCAGGGTATTTCCCATGTATCAAAAAATTCCACCCCATGCCTCAGTCTGCCCACCTCTTGTTTGTGCCCACGCAAATCGTGGTCGTCAACCATCTCGGCGTTTCACCAAGGACCAGGTACAGAGTCATTAAAAACCTCGTAGTATTCATAGTACATTCAGTAACCATAGTCAGCGGACTTGTTAAAAACTGTGGTTTCTGTACCCATATTGCAATTAATTGTCCTGATAGTCACCCTAAGAGGCGTCGTGCTGATGATGAGAAACCAGTCAGATTTTCCCCTACGTACTTATCATAGAATACATGGACATGACACTCCGAGTGCAATGCCTCTACAACCTTCAGTACTCTAGGTCTTTCTGTGGCCGTTCCAACCGCAGAACCCCTAGAGGAAACAGACATTGTTGGTTCTCAAAATAACCAGAACCAGGCTCATTCTTCCAATTTTGGGGGAATTAGAGCGCCCCAGTCAAACCGTCCCATGGTGACAGTAGGTGATAATGATACACCATCCCCGTTCACAATTCCTTTGAAGCCTTAAGCAGTCTCGAGAATGACAATCCTGCTGATGTGTTGCTTCACATGTTTTCTGACGTAGATGATTTTGGGGATGAAGTGGAACCCAAAACTTTGCTGATGACAATCCACCTTTTGTTTGCACAAACTTCCAATTGCAACCATAGGCCTATAGTGCAAGCATCTGTTCATAATGCGCCCGTTCATTTTTTTTATGGACTCTGGTGCGCAAGTCAGTATTTATCAGGGCCCAGTTTGTTTAGGATAAGCAGTTACACATTGTCTTCTCGTTGAAAACCCACTCATTTTGTCCTCCCTTAGTGGAGTAGCTGGTTCTCACCTGCGTTTTCCAAGGTCGGACTTTTTCCCCCACTTTTTCTATCCAAGTTAGAGGACTTCACTGCTTCCTTCCTTGTTGTCGACCAAAATTACTTTCCCTGGTGACCTTCTACTGGGGTTGCTTCCATGCGAGACTTACGCATTGTGCTCGATCCTTATCGATGGCATGCCCAAATTGATGACTTGATCGTACCATTTTGGGGTTACCAGCTTGGATCCGAGATCTACCATACTGCCACAGAGTACGACATTCGAATTAAGTCCTTACAGGCCAGTGCATTTTCCAGTAGCGTACCCAAGCGGTCAGGCACTGATGATCCTGTCACTCCTGTCTGTGTTCCTGCAACTTCAGATTTGCAAGATAGTGTCCAGTTACCTCAAGTGTCCGAGGATGCTCTGACTACCTTGAGTGCTGAGCCTATCCCTGCAATGTCTGCTAGTTCAAGTAGTGGTTTCTCTAGTTCAAGTAGTGGTTTCTCCACAGGGGACGCCTTGTCAGAAAACGATTACTTGCAACTAGTAATGCCATCTCTTGTTGATGTCACATCCATCTGCAGAAAAACGTTTCTGTCGCGGCTAGTGCCCTCACTAGAGTGTCTGTTGTTTGTTCCTAGTGTTCCAGATGGGGATAACGTCCTAGTTGACAGTGATTCCTGCAAAGTAAAAGGTCTATTTGTTGAACTATCCTTACATGTTGTAAGAGATAGTAAGATCCATTTCTTCCTAGCTATCACTTCTGGTCACAGTGTTCGTCTCAGAGCAAATCCAATCTTGTTGACCTTGTTCACTATCCTTACCCTGTTCAGGTAGAGGATGAGTTGTCACCTGACCAGTGGGGCGGTGCTATTTCTACTGGGGAGACCTCATCCCCTTCATGGATCGATCTGTTCCACCATTGGGAGGGAAAGACATAGCTCCCACTGATTCCCAGATGAATCAAGCGTTTGTTGACTCTGTTTAACAAACGTGGTAAAGCCATTGCCTTACCAGGGGAAAGATGGGTTTTTAACGAAACTTATTGTCCCATGTATTCCACTTGAACCCCGGTACTAGGCCTATCTAATACCTGCGTACAGAATGCCTCATTCACAAGTTGCTGTCGCAGAAGAATTGATCAATCAAATGCTTGATGATGGAGTTATTGCACCTAGCATTCACCTTGGAAGCGCCCTTGATCCTAGTACCCAAGAAGGATGGGACTTGGTGCCCCGTGATTGACTTTAGGAAGTTAAATGCAAAAACTATCCCAGATTGCTTCCCCCTTCCTGTACTGGGTGATCTTTTACGTAACATCGGGGATAACAAAGTCTTTTCAACCCTGGACTTGTTACAAGGGTTTTGGCAAGTCCCTCTTCACGAGGACAGCCAAGAGCTAACTACATTCTCCACTCCTACAGGTCATTATCACTTCCTCCGTATGGCGTTTGGATACGATCCTCCCCTATCACGTTCTCCAAGGCTCATGACTAATATCTTTAGAGGTCTCATAGGTAATGCACTTATGGTGTACTTAGATGACGTAATCGTCCCTGTCAAAGAAATTGGATACACACTTGAAAAGACTTTTATGTAGTACTTGGAAGCTTGAAGAAGCCAATTTAAAGATCAAACTGTCTAAATGTCAATTTTCAGATCAGAAATTAAGTTTCCTTGGTCACGTAGTCCTTTCCCAGAGGGGTTACGACTGACCAAAGTAAGTAACTGCAGTACTAAATTTTCCAAACTCCCAAAACTGCTGATGCCGGGAAGATACTTTGTGGGCTTAGCAGGTTTTTATAGATCTTTCATTGCCAATTTTTCTTCCAAGCTGCCCTCTAACTGAGTTGCTTAAAAAAGATGCTCCTTTTGTTTGGACCTTTCCGTCAAGAAAGAGCATTCCAAACTCTAAAGAAAAACTAACTTTTGCCTCCAATTTTTGAAATTTCCAGATTTTTCTAAGCCCTTCTATTTTGACTACTGATGTAGTTTATTGGCATAGGTGCCCTACTAGCTCAGAAGACTGATGGCAGTACAACACAGTTTGCATTTGCTAGCCGATTTCCCTTTCGAAAAGGCTGAACGTAATTATACAGTAAACTGAGCAAGAAGCTTTAGCAATAGTATGGTCTTTAAAGCACTTCCGAGACATCAGTACTCTGTTCATGTCTTGACAGACCACGCTCCACTGATACCTTTATTCCAGAACAAACAACCTACTGGAAGGTTAGCCAGTTTGGGCCTTGACTATCCAAAAGTTCAATCCCACCTTTGAACACTTACTTACCTGGCAAGTCAAATGTAGTCGCAGATGCCTTATCGCGACATGTTAGTATAGTAACTGCAGACCCTCCATTTAGTGCTGAGGATGTAAGAATGCTCAACGAAAAGATCCCATGTTTGGGCTGGGGTGATTCAAAATTTCCCGCTCCAGGAAGACTTATTCTGACTGTGAAGCCACCAGCACCCATCAGTGACTTTGTCATGAACCAAGAATTACTGTATCGAAAAGGGCCGAGTTGGGTACTCCTAGCAGAAGAGTTTACCAGTTAGTAATTCCACAGTCACTAGTGACTGTGGTACATCGTGAACAGCTAGTTCACGATGTACCAGGTGTTGCTCACCCTGGTATGGATCGTTCAGTAAAACAAGCCAGATTGAAATACTTTTGGCCTCGTATGGCAAAATGATATTTCTGAGTATGTTAAGAAATGTAGTGTCTGCATGCAATTAAAGGTAATGCAATGGTCCTAATCCAATCCAAGTGTATCCAACCACTAGCGAACCGTGGGAAAGAGTTGCGCTAGATTTGTTAACTAATTTCCAAAGTTCCCTCCAGGGCAAAAAACATCTATGTGTTATGGTAGATCATTTCACCAAAAAATTGTGAGTTAGTTCCCATTGCAGATAAGACTGCCGAGACAGTAGCTAAAGCGTTTTTAAAAATTTCATTACTGCAGGCATACCACCCCTAAGTCCCTAGTAACAGATAATGAAGGTGAATTCTGTAATGAGATTCTTGAAAATTTGTGCACCTTGTACAAGATCTCTAAATCCACCATTGTTCCTCATCATCCTGCCAGCAATGGGTTAGCGAACGTACTAAAAAAAAAGTACTTGATATCTTGAGAGCCCCTATCAATCCAAAGTGAAACTTGGGATGAAGTTATACCTGATGTGCAGTGTGCTATAAATTCTGCTTACAGTGTTTCTATAGGTGACACTCCACATTATGCATTGTATGGTATAGATAAACGTTTGCCTTATGAGTTGCTATATTCTAATCCGAAACCAAATTACAACCCTGGGTGATTTTATAGCAACTCGTACCAGCCTTTTGCTCAAAGTGTTTTTTAGAAGAATCCGTGAAACACTTCATAAATCAACAGCAGAATTTACAAAGTTGCAAACACTCGAGCAAAGCCATCCAAAATCAAAGTAGGTTCGAGAGTTATGCTGACTAACAAAACGTCTGCAATGCCTAAGCTTGATCAAAAGTTTGTTGGTCCTTATCGAGTAGTTGACATATCACTGGCAATAAGTATTAGGTTAGAGAAATTAGTACTGGTCAGTATAAAGAATCGCATTTAGATCATATGAAGTTAGTATGTGATGATGATGATGCTCCAACCCCGACTAAAGTGACAGACTCTGACAATCCCCCTGATCCTGTACCTCTACCTCTGATACTCATCAGACGATCAACCTGAATGTCGTTATTTTCCCTACGTACATGACAGGTATTGAGAAATCCTCAAGTATCATTTGTAACTACCAATTCAGATTTGCCTCAAATACAGCTGAGTTTAGCCAGTGCAACAGAGTTTGATCCTCCCAGAGATGACACCCATTCTGCATATATCAATCTCACCCTAGCAGAGTTGGGGGTTATATGTAAATAACCTGTATAGATGAAAATTACAGTATCAACCTATCAGTATTCAATAATTTTTTTTTTGTGTTCACGTTCTCTCCGAATTCTGAGAGTTAACAGTCTAGATTTGAGTGCACGAATCTGCCTTTTGTTAAACACTTCTTTCTTTGTTATTATTCCTTCCTCAGAATCCGTAGATCACATGAATACAGATCGACCGATTCAAATTTTTTTTTATCACTTCTATTGTGTAATCCCAACGTTGAGTTTCATTCGATGAGTTGTACTATATTATACCTTGTATTGCATTACAGTTTCATTATAGTTTCAATTATGTAAGCTTCCATTCCAATATTCTACTTATGTATGTTATAATGTTCAATTGTTGTGTACTTTGACATTGTATAGAATCAGCCCAAGCCGTACACCTGCCGTCTCTAGTTTGTATTAGTTGTATGTCGGGACGACATACGTTAGTGTCGCCGAGGTCTAAGTAGTAGTACCAGTTCCTAGTAAACAGTTACCAGTAACCAGTGTACCAGTAGATGACTCACTACCAACCGTGTGTGTGAATCACTGTTATTCATATTGCTGCTGACCATAGCAGGATTTCAAACACCCTCACCCGTAGGCACTGTGGGTCAGTCGAAGATAGGCAGCAGAGAGAGGCAGGGCGGCTGTTGGTGCTTTCCCATACTTTCCATTATATTATACGTACTACCAGCCTACGTGAGTATTCTTACCCCATCCACGTTATCGAAAACCCACTTGACAATAGTGTAACTAGTGAAAAGTTCATATAGTGTAGTGAAAAGTTCATATAGTGTAACTAGTGAAAGGTTCATATAGTGTAACTAGTGAAAAGTTCATATAGTGTAGTGAAAAGTTCATATAGTGTAACTAGTGAAAGGTTCATATAGTGTAACTAGTGAAAAGTTCATATAGTGTAACTAGTGAAAGGTTCATATAGTGTAACTAGTGAAAAGTTCATATAGTGTAACAAATGAAAGTTCATATAGTGTAACTAGTGAAAGGTTCATATAGTGTAACTAGTGAAAAGTTCATATAGTGTAACTAGTGAAAAGTTCATATAGTGTAACTAGTGAAAGGTTCATATAGTGTAACTAGTGAAAAGTTCATATAGTGTAACTAGTGAAAGTTTAAAATAGTGTAACCCAGTGAAAAGTTATATAGTGTAACTAGTAAAAAGTTCATATGGTGTAACTAGTGAAAAGTTCATATAGTGTAACTAGTAAAAAGTTCATATGGTGTAACTAGTGAAAAGTTCATATAGTGTAACTAGTAAAAAGTTCATATGGTGTAACTAGTGAAAAGTTCATATAGTGTAGTGAAAAGTTCATATGGTGTAACTAGTGAAAAGTTCATATAGTGTAACTAGTAAAAGTTCATATAGTGTAACTAGTGAAAAGTTCATATAGTGTAGTGAAAAGTTCATATAGTGTAACTAGTGAAAAGTTCATATAGTGTAACTAGTAAAAAGTTCATATGGTGTAACTAGTGAAAAGTTCATATAGTGTAGTGAAAAGTTCATATAGTGTAACTAGTGGAAAGTTCATATAGTGTAGTGAAAAGTTCATACAGTGTACCTAGTGAAAGGCTCATGCAACTACTGGGGTGTGCAGGCGCCCCCTGGTTGCTTTTATGTAGACCTTTCTTGTTTTTGATTGCCGTATTATAACCTGAGCAGGCTTCTTTAAACTTACCTTTGATGAGTTTCGAGTGTTTCTAGCCCCGGAGCCCGGCCATGGGCTAGGCTCGTCTGGTGACTACCGTCAAACTTTTATCACAGGTGTATCCTACGAAGAAGAATGTCGGGATTGTTATTTGCGTTTGTAGGCGAAGGACTTATTAAATCGTTCATGGCTGACTCATCTTAAGGTGATGCTCTGAGTTTAGGTTATGTAGGTACATATTTGAATATTTCTTAACGGCTAAAAAAACAAAACTTGGAATTGTTGGTCAGCTTCAGTTTGGTGCGCTTTGTTCAAAATTTTTGTATTGTTATTGGGCTGCGTAGGTTCCATTTTGCCAATTTACCGATTTTATTAATCAAATTGGCCTGTATTTTGAAGAGTTGTTCATATGTACTCAGTTACTGAACATTACATATGATGTAGTATATATTCGAAGTGTTGGCGGTCTAAAAAAAAAAAAAAAAAAAAAAATTGTTGTTATACTTGTACATGATACAACTTTAAAGATCGAGCATGTTTTGAAAAAAAATGGCCCCAAGTATCTTGTCGCTTGGCTTCTTCAATTTGAGATTGGTTAAATGGAAAATGGTAGCAAAGTCTGTAATTGCAGTGTGTATTCCTGGAGCTAGTTTGGAGGAACAGTCTCACACAACACAGTTATCGAACCTAGGTCATATATTTCCGCACTAGAACCAGGTCCTGGACATAATGGTGTCGACTGCAATCTCAGACCAAAACAGTAGAGGCTTGGGCAGAAACATGCTCAGTCATGTGGGAGAATTCGGGAAATTCAGTTTCGGCAAGAGCATCAACTGGGACCAGATAAATTAGCGAAATATACTGTGAAGACGATGTAACCACCGCCGATCTAAACCATTTTCTTGGAAGGATGAGCTCACTGGCTTTCGAAGTATTATGCTAGACACACAAACTTCTGTGACAAAGGAGAAGAGGCAAGCTCGAAGGGGTGCGCCCTTTAAAGGTGAAGACGACAAATAACAGCCCCTCTAAAGCAGCAGACTCTACTGCCTTGAGAAACCATAAGGCACAATCTGATTTGCATCATGCAGAGTCCAGGAGAGATGGAGGGAGAGAGAGAGCAACCAGACACAGGGAATCTTCAAGCAGATATAGTCTTCCACTCGACCTCATACAACAATATGTTCACTAGGGACTAGTTTCAGTTGTTCTGCTACGGACGAATTTTAAAAATAAGACTGAAATGGGGTACAGGATAAACTCGAATTAATCAGTGGAACGAAAGTTCCACGTGCGAGACTTGGGTGTAATGATGTGATGTCAGAGCTCACATTCAAGGATCGCAACAATGATGATGTGACTACAACAAGGAATATTATAGACTGGATAACTAAAATGCTTAAGATAAGTTGCTGAGCCAATGATGAAACTCTTACAGTCATTTATTCTGTCATGCCCTACCTAGGCATGTACACGGGCTCACTCAGTATGACGAAAAATAGTAGAAGATGTATAAGTTCTGCGGTGTATTGTACAAG